>CM077503.1:28297270-28898509 GCA_039654745.1 Houttuynia cordata
TTAGCCTCGCATCGGAAAAGAAATCACCATCATGTTCTTCATGTTCTTCATCTCCTTCTCTCATTTGCTCTAGCCTCCAATTTAGCTCTAGATTCTCCAAGGGTTGAATATGTGGTGCCCAAAACGTTCTCCCATAAGGCCTATTTATAAGTTTGAAGAGAAACCACGAAGTCCCCTTCCAAATCCAAGTCGAAATAAGTCTTATTTCGGTTTTCCGCATACGGCGATCGATCGCTCCATATTGACGATCGTTCGCTATCCGATCGATCGCAATTCCTTCATTATTTTCCTCCGATTGATCGCTTTGTCGATCGATGCCGTATGATATCGATCGATCGTAGTAACTGTCTTGCACGATTGAAAAATTCCAGTAGATACAATCGATCATTTTGAGTCCGATCGATTGTTTCCTTTAATACGCTGCTTTTACGGCTCTGGCGATCGATCGCATTGATATCCGATCGATCGTAGTTACTGTTCATAAAATTCAAATGGCATAACTTTCTGTCCCGAACTCCGAATTGTACATGGTTAGTGGAGTTGGAAAGCTAACTTCTTGAACTTTAACATGAGACTTGAATCAGTCCAATCCGATATTTGTACACGAAGTTATGATGATTTAACCATTTGAGTTACTTTTCTCCTCATTTCTGTGTATTATTCTTGTTTCTTACAAAAACCAAAAACTATATTAAAGTAGTAGCTATTCTAATCAAATACCAGCATAAATATAAGTTTAGGAGATAATAAAATACATATTTTATGTATAGATCAGTGGCTTATATGGATATGGAGTTGGCTAAACGAGATGAAATTGTTACAGATTGTTCAGCATTGGATGAGACAAGCATCATCATGAGATTCACTTTCAAGGGCGATCTAGTGTATCTTAAACTTTAGGCTTATTGCCAACAATCTATAGGTTGTCCTATTTCAGCCAAATTATCCCCAAGGTATTTTGGGTCATTTGCAATCACCAAAAAAGATAGGGCCGGTGGCATATGAATTAAAGCTACTTGGTGGTACTCACATTGACCTAATATTTCATGTATCTCTCCTAAAATAAATGCTCGGCCCTCATGATGTTGTTGGTGAAGGTGTCATTCATATTCTAGACGAGTTATCTACAAAAATATATCCCAAGGCCGCACTTGAATTTCGAGTCAAGCTGGGGAGAAAGAAGTGCTTATGCATTGACAAAATACTAATCCGTCATATGCCACTTGAGAAGCTGTTTAGCAAATTTAAGAACAGTTTCCTGAATTTGTCCTTGAGGACAAGGACGTTCTTTAAGGGGAAAGAAGCTGATAGACTTTTTTATGTGTTGTAAATATATATTGTGTATCTATTGTAATATGTGTTGTATTGTTGGCTTGCAATAAAACAAGGTCAAGTGGATGTAATCCACGTATAAGGTTATTCTATGACTGACAGTTGATTATGTAATGATTTGAGAATGAGGAGGCTTGAAACAAAATTCCAACACGAAGACATTCCTCTCCTCTCCGAAGAACATTAAATAAAAACCCAATCTTTCGTTGATCTTCTAGTTTATTAATATTTTCTTGAATATCAGGCAAAATAGGGAACTTAAAGATTAAAGAAAAAGATCCCTGTCACGAACATACTCCGAATATGCGGATGACCTTATCCTTTCCACACACCGCGCACAGCACATAGGCCACAGAATTCCCCACAACTAGCAAGCTCGTTCTCAAATGGATTGGAATTCTCTACTTCACCGTGTCTTTTGCCCGTCTTCTTCCCCAGCACTCCAACTCGCCTTCTCCCTTTGCCGTTTCATTCCTTGGCCGTCTTCCCACTTCCCGCCAACTCTAGCAGCAAGCACTCGCGCTCACTTGTCTCTCCCGCATTAGAAATTCCAGTCCTCGTCCTACTCCTCAAATTAGACAATTGAGTCGATCGCAGGGACAGGGAGGATACTCATGGCTTGTGCGGCCCCGACTGCTGCAAGGCCTTCCAGTCACCGTCATCATCATCATCATCATCACTATCCCTACTTCTCCTCCTCCTTGGTCCTCCTCCATACCTCCAAACCTGCCGTAAAGAAACCTCCCATCCCCGCCGCGCACTTTCTTCTCCATACCCATCTTCCTCCCACCCGTCTCTTGTCCCTAAATTCCGTCGACGTCTCCAAAGAAGACACTCTCCTCTCGGAAGGCCAAGACCCTCCTATGTCTACTACTTCCCCAGACCCCCAGGTGGATCCGGCGCCGGAGGAGGAGGACAAAATCGACAAGCGCAGGCTGGAGGAACGATTCGCGGTCCTCAACACGGGAATCTACGAGTGCAGATCCTGCGGGTACAGGTACGACGTGGGAGTGGGCGACCCGTCGTACCCGATCCCTCCCGGCCTCGATTTCACGAAACTGCCCGACGACTGGCGCTGTCCCACCTGCGGGGCTGCCCAGTCCTTCTTCGTCAGCAAGAGCGTCGAGATTGCGGGCTTTGCTCAGAACCAGCAGTTTGGCCTCGGCGGCAACACCCTTACTTCCGGCCAGAAGGCCTTCCTTATCTATGGTAGTCTCCTCTTCACCTTTGTACTCTTCCTCTCCGGCTACTTCCTTCAATAATTATACTGATACTGATGAGTGTGATTCCCCCATTTTTAGTAGAGTATCATCTTTACTGTATATGCTATGAGCATTTCCATACCCGATTACAATGGTGCTTCACTTTCACCGCACATAATAGTACTTTGCTACTTACCGAGTGTGGTGAGCGGTACAGTTACACATGTCATGCCAGACACTTTTTGTTCCCTCATTATGTGGAAAAGCTCGATTCAAGACCATGGAATTCCGTATCGGATATAGGTATCGTATCGGTCGGCTTAAGAGACAAAATATTGGAGATATTTGTAAAAAAATATCCGTAGTTAAAAACTAGTTTTTACCGTATAATTTCATAATCTAGCATCTAAAATGAGTTATACTAATTTAGACAAAGCATAGATTTTAAAATATGCATATTAGGATGGGAAACAAGTGGGAAAGTTATTTTTTTTCCCCTTTTTAAAAAAAAAAAATTTTTTTTTCGATTTTTTTTTTCCGAAAATATTATTTTATTATTAAATAGAACCGATATATCGGCGATATTTGAAAAAAAATTAAAAACCGAGATTTATCCATGTTCAAGACCAGCGTTCATTGTGCTTTATATGCTTTTTTTGTCCTAAAATTATTTGGTGTAGAGCTGTTTTATTCAGGGGACGTGAGGGCGAGCTGGCATCAGGCAGTTTTGGACATGAATTTCCAAAACAGCCCCCCAAACCGCCCGCCCACTCCTTTCTTTTTTATATGCTAACGTGTGCATGATGATAGGCTTTGCACAAGAGGTCGTGTACATAAGTACACGATTTAATGGCAAATTTTAATAAGTCATATCTCTCTTATTTCTTATCCGTTTTTTCTTATTCTTTTACGTTCTTTATTAATTTTTCTTCTCTTTCTTCGTATGTAGATATCTTAAATGCTTTATACAACTTATAGTTGGGTTGACAAATTTGTAAAAAATTATTTCATCATTCACCGACGAGTTTTCGCAGCTCTGCTACATTTTTATATTGGTTCGAGCACCAATGAGTGCCCGTTATAAGTGTTTCTTCACCGGTATGTCTCAACTTTTATAGTAAGGTGCAAACCTGGGCATGTAAAACCATTAACGTATCGGCGGGTAAAAATATTAATGATCTTAGGAGGGCAGTTTGGGAAGAATAAGTGCATTTTCTAGCTTATATGGCATTCCGATGGAAACTCCAAGTAATATGAAATTCGTGGCTCATTGGCCAAGTAATATACAAAAGAAAACTCATGAAAAAACACCCTTTTGCAAAAAATTTGTTAAACCCTCAAATCATATTGCCAAACGCACATGATCCTTCTTATTGATGTATGATTATTTTTTCTTTGAGCCTTAGCTATATGTTAATGAGACAACGATCAAGCTATTATCACAATGGCTTGATTGGGAAAGGAAAATATCATGTTACACCCTTTATCATGTGGGTCCAACAGTTTTGAAAGAAATTGCAATAACTGCTTGTACAATTTGGTATCATGAGTATTGGAAAATAAAAGCATTACTCAATTTAAGAGAGATTTTTTACCCAAAAATTATACGAAATTTCTAATGGTCCATGCATTTGTCCAACAAAACCCTACAATTGTGACATGGCAAGTTTTGGTTGGATAGAAAATCACCAACTCAATTAAAAGATTTTGTTGGTGATTCATTGGAATCATAATCATAATCAAATAGTGCATTTTCTCAACTATTTGGGGTCAGCGACACGGATCTTACTCCTCCATTCAAGCTTGTTTTGGGCTACCTCTTTTGTAAGAAATAATAAAGTCAAATATTTTTTTATTAACTCCATCTAAGTTCTCTTAGGTCTCTCTCTCCCTCTTTTAGCATCGTTTACATGTATCCCTTCTAATCTTCTCACAGGGGCATCGAATGGTCTTCTTTGCACATGCCCATACCAACGCAACTTACATTCCCTCAGCTTCTCCTCTAAAGGAGCTACTCCTAGGCTCTCCTGAATATATTTATTTCTAATCTTATCTCTCCTAATTATCCCACTCATCCACCTTAACATTCTCATTTCAGCTGCATTAAATTTATTTATATGACTCCTCTTTGGTGCCCAACACTCTGCTTCATAGAGTATTGCAGGCCTAATGGCTGTCCTATAGAACTTGCCTTTAAATCTTTTCGGAACACGCCTATCACACAACACTCCCGAGGCTGCCCTCCACTTTACCCACCCCGCATTAATCATATTTACCACATCACTATCAATATTCCATTATTTATGGATAATAGATCCTAAGTAACGGAATTGATCACACCTTGGCACTTCGTGCCCATCTATTTCAACTAAGTCTCTATCTATAGTTTTACCTTCCTTAAAAATAAATTCCACGCACTCTGTCTTAGTCCTACTAATTTTAAAACCTTTTGATTCTAGAGCTTCCCTCCACAATTCCAGTTTCTCATTCAAACCTACTTTACTCTCATTAGTTAAAACTACATCATCTGCAAAAATCATACACCAAGGTACATTATCTTGTAAATGACTAGTCAGCTCATCCATAACTAAAACAAAAAAATAAGGACTTAAGGATGACCCTTGATGAAGACCTACCGTAACTGAAAACTCCTTAGTTCCCTCCCCCTTAATAGTCTGCACACTAGTTACAACCCTCTTATACATATCCTTTATGATATCTATGTAACCTCTTATTACACCCTTCTTCAAAACACCCCAAATAAGCTCTCTCGACACTCTATCGTAGGCTTTTTCCAAATTTATAAAGGTCATATAGAGGTTTTATTTTCTATCCTTGTACCTCTCTACTAACTGCCGTACTAAAAATATAGCTTCCATTGTTGACCTCTCCGGCATGAAACCAAATTGATTCTCTGACACTTTAGTTACTTTTCGCAAACGTCCTTCTAATACTCTCTCCCATAATTTCATATTATGTCCCATAACTTTTATACCTCTATAGTTTGTACAACTTTTGATATCCCCTTTATTTTTATACAAGGGTATGAGGGTACTTCTCCTCCACTCATCTGGCATCCTCTTAGACTTCCAAATCTTGTTAAACAAACTAATCAACCAAGTTAAGCCAACACCTCTTAGTGTCTTCCATACTTCAATAGGAATTTCTTCAGGTCCCAGAGCTTTGCCTTTCTTCATCTTCCTTAACGCAACTCCTACTTCCTCTATGGAGAATCTCCTAAAATAAGTTCTCTCTTCAACATGACTAGACTCAAAATCTATCCCACTACTACACTTTTCATTCAATAAACACTCAAAATACTCACGCCATCTCTCCCTAATTTCCTCATCTTTCACTAAAATCCTGTGATCTTCACTTTTAATACACCTAACTTGCTCTAAGTCCCTACTCCTATCCCTTAACTTAGCTATCTTATAAATATCCCTCTCCCCCTCCTTCGTCCCTAGCCTATTATATAAGTCATCAAACGCTCTAAATTTAGCTTTACTCACTATCTTTTTAGCCTCTCTCTTTCCCTTAAGATATCTCTCCCAATTCTATTGATTTTTTCATTTCTGCCACTCCTTAAAGAAACACTTCTTTTCCTTTATGACTATTTGAACTTCCTCACACCACCACCATATTTCTTTCTTAAATCCCTCACTTCACCATGTACTTCTTTTCCCACTTTTTTAATACAATTAGCCGTGCTTACCCACACAATTGTTGGCTCCTCATTTGAGTTCCAATCCCCTTCCATCCTCAACCTCTCAACAAAAGTATTGAGCACTTCACCTTTCAAGTTCCACCACTTGATCCTAGGCTCAACTTTATCCGAACTTCACTTCTTCCGCCCCTTTATGTGAACATCTAAAACAACTAATTTATGCTAAAGTGCTATAGGTTCTCCGAGTATAACCTTACAATCCTTACAAGTAATTCTGTCCTTGCTTCTAACTAAGAAAAAATCTATTTGGCTCTTGTGAGGTCCACTCTTGAAAGTTACTAGATGCTCTTCCCTCTTCTTGAAATAGGTATTTGCTATGGTTAGATCGTTTGTTATTGCAAAATCAAGAATAGCTTCTCCCATTTCATTCCACTCCCCAAAACTGTACCCTCATGCACCCTCTCAAAACCTATATTCTTCTCCCCTACATGCCCATTTAAGTTGCCTCTTATCATAACATTTTCCCTATTAGGTATCCCTTGCATTACTAAGTCCATTTCCTCCCAAAATTGCCTCTTAAGGTTCTCTCCTAATCCTACTTGAGGTGCATACGCACTAACCACACTAACTATGAAATCCCCTAACACTAGCTTCACTAATATAATTCTATCACTAAATCTCTTGACCCACCCCATTCCTATTTGAAACTTTACCTACATACACTAATTTAAAGCCTTCTCCCAGTTCCCTAGCCTTCTTTCCTACAAACTTAGTCTCATGCAAGCAAGCTATGTTAACCTTCCTTCTCTTGAGTGTTTCTATTAACTCCATACCCTTACCTCTTAAGGTCCCAATATTCTACGATGCCACTCTAATCCTACACTCATAGATTAGCTTTTTTACTCATGCTCGTCCAGACCAACGCGAGACATTGGAATGTTGACAAATATTGTTTTTATTTTTAATTGAAACTTGCTACTGTAACTAAATTTGAGTTCCACACGTGATAAAGCTACTTCATCATTGTGAGATTTTTTTTCATTTCTGGGGCCCAATTTCAAATCACGGTTGTGATGGCATGTCCTTGCCCATGCCCAACAGGTGGATCGTGGGGCTCGACCATCTCAAGTGGACCATGATCTATACATGAAATATGCATTTTATTATCTCCTAAACTTATGATTATGCTAGTGTTTGATTAGAATAACTACTACTTTAATATAATTTTTGGTTTTTGTAGGAAACAAGAGTAATACATATAAATGAGGAGAAAAGTAACTCGAATGGTTAAATCATCATAACTTCGTGTAAAAATATCAGATTGTACTGATTCAAGTTTCATGTTAAAGCTCAAGAAGTCACCTTTCCAACGCCACCAACCACATGTAATTCGGAGTTCGGAGCAGAAAGTTATAGCCATTTGAATTTTATGAACAGTAACAATGATCGATCGGATATCAATGCGATCGATCGCCTCAGCCGTAAAAGCAGTATATTGAAGGAAACGATCGATCGAACTAGAAACGATCGATCGTATCTACTGAAATTTTTTGATATGCGCAAGACAGTAACTACGATTGATCGGTATCATACGGCGTCGATCGATAAAGCGATCGATCAGGAGAAAATAACGAAGGAATTGCGATCGATCGAACAACGAACGATCGTCAATACGGAGCGATCGATCGCCATATACGAAAAACCAAAATAAGACCTATTTCGACTCGGATTTGGAAGGGGACTTCATGATTTCTCTTCACTATTATAAATGGGCCTTATGGGAGAACGTTTTGGGCACCACATATTCAACCTTGGAGAACCAGAGCTTTATTGGAGGCTAGAGAGGAGGAAGAGAAGAGGTCTTTTGGAGCAAAGAAGAAGAGGGATTCATGACGATGGATCTACATAAACAGACTTTTCTTTTCTCTATTTCTATGTGTAACTAAATTCCTTGTCAAGGCTTGATGAAGCCCTAGATGTGTATTGCTATTCTTGATAGTTTAATTCTATAAAGTTGATTATGATTCATGCTTAATGCGATTTTATGAGTTTCTTTTGGGTGCTTGATCATAGACTTGATTGATTATGAATGAAATTAGATATTGTGATTGATTTTATGCCCGATCAAGGATAAGATTAATTGTATTATAATAGAGTTGTGATTGATTCTATGCCCGATCAAGGATAGGATTGATTACACAATAGTGGATGAACTTTCGTGTCCGATCAAGAACGTTAGTGAATTCATTAGTAATTCGTATGTCCGATCAAGAACACAAATTACTATATTATGTCAATGTATGCTTAATAATAATTGAGAGTAGTAATTGCATGTCTAGTGGTAAATTCATTACCTTGATAACTCTCTGCATTGATTAAAACTTAGCTTAGTAGTTAAAGTTCATAGCTTTATTTAGATTAAATAAAAAATGCAACTTTCTTCTCTTGAATTTGGTAAAAGATTAATCCGTCCCTGAGGTTCGACAACCCTTTAATACTCGCCGTAGTACAATTGCCTTGTGCACTTGCAAGGGTTTTAATTTTAAACGATCAAACCACAGTATCAACATAGGTCCTGAATAATGAATGTTAAAATAGGTCATGAATAATGAATGTTAAAAAACATGTGCAAATGCTGATGTGCCCAAAATGCGTTGGCCAGGCTGTCTATAATTAATGGAGTCCCATTCGGCCAACAGCGGGTTGGATGCCGAATGGGTGCTGAATGAAAATTTTGGTTGCTTGATAGTTGATTCATTCACACCCTTGTTCGGCTGAATGTAATTTAAACGCGTTCGTACATTCAGCCGAACGCAAACCACCCACAATCCGTTCTCTTTCTTCGAAGGGCACAAACGTAAGGTACAAAAAAAAGGGTATATTGTACTTACTCCTACTTATTATAGTGAAATTGCACTCAAACCCTATGAATTATAAAGCTAAGCACATAACATCAATGCAACTCAATCTTTTGAATTTTGGGACCATTTTAACCTTGGCATATTCCTCGACACATGACAGTGATGACAAACCATTTGGTCCTTTTGGCCAATGGTCACTGCCTCACTGGGAAGTGAGAAGGCCATGAAAGGAGGGATAAGCTGTAGGGGTTAGTTCCTATTTTCAAAAGTCACGAGGGTTAAGTAATGTATAGGGTCAAATGCAATTTACCCCCAAAAGAAAAGAAAAGAGCACTCGTGTACAAACGCGCTCGGGCAGGGGGGTTTTGAATTTGAAAGAAGAAGGGGGGAAATTTGGGAACGACCGTTGGAGGGCGTGGAGAGCTAGCAGGTCGAAGATGAGCAGGGGGTCGATCGGGAGCTCACAGAGGTGCGGGGGATGAAGCCAAACAGCCTCCTTCGACTTTCAGCATCCAATCCACGCTGATCAAAGATCGAATCCATCTTTTCTGTTCATAACCATCTTTCTCCTCCGTCACCTGTTAACCATCGCCACAGAGTTGCAGAGTAATCGGTCATTCGTCAAAATGAGGCGCCGCCATGGCTGGCAGCTGCCTCTTCATCCTCTCCAGGTATGCAGCCCCCACCCTCTACTTTATTCTCTCCTATTCTTTTTGTTTTCCGACAGTTACTAATGGGACGCCACTTCCCCTGATATATTTTCATGAGATCCACTTTGATACCTCCTAAATGCATCGAGCTCAGAGCAAGACCCACACTAAATTTTGCTGCTGGTAACTAAAATGTTAACTCGCAATCAATTTCTTCTCAGAAAAAACTCGAGTTTGACATGAGAACATTTTTAGAAATATGATTAATTCCCTGAAGTAATGCAAGTTTACTTTCCCATTTTGCTTTTTTCTTAATAAACAGGTACCTCTTAAATTTCCTTACTTTTTTCCATCAGTATCCAATGCAAAGTTTGAGGTGCCAAATAGATAAGCTGCTCGTGATGTATGTCAAATTGTGTTGAAATGTTTAATGACCTGTTGCAGATTATTGGCATCGCTATGTATGTCTTTCTCATAGTTGCTTTCTATACCTTCGTGGGACCTTTTATTGGGAACAGAGTGGCGGAGAACACTGTAATCACCCTGTTCACATTCACGGTAGGATGCCCATCAACTTCAATTTTATTAGTCACTAGCTGCGTGCTTGAAATCCTAAATCATTTTTTTAACAAGATCACTTGTTTTCCATCTTTCAGGCATTCACTGTGATGATTCTGTTTGTAAGATGCACTGTGATTGACCCATCTGACAAAACTAGCTTGAAGAAGAAAAGAACAGTTACTTCGAACGGACTATCTCAACTTAGTTACAGATTTATTGCAAGCCAGATTATGTTTAGGGTTCTCAGGAGGATTGAAAAGAAGATACTCAAGTGTTTTATAAAGAGGCGTTATCTGCAACCATTGCAAGATAGTTTTCAGATGGAATCTCTTTTACCATTTCCATTTATTGCGAAGGATGATGCGATTTTACCTGATATAAAAGATGATGACACCATGTATTGTTCACTTTGTGACTTTCAGGTTTGTTAACCGACTACTCTGTTGATTGTGATTTTATCTGTTTGATTCATTACGCATTTGTTGTGCTCCCTCCGTCTGGTTTTATCATCTCCCTAGGTAGTACATTTTTATACTACCCAGGAAATAATAAAACCCAACGGAGGGAGTACGAAACAGAAAATAATGATTTAGTCACCTAATGGGTGATAGTAAGCACTCCCAGTTGACACAACAATGAGAGCATTAAGTACATTTGTACGGATGAAAATCACCTTGTACGGTACCCCTTATGTATAACACCAGCAGACTGGGGATGAACAATTGTTATACGCTTCATTTAGGACTCTCCTCCACCCCAACTTTCTGGTCAGAAGATGCAGTAAAAATTGAGAATAGAGAGGAGGGATTCAAAGTAGCATCAAATTTCCTGTCTGCTCTAAGTCAATACCTTACTTTAAGAAAGAACGCTTTAATTTCTGCAGGTCTAAGAGGGACTAGTAACAGTCTAACAGTCAAGCTGGATTTTTGGATCCCCAGCACTTACAGCATCAATTGTAGAAT
Source organism: Houttuynia cordata (assembly GCA_039654745.1). Lineage (NCBI taxonomy): Eukaryota > Viridiplantae > Streptophyta > Magnoliopsida > Piperales > Saururaceae > Houttuynia > Houttuynia cordata. The sequence goes on from CM077503.1 coordinate 28,308,506, forward strand.
GTTATATATTATACAAGTGCTACTGAGTTTCAGGTGAAGGTGTGATGACAAACATTGCTAGTTTGCAGGTTAAAACTAACAGCAAGCATTGCAGGAGTTGTGATCGGTGCGTGGACGGTTTTGATCACCACTGCAGGGTGAGAAATGAAGTGACTACATAATCTAGATTGTTTTCAAATTGGTATAGTTGATCTAAGATTAATTTTTATCCTGTTTTCTTCATAACAGTGGCTAAATAATTGCATTGGGAGGAAGAACTATACCACATTCATCCTTCTAATAGTGTTTGCACTGCTAATGGTTAGTCCCTTGGCTATTTGCAATGAAAAGATATCCAATATGGTCACAATTGGTGTTCCGCCGATGCTTAAGAGAAATTTGTTGCTTTTGTTATGGTGCTCTCCTGTGCAGCTACTTATTGAAGGAGGAGCTGCGATAACCATTTTTGTTCGTTCTTTTGCGGATAAGAGTGGAATTTCAAAGGAACTGGAACATAAACTCTCTGAAAAGTTCCCAAGAGGAGTTATTGCTGCAATATCGGTAAGCTCTGGATTCTGTCAGATTTTATTTTCTGATGTTCCTACGAGAAAGAAGCATTGTAAAAACAACCTGTTGATAGGTTGTATAAGAAGATAGAGAGAGAAAATGAAATGAAGTTGGATTGAAAGTATAAAGTAGAAATTGTGCGTACAAGTGTTGCTATTGAAACTTAAAAAAAATTGACTGGTGGCAAAAGAAAACACAACAAAAGTAAGCTGACATTTGGAGGACTAGATAACTGCTTGTTTCTCATTGTTTTAGATTGAATTTTATGTCTCTCCAAACAACTGATCCTCTTTCAGTCCACCACAAAACATGTGGAACAGCATTTTGTAGTCTCCATAAAAGTCTGCTTTCTGTAGCACATCCTTTTGTTTTAGTTATTGTAGGATATTCAGGCAAAAAAGGGCGTAGAAGTTGCTCATAAAATGACAGCCGTTCACCATGCCTAAATCATTCTTATATGGAAGTAAAAATAAAATAATCAAGTTAAAGGAGTAACGATGTCAAACTGGACTTTTACAAAGATGCCAAACAGGAAATTATTTTGGTATTTATTAAAGTAAATTGTATGTAATTGTATAAAAAGAGAGAGTAAATTGTATGTTTTCTGTGATTTTCACAACGGTGCCCAACAAAAAATCATGCTGATAATATTAAATGCAGGGATGGATGCTATATTCAACATTTATTTTTCAGATCATATAAGATAGAATAATTATCGAGAAATGGCACTTCTTAATTATGATAGTAAAAAATTGAACCAACTTCTACATAAAAAGTTTTTTATTCATTTCTTGGTCTCCTGCCACGTAGAGAAAGATTATTCATATTTGGGCACCTCCGCTATGTAAACACTTTTTTATTCACCCCCCCCCCCCCAAAAAAAAAAGAAAATCCTGGTTCCATACCTGATTAAAGGTGAATATTGTGTTTTCCATATATTTGTATGTATTTTGGACTACTAAGAGAATCAGGTATGCGCCAAATGAAGTATAAAAGTATTTCCGTGTTTTCCAATTTCATGGTTCGATGTTTATGCAGGTCCTATTGACTCTGATGACAGCCTATGGTACAGTTGCCTTGGGACAGCTATTCATTTTCCATATAGTTCTCATCAAGAAGGTATGTTATAAATTGAGAACTGAAAGCTAGATTACATCTGTATCATTTGATCACTTGTTAAATTTTTCCCTCTCTCTTATTCTAGACACCTTTTTTTCAGCATACCTTTTTTCTTCTTGTGATTAGAATGATAAGAGCTTAAACACTTTTTGGAAGGTTTAAATGATTGCCAAACCCTGCCACCATTTGACTAGGTATACCCTGTGTTTTTTCTTACCCATCTCAAACCCCTCTTTTTTAACCAGTCTGCCACCAGACAAAATAAATACATGGAGGATGCAAATCCTTGCCAGAACTGATGCATTGCGACAAAAACGGAAAGGGAGAACTGAATTGGAGGAGAAAATGAACAGATCTTTGATTTACAAAAACACTCTAACATACAATGATCTACTACTTCAAATGCTGATCTACCTACAATTGGACTACAATTTAATTTGAATTCAAATTCAACAACAATTTAGGGATTAAAACTTCTAGCAATGGAAACTACAAATCTAAGGTAGAAACTGAAATCAAACTTAAAACTATCAACACAAGCTCAAGGACGAATGACTTCCCCAAGAAGGAGCAACATCTCCAGGAGGATGAGGGTGAGAGGAACAACTACTCTCTTGATAATGTAGGAACTACATCTCCAAGAACCTGAGAATTCAGGAGACAAAGGTATCATCAAATCTCGTCAACCGAAACTACATATCCAAAACTTCAAATTTTGAAAACTGACCAAACAACTACTTCAACTTTGAATTATATCTGTAAAAGACCGAAACTATGGATACATCTATGAAGGATTAAGATGAGAGGAACAACGTCTCTCCGGATTACATGGTCAAACAGCATCTCCAAAACCCTGGAAACCAGGAAGAACAAGGCACAATCCAAAGCATATCACATCATCAATCCTCCTCAAGTGAGCTCTCCAACCCTCATACCTGATTCACCATGTAATCTCTGTCTCTCCAAACAGCGGATCCTTCTTCAGCGTTTTTTTTTGTCAACGACTGTTCATGGTAGTGACAACTCACACACACAACACCATCTAAGCTCTTCTAAGGATCCCCCTCGTGGCCTGGGTAGAGACTTGAACTCAAATCTACTCACGTACACTGAAGACCATAGCTTGCAAATGAGGCTCCAAAGCCTCATAACCTTCAAAATTAAAGGTAAAGAAATTTTTTGACAAAGTCTAACTAACGTTAACTAAGAACTAAGCTATAGCTTCCATTTGTATCTCCCACTAACCTCCAAACTACTAGTAAGAAGCTATATATTAAAAATTAGAATGAGCTTCAAGTGCTTATGAATACCCTCCAAAAAACACGCACTCAAGGCTCTAGATAAGTGTTTGTACCAATAACCCAAAATTAGATACGGCCTGGCCTGCCGCAGCTGGCCTGGCCGGAAAGGAGCAGTGACGGGGGGAGGGCAGCTACAGCTGAGGAGTACTTAACTTTAAGTGTAGGTAGGCTTAGAGAAATTGATTTGAAAGGAAGGGTATTTCCTTCTATTTTTAGAGTCAGGGTCTGTTAATTTTATTAAAAGTTTTCATGGTTTTTTGCTGGTTTGACCATTATTATGAGCTTATCGCGTCTGTTAGGGATTGCAAACTTACGACTACATCTTAGCCATGAAGGAAGAAAATCAATCCATGGAACTCTGGGATGACTCCAGCACGTCTTCAGACGAAAGCATTGATGACTTGGGCTCACCAGAAAAGTCGACATCCATTTCTCGGTTAATATGTCGGGGAAACGAAATTGATGAGGTCAGTTGTGGAACTTTTGTCCAGAGCAACACAAACCTTTTGATCATTACTCGAAGTGTTATGTAGTCAGTGTTACCTTGCTAGAAATTAAAAAAAAACATATAATTTGCTGGCAGAGCTCGAGAAGATTGTCCATAAGAATAGACAGAGATGATGCCACATCCCCGACCTCGAGCAAGAAGCCAGAATTCCACATCAGCATTAACCCGTGGAGACTGATCAAAATGAGCAAAGAAAAAGCTCTTAGTGCGGCAGCGAAAGCGAAGGAGAGGATGGCAAAAGGGAAGCAAATGGCGGGGCATGAAGAAGTTCCGGAGGCACTGTTGCAGCCATTGCCAACAGAGACAAAGCGCGGCCCCTCGGCAAACTTCGACAAGAAAAATCTTTATGCCGAAATGACACCGGTAGTTGCCAAGGGGTGGTTTGCAGGCAACAACGGACGGTTTTCGAGCCCCAGACGGCGAATTTCAGGTTCACCTACAACGGTCACTCCCTCTCCAAAGCAAAAACATCGAAGCAATTTCGATTTGAAGCTGACGCAAGTGTCTCAGGAGTTGGAAACGTACATTTCCCAGCAGGCTCTGTGTTCCGTTTTGAAGAAGGGCGGGGAAGACTCTCCGAGGTAGGCCATTATTACTTTGTATACATGTTCGGATTCGGATACTTTTGGATAAACCCTTCTCTTCAATCTCATCATAATTCTACGGGGTTGTTCGTGACTTCGTGCCGTGCTTTTCTCAGCCTTTGGGAATAGCTTAGTTTAGGAGTACGTGGAAATTCTGCGAGTATGTGCTATTGTTGTTTTTGTTTGTGTGTGTGTGTCGGCGGGGGGATGATTTTCTGGGATGAACAATTTCAAAATAAATGAGAATTGTTGATACCGACTCAGTTCAGAGTTTATAATTTGTGTTGCTCAACATACCTAAGCATTTCTTTTCTTCGATCAGGCCTTACAATGATTATATAAAACTAAAAGTATTTTTGTTTCATGATATTTTCTTTTTATTGATATAAAAAGTTCATTACTACCTCCTTGGCCTCGATATAAAAGAAAAAAGAAGCCATCTGAAAATTTAAGGACATTATTGGAATATCAAATGCCATAAGAATACTTTGTTGTTATATAAGATATGCGCGTGTGTGTGTCTAAAATTCAAGTACTAACTATCTTCAGCGGTAGATTCAACGCCTACTAGCTACACGATCTCAAATCGCGATCAAGTCCACGTGAAATAAAATGTCGGACTTAGGGGCCGTTTGGGGCGTGATTAAAAGCAAAACATCCAGACGGGATGTTTTGCTACACTGTAGCATCTGGATATTTTATATATCCAGCTGAAACACCTCAGGACGTGTTTCAGCTGGATGTAAAAATCCACCTGGATACTACAGTAGATATCCAGAATCCAGTCTGGATGTTTTGCAATAATCACGCCCCAAACGGCCCCTTAATTAGTGTATAATATAGGGTGTCCAACTCATGTGACCAGAAACGCTTTTCAACCACCCAGCCGAAAAATTCCACGTTTAAAACCGGAACGGTAGAAAAACGTCTTTTTCCCAAAATAAACGTATTTTATCCCGATAAATGCATTTAAACACGTAAAACATGTTTTTTTATTTAAAGTGCAGCTCTTTTTTTAAATGCGCAACTTTGTAATATATTATTCTTTAATATTTATACATGTTATATTAATTTTTTATTTTTATTATTTTTTCATATATTCCGTACGCTTACCACACCGTTTTATTGTCGTACCCATACTTTGTCACTTAGGTCCGGTCTATATTCACTTTGCGGTCAAAGTAAGAAACACTATAGATCATGAACTCACAGCGCTATAGATAATTAACTCTCACATATAAATAAACTAGACTCATATTCTACATTGAGAAGCTCTTGATGAACGCATATGGGCTCCGGCCTGTCCGCTCGTGGCACCCACCCACAAACCTCTCCAAATTCCAAGGCGGAAAAATAAAATTTGCAGTGTCGAAGTGGAGAAAAATCATATCATCCCCAGGTCTACCCGTGGTTCAACGGAGGTTGAACCGGACTTACTATCAATCTGAGTCGATGCCCGGTGCGGTTTTAATAACAATGGGAGGGGAGAGTTTTTTATGTCAATCGAAGTGGAGAAAAATCACATCATCCCCAGGTCCACCCATGATTCAACAGGAGTTGAACCGGACCGGCCATCAATCCGGGTCCATGGCCTGTGCAGTTTTAAAAACACTGGTGCTGAGGAGGATTTACAATAAATCCACATAATATCATTCAAAACTATCCTAAAAGGAGTGAGGCAAGTGTTGTGCGATTTCACTTTCAAGGAGGTGAGATGTAAGCCTAAAGGCATGAGGCATAAGATTGGAAATGATTCTAAAATATACCGCTAGATTCACATAATGTAAGTTCGGTTCCAGGAATCTAATTCTTGGATGAATTTGATTCTTTATACTCAATAAATGCTCACTAAACCCGTAATTACAACCTTTAGACAATTTTTAGAATTATAGTTCTACTGTTACCAACTTAGTCCCACATCACCGTGACAGAGGTGATGAAGGATTGCTTATATCAAGGCAATCTAGGGCAAGTTAATTTAAAACACTGATGGCCGGGCAAAGTTACTATAGTAGGACTGCATCTTGAGTCGGGTTCTCTCGGGTATAGCAGAACCTGACCCTTACCCGAGATAGAACCCGTAATACTTGAGAACATGAGATAGGAACCGATATTTTAATAAAATAATTAATATAACTATAAAAAATTATTAATAAAATAATTTATATAATTATAAAAATCTTTAATAAAATAATTTATATAATTATAATAATAATAAAAATTATATATATATTTAAAAAATAGGAGTTTAAATTGTATATCTTTGGTCCGGTCAGTTCTTGGATATTTTAAAGTAAAACCCAACCCTACCGGGTTTTAAAATCTTGGAACTGACCCTACCCGAGATAGGACCCAACCTGACCCGACCCAGGTCAATGTCGGGTCGGTTCCATTCGGATTGAGTTTTTTGGTGCAGCCCTATACTGTACAATCCCAACCATGGTTTATACTCAACAAATGCTCACTAAACAAATAATTACAACCTTTAGATAATTTTTAGAATTATAGTTTTACTGTTACCAACTTAGTCCCACATCACCACGACAAAGGAAACGATAAAGGATTGTTTATATCAAGGCAATCTATACCCCTGATGGGACAGGACCTCTCTTGATTAGTTGGGGGTTATGGCCTGAAAAGTTATTATTAGGGCTGTAAACGGCATCTGGATGTCCGTGTCCATCTGTTCGACCGTTTTACAATCCAAACGGACATAAAAAACGGTATGTCAGGGATACAGACACGCTTGGTGGTCTGGCATTTGAATGGACGCGGCTGTGGATAGAGTGTGTCCGCATCCAGAGCCGACCATGTCCATCTGTATCCGTGTCCATGATAAATTTTTAAGGTAAATAGTATGTGTCCGTCCATGTCCGAAATAGACACATTGGGGTGTCCGCATGGACGGCGGATGGATGGACACCTAATTTTAATGTGAGCGGATGGCTACGGACATAGCTTGTCCGCGTCCGTATCCATCCGTTTACACCCTTAGTTACTATACGATCCCAACCATGAACTCTACGGATTAGGTTATTACCTTTAAGGTAGTGTTTTAAAAATCGGCCCTACGGATTAGGTTATTGCCTTTAAGGCAGTGTTTTAAAAATCGGCCCGGCAGGTTGATCTACACATGAAATATGCATTTTATTATCTCCTAAGCTTATGATTATGCTAGTGTTTGATTAGAATAACTACTACTTTAATATAGTTTTTGGTTTTTGTAGGAAACAAGAGTAATACACAGAAATGAGGTGCAAAGTATCTTGAATGGTTAAATTATCATAACTTCGTGTACAAATGTCGGATTGGAGTGATTCAAGTCTCATGATAAAGTTCGAGAAGTCAGCTTTCCAACGCCACCAACCACGTGCAATTCAGAGTTTGGGACAGAAAGTTATAGCTATTTGAAGTTTATAAACAGTAACTACGATCGATCGGCTATCAATGTGATCGATCGCCAGAGCCGCAAAAGCACTGTATTAAAGGAAACGATCGATCGGAATAAAAATGATCGATTGTATCTATTGAAATTTTTCAATCGCCGAAGACAGTAACTACGAACGATCGGTATCATACGGCGTCGATCGGCAAACGATCGATCGGGGTAAAATAACGAAGGAAAAGCGATCGATCGGATAGCGAACGATCGTAAATACGGACGATCGATCGCCGTCTGCGGCAAACCGAAATAAGACCTATTTTGACTTGGATTTGGAAGGGAATTTCGTGGTTTCTCTTCACTATTATAAATAGGCCTTATGGGAGAATATTTTGGGCATTCAATCTGGGAGAAACCCTTGGAGATCTGATAACCTAGAGAGCAATTTGAGACCTTGGAGGCTAGAGCAAAGGAAGAAGAAGATGATGAAGATGAAGATGATGGATTCTCTTCCCGTGCTTAGCTAAACTCCTATCCAAGGCATAGATGAAGCCCAATAATCTGGTTGTGTAGTTTCTTTTCTCTCATATTATTTTTACTCTAGTTGGTGTATGAACCTTTGTTATGCAATTAAAGTTAATTCATTAAGTTTATTCTTTGTGCTTGAGAGAGACAAGAGTGGATTTTATGAATTTCAATCTGAAAGATTACTTGCATGTCTAAGAGGAATGTGAGTGTTTTGATTTGTCATATGTTAATAAAGTTTCATTGATTTATGCTTGAGAGAGATAGATCACAATTTCATATGCTTAATTGATTTATGTGTTACGTCCAAGAGGAGAGCACTATAATTTGAATTGACAGGTGTATGTCTGAGAGGAATACACCAGCCAATTAGAAATTTGAATTCGAAAGAGAGAGAGAGACTTTACACTAGTTTATTGTGGTGGATTCGAAGCCTTGGTATTCCACATATTGATTAAATCTCAACTAAATTAGTTAAAGTTTAGTGCTTTTCTTTAGATTAAACTAAAAACTGCTGCTTTCCTTGAGTTTGGTAAAATTATTCATCCGTCCCTGAAGTTCGACAACCCTTTAATACTCGCCGTAGTACAATTGCCTTGTGCACTTGCAAGGGTTTAATTTTAAACGATCACAAGTTCGACCTGGTTCTACCAAAGCTGGTCGATTTTTTGAGTCGGGTGGGCCAGGTTACTTAACCCAGTTTAACCTACCTGGTTGAACCGACCGGGCCGGTGCGGTGTTTAAAACCATTACCCATGGGTTTAGGTTGGGTTTAAGTTCTTTCTAACACAATTTCTTCGTTTTTTCACAATCTAACTTCTAAAATGAGTTATACTAATTTAGACAAAGCATAGATTTTAAAATATGTATATTAAGATGGAAAACAAATGGAAAAGATACTTTTTAAAAAAAAATATTGTTTTAAAAAACAGTGATATATCAGTCCGAAACCGATATATCGGCGATATTTGAAAAAAAATGAAAAGTCAAGATTTGCTCGTCTTGTTTTATCGGGTGGGACCCGATATCAATATATTGGCGATATATCTCCGATATGGAATTCCATGATGCTCAGGTGCTTTGTCAAAAGAGTGATATGATGGGCCCGGAAATGAATGATTTACTTTTAAAAAACAATGGTAGGAATGATTTGTGCTAAAGATGGTTAGGAATTGCATGGAACAGAATATGTTCTTGGATTTCCTCGTTAATTACAGGGTATAAACCAGCCGGCTTTCAGGTGGATGGGCATCACAATGTTAGTATTTATCATTCTTGTTGTCCCCTATAATAATATGTACATTTAAAAATATTCATTGTTATAAAATATTGTGTATATTTTGTCAAATCACGTGACTTTCTATTTCTAAAATTGGAGGAGACTTGAAAGGATTGACTTGAACTTAGTTTGTGAACGTGTGTAGGAATTGGACGGGATATAGGGATATCATTGGACTTGAATTTGCTGCTTATCAAATTTTTTTGTTATTGCTTGTGAAGTCCCTAGTTTGTATGCTAGGTGGTTCTTGCGTAGTCCACCTTCTTTGTACTCCCTCGGGGCACTTTTGATAGATAGAGTTGGTTTTTCAAATGAACCTATCAAAAGTGCCTGTGGGGATAGTTGTTTTGCTTGTTAAAGTTTCTTACTTTGTATGTTAGGTGGTCCTAATTGATGAGCATTTGCACTGGCCATAAAAGACAAGAACTAACTTTGACAGGCATGAACTTGTCATTAGTTATTTCAAGAAAAAATAAGATAATATGGGTCTGACATGATCCGACGGCTCCAATCCTTGCACACGTTCTGAGCAGTCGGGCGCGGAGCATGACGGCTCTAAAGTAGTTATTTCTTTAAGATAAAGAGGAGACCAAAGACACGAGGGAGAAGATAACATGTGCCCTAGCTCAAACCAACCTGCCCCTTACATCAAAAAAAAAAAAACCCAACCTGCCCCATGTATTAACGTGCTAGATTGGATCAAAATCTGGCACCCCCCATGATGCCCCAACACATGCAGGCCGAAGTGAGCCATGACTAAGGTTAATGACATTGATAATATTTTGATATCATATTTGGGCATACTCTTTCAAAATTAAAAGCTTTTACATTGATATGTAAACGGGGCCTCTGTTCGTTGGGGAGCATGTAGCATTTCTATCAAAAGCCATTGTACCTTATTTACGCATTTTTTTTTCAAACTGCCATGTGTGCAAGCAGACTTGAATGCATGCAACACGCTCGCAGCCCGTGTCTCGGGTCACTTGGCTGTGAGCTTGTTGGAGTGTGTTCCTTCTGTTCGTGGCTGCCCTCCACTTGGATTGCAGCAATCCACATTCAAAGATATAGGCTTGTCCGACAGACAAATGTAAGTTCTAAGTTCTAACTTGACGTGTTCAGGTGGTGGAGGTCCAACTTAGCCCGCGGAAAAGAAAGACATAAAGAAACGCACCCTACCTGCATTCCCAAATTCAAAGATCCATTGTTATTTGTTTATTTCCACACGACTTGTAATGAACACATTATAAATGATTACAAATCCAGAAACGAACAGAACCAAATTCACCTTCAAGCAAGCAAAGCATATCCCGCGAGGCAACAAATTCTCTTATCGTGGTAAAGGGATATCATAATTGATTTCTCCAAAGGAACCTATATCAATCTAGCTAACCAGCATAAGCTGCTGTCAACTCCATCACGCCATTAACCAGTTGACTTCCTTGGATTGCTGTGAATTTCGAGTAGTCTAGCAGTGGTAGGTAACAAGAACCCTCAGGAATCCCCCGCGTAAGAAGTCTACAAGGCTCGGGAGATACTGAGCTTGAATAACCTTGAATGTGCGAACAATTCCATGGGGGGTCGACTGTTGCTTTTAGCGTCATGTTGGAGAGGCAAATGTTGAGATATGTATCACCCTTGATACCTTCGAGGAGACCCGCTAGCTTCACGTTTGTGCCAATGAAGTTATCAAATGTGATTCCGTCAATGTCAGGAAGCGCGTTCAGATCGTATTTCTCATCTGGGTGCTCCCCATAATAACTACTAAACCTGATAGCTATCTCCACATTGTTCATAACGACATCAGTTACATATATATTTCGAACATAGCCACCCCTTCCGGGTGATGTCTTCAACCTCACAGCTGTTTTGGAATTATAAAGCTGGAGGCCCTCCACATGTATTTCTGATATACCACCAGACATTTCACTCCCTATCGCAATTCCGGCACTAGAACTAGTTTCCCCTGAAAGACGGCGGATAATTATATTCGAGCTTGGACGGGCAAAGGAAATTCCATATTCATCCCATCCACTTTTAATTGAGATCAAATCATCACCGGTTCTAACATAACAGTCCTCAATGCAAACGTCATATGATGAATCTAAAAGAAATGAAGAGAAAAGTATCAGGACCAAACTAAAAAGTACACAACTCAAAATGTTATCTTATGCAGAAAAGCTAAATTTTTGTCTTCTTTTCTTTTTTTCCTATGTTACTTATAAGATAACCAAATTTCACAAAAGCTCGAGCTGTTAAGAAACAAAAATCTTTATTATATATTTTATATTCTAACATCCCCTTCACGTGCAAGTGTCCACCAAGCGTGGCACATGGAACATAATAGGGGTATAATGCTTCCAACAAGACTAAAACTCAGGACCTTCTATAACCCGGAGCTCTGGTACCATGTAAGATAACCAAGTTTCTCAAAAGCTCAGAGCTATTAAGAAATGAAAATCTTTATTATATATTTTATATTCTAACATAACTAAATGCAAAACTTCTAATTTCAGTGACGAGGCTTTTAACAAGTCTCTTATATTGGAAGACAATATGAACTAATAAATTAAATTTGAGTAAAAGCATTCTACTTCAGCGTTCAGATGAGCATGGGGCAAGCATATATTAGACTTTGGACTTGACCTTAAAATTCTTACCTGGGTCAATCCCATCTGTATTTGGTGAATCCAGAGGGGCTAGGATAGTGATATTGTGAATATGCACTTGGCTGTTCATTCACCCAGCAAAAACAGTCTCAACTCTCTCCCTAACACAAGACTCCACTTTTGCATCGATTAACAAAACTTATGCAAATAAGGTGCGGACATGTAATAAGCTTTTGGAGAGACAAACCTGCAGTATACAGGGTGGATTGTCCAAAATGGTGAATTCACAAATGTCAAGTTTGAGATAACCACACTAGTAGAGGACATCAATTCCACAAGATGAGGTCTTGTATAGTTCAAAGTATGGTCCTCAAAGTGTTGCCACCAGAAACTTCCTTGACCATCAATAGTTCCATTATCACCTGAACATAAATAAAGTCACCAACTATTTATTCATGGATAAGCATAATAGGTACCGTCTAACCAGTGGAAACAGCAACCTGTTATTACGACATCAGTCAGATTAAAACCATATATGAGGCTTTGATGCCGCGAACCAGGAAGCTCCCTGCCTCGGCCATAAGATGGCAGAGGATCAACAATTGGCCAATCGCTCGAGTCCTGAGATCAATAATCAGGAGATACGCATAAACAATTACATTATAGTTTAGCAACAAAAAGGACTAACAGATTACCACTTCACTAGATTCAGTAAAAAATTGAAGTACTTCAATTGAATGAAACATATCGGACGTACTATTAGCTAAATCATATTTATCATAATCACTGAGCGCCTTCTCCTAAGAATTTGGGGTCAGATAGATCTTACACCTCCACTCTAGCCTTTTGTAAGAGATAGCAAAGGCATATCCCTTTAATTAACTTCATTGTATCCTCTTCGATTTCCCTATCGACCTTTGTGCCTTTATCACTTAGGCATCCCTCCAATCTTCTTACTAGGCGTCCGTTGGTCTTCAGCAAAAGAATATTCATGCACATACGAAATTTTCATGGGAAGAAGTGTTCCGACATAAATGATCACGGAAGAGGTAGTAGGACTGGAGAGAATACACACATGGTGCTTGCAAAAAGAAAATTGTATACGCTCTTGAAACTTACCGTTGATCCAATAATTACTGCGTCCTTATCAAGCAACAACGTCAAATGGCTTATGAGGTTGAAGCTTCCAGTCAACCATCGCCCACCTGGCACAAAAAGCTGTGCTCCACCCTTATCGGCAAAGGAATGTAAATAAAATATTGCATTATGAAAAGCCTTCGTGTTAAGGGTCATTCCATCACCAACAGCACCAAATTCGGTTATTGTGACACTGTGAGGCCGAATTGCCCCTGATCTTGGCATTTTGCAATTTGAACTGCCAAAGGCATCACATTGGCACACGCCAATAGTTGCAAGAAAAAGAAGAAGATTCAACATCTGAAAATAAAACAGCATAAATCTGAAAATTGGATAACCTGATAACCAGTACAATATTGAATGATAACCTGATAACGCATAGATTTTGGACAAAAATGTTAGATATTTACAATCTAAACCTGAAGAACCCAGACATTCATAAAGTGAAAGAGAACTGATAAACTGATTAGCAGGTCGAAGAAATTAAAGTAATCATTTTAATACAGATTCAATGTGCATTCCAACCTAACCAAGATTATTAAAGAGTTGCAAATTTGGATTTATGAATGCCCAAACCTTTGTTCTCGGTACTGAAGTTAGGAGCTGATCAGCAGCATAGAGACGCGGAGACAACATACTCGAGGCAAAGTAGCCATCAACCATTATCGGACATTTTGGGTTTCAGAATACTCATTTGCAACGAATGTAATAAAGAAGCAACGAAGAGAATTCAACAGAAAAACCCTAAGAACAGAAAACAACTTGAGTACAAAATTATGACTGCAAATTATCATTGAAAAAGGCAATATAGAGGCCGTGCAAGTCCTTACATTTAGAGATCTCCACATAAGACTGAAGGATGTTCAGGGCAAGGATTCAAAGCCGTAACCCGCTCTCGTATTCTCTGGGGATTAAACTATTCAAAACCTTTCAATTGAGCCGTTAAGAAATCTGTCGGCAGTGGAGAGAAGATGACCACCAGCTTGGAGAGAGAGAGAGAGAGGGGGGGGGACAGGAAACAGTCTGATCAGAGAGCAGAGATAAATTAGGAGGGGAATTTTCAGGGAAAATAATGATAATTTAGAAGGAAATTTGCTGCCCTCCAGAGAACGCCTATGAGCGAGAGAGCAAAAGAGGAGCACGGGAGCAACCGGCCCTTGTCTCGTGTTTTCTAGGGAAAGCTCCAAGTTGCTGTCAAAAGGAGAAAGCTTCTTTTCAACTTCGACTCAGGGGCTGTTTGGATAGTGAAAGAGGGCTGAATTCACTTCAATTCAGCCCTTTTCAGGTGAAAGAGTGTGTGTGGTGAATTTCAGGTGAATTGAAAAATTCACCTGAAAGAACAAATTCAGGGTGAAAGAGCACTTTCAGGTGAAAGTCCTCATGAGGACTTTCACCTGAAAGTGAATTCAATTCATCTACGAAAATACAATTCTGCCCTCATCATGATTTATGAACAGTATTCCCTCAATCCCAAATTTGTACCAAGATTTAGTTTTCCAAATTAAACTAAAATTAATCCATTTTGGAAAATTATATGGTATTACTAATGTCGGACGGAGTGTAGAAAAAAGGTCATGCAGGGGTAAAATGGTCAAAATGTAAAAAATTACTTACTGTATCACATTCACTATCCAAACACATGACCAATTATATTCATCTTAAAAATTCCACTATCCAAACGAATTTCACATTCATCATGAAAGCCAATGAATTTTTTCACCTGAATTTGATTTCACATTCATGACTCTTTCACTATCCAAACAGCCCCTCAGTGGGAGAGCATGATAAATGATGATGATGATGATGAAGGAATCACACTGGGGACTCTAGCTCAGTAAAGGTGCATCGTCAAATAGAAGATGTAAGCTCAGAAATGGAGGAGGAGCTTTTGCTCGTTTGGTTTCTAATCTGCTCTTGGGAGTTGGATCAGGGCCGGGGCAGTGCAGTGCAGTGCAGTGAAACAGAGAGGACAGCGGCCGGCCGGCCGAACTGGTCCAACCTTTTCTGAACCAGTTCCCTTGGCTCAACTCACAACAGGTAGGAATGTTCCACAGACGAACATCAGAAAGTTACTTCTTCATAAAAGAAATTGTTGATTTTAGAGGTCTACTTTTTTAATACTCGATCAGGATATATCACGTATCACTGGATATGTCCATTATATTTTTAACACATCACCACCCATCCACACACTCACATCTAAGTCTCTTAATATGGCCGGGCAGAGTGGAGAGATATAACTAACGGCGTAAACGGGCCGAGCCGGCTCGCAAGCTGATCCAGCTTGGCTCGGCCCAATTTTGCGCTCGCTCGGGCTCGTCCCTCTACGAGCCGAGCTCGAGCTCAATGGTATTCGGCTTGACTCGGTTCGTTTACCCGCTCGGGCTCGAACAAGCTCGCAAGCCTATTCCGGCTCAGCTTGTCATTATATATATATATATATATATATATATATATATATAAAAGGGAAAAGAAAATTTGAACTTAAATGTCATGAGTCTCATTATCAAAAGACTCCATAGTATTTGCCATGGTAACTGTCATTGAAAAATTTGCCTACTATGATAAATTACAACAATAGCTCGCATGCATCATCAACAAACTTATATACAAATAAATAACAAATTAGCAATAACCATCAACATATGCACAACTAATACATCATCCATGACCGTCAACACAATATTTAACAATAAACCATCAATAACGAACCACAGAAAAATTATCTCAAATAAGTTCAACAATTAAATCACTAATATATTCATCCACCACCATCTCTCACTAATAGGTTCATTTATTACCATCCATCACTAATAGGTTCATCTATTACACCAAAACCACTACTAGTGTACTCTAACCTAGAGACCATTATAACCAAGCATGTACTCTAACCATTGATGTCTCCGCTCCGGTAACATCCGTAACACCCGAAAAATTAATAAGTATTATTACAATCAAAATTTGACCCTCTTAATAATTTATTTGATTATGTTTTACTTTATGGTGAGGAGAGCTTTCCAACGCCACCAACTATGCGTGATTTGGAGTTCGGAGTGAAAAGATATGAGAGATTGAATTTTGTTTGTGTGTAGCTGCGATCGATCGCCATAACCAACGATCGATCGGCATATTGAACCGATCAACCGCTTATCAAAACGATCGATCGTAGTTACTGTGATTATTAACTGTTTTATTTCGGGTAAAGCGATCGATCGGCAATAATTGCCATCGATCGGCTGTAACGCGGTAGTGTAGAACAACGTATACGACGATCGATCGCTGGATGCGGTTTTGCGAGTTCTAGCTTATTTTTGGGGTGGATTTGTATGGGAAAGATACCAAATCTCAATTGGACTCAATTTGCACGTCTCTAGAAGGATCTTGAGGCCTTCCCATTGGTAGGAAGTGTCCATGATATGGAAAATTAGTTTAAGAAGGGATTCTCCTCTAACTCTATATAAACCCTAAAGAGTTGGCTTATGCTATTGCAAAACCTAGCCCTAGAACGTCTAGAGACCTTTCCCCTTCTCCTTCCCACGTTCACCCACCTCCTATAAGGCTTCTTCTTGTAGGAGTTTACAAGAGCTTGGAGCGGGAGCTTTGGAGAAAGCGAAGGAGACGAGCAACGCGTAAAAAGGCAGAATCCTCGGTGAATTAAGTCGGATGGTTTTTTTCCCCTTTCCTCTCTTCTGTTATATGATATTGATAAGTATTTTGATTCAGTACCTTAGAGTATTGTTTTGATTCTTGTGAGATGAATGAATTGTGTAATTATTTCTATGCGTAGTACATCATAATCATATGTGCATTCATGTTTCATTTCTAGATGGAAATTCACACCTAAAGTCTGATGCTTTATTAATTTTCCAAAGACTAGGAGTTCAGATATTGCTTGGTTGACCATGATCCACGTTGAGTTTTGTGTCTTAATGTGTGTCTTTCATAAATTATCTTATTTGGGATGTATTAATGTTTAAAACTGTGTTATATGTAATGGAACATGAGAAAGGTGTGTACTTTATTAATTCCAGATAATCCTTGTCACGCCCCAAAATTTTCGGCCTCGTCGGAGTGCGGAAGACATTTTATTTTCTTTTCTTTCATGAGTATGTTTGAGGCCAAAAACCCTCAGATATGACCGAATACTCGAACATCCTGTCTAATACATCACCATAAATAGATGTGTACTCGACATAACACAACTGAGTCTTTAAATAACATCATTAACACATATGAGATGAGAACTTAACAATCTTAAATTAATCCATAATACAAGTCATCTAAAATAACTAAAAATCAAAATTATTAAAATGCTTTGGCCAATGTGCCAATAATATTAACACTAAATTTAAAATAATAAAGATAGCTTTATCTTCCACAACTGTCTTTAAGTCTTCCGTTATCTGCACTTGCCATAGCTATACTTTCTTCATGCCTGTATCAGAGGATGCATGAGTATTCCGAAGAAATACCCAGTAGAATGCAAAACCCCACAAGAACAGAATATACAATATAGGACAAAGAGTAGGGTTTAATATGAGAGAGTTGAATAATCAAGAATATTTGAACTGAGCAACAAGAATTTTATTATAAAAGGAAATAACATCATCAATGAAGACTCCTAAACATCCAAAGTGTAAGGAGAGAAATTACCATAATCTAAGACTCCGAACATCAAAGCTTCTTGACTCTCAAGTATAGAGCAAGGACAATAAATTATACGACTCCAACCAAATACCGGTGTAAGGAGAGAATGGTCAAAATACCAAAGGGTCCAGGCATCTATAGTGCAAGGAGTTATAATTTCTGCTCGCTGAATTTACCGATCACAAAAGGTAAAATATACCAGAATCATGCTAGAGGTTCTCCCTTCGGAACCCGGCCACGCGTCTAGGCATGCTGGCCCCATCCGTGCTTACGGGCACAATGGGCGGAGACTGCAGACCTTCCGTAATATCATACAGCCTAAACGTACGTATTTGCCTCCCTTCGGGCAATAAGGAATCAAAATTCCATAAATATCAGAGGTCACGCTGGACCTAGCAATGGCTCGTGAGCATACTATGATTCCACCGAACAATTAGTGGAGGTCAATATCAAACTGGACAATGTTTCAACAATAGTAGAGGTCTCAACTTTCTGAGAATAGGGTGATTCTTACTTCAATGACTCACTCATGGAGTATGAATAGAATATCAAAGTCTTTTGACAATATATGACTCAATATCTGAAGTATGAATAAAACGGCAAAGACTCTTAACAATGACCATGTTACGCATGCATAGCCCTAGATAAGACTTATGAAGAAAGACTTGATCAAGAATTGCCTTCAAGACTCCAAGAAAACTCAAGTTATATCATGAAGAATATTAAGTTCTGGTTTCAAAGAAGACTTGACTCAAACAGACTCAATAACAGGTCAACTGAAGTTTCTCAAACGAATAGAAGTGCATTGGTCAAATAGAAATAGATGGTTCGGTTTCCAATTAGAAACACGAATCGAGTCAATATCACCAGTGGACATATCAGACTTGATGAACATCAAACCACTCACTATTAGCCCGTAATATTATAGTATTATACTTAGTCCATCCTACTGTAATACTTACTTAAAGTCTTATATAATACATATAAAGTTCTTAGTATACTTATTATAACATAGGCTATTACTTTGATAAAGTTTTTCCAACCTTTACCATAATTACAGTGTTCTATTTTTACATATTAGTCAACTTCCGACCCTTACCAACTTCAAAAAAGAAGGAATTAGACTCTGAAAATTTTACTGTCATTACTCCTATGTGTCTAGTTTACAACCCAATAAACGGCATATTTTTATGATTTTTATATAATTAGTTATAAATATTTTAATGAAAGTCATCAGTGGAGAAACAGTTCTGGCCGAGACCCTTAATCATAGTTCTAATCAAATTGTGAGTGTGTTTACCCCATAATCCGTTCAATAATACATAGTATACTTGAATATCTTCTATATCTTACTTATTCCAGAACTTTATTCGGTATGATATGTCATAATATTTACATGGATTGAGGTGTACTTTTATTATTTTAATTCATCTCACACACATACCCCTTTTTCTAGTTGAATTAGGCAAACTGGACAACTAATTAAGGACGATAAAATTTGGACAGCAATGTTAGAGACCAAAAGAACACAAGGAAGCTTCAAATAAGACTCCAAATAATTCAAACTTCTCATCATTGGGCTAGCATGTGTAACAATTAGGAATTAGAACATCAAAGTTCACACAATTGAGCAACAACACGTAATAACTAGATAATTCAAAAGATTGGTACTTAGCGATTGACTCTCATGAAGATTCACAATCATAAATCAATATATTGACACAAGAAGCACTTGAAAAAGGTATGAAATTCATATCCAAGAGTGTGGGAAAAATCATCTTACCTAGTCCAAACGTAGTATCTTCTTGCTTCCTCGCGAAAGCTTTTGATTCCTCTACACGATGCCGCCCTTTAGCGCTCCCATGATTCTTGAGATGAAGGAAAAAGGTGTAAAGCTTGCTGGAACAAAGGAGAAAGAGAAGGAGAAAGTCTTGGGACGTTCACAAAGGATTTGGCTTAAAAAATGCCAGCCAGCCCTCTCTCTTGTGCTTATATAGACCCAAAACCTACTACAACTAGGATATCTATAAATCAAGACTCCTTCCTAATCCAAACTCTCACTACCAATTAAAAGCTCTCCCTCATTAGTAAGGGACGTTCATCCATATTAATCCATTGGGTTTTCCTCATTTAATTAGGATTTCAAATCTCTAATGAGATTCATTCAGTATCTTAATCTTAATTACAGCACACTGTCATACGCATAACAGTCCACTTCCGACTCTTCCCACGGTCAGTACAGTTGTACTTAGACTCTAAAATTTTTATTGGAGTTATCCATATGAGTCTAGTTTCTAACCCCACTAATTTTATATTTTTATGATTTTCTTTGAATTAATTATGATTTAATTACTTTCGACTGTTGACACAGAAATAGTACTGGCCGAGCTTACAATCTTAATCATATTTTACATATCTCGTTCCAAACTAGGAAACTACCATATCTAAGCCAACCAACTAGACGTCCCCTTCCTATTGGTTGATTAAAAAGTGAAATATTTATCTCTTTTTAATTAAGAATTATCTTCCTTTAATTATCTCAATCGAACTGATACTTCTCGATCCTCCGCGATACTTACCACTATTAGGACAAATCGTAGATTTTGCTCCAAGATTCACTCTAGCCGACTCAAGATCACTCCAACCATCCGAAGATCATCTTATGGCAAGGTTACCCACGTTCATCAATCACCCCTGGGCCAGTGCCACGTGGCTCAGCACCCAAGTCTTGCGTCTTGGCTTGAGTCCTACGCACACAGGTCTCTGGCATCCCGCGGTTGCACTACTCGTCATACTAACACGCGTGCATCACTACCCACACATCAAAACCAAATTCACTTTACTAATTAAGAGTAATCCACTGAACACATGCCTTGACGCCTGGCCCCACTCCTAGCGTCAGGTGTTCTCAGACCCTGGCGTCAGGCTGGCCTCAGCGTCAGGTTGTGCCCAGCGCTAGGACCAACCCTCGCGTCCTGGTTTTCTACTAATATTAGCCATGTGATTAACAAATTATATCACATCATTAAATCAAATAACACATCAAAGCACATCACAAAACCAGAAATCAAATCAGGAAATGAAACTTTCTTATTTTAGACCATTTTCCTAAAATAGATACTTTTAGTTAACGTACGAATTTTTTGGGTGTTACAATCCTAGGGTCTGTAATGGGTCTAGGAGGGGAGTATATGGTTTGTTAATGCTATATTATCATCTATAATATGTTATTAAGTGAGATAATCAAGTTTAATTAAGAGTCTTAATCTCGGCCAGCAATGTTTTTGTGCTGACAGTTGGTAGTAAATAATTCATAACTAATTCAAATAAAATCAGAAAAATATAAAATCAGTGGGGTTAAAAATTAGACTCACGAGGGTATTATTAGTTAAAATTTCAGAGGTTAAGCCTTAATGTACAGAGCACAGTAGCCGTCGGAAGAGGACTGTTGTGCAGGAGGTTGTGAGTTGAATCTGAGAGAAAATAAACATCATGAAATATGATATAATAATGTCTAACGTGTCAATACCAGTAATTGGACTATATGCCTATAGAATATCACAGTAATAACTGGGTTAGAAGTAATCTAATTAGGAGGGATAATCCTTTGATCAAGAGATTTATAACTATCTACCTTGAAACGTTGATGTCGGTTTGTGATTCCACTTGGATTTCAAATCAACTAAGAATTCTTTAATTTCTTATCTCTGATATTTGTATTATAGAATTTCAATGTGTATAAGGAATTCCTATCTAGGGCTGAGCATGAAAGGTATGTATTGATTGTATGGTACTCATTGGGTGAGTTGATATTATTCGAAGTGTTTAGATTTTCTTATTATACCAAGAATGAATTACATGCCTTTGTGAAACTTGTTATTCTATGCTTCTCTAATGAGTGAGTTATTTGTTGGCCAAAGACCTTGACACTTCTATCCATACTCCGTGAGAGAGTCTATTCTGGTAAGAGATACCTTATGATCTGAGAGTGTTGCGACCTCTATTCCTTTGAGATATTGCTCATATTGATTACATGATTGTTTCTTCCACTAGAGATCTTACGAGACTCTCCCCATGGTAGATTCATAGTATACTCAATTAAGCCATTGCTAGATCTTGCGAGGTCACTTATATTGATGGGGTTACGATTCCATACTGCCTGAAGGGAGGCACTATACGTACGTTAGATTGTGGACATTACGGAAGGTCCTCAGTCTCCGCCCATCGTGTCCGTAAGCACTTGTGGGGCCAGCATCCTAGACGCATGGCAGGGTTCCAAAGAGAGGACCCCTAGGGTGGTTCTGGTATATTATTTTAGTTACTTGCGAGCGACCAGTTCAACGAGCAAAAATTGTAACTCCTTTCACTTTAGATGTCTGGAGCCTTTGATATGATTGTTGTTCTCTCCTTACACATATGTTTGTTCGGAGTCTTATTGATATTTTCCTATACTTGCAAGTTAGGATTGTTATTATTGACTAACCTTTCAGGTGTATAGACCTTGGTTCGGTCCAGATGTTGTGGAATGTTCCCAATTCTTTGTTATTCTTATTCTCTTCATACTACTTGTATTAATTCAGTGGGTTTTTACATCCTACTGAGTGTTTCTATGAAATACTCATGCATCCTCTGATGCAGGCGCAAATGAAAATTGAGATCAGGAAGTGCAGTAGTGGAAAGGCGGATTGCAGGCGCCGAGAAGAGTTTAAAGACTATTTAGTTATTTACTTTGCTTTTATTGATGCTTATGACATTATTTACAATTGTGTGCCATAGACTTATAGGTTTATTTTATTTGACTTTCTTAAATAGATTATTATTAAGTAAATTCAATTAATATTATTTATTGATGTCTGTTATTGTATTACACTGATTGCGGGCATAATCAGTTACACATCCTTTTGAGATGATTGTAATCGGTTGGGAAATCAACTGTTCGGTCGCATGCCTGGGATCTCTACCTCGAATTGTATATAAATTGTTGGCTTCCGCACTCCGATCGAGGTGTGGGATTTCGGGGCGTGACAACATCCTCACAAATGCATCCTTCAAAGTTGCAGTGTCTAAGTACTCATATGCAAAATATCTCAACAGCATCATAGCAATTACTTGTAACGTGGAAATGAGCTGTTATTGAACCTATAGCATCCTTAACCATGGAATGCCGTATCGGATATCGATAAAATATCGGTTGGTCAAAGAGACGAAATATCGGAGATATTATGTAAAAAAATATCGGTGGTCGAAATCTAGTTTTTACCATATATTTTCACAATCTAATGTCTAAAATGAGTTATACTAATTTAGACAAAGTATAGATTTCAAAATATGCATAAAAATGCATATTAGGATGGGAAACAAACGGGAAAAGTTGGTTTATTTTTTCCATTTTTTTCAATTTTTTTTTTCAAAACATTTTTTTTTAAAATGGCGATATATCAGTCCAAAACCGATATATCGGAGATATATCACCGATATTTGAAAAATTCAAAAAAATAATATTGATTGGTATCGGGAGGGGCCCGATACCGATCGCCGATATATCGGCGTGCCGGAATTCCATGTCCTTAACCCTCCGACAGGATTGTGGGCGTAGACGAGGATGTTTACTTAGATGTGGGTTATCATTAGTCAAAGGAGATTGTGTGGCGTCATCATCATCATCATATTCTTCTTCTTCATACAAGCGCATTGTTGATGATTTCCGCCCATAGTCAACACCATTAGATGATAAATCAGTTGCACTAGTGTTGCCAACAATTAACATCAAAGTGTCATAGTCTGATACAACCTTTTGGCAGAGTCTTTTGCATCAGGATGAGCCTACATAAAAGGTATATAATTATATATTACGTTTATGTTATCTAATATAAAATAATTTTATATTGTATTCAATACTTATTCGATAATACTCTTCCCACACCTCGTCCGGAGCAGTAATCCTTTGTGTGTGCCTATCCCAACCAAATCCAGAAGAGTAAGTCATCAAGTTTTCAATAGGTTGTATCTTTTGTTTTAGAATCTTCAACTTGTTCTTAACATGTCCCTCTGTCTTCTGAATCTTGAACTTTTGATTCAACTTGGGAAGAACACTCCCAATTATTACTTCGTTCCTAAAAGTCCCATTCTCCAATCGATTACTGTTATTTGCTTCTTCCACCAAGAGCGTTATGAGCTCATTGATTTCAGCGTCCAACCATTGCCCGTAATTTTACCTTTTTTCCCTTTCCCTTTGCCAGCTTGGGTTGTCATAAATGTAATGTATAACATACTAACATGTATTAAACATGAAAATAAATGATAAAACATGGACAATTAACATCAAACTGTCTTAATTTTGTCACATAACTTTGTGCCCTAAATAGTATTTTACTATTTATTCCCTAAATATGCTATGCCTTAATTTAAAAGTTCATATTGATGATAACATTGAATATGTGGTGATAACTAGATATGTTTTTAGTTGTATTAGGACTGGCTATGTAAATTTGTTGTTGTGATGCAATACCATTATTAGTCAATGAAGTCATAATTATGACACAACGATATACATTTTAACTATGGGTAAGAAGGAAGACAATGTTGCTTTTGGCTAGGATGCAGGAATCATTATGTCCAAAATGATAGGGTTACAGATTTCCTACACTCCCTCCGTTCTGTATTAATAGTCTTTATTTTTAATTTAAACTATTAGAAATCATTCATATTGAAACCCAAAAATGACTATTGATATGGGACTGAGGTAGTACTATATGGAGGCTATATAGAACTTTCCCCTGGTGGTAGCCATCGATACTGGCTTTGACAAAAAATGGCAAAGGAGATGAACAAGTGAACTCCAACAGATATGTGTCAAAAAAAAAACTCTAGCAAATACATAATTTTACTATTTTACACAGTTCCCTTCATCACGCACATACACTTCCTAGTTTCTATAGATTCCAAAGAGTAATGATCAATCACTAGTAGACAAAATTTTATATAAAAACAAAAGTTATCATCACACAAGACAAATTTTTGAATGGAAAAAATACAAAAAAAGTTTAAATCATTGAAGTAATAAAAAAATACTTCTTTTCATACCAAGGGGGAGAGGTTGCATAGGACAACTGAGAAGAGGGTCGTGCGGAAGGAGAAGAAGGGCGTCATGTGCCTTGGATTGTTCAATATCACCTATTTGAGGTGTTGGAAGTTGACAACTCTATTTATACTTTAGACGGAAAAGGGGATTAAAACCTGTCAGCCCTAAAATTTCTTATAATTTTGACCAACGACATATTAATAGTACCATATTATAAATATTTAACCACTAACACATCACTCAAAATCCCTTGAAACCACGAACGCTGGATTTAAATTTTAATATTACAAATCTTAGTTGACTAACTTCATATTGAGAATCCACCCGTGTGGATTTTTCAATCTTGATTGACTACCCCCCTCTAAGAGAAAAAAATAGTTTGAGATGTGGTGGGTGTTAAATTTTATGTGATAACTAGTCTATGAGAAAAGTGGGGGAGAGATTGCTTTATTTTAAGTTGTTGACTACAACATTTAGGGGTGGTTGTTCCATTCTATGGGGTGGCAAATCAGTCCTTCAAGAATTTGGCGGGAAAAAAACCCTTCTAATCACTCTTTTCGTAAGGGGGAAAAAAGAAAGAACTAAAGCTTTAGCTCCTTAAAAAAGAAACTAAGGAAGAAAACCAAGCATTAGTTTGCATTTGATTCCTTATAAACATAATCCATTGCCTTTTAGTGCCAACCACTTGATGACCGAATGTTCGCGCCTACAAGAGTTCAAAGTTTTACAATATTAAAAAAAAAGGGAAATGATATTTGTACAGCAGATTCCTACACACTTTTCCTACACAGCTGATGTGTAGTGAAATCAGTGGGTGAACTGATGTGACCCCACATCAATTCACCCACTCATTTCCATACATATCAGGAATCTGCTGTAGGGTTATCACTGCGAGCCGCCATACCTACCTCTCTCCAAAAACAAAAAATTTCCCTTACAGCCAAGTAAATATAGTTCCTCCGTCCACAATTAAGTTACTCCCTCCATCTAACGGAAGTCTGTCTGTATTTGAAAAAACACAACAGTATATGGCTGTCTTTACCCCCTCACATCATAGGAAACCTCTGTTTTTATGGGCCATAGAGTCCAATGAATTTAACTCATTTTCAAATGCAGCCAGGCTTCGTTGGACACATGGAGTAGTTCATTTTTAATTTGTAATCTAAATAACGAATATGGGACAAAGGGAATAGTATATTCCCACCAGCAGGCTCGAAGAAAACAACATTAATCGCAAATTACTTGATGATGTTTAAGAACTTGAATGCTCATTCTTTAGTTGAGCGTGGGAGGAGAGGGGGACCCCGTCTGGACAAGAACATTTATCATCAACTTTCTCATCATGTATAAGCCTAGTTATGCCGTCCTATGTGGTCCAGATGCATCATTGTACATGCCATGATACCTTGTAAGCTGTTAATTGAATTATTCAACCTCACGTATGAGCGTGGTGCATGGTTTTCAAAACCGGACCGGACCGGCCAGTCCGACCGCGGAGAACCGGAACCGGGCGGGAAACCGGTTCGGTTCACCCGGTTTACCCCGGTCCGGTTTAAACCGGCCGGTTTTTCTTAAACCGGACCGGTCAGGGCCAGATTTTTTTTTTTTTTTGAAAAAAACTGTTGTTTGAGGGGGGATTCGAAGCCCCCCCCTCCTCCCTACCTAACAGGTACCTTAACCACCTGGGCTACCTGTGCTCTTGTGTTAATATGATACAAATTATTTATTTAATATATATTTACTACTATACTTCAAAACCGGGTCATTCCGGTTTGACCCCGGTTTGACTGTGGTCAAACCGCGGTCCAACCGGACCGGCCATCAATCCGGGTCGATGGCCGGTCCGGTTTTGAAAACCTTGCGTGGTGTATTCATCAAGTCGGAAGTGGAAATAGTACACAAATGACCGATAGTGATATCTACTCATGTATAGTGGACTCCAGTTGTCAGCCAATTCAGTTCCCATTTATATCCCATATTTTCATTTGCGTCAACCCTCCCATGCTACACTATTCGTAGCGTATTAATCCTAGTTGTTACAATCTCTCTTAAGTTTCTTCATTTCTAGATGCATGTGATACTTATCCTTAGAAAAAAATCATGTAATACTTAATTACCTAGCACCATTGCTTTGTAAAATAATCAAGATCCATATTAATTAGCTAGTTGATAGATTAAAACTTTTAAATTTACCATATTAATTGGGAGCATAATTGCTTCATATTAGCATTAATGTTTGTAAATGATAATCTATACCTGGATGGTTAAGTATATGTTTCAATAATTTTTTCTATGATCAAGTAAACAGCCGAGATCATTTTACATAATCTCTCCGAGTTCTCGTCTATTCAGCTAACTAAGACGAGATCCAGATCCGAGATGTCGAACCGTGCTTTTAACTCCTTACAATTTGAAAGAAAACTATAATCATCTCACCATTTATGAACGGATGGCCACAGAATCCTATTCCAATGGGAATTTGCTCACCTACACATTTTTTTAATTCATAATTCACCTACACACCTTGCTTTTACTGCTATTTCGATAAAGCAGAGTGGATATGTTTTTTGCCTATAATTGAATTTCTCTTCAGCATTGCGGCTGTTCACCATCTACAAACCGTGGTCGACCCAATCCAGGTCAACCCAACCCAGGTCAACCCAGCAATGACTGTCGGAAACATGGACGCAGTGTTGAACATTTGGTACTCCTGTTTTTTTGGTACCAACACTTGGTACTCTTTTCTGTAGCTTACGAGGATCCATTGGCAGACTTTCACCAAAATCAGCCATCCAACCTGATACACTCTCCTTCGTTTCATCCAGGACCTGTTGGACCAGTTCCCTGAGAGGGGAAGGAAGATGTGCAGTTGACCTATAACCTTCGTTTTTGGCTAAACAATTCACCGGTAACCAAAATGCAAATATTGGAACCGATCCAAAAATAAATGCAATATTGGAACAATCTATCCTTTTGGATTGATTCAACCCATGAATAATAACCTGTATTCTTCTTTGTCCCAACCAACGCCCCAGAATACTTTGGAAGCTCGGGTCTTCCTCCTGAATTTTTAAGTCATTCTATTAGCCCATTTGGTGAATTCATAATCATAATCATAATCATAATCATAATCAAGTAGCGCCTTTTCCCAACTATTTGGAGTCGGCGACATAGATCTTACTCCTCCATTCCAGCCTGTTTTGGGCTACCTCTTTTGTAAGAGATAGTGAAGTCAAATCCTTTCTTATTAACTCCATCCAAGTTCTCTTAGGTCTCCCTCTCCCTCTTTTAACATCGTTTACATGTATCCCTTCTAATATTCTCACAGGGGCATCTAAAGGTCTTCTTTGCATATGCCCATACCAACGCAACCTACATTCCCTCAACTTCTCCCCTAAAGGCGCTACTCCTAGGCTCTCACGAATATATTCATTTCTAATCCTATCTCTCCTAGTTATCCCACTCATCCACCTTAACATTCTCATTTCGGCTACATTCAACTTATCTATATGACTCCTCTTTGGTGCTCAGCACTCCGTTCTATAGAGTATTGCAGGCCTAATGGCCGTCCTATAGAACTTGCCTTTAAGTCTTTTTAGAACCCGCCTATCACACAACACTTTCGAGGCTGCCCTCCACTTTACCCACCCCGCATTTATCCTATGCACCACATCACTATCAATATCCCCTTCTTTATGGATAATGGATCCTAAGTAACAGAATTGATCACACCTTGACACTTCTCGCCCATCTATTTCAACTAGGGCTCTATCTATAGTTCTACCTTCCTTAAAATTAAATTCCATACACTCTGTCTTAATCCTGCTTATTTTAAAACCTTTTGATTCTAGAGCATCCCTCCACAATTCTAATTTCTCATTTAAACCTACTTTACTCTTATTAATTAAAACTACATCATCTGCAAAAAGCATACACCAAGGTACATTATCTTGCAAATGACTAGTAAGCTCATCCATAACTAAAGCGAAAAGATACAGACTTAAGGTTGGCCCTTGATGAAGACCTATTGTAACCGAAAACTCCTTAGTTTCCCCCCCAATAGTCTGCACACTAGTCACAACCCCTTCATACATATCCTTTATGATATCTATGTAACCTCTTATGACACCCTTCTTCTTCAAAACACTCCAAATAAGCTCTCTCGGCACTCTATCGTAGGCTTTTTCCAAATCTATGAAGGCCATATAGAAGTTTTGTTTTCTATCCCTGTACCTCTCAACTAACTGCCGTAGTAAAAATATAGCCCATTTGGTGAATTACCATAAAATATTCAACAAGAACAAATCACTCCAAATATGATAGCATGCTACAAACATGCTACCACACAACGAGGAATTTTAAAAGGAACAAAGTGACAATCAGAGGAGTCACCTGATAATGGTAATCGTACAACTAAATTGACACAGCATGGTGAACAAAAGGCAGCACAGTTTAGACATGCATACAATGCGGCTGGTCCCTTTTGTCTTAAAAAAATCCAACATCCCATGGTCTTTGGCCCCACCGGGAGCATATCATTTGCCTAATTTAAGGCGCACCTCAAAGCCTCACACAGAATCATGTTCAAGGAGGATTTCCTCAATAGCTCTGTTGATGCAGCTTCCTTTATCCTGCAAGGAGCATGATAACCAAATCAAAACGCTTAATTGATGACCATGTTACTAGAAGCGAGAGAAGGGAGACAAAGGGGCAAAAGCTAGAGGTAGACAGGACCTTCACGCCTATGGCCATAGCTGTTTTAATCTTTACTAATTCTCCTAATCTCAATGAACCTCGCCTGTCATCTTCTACATAAATGAGTGGAATTCCTCTGGACAATGCCAAGCTTGGAAGATGCCTAACCAGCCATCTTGGATTACAATCAGAAGCCAAAAGCACAGCCTATTGGTAAAGAAAGTATTAAGTTCTAACGAATGGTGCATATGCCATTTAACTTCAATCATAAAAAAAAGTATACCCCTTCAGTTCAATGAAGCTCGTCTGGATTTAAAAAGAAAACAACGAATCCAACATGGCTGGATTTGCTCTCTCAAAACCAATGACACAGGGAGGAGTGAAACTCTATTTTTTAATATGGGCCTTAGAGACTAATAAATTTCACTCCTGTTGTACTGCAGACGAGCTTTATTAGATGGAGGAGCATGTCATTTAACTTGAAGGATTTAAATGTCTGAAGGTGAAGGAAAAAGGGGAAATTGACATTGAACGATTTGAAAATTGGTTTCATCTGAAATTTATGGAAAAAAGAAAAGAGAAAGAAAATAGATGCAGTTGAGGGCCACCTGAAGCTGAATGGAACGAGCCTTAGGAGCAACATGGAATAGAGAGGGAGGGGTTCCATCAGTAGAAGGACATTCCCCAACAGGAGCCATTCTCTCCAGCACACGCGTGACTTCATTCACACCGATCGAAAATTGTTGCTGCAAGGGACCGTGTTATATTGTGGTTGAGGAATTAGAGTGACAAATCAAATGAAAATCCCAAATTGGGCAAGTGCATGAATAAAAAGGAGATTTTGATGAGTGATAATAAGTCAAATAACTCAAGTTCAGTATACCTTGATCCATATCTTCTCAGAGAAACAACCTTTTGAAAGTTTTGCGACTTCCACTTCCCTAAACAAAATTTATCAGTCATGTCACTTCACACGCACCAAACCAGTTTCAAAAGCAGCTGACGCTTGGGCTTACCCTTGAATTTTTTGAAGAAGAGCAGCAAGGTGCTCTCCATGGAAACAAATTGCCCTCGAAGATCTTGAGAAGCGAACAGGAGAGAAAAAGAATATGATAATTGAAAAGTATCAGCTCTTGTATCACGAAGAGAGGAATCATAAAAGACAAACAATTGCTACCGAAAATCAGCACAAGAAAATAACAAGAGAGAGAGAGAGAGAGAGAGAGAGAGAGAGAGAGAGACTAAAGCATACTGCTGGTCTGTCGAAGCATTGAACGCCTTACGGCGCTTCCTCTGGGGCATTAGTTCCGATTGGAAGGGAGTGTGATATAAAGCAAAACAGGGGGAAACCCTAAACCCGAAGAAGCCGTCTTCACCCGCAGCACGCACGAATCGACGACTTCAAAAATGCCCGGCTGAGACTAATAAAATACTTCCTCCGTTCTAAAATACTTTGTATATTTGATAAAAAAAATTATTTTTATTAGACCAAACCATGATATCCCGTCCAACTTGTCCAACTTGTATGCTCGAAGCTAATTCAAGTCAATTTTTAAGTCTTTTCCAATTTTAGAAGAGTCCCAGTAGCCTCCGGGTGCTTGTATTTTAAACCGTCAGATCTCATGCGACGGTTGAGGGGATAACCCTACATCTCTCCCTCCCTCTCGATCCCTCCCACCGTCCTCGCTCGGTGCCGCCCCCATCCTCCCTCCCCCCTCGCCGATTAGCGCCACCCCCACCCTCTCCACTGATCGTTTAAAATATAAAACCCTTGTAAGTGCATAAGGCAATTGTACTACGGCAAGTATTAAAGGGTTGTCGAACCTCAGGGACAGTGAATATTTTACCAAACTCAAGAGAAGAAAAAGATGTAGTTTAATTAATTCTAAAGAAAGCAATGAACTTTATCTAATCTAACTAAGATTTAATCAATATGGAGAAGTATCAAGGCAGAGAATCCACCACTAGACATGCAATTACTACTCTCAATTATTATTAAGCATACATTGACATGATATGGTAATTTGTGTTCTTGATCGGACACACGAATTACTAATGAATTCACTAACGTTCTTGATTGGACACGAAAGTTCATCCACTATTATGTAATCAATACTATCCTTGATCGGGCATAGAATCAATCACAACTCTATTATAATAATGCAATCAATCTTATCCATGATCGGGCATAAAATCAATCACAATATCTAATTCCATTCATAATCAATCAAGTCTATAATCAAGCACTCAAAAGACTACTTATGAAATCGCATTAAGCATGAATCATAATCAACTTTATAAAATTAAACTATCAAGAGTAGCAATACACATCTAGGACTTCATCAAGCCTTGACAAGGAATTTAGTTACACATAGAAAGAGAGAAAAGAAAAACCTCTTTATGTAGATCCATCATCATAAATCCTTCTTCTTCTTTGCTCCAAAAGACCTCTTCTCTTCCTCCTCTCTAGCCTCCAATAAAGCTCTAATTCTCTAAGGTTGAATGCCCAAAACGTTCTCCCATAAGGCCTATTTATAAGAGTGAAGAGAAACCACGAAGTCCCTTTCCAAATCCAAGTCGAAATAGGTCTTATTTCGGTTTTCCATAGACGGCGATCGATCGCTCCGTATTGACAATCGTTCGCTATCCGATCGATCGCAATTCCTTCGTTATTTTCCTCCGATCGATCGCTTTGCCGATCGACGCCATATGATACCGATCGATCGTAGTTACTGTCTTCCACGATTGAAAAATTTTGTTAGATACGATCGATCGTTTTGAGTCCGATCGATCGTTTCCTTCAATACACTGCTGTTGCGGCTCTGGCGATCGATTGCAATTATATCCGATCGATCGTAGTTACTGTTCATAAACTTCAAATGGCTATAACTTTCTGTCCCGAACTCTGAATTGTGCGTGGTTGGTGGCGTTGGAAAGCTGATAACATGAGACTTGAATCAGTCCAATCCGACATTTGTATACAAAGTTATGATGATTTAACCATTCGAGTTACTTTTCACCTCATTTCTGTGTATTACTCTTGTTTCCTACAAAAATAAAAAACTATGTTAAAGTATTAGTTATTCTAATCAAACACTAGCATAAACATAAGTTTCGGAGATAATAAAATGCATATTTCATGGTAGATCACACCCCCAAACCTAGATTTTGCTAGTCCCTAGCAAAATAAAATAAAACAAAATAAAATAAAACAATCAACTAAAGAAATTAATGCATAAAAGCAAACACCACTTTCGTAGGGAACACGATTGCATTGAGCGTATGCAACAAGCTGTTAAACCTCTGGGTGTCCCCTGTAGGACAAGTGTTGTCTCGTGAGGGTTTGCAGCCATGCTACCCACAAATATGTATTTATTAATCTAATTAACCTAAGTGAAAAAATAAAGCAAAAAGAAAAACATTGCAAAACAAACAAACCTATTATCCCGATAAATACATACTACAATGCTTAAGAAAATCAACCACATGTACTTGGTTCATAATCAACAGGAATATAGAAGCCCTCAAGTAAGTGGTTTTATTCCACACTTTCATCTTGGAAATTTCTGCTCAATATTATATAGCATGATAACATAAATAATAGAAAGTGTAGAATATTGTAGCAATACATTCTAAATTTCTGTTTAGACAGATCCAGTGTTACCCATTAACCAAACAACATCAGAATCTACTTAGTCATCGTAATCTTTAGGTTCATGATAGCACAAATCTGCACGCCTCCTTCGGGTCCAACATTCTAGATTTGAGAGGATAATACACCACAGACTTTTTTTTTTCTTTTTTTTTTCCGCTAGGGCTATGTAAGGCCTAACTTCAAGATGCTTAGGTTTAGAAATGACTCCCAGCCAGTTGGCTTAGGGCATTAGGTTTTAAGAGACCGCTTCGGGCCCGAGCATCAGCCTAAGTTAATCCTATAAAGTCAAGCATCCCCTTTCTTTCATTTTGTTTTCATTTTTTTTCATTTTCAGTATTCATATTTCAGCACATCTTTATTTTGTCTAGGCTGTATTATACTCTCAACCTATTTCCGATTTTAATCCCTTGCCATAGCCAAGTAAATGGTCTATCATGATCTTTTAAGCTCAACAGACAACTACACATCATCCAATGACTATGACTAAAGACATCCCACTGTAGATTAGCATTCAACAAATCTCTAGATGGTATTACTTTATGTACTAATGTGTGTGAGTGAATTTTCTTAGTTCAAGCACCTGTTCCAAGAGGACTGTAATAGAAAGATATGCTCAGTTAAGTATATCTATCCTCCAGTATACTTACTCACACTTCCAATGTAAATTAATCTCTTAAGAATTGTAACATGCATCATTACGGGATAAACTATCAAAACCTAACAGAAATACTAACAAACAACTTAAAACTACTCAAACAAATTTAACTTTTTTTTTATTTTCTTTTTTTGATTTTACAATGAAGCACATCCTCTCCCCCAAACCTAATATAAGCATTGTCCTCAATGCACAATAAAGACAAAATACAATGATCACAAAAGGTAAAAAGAGAAAGAGGAAGGAAAACACGAGAGGAAGTGGACTAGAAATCCCGATCATCGCCATCACCATTGCCTGGAGGAAAACGCCATGCATGAAGAAAATCGACTATGGAGTTGAGGCGTTCTGTAATAGCATGCTGGGAGTCTATAAGCATCTGCTGTGACTGGCGAATCTCCTGCTGTGACTGGTGAATCTCCTGCACATGGCCAGTGAGATCACTGATCTGCTGCTGCATCGTCGCCCATGGTGGTTGTGCAGGCTCACCCTCCGGTATCTCAGCGTGTTCCTCAAGACGGGGAGCTCATGGCCACCCGCATCGTGTATGGCCCATCATACGGTTATACGCATCCACTCCAATGGGCCCCAGTCCATGAGATACTCGAGAATGCTCAGGAAAATGCACCCCATGGGTTAGAAATACCCGCTCTAAAATTTAGGGGTACGGTAACCTCTCATCTTTTCAGCCCACCATCATTTGCTTCATCCGGCCAAAGACGAATGAAGGCAGGTCAAGATCACAGCGCCGAGTATTGTCGCCGAATACATAGAGTAAATCAGTCATGGTTAGGTCGACTTTCTCTTTCCAGGCCGACCATACATCATGTTATAGAATTAAAAAGGCAAAGCGGAACTCCGATCGCATGCTAATGGCGGCCAAGTAGGTAGAGGTCTCAGGTCCTACTGCAGATCCCATCAATCGCCCTGTGATATTCCGGTACGGAGGAAACTGATATCCATCAAAATCGGGGTGATGAATCGTACCTCTGTCACACCCCATAGCATTAGCAATATCAGTGACTCGGACCCGGATAGGTATACCACATACAACACTCTGAATGGTCACTTGCTCTGGATTATCGTTGTCTTCAATGGTGCCATTTGCATAGAATTCCCGTACCGGGTCCTCGTGGACCATTGCAAAATGCATTCTACCTTTTTGCAGCGATATGGGTGAAATAGTTCACCCAATCCGGCCAGTCCTCGATCCATCTTTGAGTCAAAAGATCGGGAATAGACAGGTTCAGGACCACCTGCCTCTCATATTGTATGGGTCGTGGCTGTGCAGCATGTTCAGGTGGAGGGGTGGAAGGAACAGGGGGTGATGAAGAAGCTTCACCCCTTGAACATTTATGAGCGACGGATTTCTGAGGCATTGTACCTGAAAACTAAAGATAATAGTGAAAATCCAATCAAGGTACAAGAATATGCAGCATGTAATTACAATACTTAAACATCACAGCAAGCATGTAACAGCAGATCCACTTCACAATTTTCGGTTTTTTTTTTAGAAAATAATAATGAATTTCCTAAAAAATATAAAAATAAAAATAAAAATAAAATTTTTTATGAAAACTTTGGAAATCGAAAGGAATCATCATGCATAACAAAAATTACAATCATCAATATAGAAGTATGCATGAGAGATATATATCCCCGAAATTAGATTTCGAATTTTTTTTTAGCAAAACACTGTTCATCGCAAGAACACAAATCCTAAAAATTAAATAAAACATCTAAAATCGAAGAATTAGAAGCTGAAAGTCATGCATAAGCATCGCAATAATCAATATAAGGGAATGCATGAGAGTAATCGCAACAATATCTACCGGAAACTAAGAAAAATCGAGTTTTTAAGTTTCGGCTTACCGGAAGAAAAAGGAGTGATTGCGATGAAAGGAGTGGGAAATCACGGAAACAGACACGGATCTGGATTCTACGTGCAAAAATCCTATGGGGGCCGGAGTTTCAGCTCAAACAAGGGTCGAAAACGACGGCGGCGAGCGGAAATAGATTTCTCTCGCCGCGGCCGTTCGGATTTTATGCACGAGGAAGACGACCCGCGATCGATCGCATTTTTGGCCGATTGATCGTTATGTAAATCAAGAAACAGCGCCCGTTAGATTGAAGATGAATGGTGTCGATGTACCGCAGAGCGATCGATCGAAAAGATAAGGCGTCGATTGGAGAACGATCGATCGTTTATATCCAATCGATCGTAACTACTGTTCTTCTATTTTTTTTATTTATTTAGCATATCCTCTCCCCCAAACCTAGTATGAACATTGTCCTAAATATGAACAAACTATAGCATGACAATGAGCATACAACAAAGAAAATCAGATAAAGGAGAGAATACACCTGAATACGTGAGTTGCCTCCCACCAAGCGCTAAGTTTAACGTCTTCAGCCAGACGGAGCCACGGTTGTTTGCAGGATTTAGATCATCAAGAATTCAGCCTGGATCAATTAAATGATTTCCCCACACACTCCTATCCTTGTGGCTTATGTATGGAGCATATCGTGGAATAAAAGGATGGGATGGTAGGTGAGGAAACAATGGAGGTATGGGTCCTTGCACTGTCCGTGGAAGAAGGTTATCAGAAAATTTTAATATAAAGGGAACCTCCTCCCCCACATCAACCATTTTGGCCTTATGGACCTCTTCAAGTAACCCAATTGGGAAAGCTTCCTCAATTAGTGAATCAACTAAACTATCTATAAAACAGTCTAAGTTATTTTCAATAAATAAAGGGTTAGATCGGTCAAGACATGGTATGAATGGTGTTTCAAGAATAGAAGGTTCTGTTGATAGTGCCGTAGAATGGGACTCCTCAAATATAGAAGAAGGTTTAAAGCTGGGTTCTATTAATGCACTCATGTCTTCTTTAATTTCTACACCCTCTTGATCATTATGTAAAACCCACTCAAGCCATTGTAAAATCTTTGGGCACGCTGAAGGGATGTAGTATCATGATTAGGGGAAAAACATATCCCTTCATCAGAAAATTGACCCATCGGATATTGGGGTTGGACAGGTGGGGTGTACTCTTCTCTCATTTCCTTATATCCAGTTGACAACTTAGTTAAGGCTGTGAGGATGGCAGATTGGTTGGCTATTATTTGGTTCATTTTACCTTCTAAGGTAGATTGACCAAACTGAGGAGTAGAGGCTGGTTGGTAAGGCAGTTGTTGGCTTAGAAAATCTTGTCTAGGGGCCTGATGAAGAGTGGGGCCAGGGTTGGGTTAGTCCCAAGGATTGTTAGGATGATCCTCCCACCTATGAAGACTTTGGGCCTCATTAACATACTTGCGTATAAAATCAGGGTACTCATGGGCCAAAGGGCACTCCACTGGGGTATGAATAGGACTTAAACAGAGGGCACATGGTTCCGACATATGAGGAGTTATGTATTGTAAGGAAGATGTGTCACTCTAAAAATTAGAGTGATTATCCCACCCACGGTTGTAAGTATCAGCATATAAGGGTCGTGGGTGGTAGGGTACTTCATAGGGAGGGGGATTAGGTGTGTGATCTATACATGAAATATGCATTTTATTATATCCTAAACTTATATTTATGCTAGTGTTTGATTAGAATTACTACTACTTTAATATAGTTTTTGGTTTTTGTAGGAAACAAGAGTAATATACAAAAATGAGGTGAAAACGGACTTCAATGGTTAAATCTTCATAAATTCGTGTACAGATGCTGGATTTGACTGATTCATGTCTCATGTTAAAGTTCAAGAAGTCAGCTTTCCAACGCCACCGACCGCGCGTAATTCGGAGTTCGGACCAAAAAGTTATGACCATTGGAAAATCGTGCTGCAAAATGAATAGTAAAGCGATCGATCGGCCAGAAAAGCGATCGATCGCCGTATACGCAGAATTGAAATAAGGCCTATTTTGACTTGGATTTGGAAGGGGATTTGAGGGTTTTCCTTCACCCCTATATATATGCCTTAAGGGAGAACGTATGGGGTATGCAAGAATAGAGTTTTGAGTTCTTTTAGAGACCTTGGAGGCTAGAGCAAAGGAAGAAGAAGAAGAAGATGAAGAACTTGTTGATGGATTCTCTTCCCATGCTTGGCTAGACTCTCTTCCAAGGCGTAGATGAAACCCAACTGATTGGTTGTATTGTTTCTTTATCTCATATTATGTTTTTATTCTAGTTGGTGTATGAATCTTTGTTATGCAATAAAAGTTAATTCATTAGAGTTTATTCTTTGTACTCGAGAGAGACAAGAGTGGATCTTTGTGGATTTCAATCTGAAAGAGCACTTGCGTGTCCGAGAGGAACGTGAGGGCTCTGAAGTGTTACATATTAATAAAGTCTCATTGGTTTATACTCGAGAGAGATAGATCACAGTTCCATGTTTTAATAGATTTATGTGTTACATCCGAGAGGAGGGCACTATAATTTGAATTGACAAGTGTATGTCCGAGAGGAATACACTAGCCAACTGGAAATCTGAATTCAAAAGAGAGAGAGAGACGATACACTAGTCTATTGTGGTGGATTCAAAGCCTTGGTACTTCTCCTATTGATTAATCTCAGCTTAGTTTAATTAAAGTTCATTGCTTTTCTCTAGATTAATTAAAAACTGCTGCTTTTCTCTTGAATTTGGTAGAATATTAATCCGTCCCTGAGGTTCGACAACCCTTTCCATACTCACTGTAGTACAATTGCCTTGTGCACTTGCAAGGGTTTTATATTTAAACGATCAGTGTGTGTGAAGAACAATAATCATTAAAGCTCCTATATGGGTTCTCATGGCTAAATCCATAAAAAGGTGAAGACATTTCCTCACCATGCATTCATTAACATCCGAACCACAATATCACACATCCACAAATTAAATAAACAATCCTAGATATCCACAACTAGCAATCAGCAACCCTAGATATCGACAACTAGCAGTCCTAATAGCCACAACTAGCACAATATGCTATCACAGAAAGAAAAGAAAAACACCAAACACTAAAGTTAATCTAAAAGAGAAGGATAAGAGAATGCAAACAAGGGGAAGGGGTGGCTCTTCCACATTGGCGAGAATTCCACGTCCTCTCTTAACCTTGCAAAAGAAAGCAAAACACAAATTAAGCTACTGACGAATAATCTAAGTTAAGACTCACTAAACTACTCTAAAACTAATTATGCTAAGAATCTGGTAAACTATTGAGCCGTCCCCGGCAACGGCGCCAAAAACTTGATCGTTTAAAATATAAAACCCTTGCAAGTGCACAAGGCAATTGTACTATGGCGAGTATTAAAGGGTTGTCGAACCTCATGGACGGTGAATACTTTACCAAATTCAAGAGAAGAAAAAGATATAGTTTAATTAATTCTAAAGAAAGCAATGAACTTTATCTAATCTAACTAAGATTTAATCAATATGGAGAAGTATCAAGGCAGAGAATCCACCACTAGACATGCA
The DNA here is from genome assembly GCA_039654745.1 of Houttuynia cordata. NCBI lineage: Eukaryota > Viridiplantae > Streptophyta > Magnoliopsida > Piperales > Saururaceae > Houttuynia > Houttuynia cordata. Next base: position 28,347,670 of record CM077503.1, read on the forward strand.
ATTACTACTCTCAATTATTATTAAGCATACATTGACATGATATGGTAATTCGTGTTCTTGATCGGACACACGAATTACTAATGAATTCACTAACGTTCTTGATCGGACACAAAAGTTCATCCACTATTGTGTAATCAATATTATCCTTGATCAGGCATAGAATCAATCACAACTCTATTATAATGCAATCAATCTTATCCTTGATCGGGCATAAAATCAATCACAATATCTAATTCCATTCATAATCAATCAAGTCTATAATCAAGCACTCAAAAGACTACTTATGAAATCGTATTAAGCATGAATCATAATCAACTTTATAAAATTAAACTATCAAGAGTAGCAATACACATCTAGGGCTTCATCAAGCCTTAACAAGGAATTTAATTACACATAGAAAGGGAGAAAAGAAAAGCCTGTTTATGTAGATCCATCGTCATGAATCCTTCTTCTTCTTTGCTCGAAAAGACCTCTTCTCTTCCTCCTCTCTAGCCTCCAATAAAGCTCTAGTTCTCCAAGGTTGAATGCCCAAAAGATTCTCCCATAAGGCCTATTTATAAGAGTGAAGAGAAACCACGAAGTCCCCTTCCAAATCCAAGTCGAAATAGGTCTTATTTCGGTTTTCCGCAGACGGCGATCGATCACTCCGTATTGACGATCATTCGCTATCCGATCGATTGCAATTCCTTCGTTATTTTCCTCCGATCGGTCGCTTTGCCGATCGACACCGTATGACACCGATCGATCGTAGTTACTGTCTTCCGCGATTGAAAAATTCTAGTAGATACGATCGATTGTTTTGAGTCCGATCAATCGTTTCCTTCAATACACTACTGTTGCGGCTCTGGTGATCGATCGCAATTATATCCGATCGATCGTAGTTACTGTTCATAAAATCCAAATGGCTATAACTTTCTGTCTCGAACTCCGAATTGCACGTGGTTGGTGGCGTTGGAAAGCTGACTTCTTGAACTTCTTTAACATGAGACTTTAATTAGTCCAATCTGACATTTGTATGCGAAGTTATGATGATTTAACTATTCGAGTTACTTTTCACCTCATTTCTGTGTATATCTCTTGTTTCCTACAAAAACCAAAAACTATGTTAAAGTAGTAGTTATTCTACTCAAACACTAGCATAAACATAAGTTTAGGAGATAATAAAATGCATATTTCATGTGTAGATCACCCGCTCGGTGCCACCTCCATTCTCCCATCCTCCCCATCGCCCCTCCTCCGCCCTCGTCGCCCCTCCTCCTCCGTCACCCCTCCTCCGCCCCTCGTCGCCCCTCTTCCCCCGTCGCCCCTCCTCCACCGTCGTCGCCACCCTCATCGCCGCCAGGTTAGTAAAAAATTACCTTTTGATTGTTTGATGTGCATCAAAGTTGAGAGTTGGGTGAGGGGGGCGCTTCAAACAGAGGTGAATGTGTATGCAACTTTTTTTGCCCCTTGTGTATGCACTTCATCGCCCCTTGTGTATGCAACTTTTTTTTGACATTTTGTATATTTACTGTGGTGAATGTTTCAGGATATTAGCGAATAGGCAGTCCGCTGCCCGATCAAAGGAAAGGAAAATTCGGTATACCAACAAATTGGAGAGGAAAGTTCAGACGCTTCAAACTGAGGATACTACCCTCTGAGCGCAGCTCACACATCTACAGGTAGGAATTTTGTTTGCTTATTTTCTATGTGATATCTATTTGCTGAATTCTGTTGCCTACTTGGTTTAGAACTTGCAGTTACAAGCTTGACAAAAATTTCTTTTTTTATTTGTTACTGTAATTGATTGTGAATGATTCAGTTAGGTTGTAGCTATTATCAAATGACAGTAATCATGTTTATCCACTAAAAAATTACGACCTACGAATTTAATCAATACAGCTTGTACCTTATAGGCTTAGATAATACTTGGATTGATGCAGATTTATGCATGAACCTAACTTGTATATGGAGTTGGGTTTGATATTTGATATTTTTGCTGATATTTGAACCTACCTTGTATATGAAGTTGATATTTGATATTTGTATAAGAAGTCCTTGTCTTGTTCTGTATTTGATATTTTTGCTCGATGATTCAATCTAGTACTGAAAAGTTGTGCATTAAATTTGTCCTTGTGGTGAAAGTTTGTTTGCTTGGGTGTGAAATGGAAGCAGTAAATAGATGTGAAGAATCTATAATGGGTTTAGATGGCAATGAAGAAAATGCATTTCACGAGAGTAATGACATTAGTATGGGTGAGGACCACACTGATATGAGGATGGTACCATGTGAGGGGATGGAGTTTTCTTCTATGGAGGAGGTATATAGATTTTATAATGCATATGCAAAAGTAAGCGGTTTTGGCATTAGAAAAGACTCTTCAGTTAAATCTAAAAAAATTGGATCAATTTTCAAAAATGTATTTGTGTGTGAAAAAGGAGGTTCTAAGAGAACAAATGATCGTCGGCAAGCAGGAAAAGAGGTTAAACATCGTGTTGATAGTTGAGAGCAATATAAGGCCCATGTGGTTATTAAATCAAATGGAAAGGGAAAATAGGTAGTCATGCATTTTCATGACATACATTCACATGCACTTGCAACTCCATCCAAAGTAGGAATGATCCGATCGCATAAGAAACTTACGTCAACTTCAAAAGAGTTGATTAGTGCATTTCATGAATGCGGTATTGGCCCTTCGAGAATTGCAAGGGTATTGAATGTTACAGGTGGTAGTGTGGATAACATGTGCATCTTGTCTCAAGATTGTAGAAACCATTTAGGGAAAGCACGCAAGAATAATATTGGCCAACAGTGTATGAGGGTTGTGGAATATTTCTAACGTAAGCATGCTGTTGAAGATGGTTTCTTTTCTGCAATGGAGGTTGATGAAAATAATCAATTGAGAAGTCTTTTTTGGGCGGATTATAGATCAAGGTGGGCCTATATGCAGTTTGGGGTCGTTATTGTATTTGATGTGACATATAGGACAAACTCTTTCAATATGCTATTTGCACCAATAGTTGGGGTTAATCATCATCGACAATCTACTTTGTTTGGGTGTGCCTTACTTGCAGACGAAACAAAGGAGACATTCTTGTGGGTGTTTAAAATATTTTTAAAATGTATGTGGGATAAGATGCCACAAGGGATCATCACAGACCAAGATGTGGCAATGAGAAAGGCAATTGCAATAGTCTTCCCTAGTTGTGTGCAACGATTTTGTTCATGGCACATTGGAAGGAATGCATTTATAGTATTATACATCTAAATCAATTGAAATTCAAATACATGGAGTTCAATGATGATTATGACATATTGGTACACAGTGATGACACTAACGAATATGAAGTTCAATGGGCAACCTTAAAAGAAAAATATGAAATTCCAAATGACAATTGATTGCAAACTATGTACAATGATCGTCGTCATTGGATTCAAGCCTACCTTAAGGACTATTTCTTTGCTGGGATGACTTCAAGTCAAAGAAGTGAAATCATTAACTCATTTTTTACTGGATTTGTGAGTGCTCCAACAATATGATAATGATGTTGCATCTCGACGAGAAGATGAGGCTTCTGAAGACCATAAGTCAATGCATACCAACCCGACACTATTTTTAGGCCACGGATTGGAGAAACAAGCAAGCAAATTGTACACAAGGAATTTATTTACCTTATTTCAAGAACAGTTCAAGCAAGGATTAACTTACATGTGTACTACACTTCAATGCGAATGAGAAACTTTTATCTATAAGGTGAACAAGGATGTAGATGGAAGATCTCACATTGTGACATTCTAAAATCAGCCTGAAATTTGTAGAAAATGCAGCTGTAAAATGTTTGAGTCGAAAGGCATTTTGTGCAGGCACATACTTCGGGTTTTTTTCTAAAATAATGTACAAGAACTTCCCGATAAATATATATTGTTCCATTGGAGAATTGCTGCTAAGTATTCAACTTCTACAACCATGAACGGCAAGGACTCGTCATCTAGCCCATCCACAGTCACACCATATATGGTATATTGCATGCGTGATATCTTATATAAGATTGGAGATTTGGGATTGACTTCTTTAGATTTGTGGAATCTTGTTATGCCTACACTTAAGATGCTCTTCCATAAACTAGGAGATATGGGGGCATCATCTGCCATTTAAATGGAATACACAATTCCAAGTCAATCAGGAGCAAGTGCCAACCGATGGCCATATATGCCAACAATCACAGTAAGAGATCCATCTAAAATTAAAACCAAGGGCCGGCCAAAAAAAATCGGGATGATCAAGGCTAGAATAGAACAAAACATCCAGTCTCAATCAAAGAAGAGGAAGTGCGGAAGTTGTCAACAAATAGGGCATTACACGACTACTTGTCCATAAAATAAGGTACACTTTAAATATTATCCACAAATAGGCCATTGCACGAGTAATAGTCCACAAAATAAGTTCTGTGAACTTGCAATATAGGGAGATAATGCTTATGCAAATCATGGTGAGCAATCACAAACCCAAGATGTGGAACAAAGTGTTGACGAAATATTATTTCAGGTGATTTAAATAGTTAACAATATGATATACTGGATTTGTTTGTGAAAGCTTATTGTATACTATAATACTCGTGTTTTAATTCCTATTTACAATTACAAGGGGAGAATTTGTAGCAATTCTAGCTAAACCCTGCAAAAAGACCAAAAGTGAAGTTTTGTTTTTTTGTGAGTTCCAGAAAAAACACCCTTTTTGTTGGCTGCTGATATGATTTATCCATCTCACTTTTGCTGTTTCTATTTCCAGGTATTCAAGTGTTTTGGGTGATGAATCTGAGGCTATAAACAGTAGCTATAGTCTTGAAGTGGGTCATACCAAATAGATGTTAATGGAGAAGGGGTCTTTGTGGTTGACAAGGTACGTCATACAAATTTAATGCTCTGGCTGCTCAGCTGAAATTAACTGTGGATTGGTTTACAATAGATTGCTCCTCACATGTGAAAAATCGCTTTATGCAGGGGATCCTTTCCAGCTTCTCAGGCAAATTAACTGTGGATTGGTTTACAATAGATTGCTCCTCACATGTGATTAATGGAGAAGGGGGGTCCAATTGATGATGTGCCAGTTCTGTCTCGTATTGATTGATACATTACAATGTAAATTTGGTTTCCAGAGTGTCAAGTTCTACAAGAGTTGTGTTAGCTCACTCTGAACTACTGTGAACAACTGTATACAGTGAAAGTGTATACTGTGAACATCTGTGAACAACTGTATACTGTGAACAACTGAACTATTTGTGTATTGAATTGAAAAGCAACGAGCATTTTCATTGTTCCAAATTGTTTTGAGTTGTACACCTGCAAAATGAATGGCATGATTTGTATTCGGATAACAACATGATTTGTATTCAGACAAGTTTCTGGAACAGGCCCTTAATTGACTACTGCGGTGAGCTTTTCCAGTTGAGAACAGGGCCCTTATTTGACTACTGCACTGTCTAGATAGAAAGTAGGCTTCTCCCGTTTTTTATTATATACTTGGGTTGTTCATTGCAGATAAAACGAGCACTTGTCATTACGATCTCCATCGAAGCTGTCAAAGTTGTAAAGTTGATATTTGTCTAACCTGTTGTAAAGAGGTTCGTGACAATCAACTAAAGGGATACCGGAATTCAGTTGATATTGATTACCCTGACAAGGGAAACGAATATATGCATGGTGGGCGTGCCAAGGTTACTGAACCAAAAACTATAGTGTCAGACGCACATGTAATAGAAACCAGCAAGCTTCCTAATTGGAAAGCCAATAGTAATGGTAGTGTCCCTTGTCCCCCAGTGGAGATGGGTGGTTGTGGAAATGGTCTTTTGGAACTGAAGTGTATATTTGCATTAAATTGGATTTTGAAGTTAATTAGGAAGGCTGGAAAAATGGTTGACAAGAAAAAAATTCCCTCGGCACTATCCAACATATCTGCAAATTGCAGCCCTTGTGCATCAAGTGGCCATAGCAATTCAAGAAGAGCATCTAGTAGTATTGCCCATTAGCGATAGACATTTAGGCTGGGGATTTGGAACATTTCCAGATGCATTGGAAGAAAGGTGAGCCATATATCCAACATGTCCGTAATGTTCTCGAGACTACATATGGTTTGAGCTGGGAGCCAATGGTCATGTGGCGTGCACTACGCAACATGACACACTCTAACAAGTCTAATTCGGCCTTGTCCTAGTATTCTACTCAAGAAAAATGCAACCTCGAACTATCCCCAGCTATGGTGTTTTATTATAAAACGAGCACTTGTTCATTGAAGTGAATACTGTTCCTTCACTTGTCATAAGATTATCTAATCTCAGAGTCGCAACTCCAGCTAGTAACCAAATAGATTGCAAGGATGTCCTCATATTTACACTCAAACCATTTACTCATATCGAACAGTATAAATAACATTGATTCGATAACATTACATGAACTAGTACATAGCTGCTCTGCTTCACAATTTCAATAACATTACATGATCATCTGGAAAATAGATGTATCTCTATTACCTTGTTCTCATCTGTGATCCTCTAAATACAACTAACATCAAGTATACTATAAAAAATATAAATAACATAGTGGTCAGGATGTTATCCCTAATGTACTCTTCCACCACGGACGTTCGATTTCGTTGTTGATTAGGTATGTTGGAAGGCACTCATAGATGAAGTCTTGTAGCGGTTGGATTTTTTGGCTACTTATTCAACCACCTGAAGTACCTACAGCCTGCCTCCCCCTACAAATACCAGATAAAGTCAAAGTTTAAATACAAATGCATATAACATAGAATTAACTAAAGCTTGTAATAATCTACATAGCGATTCTGACATTTCAAAAAAGGCCTTCCAGGGTTTTCATCAGTACGAGAAACATAAAATGTCATGCGGTGGCCGAGACAACGAGGGCATAATTTCCCCATTCTCATGCTATCACTACTAGATCCATCCATTTCTAAACATTTTAAAAAATGCAAACTAAGCCAAAATGCAAAACATTCTCATAATAAACAGTAGAATAACTATTTGCCGCCCCTCGTGTGCATACAAGGCGTACCTATGATGCATCAACTCAGGATATACTCCTAGATGGGTAAAGAACACATACTAGCACAGAAATTGCATCTCATCCAAGAGCAAACTTATCTAAAAAGTGAATGATAGATTCAATGAAGGACTAAGGTTTTTTAGAGAAAGAAGATCCTTAAAAAATGTATTAGGATCACCTAATAATTTGAAGAGTGGCCAACCAGCCTTCAACAAGGTTCGGGCCATGATCTATACATAAAATATACATTTTATTATCTCTTAAACTTATGTTTCTGCTAGTGTTTGTTTAGAATTTATGCTACTTTAATATAGTTTTTGGTTTTTGTAGGAAATAAGAGTAAATGCAGATATGGGGCAAAACGCGTCTCAAATGATTGAATAATAATTACTTCGATTGCACATCTCTGATGGAACTGATTTAAGCTTCATGTTAAAGTTCACGAAGTCAGCTTTCCAACGCCACTGACTGTTCGCAATTCGGAGTTCTGAGCAAAAAGTTATGAGCATTTGAAATATCGCGCGCGAAAGAGACACAATGAAAGAGAAGATCCGTTCAGATTATATCCGGCGGCTGAGATTATGACGACGGGTTTTAAAGAAGAAAAAAAAAAGGAAAAGAAAAGAGCGCTGAACCGGCTGGTTCAGTGCCGGTTCAGATGAAATAAAAAAAAAGAAAAAAATAAAAAAACCCGGCCCGAGCCGAAGCTCGGGCGTTCGGGCTTTCGTCTGTTTCAGAACAGAGCGGAGCTCTGTTTTGTTGAGCTCGCCGGAAAAGCGGAGCTGGGACGGCGGACGGCGGACGGCGGCAACTCTCGACGAAGACGGTCACGGCGGTGAGCTGAGCGAGGCGGCGGGGCTGGGCTGAGACGACGATCGAGGCAGCGAAGAAGCGACGGTAGCGGCGCTCGTGCAGGCGGCATAACAGATGAGTCGATTGACGGCGCCGGAGCTGGAGAAGACGACGGAGAGACGGCGACTGCAGAATGATGGCAAGCAAGGCGGGCCGGCGTGAAAGAGGAGAAATCGCGCTCAAATTAGGAAACGGAAAAAAAAAAAAGCAGAGTCATGTTCGATTTGGGATTCTTCTTCAAAACAGATTTGTGCTTCGTTTCGCGACGGATTTGGGCTTATCTCAAAGAGGAAGCAGAGGGAAGAGGACTCTCTCTCTCGATATCTATAAAAACAGAGCGAAGAAGGGAAGAAAAGGGACTGTTTTGACAGAGAATAACAGAGCTTTTGGACTTCCGGCCGGAAAAACCGAGCCTTTGCGTGCTGTTCACGCCAGATTTCGACAAGGTATTCGCCGGAGGAAGAGAAGAAGAAGATAGGAGAGGAAAAGGCCGGATTTTGCACCACTATTTCAACTGCTACAGTGTCTGAGAATTGGGAGAGACGATGAATAGTGCTGTGAACAGTGTTCTGTGAACAGTACTGTGAATAGTGATTTTGTGAGCAGTGTTTCAATGAATCCGACAAATCAGGCTATTTCTTTCTCTTATTCCATGTCTGGCTAATTTTTTTATCAAGGCTAGATGAAGCCCTAAATTTGTATTTCCTACTCTTAGTTGTTTAATTTAATAAAAGTTGATAATGATTCTTCATGCTTAATGCGATTTTATTGTTATTCCTCTTAAGTGCTTTGACCGAGACTTAATGAATGATTAATGGAATTTGATCTTGATATATCCTGTGTCTAGATAATAACGGGATTATAATTAATTCTATGCCCGGCAAGGATAGAGTTAGTTATATTAATTTATAGTGGAGACTTTTCGTGTCTGGACAAGAACGTGTAGTTCATTCACTGGTAATTTGTGTGTCCGGCCAAGAACATAAATTACTATATCTTATCAATTTGTGGAGATAATAATTGAGAGTAGTAATTGCATGTTTAGTGGTGGATTCGACGCTTTGATATTCTTATTCATCTGATTTCTTATTAAAGTTTATTTTCTTTAGTTAATTAAATAATTAAAATTCAATCTTTTCATTAGAATTAGATTAATTTTTCAAGTCCTTTGGGTTCGACCTCGTTACCACTAGACTATACTGAGTCTCGTGCGATTGCGAGTAAATAGTTAGAAATTCAATCAATCAATTGGCGCCGTTGCCGGGGACTTGGTAACGGTTTAATTTAATTCTAATTAGTTTAGACCTTTCTTGGTAGGATTTAATATTACTTTCTTGTCTTTGTAGGAATCACATTGCAGAGGTAAAAAGCGACACGTGGATTTCTCGCCAACGCGGAAAGGCCATCCTTTCCCACTGTTTGTCCTCTATTACCTCTCTCTTTTTAATTTAATTTGGGTGTTGCGTGATTTTTGTTATTTTTGTTGCGTGATTAGTTTATGCAAGGGCGTAGGTCATTGGGTGAAGACTTAGAGGCCTTTGACAGTGAAATTGAGAGAACCTTCAGACAAAACCAAAGAGGCCAATTAAGCATAACCAACCCCTTGTTTGAAATGGCCGATGAAAATCTGAAAACCCTGAAAGAATACTACACTCCAAATGCCTATATATCTCCGTCCTGCATTCGAGTGCCGGCTGCAACAGCCGGTAACTTTGAGATTAAGCCCAACACAATACAGATGTTACCATCATTTTATGGGCGAAATCACGAAGATCCATATAGGCATGTGGATGAATTCCTAGAAATCTGCACAACTTTTAAACTGAATAATCTTACAGATGATGCGGTAAGACTGAGACTATTCCCATTTTCCCTTAAGGATAAGGCTAAAGAATGGCTCTACTCTCTTGAACCCGAATCGATTACCTCGTGGGCAAAAATGCAACAAGATTTCCTTAAGAAATACTTTCCCATAGGTAAAACAAACCAAATGAGAGATGCCATTACTACCTTTACCCAACAGCCGACTGAGCAGTTTCATGAGAGCTGGGATAGACTCAAGGACCTCCTTAGGAAGTGTCCTCATCATGCCGTACCTAGATGGCAGTTAGTGCAAAGATTTTATAGAGGTTTGACTGAGCAGAATCGTCATCTTGTAGATGCTTCGTGTGGAGGCACTTTTCTATTAAAAAATGAAAATGAAGCGTGGGAACTTTTTGAAAACTTGAGTGAAAATTCGTTGCAGCATACGATGGCTAATAGGAATTTAAATGATTCTTCTTCTTCTACCCTCTCTAAAGGTGGTATGTATGAAGTGAAACAAACAGATGATCTTTCTAACCAAGTTGCTACATTATCTAGGAAGATAGATCAAATCTTGAGCCTAAAGTCACAAGCCCCTGCACACACTCAAGAAGCATGCGTTTTATGCTTAAATCCCATGCATTCTATCCTAGAGTGCCCATCAGCCCCACAATTCCCAGAGCTTGTTCAGGAGCATGTCAATGTTGCCCAAACTTATGCTCGAACAGGCAATGATCCGTTCTCCAACACATATAACCCGGGGTGGAGGAATCACCCAAATTTTTCCTGGCGTCCACAGAACCAGGGTGTTCCTTTTAATCCACCCCAAAGAGCCAATTTTCAAAATAACCCACCAGGTTTTCCACAAGCTACTATGCCTTCCCAATTTTCACAACCCTCTAGAAATTCAGAATTTGAGGATAAAGTCTTATCTGCTTTACAGAGTATTCAAGCCCAGGCACAATCACAAGCTCAACTTGTGCATTCTCATACTCAATCTATAGCCAAACTAGAATCTCAAATAGGTCAATTAGCTAATTCGATGAGTAAGAGAGAAGAGGGTCGATTGCCTAGTCAACCAATGAATAATCCGAAGGGCCAGTTTATGGTTGAACAACAAACTACTTCCAATGAGCATGTTCAAGCTATAACATCCCTACGGAGTGGGAAACAAATTGAAAACCCGGTTGGTGTTGAGGAGAGAGAAGATAAGGATCAGGGAAGAACAAGCAATCCAGAGAATGATGAAACCTTAGAGACGCTGCCTAATTCGAATCAGTCAAAACAGAAGGACATTGTTTCTCCTTCTGAGTCTTCTTCAGAAACAAAGTCTAAGGCCAATCATGAGGTACCTTATGTACCCCGTGCTCCATTTCCTCAATGCCTAGATATGCCTTCCCCTTTTAATAAAAACAAAGCTAGGATGGATGAAGTACTAGAAACCTTTAAACAAGTTAAAATTAATCTTCCACTCCTAGAAGCCATTCAACAAGTGCCCGCCTATGCCAAATTTCTTAAAGACTTGTGCACACAAAAGCGGAAGTCTAGGACTCACATTTCTAAAAAGGTCTTTCTTACTGAGCAGGTTAGTTCTATTCTGAAACATGACGCACCACCGAAATTTAAAGACCCTGGCACACCTACCATTTCATGTGTCATTGGTGACCATATCATTCACAGGGCTCTTTTAGATTTGGGTGCTAGTGTTAACTTATTACCCTACTCAGTATATGAGAAATTAGGTTTAGGGAACTTGCAACCAACATCGGCTACTCTGCAATTAGCCGATAGATCCGTTAGAAAACCCCGTGGCCTTCTTGAAGATGTTTTAGTTGGGGTAGAGAAATTTTTCTTTCCAGTCGACTTCTTGGTCTTGGACATGGAACATGTGTCTAATACTTCTCACACCATTCCAGTCATTTTAGGCCGCCCTTTCTTAGCGACGGCCAATGCATGTATTCAATGTCGATCTGGAATGATGGAGATGTCTTTTGGAAATATGAAGATCATACTGAATGTGTTCCAAGCTTCAAACCAAGGAGCCACTGAAAGTGAGCAAGAGTGTTCTCTCATTGATGAAATTGACGATCTTATGGAAGAGACACTTTTGAATGAGCTACTGCCTGATGCTCAAGATCCTACTCTACTCTCTTTAGGGATAGATGATTCTGACTTAGAGCCACACATTGAAGAAACCCATTCTATGTCAGCCTCACCTCCCTATCATGACTCATTTCCTTATAGAAATAGAGTAGAGCCTTTACCAATATCTTCCAGTCCATCACTCCAACCTTCCATTAAGTCTCCTCCTCAACTTGAGTTGAAGCCACTTCCAAGTACCCTCAAGTACGCTTTTCTAGGTCCTAATGATACTCTTCCCATCATCATTTCATCTAGCTTGTCTGACGGCCAAGAGAGTCAACTGCTTAGGATTCTAGTTGAGCATAGGAGAGCCATAGGGTGGACTGTTGCTGATTTAAGAGGCATTGATCCTTCAATATGTATGCATCGAATTCATTTAGAGGATAATGCTAAACCTTCAAGAGAGAATCAGCGGAGATTGAATCCCAACATGAGGGATGTAGTCAAGAAAGAGATTGTGAAACTGTTAGATGCGGGTATCATCTACCCCATTTCTGATAGTGAGTGGGTCAGCCCTGTACAAGTTGTGCCTAAAAAGTCTGGCATCACAGTGAAGCAGAATTCTGATGGAGAGTTAGTCTCAACCCGTGAAACCACTCGGTGGAGAGTGTGTATTGATTATAGAAAATTGAACACAAAAACTAGAAAAGACCACTTTCCATTACCCTTTATTCAGGAAATTTTAGAGAAACTAGCAGGTCAACAATTTTATTGTTTTCTTGATGGTTACTCTGGATATAACCAAGTCCCAGTGTTTCCGGCAGATCAAGAGAAGACTACTTTTACTTGTCCCTTCGGTACTTTTGCTTACCGAAGAATGCCTTTTGGGCTATGTAATGCACCTGCTACCTTTCAACGGTGCATGCTAGCCATCTTCTCTGATATGGTAGACGAATTTTTAGAAGTGTTCATGGATGATTTCTCTGTATTTGGTCCATCATTTGATGAATGTCTCCATAATCTGTCATTAGTGCTCAAGCGTTGTGAAGAGAAAAATCTTGTCTTGAGCTGGGAAAAAAGTCATTTCATGGTGCAAGAGGGAATTGTTTTGCGACATGTAGTCTCTAAAAGGGGAATTGAAGTCGACAAAGCCAAGGTCGATCTCATCACTCATCTACCTCCACCATCTTCGGTGAAGCATGTTAGATCGTTCCTTGGTCATGCAGGCTTTTATAGGCGGTTCATTAAAGACTTTAGTAAGATTGCTCGTCCCTTAAGCAATCTACTAGCCCAAGATGTGCCTTTTGTGTTTGATGATGCATGTAGGCAAGCTTTTGATACTCTTCGTACCTTATTGTCTACTGCACCTATCATTCAGCCCCCTGATTATTCTCTTCCCTTTGAAATCATGTGTGATGCTTCAGACTATGCCATTGGTGCTGTCCTAGGTCAGAGAGCGAATAAGGTTCCTCATGTCATATATTATGCTAGTAAGACCCTTTCTGATGCTCAATTGAATTACACCACTACGGAGAAGGAACTTCTAGCGGTAGTTTATGCTTTGGATAAATTTAGATCCTACCTTTTAGGGTCTAAAATTATCATTTTCTCTGACCATGCTGCCTTAAAACATCTCTTGTCCAAGAAAGACACCAAACCTCGATTGATAAGATGGATTTTACTTTTACAGGAATTTAATTATGAAATCCGAGATAAGAAAGGTGTTGAGAATGTAGTAGCCGATCATCTCTCTAGAATCCTTGTTGAATCATCTAAAGATGAAGAGCCACTACATGATTCTTTTCCTGATGAACAATTGTTTTCCATTTCCCAAATTAAAACACCTTGGTTTGCCAACATTGTGAACTACCTTGCCATAGGTCAGATTCCATCCCATTGGACCAAAAATGACAAAGATCTATTCTTTTCTAAGGTTAAATCTTACTTTTGGGATGATCCGTACCTATTTAAAATATGTTCGGACCAGGTAATTAGGCGATGTGTGCCTGAGAATGAGTTTCATAGTATTTTACATTCCTGTCATTCTCAAGCATGCGGGGGACATTTTGGGGGAAAGAAAACTGCTGCTAAGATTTTGCAAAGTGGATTTTATTGGCCAACCTTATTTAAGGATGCTCATGAGTTCTGTAAATCTTGTGATAGATGTCAACGGTTAGGATCTATCTCTCGACGAGATATGATGCCTCTCCAACCCATTCTGGTCGTAGAGTTGTTTGATGTTTGGGGAATTGACTTCATGGGACCCTTTCCACATTCCTTTGGGCACATTTACATTCTAGTTGCTGTAGATTATGTTTCTAAATGGATTGAAGCCATTGCAACTAAGACAAATGATCATAAGGTTGTGGTCAAATTTCTGAAAGATAACATATTTTGTCGCTTTGGGACCCCAAGAGCTATTATTAGTGATGGAGGCACTCATTTTTGTAACAGATCTTTTGACGCTTTGCTGAAAAAGTACTCTGTTACCCATAAGGTTGCCACTCCATATCATCCCCAAACAAGTGGTCAGGTGGAATTGTCAAATCGGGAGATTAAAAAGATTCTTGAGAAAACTGTTAGACCCGATAGGAAAGATTGGTCCTTGCGCTTAAATGATGCTTTGTGGGCTTACCGGACTGCGTACAAAACTCCCATTGGTATGTCACCTTATCGACTCGTTTTTGGGAAAGCTTGTCACTTACCAGTGGAGTTAGAGCACCGTGCCTATTGGGCAATAAAGGCTTTGAATTTTGATATGCATAAAGCAGGATCCGAACGTAAATTGCAACTTAATGAATTGGAAGAAATGCGACTCGATGCTTATGAGAGTGCAAAACTTTATAAAGAACGGACTAAACTACTTCATGATAAATCCATTCTTCGGAAGTCCTTTCAGCCTGCTCAAAAAGTTTTGCTTTATAATTCAAGATTGCATCTTTTTCCTGGCAAACTGCGCTCTAAATGGTCTGGTCCTTTTACTGTGACTAAGGTGTTTCCTCATGGTGCCGTTGACATTCACAACCCTAAAACCGGTAATACATTCACGGTAAATGGCCAGCGATTAAAACCTTATTTAGAAGGAGTTGCAGATGCTGATGGAACCACTGATTATTTTAACGATCCTGTTTACCCTGAGTGAATTGACGGACTATGTCTGGCTGAAGACGTAAAACTTAGCGCTCTTGGGAGGCAACCCAAATTTTAGTTTCTTGTTTCTTTTCTATTTTTGTTTTTATTTTTATTGTCGGTTATTTCTTACCTATGTGGGGATGCTACAGTCGAGGTTTGGGGGTGTATTTAATTTTTCCATATATATATTATCTCCTCATTCGTCGATTATGTCTTTCATGCTTTACATCTACCATGCGGCTCTCCATTCAGGTGACTTCTTTCCTCACTTCTTTTCTTTTACTATTCATTGTAGTATTATTTTGGTAAACATTGAGGGCAATGTTTAGTTTAGGTTTGGGGGTGTAGAAAAGAAGAAGTGTTATTTTGTTTCATTATTATTATTTATTTTCGTTTATGCCAAAAAAAAAAAAAAAAAAACGGAAAAAAAAAATATAGTTTTTAGGTTGTTTGTTAGTATTTTTCTTAGGTTTTGATAGCTTATCCCGTGATGATGCATTTTACAATTCTTAAGAGATTAATTTACATTGGAAGTGTGAGTAAGTATACTGGAGGATAGAGAACTTAACTGAGCATATCTTTCTATTACAGTCCTCTTGGAACCTGTGCTTGAGCTAAGAAAACTCACTCACACACACTAGTTACATAAAGTAATACCCTCTAGAGATTTGTTGAATACTAATCTTCAGTGGGATGTCTTTAGTCAGAGTCATTGGGTGATATGTAGTTGTTCTTTGAGCTTAAAAGATCATGATAGACCATTTACTTGGCTATGGCAAGGGCTGGAACCGGAAATAGGTTGAGAGTATAATACAACCTGGACAGAATAAAGATGTGCTGAAAAATATATGTGCTAAAAATGAAAAATGCGAAAAAAAAAAACAAAATGAAAGAAAGGGGGCTGCTTGACTTTATAGGATTAACTTAGGCTGATGCTCGGGCCCGAAGCGGTCTCTTAAAACCTAATGCCCTAAGCCAACTGGCTGGGAGTCATTGGCCTGAGTCATTGCTAAACCTAAGCATCTTGAAGTCAGGCCTTACACAGTCCTAGCGAAAAAAAAAAAAGAAGAAAGAAAAAAAAAAGTCTGTGGTGTATTATCCTCTCAAATCTAGAATGTTGGACCCGAAGGAGGCGCGCAGATCTGTGCTATCATGAACCAAAAGATTGGGATGACTATGTAGATTCTGATGTTCTTTGGTTAATAGGTAACACTGGATATGTGTAAAACAGAAATTTAGAATGTATTGCTACAATGTTCTACACTTTTACTATTTACATTATCACGCTATATAATATTTGAGCAGAAATTTCCAAGATGAAAGTGTGGAATAAAACCACTTACTTGAGGGCTTCTATTTTCCTGTTGATTATGAACCAAGTACGTGTGGTTAATTCTCTTATGCATTGTATTTGGCATTTGTCGGGATAATAGGTTTGTTTGTTTTGCAGTGTTTTGATTTAATTTTCACGCCGAAGACGGTCACGGCAGTGAGCTGAGCGAGGCGGCGGGGCTGGGCTGAGACGACGATCGAGGCAGCGAAGAAGCGACGGTAGCGGCGCTCGTGCAGGCGGCATAACAGATGAGTCGATTGACGGCGCCGGAGCTGGAGAAGACGACGGAGAGACGGCGACTGCAGAATGATGGCAAGCAAGGCGGGCCGGCGTGAAAGAGGAGAAATCGCGCTCAAATTAGGAAACGGAAAAAAAAAAAGCAGAGTCATGTTCGATTTGGGATTCTTCTTCAAAACAGATTTGTGCTTCGTTTCGCGACGGATTTGGGCTTATCTCAAAGAGGAAGCAGAGGGAAGAGGACTCTCTCTCTCGATATCTATAAAAACAGAGCGAAGAAGGGAAGAAAAGGGACTGTTTTGACAGAGAATAACAGAGCTTTTGGACTTCCGGCCGGAAAAACCGAGCCTTTGCGTGCTGTTCACGCCAGATTTCGACAAGGTATTCGCCGGAGGAAGAGAAGAAGAAGATAGGAGAGGAAAAGGCCGGATTTTGCACCACTATTTCAACTGCTACAGTGTCTGAGAATTGGGAGAGACGATGAATAGTGCTGTGAACAGTGTTCTGTGAACAGTACTGTGAATAGTGATTTTGTGAGCAGTGTTTCAATGAATCCGACAAATCAGGCTATTTCTTTCTCTTATTCCATGTCTGGCTAATTTTTTTATCAAGGCTAGATGAAGCCCTAAATTTGTATTTCCTACTCTTAGTTGTTTAATTTAATAAAAGTTGATAATGATTCTTCATGCTTAATGCGATTTTATTGTTATTCCTCTTAAGTGCTTTGACCGAGACTTAATGAATGATTAATGGAATTTGATCTTGATATATCCTGTGTCTAGATAATAACGGGATTATAATTAATTCTATGCCCGGCCAAGGATAGAGTTAGTTATATTAATTTATAGTGGATGAACTTTTCGTGTCTGGACAAGAACGTGTAGTTCATTCACTGGTAATTTGTGTGTCCGGCCAAGAACATAAATTACTATATCTTATCAATTTGTGGAGATAATAATTGAGAGTAGTAATTGCATGTTTAGTGGTGGATTCGACGCTTTGATATTCTTATTCATCTGATTTCTTATTAAAGTTTATTTTCTTTAGTTAATTAAATAATTAAAATTCAATCTTTTCATTAGAATTAGATTAATTTTTCAAGTCCTTTGGGTTCGACCTCGTTACCACTAGACTATACTGAGTCTCGTGCGATTGCGAGTAAATAGTTAGAAATTCAATCAATCAGGCCACCAATTAGATGCATAGCATAAAAGTAGAGATAGCATCTAATTGCCTCATCTAACATCTAACTGCATAACATAAAAGTATATGTGTTACTATGAAAACTAATAGCATTAATCTTTGAATACTAATCTAAGGCAAGATCAGCTTCTTCAACCAAGATCTACATCAGCATTCCAAGGCAAACAAATACTACAATTTAGGTCAGCCTCAATCATTTTATTTGCTGTCTCTACTCCTTGAGTCATTTACACGATCTCCAAGTGTGTCTTTAAACATTTCGAACAGTTCAAAGATACAGTAGCAGTTTGCCTCTAACCAAAACTCAAGGTCCATTCAATGCCTAGTCTTTAATAAATCTTATAGAAGTAGATAATCCTGCTTTGAGCATTAGGCAAGATCATTACCCAAGATATGGAAAGCAATTCAGCCTGATGAACGAGCACAGTGTGGATTAAACTCAGCTAATGCAAAACAATTACAATATGCAAAGGCCATGCACATCAAGAAATATGCATCATAGAAATTGAGAGACGAGGGCGGTGACGAGGGCGGAGGAGGGGCGACGAGGGCGATTAATCATGGCAATGAGGGCGGATGAGGGGCGACGAGAAATGTTGAAAAAAAGTTGCATACACAAGCATCTAGACTCACCCAACTCTCAACTTCGATGTACATCAAACAATCAAAAGGTAATTTTTTACTAACCTGGCGGCGATGAGGGTGGCACGACGGCGGAGGAGGGGCGAGGGTAGCGGAGGAGGGCCGACGAGGGCGGAGGAGGGGCAACGGGGAGGATGGGAGGATGGGGGTGGCGCTAATTGGCAAGGGTCGACGAGGGCAGAAAAAAGTAGCTTTTTACTAACCTGGCGGCGACGAGGGCGATTAATCGTGGCGACGAGGGCGGATGAGGGTGGAGAGAGGGCGGAGGAGGGGCGACGGGGGAGGAGGGGCGGCGCTAATCGGCAAGGGAGGGAGGGAGGGAGGGATCGGGAGCCTTAAAGCTCAAAAGGTTTTTTTTTTAAAAAACGACCTCGCAACCGACGGGGGAGGGAGGGATGAGATCCGACGATTGCAAATCAGAGCGCCCAGAGGTAGCCTCTCTCCGGGTGCTCTGAGGCTACCTTTCTCCTTTTAGAAAGAGGAAGTCACATGATTTGACAAAATATACAATGAATTACTAATATAATATTTTGAAACAATGAATATTTTCAAATGTATATAGTATTTTATCGTTTGTGTTTGTGTTTGTGTTTGGAAGCCACTTGGCATTTGATCGTTTAAATATAAAACCCTTGCAAGTGCACAAGGCAATTGTACTACGGCGAGTATTAAAGGGTTGTCGAACCTCAGGGACGGATTAATCTTTTACCAAATTCAAGAGAAGAAAAAGATGTAGTTTAATTAATTCTAAAGAAAGCAATGAACTTTATCTAATTTAACTGAGATTTAATCAATATGGATAAATATCAAGGAAGAGAATCCACCACTAGACATGCAATTACTACTCTCAATTATTATTACGCTCAAATTGACATGATATGGTAATTTGTGTTCATGGTCAGACACACAAATCACAATGAATTCACTCACGTTCTTGGTCGGACACGAGAGTTCATCCACTAAAAATTAATGTAGATAATTCTATCCTTGGTCGGGCATAGAATTATCATTTGGGCTAATGATCATATCCTTGGTCGGGCATAGAATTAACACCAGCCTACTTTTAGCTAAGTGCATGAATTAAAAAGATCTAATTTCATGCATATCAATCAAGTCTATGGTCAAGCACTTAAAAGAAACTCATGAAATCGCATTAAGCACAAATCATATCAATTGTATAAAATTAAACTATCAAGAGTAGCAATACACATCTAGGGCTTCATCAAGCCTTGACAAGGAATTTAGTTACACATAGAAAAGGAGAAAAGAAAAGCCTGTTTAAGTAGATCCATCGTCATGAAT
Organism: Houttuynia cordata; assembly: GCA_039654745.1. Taxonomy (NCBI): domain Eukaryota; kingdom Viridiplantae; phylum Streptophyta; class Magnoliopsida; order Piperales; family Saururaceae; genus Houttuynia; species Houttuynia cordata. The sequence goes on from CM077503.1 coordinate 28,367,298, forward strand.
CCTTCTTCTTCTTCTTTGCTCAAGACTCCTTCTCTTGCTCCTCTCTAGCCTCCAATAAAGCTCTGGTTCTCCAAGGTTGAATGCCCAATACGTTCTCCCATAAGGCATATATATAGGGGTGAAGGAAAACCCTCAAAATCCCTTCCAAATCCAAGTCAAAATAGGCTTAATTCCGGTTTGCCGCATACGGCGATCGATCGCCCGTATTGATGATCGTTCGCTGGCCGATCGATCGCAATTCCTTCGTTATTTTCCTCCGATCAATCGCTTCGCGATCGACGCCGCATGATACCGATCGATCGTAGTTACTGTCTTCGGCGAATCAAAAATTCCAGTAGATACGATCGATCGTTTTTATGCCGATCGATCGTGTCCTTCAATATAGTGTTTTTGCGGCTCTAGCGATCGATCGCAGTGATTCCCGATCGATCGTAGTTACTGTTTAGAAACTTCAAATGGCTATAACTTTGTGTCCCGAACTCCGAATTGCGCGTGGTTGGTGGCATTGGAAAGCTGACTTCTTTAACTTTAACATGAAGCTTGAATCAGTCCAATCAGATATTTTTAGACGAAGTTATGATAATTTAACCATTCAAGTCACTTTTCTCTTCATTTTTGTGTATTACTCTTGTTTCCTACAAAAACCAAAAACTATATTAAAGTAGTAGTTATTCTAATCAAACACTACCATAATCATAAGCTTAGGAGATAATAAAATACATATTTCATGTATAGATCAGCATTCAAAGGAGAGAGAACAAATACTCCCTCCATAATGTTTTAGGTGCTACATTTTTTTACGAAGTTTTAGATACTATGTTAGTAGAAAAGGACTGTCCTATTTTAGATGTACTATTTGCTCAATTGACCTCTTCTTACCCGCGTTAGAATGAATTTCTACCATATAATAAAAATCATTTTTTATAGATGGAGCGTCTAAAGAAGGACAGAGTAGTTGTTTTTGCTGGGTTTTTTACTATAACTAGTTTAGCTTATTTATTATAATAGCATGTAGAATCACAACATACTTCATTTATTTGGGTTGCATTTTTCATGGTTGAATAAGTGGAAATGCTTTTTTGCTTAAATGAAACTGATGTTTGGCTTCCAGGATTTGTTTGTCCATATTAAACTACAATATACCAAGTAAGATCCTCACAAAGAAGGCATATTTAATAGTTACTAATTGCTTAGTTATAATATATATTGTAATAAGCGTTTTGGTATTTTTTGCATTATCCATAAAAGAAAAAGAGTATCGTAAATGAAAGAGAGGTGTGGCAGGTGCCCCTAAAATGTTTTTAAAAAATGACATAAAAAAATTGTCGGTAAAAATAAGATGGATCTTCATTTCAAGAAGAAGTACCCATGCAAAAGGTAAAGTAAATGAGACACATTGGGGCCCATGGAAATGTGATGGGTGTGAGGATAGGCCACCTATGTTTTGATGGCCCGGCCTCATGAAAATTAAGATTATTTTTAATATCTATGAATTTAAACTAATTAGAATATATATATATATATATATATATAATAGTTTATATAAGATAGCTCTCATACAAGGAGCACGAGGTCAATCTTTTGGGCCATTGAATTTCAATCCGATGGCTGATATCAAATCAGTAGGTAAGTAAATGGAGTAAGTGAGTTCTCTGTAGTTGTATGTAACTGTCATATCAAGATCTAATGGCTAAATAAAATTAGTCTCATGTAAACTATACGAGAGCGATCTCATTTAAATTATTCCCTATATAGGAAAAGTTTAAATGAGATTGTTCTCGTATAGCTTATATAAAGTTAATTTTATTCGTAGCCATTAGATTTTGATCTGACGGCTACAAACAACTATATAAAACTCTCGTACCCCATGTGACTTACAGATATGTTATCTCGGAATATACAATGGCACAAAAATTTGGCCTCTGATCATTAGACGAGAGCGATTACATGAGAGCGATTACATGAGAGCGATCTCATGTAAATTAATATAGCCGATTCGCGAGCTAAACGTCTCAACTTAATTTAGCTCGGGCTATCTTGGACTTCCCGTGGACATTCGATTTCAGCGACATAAAACGCAACTTCTTATTGTGTTGAGTTGTTGTTGTTGGACTAGAAGGGCAAAGTTGTTGGACTAGAAGGGCAAAGCGAGAGAGGGGACTCATGGCTGAGGAATCACCTGCCGATGCGGCCCCCGCGAGGTTGATGCAATTCGTCACCGAGTACCAGGTTTTTAAAACCCTAATTCCTTCTTCTTCTCTCTCTCTCTCTCTTTCCACAATTTATACCATCTGAAGCTCAATATCTCGACACCCCTGTCGTTTTCTTCTTCGATTGGTGGCTGACAGTTGGATGAAGCTAAGAAGGCTAGGGGGGAGCGAGTCGACGATGGAACGGCTCAAGTTGATAGGCCCCTCTTCGAGGTGATTCTTCATGAAACAATATACATTTTTTGAAAAAATTACGAATTGTTAGTAGGTTTTATTCATTGCTTTCTGTTCGTTAATTTATTCCGAGGTGCTAACAGATATTGAAAGAGAACAAAGATAAGCGGGATGCAGAATTTAACGAACGGTTCAAACACAGTGAGTTCCTCGATCAAATGAAAACTATTCAATAGTATAACTCTTTTTGTCTCATTACTCTTTTCGTGTTTTGCTTGTCTCTTTTATTTATTTATAGTATCTTTTTACTACTTCCCCAGGACCTCCAAAAGCTCTGGATGAAGATGAGACTGAGTTCTTAGACAACTTGGAGATGGTGAGCATGGAAGCATTGGGTATGCAAACACCATAGGACAGGACTTAAGTTGCTCTTTTACTTTTTTTCTACACTAATAATTGGATGTCATGTTATATCTTGGAGAAGCCACATACAGTCTTTTCACTCTCCAAGTATATGTTAGTTCCTTCAAATAAAAGTTTAGTAGGTCTTTGATCATCTTCCTGACTCTTTTTTTTGCATTCTTAGCTATATACTCCCTATGTTTCATATTAGTAGTCCTATCAAAATGAACTAAAATCTTTTCATTTGCAAAAGCCATATAGGAATATTAATATAGAACGGACGGAGCACCGGTTTTAATAAATCTAACATTAATATTAATATTCTCTTGCCAATCCTTAATGACAAACCAGAGATTACTTGAATTGCCTCTTGTGCCTTTGAAAGAGGTTACTTGAATTGCCTCTCGTGCCTTTGAATAATGTAATAACCGCATTTTAAAGTCTTTTACCTTGAGTTAGATGTCTTTTTTTTGTGGGAGTCCTTTTTTAATATTCTACCACTTTTCTGCAGTCAAGAAGGGAATATGAGCGTCAAATGGCAGATGAAGAGGCTCAACAGCTTAGGAGTTTTCAAGTATGTATCTTGGTTCTGTATTGTGCTTGAAGTTAGTTTAGACTTTGGGAACATTGTTAGTTTCCTCTCTCTATTTTCAAGTCATGGATTCACATATCAGCCATAAATGCAGAATTTGAAATGTGAGTTATGCTGGCTAAGATACTTTAGCTGTAAGCGAAGGTGCTGGTCGCCAACTTATGCTGGGTTTGACTTTGGTTTGACTTTAATTAAGTCCCAAGACAAAATTGCTCTTCACCATTAGGATTCTTGTCAGTCATTCTCTACTTACCTAAATATTTCCCATTATCATAGAAAATCAAGGAGAAGGTCTGAACTCTGAGTCTGCACCCTTGCATTGTCCCATAATATCGCTTTACAGGCAATCTAGAAAGTCATAATCAAATAGCGCCGTTTTTCAACTATTTGGGGTCGGCGACACGGATCTTACTCCTCCATTCAAGCCTGTTTTGGGCTACCTCTTTTGTAAGAGATAATTAAAGTCAAATCATTTTTTATTAAGTCCATCCAAGTTCTCTTAAGTCTCTCTCTCCCTCTTTTAGCATCGTTTACATGTATCCCTTCTAATCTTCTCACATGGGCATCTAATGGTCTTCTTTGCACATACCCCTACCAACGCAACCTACATTTCTTCAGCTTCTCCCCTAAAGGAGCTACTGCTAGGCTCTCCCGAATATATTCATTTCTAATCTTATCTCTCCTAGTTATCCCACTCATCCACCTTAACATTCTCATTTCGGCTGCATTCAATTTATTTATATGATTCCTCTTTGGTGCCAAACCCTTCGCTCCATAGAGTATTGCAGGCCTAATGGCTATCCTATAGAACTTGCCTTTAAACCTTTTCGGAACACGCTTATCACACAACACTCCCGAGGCTGCCCTCCACTTGACCCACCCCGCATTAATCATATGCACCACATCACTATCAATATCCAATTCTTTATGGATAATGGATCCTAAGTAACGGAATTGATCACACCTTGGCACTTCTTGCCCATCTATTTCGAGTGAGGCTGTGTCTATAATTCTACCTTCCTTAAAAATAAATTTCACGCACTCTGTCTTAGTCCTACTAATTTTAAAACCTTTTGATTCTAGAGCTTCCCTCCACAATTCTAGTTTCTCATTCAATCCTACTTTACTCTCATCAATTAAAACTACATCATCTGTAAAAAACATACACCAAAGTACATTATCTTGCAAATGACTAGTCAGCTCATCCATAACTAAAGCGAAAAGATAAGGACTTAAAGATGACCCTTGATGAAGACCTACCGTAACTGGAAACTCCTTAGTTCCCCCCCCTAATAGTCCGCACACTAGTCACTATACATATCCTTTATAATATCTATGTAACTTCTTATTACACCCTTCTTCTTCAAAACACTCTAAATAAGTTTTCTCGGCACTCTATCGTAGGCTTTTTCCAAATCTATGAAGGTCATATAGAGGTTTTGTTTTCTATCCCTATACCGGCAATCTAGAAAGTGTAAACAAAATAAAAATAGCAAGCATACGCGAAGGACTACAAATTTGCCAAGCCCTTTGGCTTTCTTTTGTAGCAAAAGAGCATGGCAAATGGAGGCAAGTGTAATGGGTTCCACATTTCTGACTTTTTGCTGCAATTTGCGGGAAATGTGCTGGAGAATTGGATTGGCAAAGTTGTTATGTGAAACATCTCCCATCCCAACCTTGTGGATAGTGAAGGACAGTGACAACACAACAATCATGTAGGCGACAAAAGTGGACTGTTATATGATACACATTCCTCCCTCTATTTGTCTCAATCTCTCGTACTCCATCTGTCCCACATTAGCTGTCCTGTTTGGTTTTCCTGTGAACTGATTTCTTCTTTTACCTTATGAACCATAGGATCACTTCTTTTTTCTTGTACTTTCTCTAGATTAACAAATGGCTGATGCTCCTCTTTGGAAAGGGTTATCCTTTCTTTTCCAATCAAAGCCTCAATGCATGTGGCTGGGACTTGATTTCATCCCATGGTGAAGATTTGAAAACGATAATGCTACACCGAATCATTATAAACCCCTGCGCCCGTGAAGTGGCAGTGTTTGTTGATGGTGGAAATTTGGGCTTTGTGAGGACAGTTCAACAAAAACCTGGGTGTATGGGTTTTGTGTACAAATTTGGTGTATGGTTATCATCTTCCCAAAAATTTCGTGATCCTACAGTTTGGGAGTACAATCAACATTTCGAGCTTTGCGTGTTCAAGCTCTGCGTGTACAATCAACATTTTGAGCTTTGGAATAAAAAATAACCACTAGGAGTTTGCTAGTTCAAGCTCTGCGTGTCATGAGTTAATTCAAAAGAGATTGTTTATAGCCAAATCAGAGGTTTAGCAAAAGAGAAGGTGCGTCGAAAAGGCCATTGGATCTAAATTATTGCCAACCGAGATAGATCTTTTGGAGCTAGATTATGCTAACTCAAGCTATAATTTGTGTTGAAAAGTAAATGCAATAAATTCAAGACGAGATGGCACTGGTAAGAATTGACATATCTGGTAGAATGGAAAAAATATAAGTCAGCTGGTCATTATTCTATGCATTGCATCTGAAAAAACCAAAGGATTTTTATTTGTAGGGTGCATGTTTGCAATCCTAGGTAATTTAGGTCTTTGTATTTTTTTGACATAAATTCCCAAAGGGGCTACTTTCTATTTCTATTGGCATAAAAACGTGAAGTTGCATGGATGACCATATTTTTTTTAAAAGTACATTCTGAATTACTTAAGCGGATGATTGATCCAACAACATAAAATGTTAAGCGCAAAAATTAACCTTACAATCTGCAAACTAAAAGTGGCATATGTTAACTATGCAAAATCCTTTAGGGTGCGTTTGGCAACAGGGATTTGGACCCTGTGATTCCTAGAATCACGTCGAAATCCCACGTTTGACCCTATCATTTGCACAATTACACCCCCAAACAATAAATATTAAAATTTCACTCAGAAAATCACACTATTCCCAAACACACCCTGTGATTCCTTATCTCAAATTCAAATCTCATCTACCTGTGATTTAAAAGGACGTAATTTTATGAATTACATTTTTAAATAGAGTCCTCAATGTTGTATGTGTATGGTTTGGACAAATGCTACAGATTGGCTGAGTGATTGTTATTTTTGTTGATGATTTACTTGTTAAAGCTCTGAAAATGCTAAAGAGGTTGGTTGAGTTGGTGGAAAAACTTGGATGCATTGTGCAATGAGGGAATATTTCATAAGGGCAATGGACAAGTAAGATGTATGTTCAGTCCCATGCAGGTGAAGGAGATGCTTGATGCAAAATGTAAACAAAAGCTCAAAACCGTTGTGTTTAAATATTGATTGAGTTAGTTATTTGGTGTTGGTAGAGATATAAGAAATGTTCTCTTTAGTGTGTGGGAAATCTGTAATGTCCTAGGAAGCACGGATATGGCAAAATCGCTGCTGTATCCGTATTTGATATGTATTGGACACGGATACGGCAGCGACACGGCTGCATGCGTGTCCTGCCGTATCCAATATAAAATATATATTTTTATTTCGCAGAAGTAGCCTGACAGGCGCTTGTAGTCTAACGGTAAGGGTAATTGTTTTTCAAGCGAGAGACCCGGGTTCGAGTCCTTGCAATTGCATAGCTGTTTTTTTTGTGGCATTCTTGCCGGCTAGAAATTATGAACAAAAAATAATTTTTCAATCACAAGTTTGTACTTGTAATTTTAAAATATATTTAAAATTTGCAAGGAATCGAACCCGTATAAAATATATATATTTTTGGTGCTGCAATACTAAAAATATATTTAAAATTTTTATAAATAATTTTTTATTAGTCATGTCATATCCTACTTTTTGGAAAAATGTCATGTCCTCATGTTCATATTGTATCGCCGTATTCATATCTGTGCTTCCTAGGTAATGACAAATGAACTGGACTGTGCTTCATATCAGCTCAGAACCGAATTTGTGCAAATGTCAATCACTGCTTCCATTTTTGGATTCATGCTAATATGTTTGCTTGTGGTTCAATATGTTTGCTTTTAATTCATGTTTTTATGTTTGTTTATAATGATCGATTTGCAGGAAGCAGTGGCAGCTTGTTCTTCAGTAGTATACCAGCTGAAGGAGACACCATCTGCTATTAAGGCCGAGGTCAGTTGTATATGAAGATACATATTGTTATCTCATGCGGCCTCAATGCATATGTTAGCCAGTTGCAGACAGTTATTTGGGCTTGTCTTTCCATGTTTTCAGAGGAAAATGGTCAGGAATACTGTAATCCTTTTAATTTTTTGTTCAACCAGGAACCACAGCGGATTGGGAAAAAATGCCAAGTAGCTCGCCCATTGGGAAGCATGCTTGTAACGGTAAAACGGTCAGCCAAGAAGGCAAAGGTGGAGATTTCAGGGGGAAAAAGTTCTACGGCGGAGAACTGTCCCAACGGTGATGGTGACGAGCTACATGTTGCAAACACCGGTGCAGCTGTGAGCCTGGTATCGTATAGCGACGAGAGTGAAGATGATAGTTTAGATGCATAATTTGAGTTATAGGAAGATGCTGAAAGTTTTGCAATGTGCGATGACTTATGGGATTCGTATTATATTTTGGGCCATATGCAAATTATAAGTGTGGTTGAAAATTTATATCAGCCTAAAAATAATCACGCTGATTTTCTTGATTGGTAACAACCCGTTTGGAACCTGAAAGTAGTCAGATGTCACGGTGAAAATTTTAGGCCTGATTTGTGAAAGGTGAAATATGTTTGGGAACTGAAAATAAATAACGCTGATTTGTATTCGTCAGCTTCGGGTATCATGTAATTGATTACACGATGGGACGAGCTATCGTGTAATCGATTACACGATAGTTTTTTAATGGGAAAAACTTCAACAATGCATTTTTTACTTATTTTTTATCCGTTTGGCCTTTTTTTTATTTTTTCTCATTTTTAATGCTTTTTTTTATAATAATGATATCATAAAGATGTTGAGTCATCATGTACTATTTATTGTGGATTTTGTGGGATTTTTTAAAATAAAATATGAAGGTCATTAGGATATCATGATGATCAGAAAGAGCATAAAAAATAAAAAATAAGGAAGAACAAAAAAAATTGTCGAAAACGGACTAAAAATAAGGGAAATATGAACTGTTAAATTTTTTCCTATTTTAATGGGGAATTATACGATCCAGCGTGTTATAGGGTAATCGATTATACGATAACACACTTTATAGTGTAATCGATTACACGATAATTCACAGTCTCGTGTAATCGATTATACGATAGCTCACTGTCTCGTGTAATTGATTTCACGATAGTCGAGCTATCGTGTGATTAACGCATGATAGCCTATCGTGTAATCCAATGCACGATAGCTTAGTTATCGTGTCGATTACACGATAGCATTAGTTATCATGTAATCGATTACATTATAATTTTTTTAATTAGGCAAATTTGAACGATGCGTTTATTACTCATTTATAATCCATTTTGACTTTTTATTTTATTTTTAGTATTATTTCTTATAATGATGAAAAAATGTCCGAAAATAGACTAAAAATAAAAGAGATATGACAGGGAAGGGGGTCTTTCGGCTTAACGGTGCAGCGGCGGAGGCGTCGGGGCAAACGCCGGGGGGACCGGCTTTGGATGACCTGAGCAGTTGCCCAGGAGGGGTGGGCACGTGTTCTCTCAGCTCAACGGGACGGCGGCGGCGAGGTGGGAGCCTCAATGAGCAGCGGCGGGGATGGGGGGCACAAACTCTTTCGGCTTAACGGGGCACTATTGGGGTAGGTATACTCATCGGGGGGGACGAACCTCTGAGAGAGAGTTGATTTTTTTTTTCGTTAAAGAGGCGTGACGATAGATTCGTCAGCTTGAATGGTGAAAAATTGTCAACTTTCACCTTTAAGGGCCAGTTTTCAGCCTTTCAGCAAACAAACACTTTTAATGAAAAATAAAATTTTTTACCTATCACCGTCACCAACCATTTTTCACCCTTTCAGCTTCGAAATGCTTCGAAATATTTTTTATCCTGATAGGTAAAAATTTTCACCTTTCAAGGCTACAAAATTATTTTTTTCACTACCAAATGTACCCTATAGCAGCGTGGGGAAAAGGAGCTATAAGCAATGTTAATCTTAGTACAAGAAAACCTTCGTCCGTAAAACAACCAAGGTTTTCAGCTAGCATAGAACTACTTGCTATTGTAGATTGGAAACGTAAGCTGTAGCCGCTGGGTACGTACGCTGTAGCCACAGTGGGGCTTGTACATCTTGCCCGTGTATAGCTAACAGCGTAGCAGTGACCGACTGCTGTTGCCCATGTTCGTGCACCCTTTGGATGCGGGCTTAAAAAATGTTTGCGCTCGCATCTTCGATGCGGATACTAAAGACGGTTTTCCACTGGGAAGCCGTAGAATACAAAGCATCAAGCAGTTCATTCAGCGTAACACACACAGAAAAAAGTACATCTTTATGGAAGGCTCATCTGAATTAGGGGAAGAAGAGGCTAGTGTGCTAGCGAATGGGAGTAATTTGAGGGCATTTAGCCAAAGATGGTTAAGGAACAAAGAAAAGAGCTTCCCGTGTAGGCATAAATAAAGATGAACGAATGCAGGTGGAGGGCGAGCGGTGCGTATAGAGATAAATGAAATCAAATGGAGGTCGTAAGCTCATGGCAGAAGGTTGGAATGTGGATGCCTTGAACGCACCAAGTCATCAACCGGATTCCTGGGGTCATGGGTGGAGGCGGGCTGCAGAGGAGGATGCAACCCGGGATGGCGTTGGAGTAGCGCTCAATGGGCATCATGTGGACCGGTGGGCCCCACCCGTAGTTGATGCTGCCGAATCCCAGCCGGCCCCACTCCGAAACGAAGAGGGTGTTGTACGTGAGAGGAGGGTCGTAGGCCTGGTGCGTGCTACTGCCGCCGGCCATCCAGTCGGCCCACTCGCTGTTAACTCTGGCCTTGGCCTCTTGGATCAGTGCCACCACGTCGTCCATGCACGATCCCTCCAGGAGTCGCCCCGCTGGAGCTGTGACGTTCACGGGGAAGAAGCAGTTGCCGTAGAAGCCCCGAGGGAGGGGCGGGTCCACCATCATCGGCCGGGCATTCGTGAAGAACACCAGCCGCATCTCGGTCTGCCTGTCCCTAATATTGATGGCCCGTGTCCGCGCCCGCCATATGGTGGCGGTAATGGCCTCAAAGGCGGAGCAGGTCCGACCCGTCCGACTGAAGAATTCCCGCTTGAGGTGGGCGATTTGATCCAGAGAAACATCGACCGTGGCCGGCTCCAGCGGCGGCGGCGGGTGATATTCCTCCTCTTGTTGCGTTGTTGTTCTTCCTAATAGTAATTTCTTGTTTGTGGGTACATGAGCTCGGACGAGGAGGCCGTCCCTCGCCCACGCTGGGGAAAGGGAAGGGAGTGGAAGGCCCCGAGCCAACTCGGCCACCGCATTCAGGAACTGGGCCGCGCCCAAGCCGTCGCAGACGCAGTGGGAGAATTCAAGCCCCATCGTGAAGCCGTTGCATGCAAAGCTCGTCACCTGCTACGTTACTCTTCTTAACTTGAATTCAATAATTTCCAATTAATCACATGCATGCTAGGCCAATGCCCTATCTGTTCTTCGAAATATATGATAAAACTTCTGTACGTACATACGATTAAATAAAAGAACTGTTCGTACCTGTATTAGCACAAGGGGATCATCATGAACATATTGATCAACAATCTTCTTGTCGTGATCATCTGATGATGCAGCGGTAGCAACAGCAGCAGAGTATGCGGTGTTGGCCGGAGACGGAGTCGGAGGAGTACCTGCAAGGAGCTCAAAGTGTAGCATGTCGGCCGTAGGGTGGCTATCAAAGTAGCGGACGGCATCGAGTCTATGGTCGGCCGAGGCTTGCACGAACCAAACCCCTTGTCCAGTGCAGTCCACTTGGAGGAGGCCATCAGCGTTCTCAACGAGACGGCCAGCTAGGGGGTAGTAGTGCACAAGGGCCATACTCAGGCCCAACCTGATTGTCTCTGCAACGTTGGCGTCGCCGTACTTAAAGACGTGCAATGTTTGAACCTTGCGCCGCAGGGCGGGGAGCTGATCAATTGTCGACAATGGTAGCCTTCCTGAGGGCGTCGGTTTGCATGGCCTCACCATGGCTCCTTCCGACTTGGTCACTCGCAACTTCATTCTCTCAACTCAAGTCTGCACGTACGTGATATGCTCTAGTTACTATACTGCGACGAGAGGGGATTTAAATTGTTTCACCGTGACACTTGCATTTCGTCCTATGGCATGTATAACCTCTTCTATAAATACAACATCTTTGGCCAGCTGCTGCAGCCTGAGGAATTCATTGGATAATCTTTCTCAGATAAGTGAGATGGCGTAGCTGCTTGGCCAAAACTAAAAAACTGTTGACTGGGATCGGCTTGGCTTAGCTTACAAGGATGCACTCCACCCGCCTGTAGGTTTTGTATAAGGCTTCTAAGTTACAAAGTGGTTTAAATGCTTGGGGGCTGTTTGCCAGCCTCTTCCAGCGAGAAAAGATTTTCTTAAGCTTTACTGCCACCCTTCCTTTATCTTTTAAGGACCAACCCTTCAGTGAGGGTTATTATAGGTAAAAGGGCCTTTAAGCCCACTCTTTTTGGAACTTAAAAGGTGAGCCAAACAACCCCTAAATATATTAGCATTGAGTGGTTGACATCAAAACAACAGGTATATGTCATATGTCGAGAAAAAAAGGGGAAAATTTTAATGAGAATTGCCTCATGCTGCTTATATAAGCCCAATTTAATTCATAGCTGTTGGATTTAAATCCACTAGCCCTCTAGATAAGCATATGTCTGTCCCTTATGTTAAGGAACACCCTCGGATCTAAGTCCAATAGCCGCTTGATCTCATGCCTCTTATATGAGACCTGTCTCCTATAAATGGGTCTTGAAAAAAAATTCTATTTGTCAAATTCAAGATCTTATCGAAAACTTACAGCATCTTGCCAAACAAGGGCTAAGAGAAAAAAAGAGAGCATATGACTGGCATAACTTCTACGATTGGATTGAAAAAGTCATAAGCCACCCGGAATTTGGCAAAGAAATAGCTACTCGAATGAAGGAATAAAAAAGTTCCCTATGGGCACCACATCATGTTTTGGCCAAAGCAGGGAGGGAAAGCTGCTTTTAATATATCAGCTGCCTGCCACCTAATCTAGGGGCATGAATGTGAAAGGTAATTTCTTTGAGCCTTTTCCATATTACCTAGCTCTATCTTTCGTTTTCTCGTATTATCTAGAATATCTTTATTTCTTCCATATAACATAAAAATTATTCAAAATGCACCTCTTTCCAAAATGTAACCTAAGTCTTCCGAATTCCAAAAATTAGTGAGAGAGCATCAAGTTGAGGAAGAAGACATTCTGGCGAAGGTTCGTCTATCATCGCGGTTCAAATCACCGTCGGCGCCGTCCAACCCGAAAAAAATAAAATTTCATGCCAGAAAACAGCAAAATCAACAGGAAAGACGAGAAAAAAAATCTATGATTAAGGAATTTTGATGTAAGAGTAGCGGGGAAGCCTGCCCAACTACAAAAATTAAGATCTACATGTAAAAAAACACATATAAAGGCCATCCATTATTGCTCGACTGCTCGTGGACATCAAATAAGAGGATCAAGCAACAAGTTCAATTTATATATCTTTGTGATCTTAATGAAATGGAAGAGGAGGAAAAATAACGAAGAACGCAAAAAAAGGGCAAAAATGGATAAAAAATGAGCGAATAAATCCGATGAGTGCATTTAAAGGGCTTATTCCTTTTAAATCAGCAATTGTCCATCCTATTGCACCTTTATGCTTTCTCAAAATATCAAGCAACTTACCCTCTTCGATAAGATTAAGATGAGACGATATTACCACCGGAAGAGTTTCACTATCACCCAAAAATGCATATTTGAGGTCAGTTGGTAACTTTTTCAACTCCAATTTGGGTGCTTGAATGCTTGATGGTGTAGGCAATTTTTCACGCAATGGTAGCTCATCGAACTTGGGTTTCCATCCATTCACTTGCAATACCTGTAGAGAATTCAGCAAAGAACAAATCTCAGTCTTTTCACAATTCACTTTAGACTCATCATATAAAGAATTAACTAAACAAGATTCTAAAGGATCAGAAAAATATGAAACATGAAATTGATCTCTAACAACGGTATCAACCCAATTCATTTCTTGAACATCAGTATCATCCCCTGGTTGTTTGCAAACATTAAATATATTCAATTCCAAAGTCATATTGCCAAATGAAAGTTTCATCACACCATTCCTACAATTAATCAAAGCATTTGAAGTAGCAAGAAATGGACGACCTAGTATGACAGGAATATTTGCACTTGCATTTATAACAGGATGTGTGTCCAAAACAATAAAATCAACAGGAAAGTAAAATTTGTCTACTTGAACAAGCACATCTTCCACCACTCCCCTTGGAATTTTAATAGAACGATCAGCAAGTTGAAGAGTAATGGTGGTGGGTTTAAGTTCCCCAAGACCTAACTGAGTGTATACTGAATAAGGCAAAAGATTAACACTAGCCCCAAGATCAAGTAAGGCTTGGTCTACCCTAAAGTTCCCGATCACACATGAAATAGTTGGACATCCGGGATCCTTATATTTGGGTGGGCTTTTGTGTTGAATTATAGAACTTACCTGTTCAGTTAAAAATGCTTTTTTCTGCACATTCAACTTACGCTTAATAGTACACAAATCTTTCAAGAACTTAGCATAAGAAGGTACCTGTTTGATTGCATCTAACAAGGGAATGTTAATTTTCACCTGCTTAAAAAGTTCAAAAATTTCAGCATTTTGGTTCAGCTTTTGAGGTGGTTTCAACCTCTGTGGAAAAGGAGCTGGAATAGGACATCTCACATCTTCACTTGACCCAGACTTCTCAATTTCCTCATTATCATGTTTTGATTCATCATTCTTAGAAGATTTCTGGGCCTTAGGTGGAATTGTTTTGTCAATTTCTTTTCCACTACGAAGAGTGGTAATAGACTTAGCATGTTCCAATTGTGAATCAGAAGGTTTTGTGTCCATTATGTGAACTTGCCCCTGCGGGTTGGGTTGGGGTTGAGCAGGAAACCTACCTTTCTCTTGAACAGCAAGAGAAGCTGTCAATTTAGTGAGAAAGCTCTTTATATCATTAATGGCTTGTGAGGTTTGTTGATTAATAGTAGCTTGCCCTTGCATGAAAGTTTGTAGTGTCTCCTCAAGTGTCTTCCTGTGAGGTGGAACATATGGAATATAATTGGAAGGTGCTTGAGAAGGTGGTGTTTGTGCAGCACTATCATTCCTCCAACTAAAGTTGGGGTGATTCCTCCATCCTGGATTGTATGTATCTCCATAAGGAGATTGCCTTTTGAAAGGGGTCATGGAATTTGCCTGGTCATGTAACACCTCCTTGAAAGCAGGAATGGTAGGGCACTCATTAGTAGGGTGTCCCATGACATCACAAATTCCACAGACCTCTTCTGTAGCAACAGACTTAACAACATTAACTTTCCCTAATTCCATGGCCTCCACCTTCCTAGCCAAAGAGGCTCGCCTAGCACTCAAATTATCCTCCTCCCTAAGATAATGCAGACCGCCACTAGTAGTTGAAGACTTCGGCTTATTAGTAACATCAGAGGGATCGGTGGGAGCCCAAGAATCTGAGTCTTCAGCTATTTGATCTAGAAAATCAAGGGCTTCATTAGGGTCTTTATCAAAGAATTCCCCATTACACATTGTTTGCACAAATTGTTTCATTGAGGGCGTCATCCCATCATAGAAGAAACTGATGGTGCGCCACTTCTCATACCCATGATGTGGACAAGAATTTAACAAATCTTTATAATGCTCCCAACATTGATAAAATGATTCATTTTGTTTTTGGGCAAAATTTGTTATTTGCCTTTTCAGAGCATTTGTCCTATGAACTGGAAAAAACTTTTTAAGGAATTCAGTTTGTAGTTCTTTCCAAGTTCCTACAGATCTAGGCTTAAGGGAATTTAGCCAAGTCTTGGCTTTGTCCTTCAAAGAGAAAGGAAACAATTTTAACCTGATAATGTCTTCACTACAAGCCTGCTCGAATGTTGCACATACTTCCTCAAATTCCTTTAAATGCAAATAAGGATTTTCATAATCTAGACCATGGAATTTGGGAAGCAAGTTTATCATTCCAGGCTTAAAAGTAAATTGATGTGCTTGTAGAGGCAATATAATACATGAAGGTGTGCTAGTGCGTGCAGGTTGCAGATAATCACGCAGGGGCCGCATTGGTGCATCATGTTCAATCTCATTTTCATTAATATCATGGTTACTACCCTGATCAGCCATTTGATTAGGTGTGTGTGATGGAACAGAAAATTCAAACGAAGGATTCTCAATCAAAATAGCAGAATTACTTCTAACCAATCGTCCACTGGTATCTCTATTCCACGAGTGCATGCACAAGCAACAGAAATTTCAAAGAGAGATGGAACAAGTTTACCAAATTTGAAGAAAAATCCAATGAAAAGCCTTTTTGTTCCAGATAGGACTCCAAATTCCTGCAAAATAAACAAGCTAAATTAAACTAAGAATAATTGAAATTAACTAAACTATACTAGAAGAAATAAACTAATTGAAAGATTAATCCTAAACTTCACTCCCCGGCAACGGCGCCAAAATTTGATCAAACCCAAGAGAAGGTTGACAAATTGTAATATATACTCGGTAAGTCCGAGTGTCGAACCACAGGGAATGATGTAGGATTATTCTATTCTAACTAATTTAAACACTACTTAGCTTAGCAAATTAAGATTCTTATCAGGAAATTATGCAGAGAAGTTATAATTCAATTAACTACTAAAATGATGATTAAAGATTCAATTAAAACTAACTAAAGACAGGCAAAGATAATCGATGAGAGATATCAAAGCTTCAAGGATCAATTATTTAATTAATATTCTACGCCTCTTTAATTACGCAATTAGATTCAAATAATGATTTGACCTAATCGGAAGATATTTCATTCACGTTCATCATATCCATTAACATAAAAATATCGATCGAATATTTATCATTAACAAGCATAGTCTACTAATCACAGGGAATCATAAGCATTCGTCGTACCTTACGTTAACGACAAATCAAATAATTATATAGATTATGACTTTATCAAAACATCGCATTCAATCAAATAAGCATTAAACACTTCTTTATAGACGTAAAAATATCAACTAAATAACGTCACCTTTAGCTTTGACAAAAGATTTAGCTATTCATATTCAAAATAAAAATCAGATTTAGAAGAAATTGCATCGGAGAAAAACACTGTTGCAGGAACACTATAGCAAATCACTATTCACGGGTACTGTAGCAAATCACTATTCATCATCTTCTCCAAATGCCCGTTACTGTAGCAGTTCGAAATCACTGTAGCATATGCAAAAAATCCAACTTTCTTCTTCTCTTCTCCTTCTCCCCTCGATTCCTCTTAAGTCCCGACGAAATCACAACGAAAAACACGAAGAACACGGCTAAAAAAAAAACCAAAACAAGGCTCTGTTTTTTCTCTGAAAACAGCGTCCAGAACCTCTGTTTCGTCAAAATCCCAAGCGCTCCTCTGTTTCGCCGGTACTGTTTATATAGGCTGCAAGAACAGTCCTGTAATCTTTCCCAACTGAGCCAAGTCGCCCCTTTTCCATTTCCAATCGAACTGAATATGGAAGCTTACCAAACTGAGATAAATTCGCAATTGCAGCTCTGTTATACGCAAATTTCCAAATCCGGATCTTTCCAAATAGCGACCATTCCTTCTGTTTGCCGTGAGCCTCTCCGTCTTTTCGCTCATCTCCACCTTTCCGTGAAACCAGAGCCCCACCGGAGCTCGCATGCCAGAACCCAGAACTGCCGTGCTGCTATTCTGCTCTGCCGTCATTTCCAGATCGCCGCCACTTCGATTTCCGCCCAGCCCGAGCTTCAATTTCAGCCCAGCTCACTCACCTTGCCGGCGCTCGCCCATCACCGGCGTGCTCATTTGCTGCCGGCCCGCCGTCTGATCTTGCCTCTTCACCTTGCCGGCGCTCGAGCAGAAGCTCGAGCGCTGTGATTTTGTTCGACACCCGAGCTGATGGCTCGGGTTGTTTTTTTCTTTTTTTATTTATTTTCCCGAACTGGACCAGACCGGTTTAATTCCTTTTTTTTTTCTTTTAATCAAATAAAACCCGTCGTAACGATCTCAACCGCCGATTCAAATCCGAATGGCTTATACTTAAAAATAAACGCCCGTCTTCCTTAAGTGCATCATCAAC
The DNA here is from genome assembly GCA_039654745.1 of Houttuynia cordata. Taxonomy (NCBI): domain Eukaryota; kingdom Viridiplantae; phylum Streptophyta; class Magnoliopsida; order Piperales; family Saururaceae; genus Houttuynia; species Houttuynia cordata. Next base: position 28,384,986 of record CM077503.1, read on the forward strand.
GGTTCAGATTCTTCAATACGCATGATATCAACTCATGGGTCACATTGGCATTTCCAAACACGTCTAATGTGCTCGTCTGCTACTGATTTGCAATTCGCATTTTCAAACCTACAATAACAAAACCAAACTAAAATTAGACGCATAATAAAAATATGATTCATTAAATTCTTTAATGCATCTAAAATAATTAATTAGAGTAATTTAATTAATAATCCCCTAATTACTACCCTAATCACAAATAACCCATTTTATTCATATTTTATCACAAAAACTACACTAGCATATAGGTAAATAAGGCATATAAATATGTATATTTTATGTTTATCAGTGTCTTCAAATAAACAACCTGAATGGAGTCATGTATTACACGACTCTATTTGAGTTTGTGTCTTTGAAGACATGATTTTACGATAATCTTCAAAATGTCATAATTTGCTCATTTTTTCTCCGTTTTTTGCCTTTTATTTTCGTTCTTCCTAATTTTTTCTCATCTTCCACTTCATGAAGATAAATTACGATGAAAAAAGAAGAAGGAAAAAGAAGAAAGAAGAAAGAAGTCGGGCAATTTTTTTCATCCCCATTCTATTTCCTCGTCTCCCTCACTAGTCAACTCCATCTCTCCTCAATCCTCAATCCTCATTCCTTTGTTCAATCCTAGTTAGTTAATTAATTTTTACAAATTCTATACTTAGTTCAAGGGTTTAGTTAGAGTTCGATTAGATTTCTGCCATATAAGTCCTAGTGGGTTCGACTTCGTAAAATTGTGCGACTGTATGTTACGGCTCTCTTAATATTAGGCTATTTATTTATGCTATTTACTTATTTCCATTAGGCCATGTGGGCCACTACAGTAGGAATAGGCTATTTACTTATTTGCATAACATGGCCCATCAGGCCCATCAGCTTTAGACCCTGCGCCTATATATAGGAGACGACTTGTCTGGTTTAGGGTATTGATGAATGAATTCCTAGTTTTTCACCTCCTTCTTCTCTACTCTCATCCCCTTCCCTACCACTTTATCGCCGGCTTTTGTGCATCCTCTTAAGGTGCACAACACTGGTATCAGAGCGATCGACTCCTGGCTTCCGACGCTATGGCTCGGAAGAAGGCTGTGGACAATCCAGAAGGTCCATCAATCCAATCTGATGAGGAGGCGCCCACTGGCCAGGCCCAGGCCGCACCTTTTGCAGTCATGGATCCGGCCTTCCTTAAGACCATGACAGACATGATGGAAATGATGCAATCCATGCAGACCTCGTAGCAGGTGATGTTGGAGCAGTTATCAACGCCGCCACCCCCTCCCACATCTGGGCTGGAGCATCAACAAACCACCGGCCTGCAAGGGTCGTCCTCCACTGCGGCTCAAGGCCAACCTCTACAGACCCCGTCGTTCTCTGGTCACTCGTCTCCTCCGCCGCATGGGTTCTCTCAACAAGAAGCTAGGCGGCATGGCCAGGCCACTGGTGCAGCCCAGGGCTCTCCCTTGCCCCACAACCACACCATCGGTGCTGCACAGGAATCTCCCTTTCCCCAAGGCCACGCCATTCAGTCTTCAACTATGTTTGGCCCCTTTGATCCGACTAATATCTTGCCACCAGGGACAGCTGGCACTCATCTGCATGCCTTTCCTCATCATACTGGCCGACCACATCAGCAGTCACAGGGAGATGTGCCGCCCTATGGGCCATTACTTGGAGAACCAACTCTTACTGGCTTCTCCAACTTCACGCCAGGTATGTCTCAGGCCCTGTCTCAGGACCCATTCGGACGGGCCTCGGCTGAGCCTCGATTGGCCCGACTTCAATTTCCTAAGTATAGTGGGGAAGATAGCCCTATTGATTGGATATATCAGGCAAATAAATTCTTTGAGTATCATGGCACTCAGTCGGAAGTTGATAAACTGCGCATCGCAGCCTTCCATCTGTCGGGCGATGCCTTAGTCTGGTTCCAATATTTTGAGAGGGATATGCTTCATCCGACATGGGCTGATTTTGTGAATGAGTTATGCGTACAATTCGGACCAAACGATTATGCTAATTTTAATGAATTGCTAGCGTCTCTCCATCAAACATCCACGGTGCGCGCTTACCATCAGGAATTTATGCGCATAGCTAATCGGCTACCTAATTGGGACCAGGCGGCATTAGTAGGGGCCTTCATGCATGGCTTGCGGGCTGACATTGCAGATGAAATCCGGCATTTTTGGCCTAAATCTATGAAGGATATCATTGGGCATGCTCGAGTTGCGGAAGAACGGTTGAATCGGCAACGGCGTGTGGTCCGCCCCCCCTTTCGGTCTCCTCTTGGACTACCGGCCCCTAGGCCAGACAGTTTCTTCTTTTTCCCTGATAAACTTATATCAGTGGAAATAATTGAGAAATGGGTAACAAACTATTCGAAGTTGGTATAGTCATTGTATCACATGCGCATATATCAAATGCATTTACTCTTAGACCCATATATAAAATGCATTTTACTTATTTACAGACGTCAAAGAAAAAATATACAGTATACAATCACATAAATGGCGTATTACCCCCTAAACCGCTTTAACAAGCTCATACATAATAGGCAGCAATGTAGTAGTAGCTTCTTAATGACAAGCATAATACGACTCCTAATCTCAATGATTTAAGCAGCAACAATGGGGTAAGATGCACAAGTGGCGACACCTGCAAAATTTTTATCAAATTTCACACGGAGAATTTCAAGGAAATACAAAATGAAAGTCTAAAGAAGAGCAGACACACGATGGATTGACCAGGAATGAGAACTCACCACACATGCTTTTCCCAAGCTCTATCTTGAAGTAACCATCGACCCCCCAATCCTTGCCCCATGAATTCTTGACCAGCCAATAAGGTACGTCATTCTCCACACCATAGCCCTCCTGTTGGGGCCGTCGCCAGCTCTAGGCCTGGACCACCAGCAGGAGCCACCCTGCCTTCCCCTATTTGCAGGTTATCCCAGGCCCAGATGGACGAAAAAAGGGCCAAAGGCCTCTATTTCAACTGTGATGAGCAGTACGTTCCCGGGCATTACTGTCGCACACCCCTACCGCTTTCATCCTGAAGGAGTCCTGTCCTGAGGGGGACGATATTCTTAACCAACTGATCGCGAACGCTTATGTCGATTCGACGGCTGAGATCTCATTTCATGCTTTCTCGGGAACATACATGCCTCATACTATGCGTGTGCAAGGTCAGTTAAAGCGCTAACCAGTTGCTATTTTGATTGATAGTGGGAGTACCCACAATTTTATTAATGATAGGGTGGCGCAGCGTATGGGTGTCATATTGCTCAAGCATGTGCTTTTTTACGTTCTTATTGGTGACGGCACACACATGCGCAGTAAGGGCCTATGTCCCCGCATATCTTTGCATATTCAAGGGTATGAATTCGTGGTGGATCTCCATCTTCTACCCATAAAAGGAGCTGATATTGTCTTGGGGGTCCAATGGCTCCAAGAGCTTGGGGACGTGGTATGGAATTTTAAAGATTTAGTCATGGCCGATCAGCCGATCTGTTTACAAGGGTCCATTCCAGGAACTCTTCAATTGGCCCAGGCTGTGGGGTCTTTCTTTCGGCACTCGGCCAATGGGTTTTTGCTGCAACTTATGACTATATCTGACTCGACCCTGCCAAATCTTCCAGCCGACTTGACTGCTCTCTTGACTAATTATGGGTCCCTCTTTGGAGAGCCATCCGGACTACCTCCTACGCGTGGGCACGACCATCAGATTCCCATACTTCTAGGGTCGAGCCCAGCAAATGTGCGGCCCTACCATTCCCTATGTGTAAAAGGCTAAGATCGAGCGTTTGGTGGCTGACATGCTGGCAACCGGTATTATTCGTCCCAGCTCCAGCTCGTATTCTTCTCCCGTTTTGTTGGTCCGAAAGAAGGATGGGACATGGCAGTTCTGCGTCGATTATCGTGCCTTAAATGCTATTACATTGAAGGGCAAGTATCCTATTCCCGTTATTGAGGAGCTTCTCGACGAGTTATCGAGTGCGAAATATTTCTCTAAACTTGATTTACGTTCTGGCCATCATCAGATAAGGATGCAGCCAGCGGATATTCGTAAGACTGCTTTTCGTACACATGACGGTCATTATGAGTTTCTTGTGATGCCCTTCAGGTTGACTAATGCGCCAGCTACCTTCCAAAGCCTAATGAACGGTATTTTTCGGCCTTTCTTGTGCAAGTTCATTTTAGTCTTCTTCGATGACATATTAGTCTATAGCGCTACCTGGGAGGATCACATTGGCCATCTGCGGACCGTCTTTGATCTCTTGGTCGGGCACTCTCTTTTGTTGAAGTGGTCCAAATGTTCTTTTGGCCAACCTCAGATTGATTATTTGGGCCATATTATTGCGGCACATGGAGTCTCTATAGATCCGGCCAAAGTTGTCGCTATGCTCGACTGGCCCACTCCTACCTCACCGAAGGTGCTATGAGGTTTTCTTGGGCTGATGGGCTATTACACGCGCTTCATTGCCCATTGTGGTACTCTGGCTGCCCCTCTTACTGCCTTGTTAAAGACCGGCGCCTTCGTATGGAGTCCTGACGCCCAGGGGGCCTTCGACTCTCTAAAGCAGGCTATGTCATCCACCCCAGTCTTAGCCTTGCCGGATTTCTCTCGGCCATTTGTGGTGGAAACTTATGCTTCCGATAGTGTTTTGCGGGCTGTCTTTCTGCAGGCGGACCGGCCCATTGCCTTCTTTAGTAAGGCCTTATCGGGGCGCTCTCTCCGTTTGTCGGCTTACGAACGGAAAATGCCCACTATTGTGCATGTCGTCACGAAATGGCGTCCCTATCTATTGGGCCGGCACTTCACTATTCGGACGGACCACCAGCCCCTAAAATATTTTCATGACCAGCGGATCTCCACTCCAGCCCAGCAACGTTGGGTCACGAAGCTCATGGGCTACGATTATGATCTGGTTTATAAACAGGGGTCCGACAATACAGTGGCCGACTGTAAGAACCCTCACCTTAAAAACCGGTTTATTTTTGTTAAACGTGGATTATCGTGTGGTTAAGCACTTTCAGATTAAATTCGGTTGATTTCGAAAATAAAAATGGTTTTCAAAGGTTTCAATCAAAAACAACTTCACATAAATGAGTTTTAAGTGATTTAGAATCAAATCTTAATTTTTGGAATTTTTTTCTGATTTTTACCTATTTTCCCGAAAATTAGGGTTTGACGGGACCCCCGGCAGGCCCCGCCGATAAAATTGGGTTTTGTGACCAAAAAGCCCCAGACATTAAACAAAGTCGTTATAAAAATTTTCAGAATTTTCTGAGCTTAATTTGGTATTAAAATCCCTAAATTACCCATTTTTAGCCAAAATTGCTCATTTTACCCCAGTTTTTACCTAGGTCTACCCAAAAACTTTCTATAAAAGGAAAGGGTTGCGCCCTCCCCATTTTGGGAAAGGGTTTTGGCTTGGAGCAGCAGCCTCTTTCCCCATTTCCAAAAGAGGAAAGGAGTTAAGGTATGCTAATCTATGCTTAATTTTTAATTTTCATTTGATTCTCAATAATCTTTACTCAAAACCTTGATTTTCCAAATGATTTCAAAGCATTTGAAGGATAAAAATCTCTATTTTAATATGTATCTTCAAACCCTAAGCTTCAAATTTCGTTTTTATATGATTAAAAGCCCTAGATTTAAGGTCTATTTTGGGTTTTCAAGCTTAATCGCGATTAGTAGAGTATTAACAATGGATTTATATTTTCTTCAAGGTGATTAAGGTGTTGGACTTCGTGGTCATCCAAATCAAGGTAATGGGTTCTTTAATCTCAGCTTGGGTAGTGTAAATCTTGTTTTAATGAATGTATTTTGAAGAAGTTTATTCATTTTTAGGTCTCTAATGGTAAGATTAGTTTTCCTTAATCTCGTGCTTTCTTTTCTTTGGGTTTTGATTTGTGATGGTCTAAATAGGATTTCTGGAAAGTTTGGTGTAATTTGGATATTGTTTGATGCTTCGATTTGATGTTTGAAGTTATGAAAATAGTGTTTCGGTTTGATTTTTGAAATGAGGATATACTGAGTGTTTTGGAATTATTGAACTTTACTGAAGTACATGGAATTGTTCTTTACTGTTCGCAATTACATATAACTTAGTAACTTTCAAAAAATTCTAATAAACTCAGTAATGTTCGAAAATTTACAGTTAAATAGGTTTTTGGAAATTTGACATTTTTTTCCATAATTTACTTCACTTAATGACATGAGAAGTATATTATGAGTTAATGAGGCCACGTGATATGTAGAAATGATGATATAATACCTTATGTATGTTGGATTATAGAAAATAAATGTGAGTATGCTTGTAGGAATATGTTGTCGAGTTCATGCAAGTAAAGTTATGTTTTTACGGTGGTTTTCACCATGATTTTGGGATTGTGACCAGTACTTAAACGAGTTTTCAACATATGAATATGACACTATGAGTTATGATAAGTATGAATCATGTGATTAGGATATGCATGACTACACACACGCATGGGGATTTACCATGAGATTGTAATTATACCTTGATTATGATGCATGTGGGAATGGGTTGAGAGTATGTTTCATGTGTTGGCACCTACGTAGGATTTGCTCACGTATGTATCCTGAGAGCATGCATCATGAATCGGACTTCATGAATGAGATTTTACCGTGTCTTCATCGGTGTTGATCGATTGTATGCAATGAATGTAATTGCGTGCCGGATTAATCGATCGGAGAATTATCGAACTTGGTTGGTCCGAAAGGACACGTTTTCGATTTGGTCCTTCGTGGATCACGGATACTCCCCGGGTTGAGTTTGATGGATGATATGGGGGGCGTGTTTCGTACTCGCCTTGCGGTTGATACTATTGAGATTAGTCGTACGGGACATGAGTATTCCCGGTGGTAGGCTTGTGCACCCCCTACCACATGTGTTCTAGGGTCCCGCGTAACCGGGATTCGGGCTCTCCCCCACCGCAGGAGACTACCCAGGGCGAACACACCTGTTCTAGTTTCGTTGTGTACGATTCGGGCACCCTTGGCCAGGGCTGTCCAGGGCGAACAGACTTTGGGGTACACGACCCCCCTTGTTTCCAGCGAGGAAACCGGACCATGATACGCCTTCTTAGGCTTGATTGTGTCCCAAAGATATTGTGCTTACTCCATGATGGAGGCATTCACCATTGTATTGATGCATTATTGTGAATGCTATGAATGATTGTGTATCATGTTGTATGAGATTCATACCACAGGAATGCATGTTTAGACAGTTTGTGGTTGAGATATTATTATTTGTATCGTCTTATGACGGGTATGCATGTTCAGTAGATATGTTGATAAAATTCCATGGTATAAGATGTTGTGAGATGGACGTATGATTTAGACGGTATTATCACGTGGATTACGTATATTATTTGATGAACTTTCATGCTTTGATGTTTCTTGTGGATTTCCGATGTGTCTTGAAAACCATTACTGAGTTTTATACTCACCCCTCTTCCTTGTTTTGTTTTGGGGCTGCGTGGTGCGACACACAGACGCGCAGGATCCTCTCTTCAAGGAGCGACCAAAAGGGGTATGGGATTAGTTTGAGCATGATGATTAGTGTTGTGTTATCGTACTCTCTATTGTCATGAGATTACAGTAGATGTCGTGTTATATTTCAGACTGTTTAGACTTGTTATCCGAGCCGCGTGTATGGCTCCGGACTTTATCTAATTGTGGGTGTAAGACTTGTTGATATTCTAGACTTTATACCTCGTTGAATTTTTACTTGTTTACTCTTACACAAAGCGGGCCGAAACTCCGAAATTATGTTATCGCCCGTATATGGGTGTAAGTCTTCCGCTTTGTCCGACATAACGTCGCCCCCCCCCCCCCACATCATTCGGCCCATGAACCGGGTTCGGGTCGGGTCGGGCGGTGCGCGGGGCGTGACATCGACGCTCTATCTCGGCGAGACGCGGAGGTGTCTCTTTCGACCCTCTCTGTTCCTACCTTTCCCTTCATGACTGACTTGCTGCAGACTTACCAGGACGTACCTGAGGCCACAAATATCTTATAGTGCCTCCAGGCTGACCTGACGTGCTTACCCTCTTTTGTTTTGCAGGGTAGTTATATCTTCTGGAAGCAGCGCCTCTGGGTTCCCCCAAGTCCGTTACTACGACGGAATATTATTTCCTTCTTTCATGACACCCCTAGTGCTGGTCATGAAGGGTCCTTTCACACCTACAAGCGTGTGAGTCAGAATTTTGTTTGGCGGGGAATTAAAAAGGAAGTCCATTCTTATGTGGCTGCTTGTGATGTGTGTTGTTGTTGTTTTAATTAATCTCTTAATTTTACTCGCAAGTGTACGAATCGTGTTTGGAGTATAGTCGCACAATTCTTACGAGGTCGAACCCACATGGACTTGTGTTTTTGGAATTTTAATTCAAAGATCAGATTATTACCCTTGTTGAAGAATTAAATTGATTTGATCCACTACAACTACGACTAATCTAAGACTCAATGCACTTAAACAGCTTTAACTAAGAAATTAATCTAAAGGCAATTAAATAATCTATGGAAAAGAAACTAATTGACAAATAAAAATTGAAACTTTAATTAAGAATTTAAAACTCTAGGGCATAAGAATCAGCACATGACAATCATAGGAATATTTCTTTTAAAATCAGCAATTGTTTTCACGATTATCTCGTAGAGAATTGGAATTCAATCTATTCTCCTACAGAAAATTTCAGCATTAAAGCATATAGATTTTTTAAATAAAATTTTGTATTCTCTTGCATATCAACAGATGAGATTCAAATCATTACATGTATCCATCATTTGATAAATCACAAGTAATATCTAAATAGCATATTCAACATATAACCCAATGCAATTAATTTGAGAATAACAATCGTTAAAACGCATTAATTTAGACAAAACAATTGCATCACATGAATAATATTCCTACAACTAATCATGGCTTCATCTCAGCCCTAGACAGGGAATTAGCTACTCATACTAAAGAATTTAATTGCAAAAATAATTGAATTCATTTGAATTAAAAATAAATACTAACTTACACGAAATTTTGAATTAATGAAAAATATAAAAGTACTGTTCTTCTGCGCTCGAGTTACTGTTCACAACCAAAGTTCTTCAGAACTTCGAAGCACAAAGCCGGAAAGAAAACCAAAATGAAAGAGAACAAAAGAAAGAAAGAAGAACAAAATTTCTGGAAAAAAAACTGTCGGTCGTCTCTCTCACTCGGACTGCCGGTCCCCTCTTGTTCTGCTATTGCTCTAGTTATATAGAGCCCTCAAAAATCCCAGCTTTCCCCCTTGAAGATGAGTCCGAATCGAGTAAGATTTTGTATCGCCGTGGCCCATCCTTCCCAGCTTTCCAAATCGAGGACGCCTTCTCAAATCCGGAATCAAACCACAGACTTTCCTAATCGAGCACGCCACTGCCAAAAATCCAACTTTTCCTCCTCCGTCGTGGCCTGCAGTCTCGCCGTTGATCACCAGACCTTCTCTGCCGGTTGCTGTCGTCACCCACCATCACACCCATGGCCGCCATCTTCACCAGCGAGCTTCGTCGCCGTCTGATTTCTCTGTTTCCCGAACTCAGCCGCCATCGATTCTCCTCTGGTCGCCACCGTGAAATCCCCAGGAATCCAGAGCCGCCGTCCTGACCTCCGCCGTCTCAAGCTCCGCCAGTCGAGCTCAGGGCCGTCATCGTCTTCGCCATCGGCCGTGTTCACCGTGCCTCAGCCTCCTCTGTCCCGACTGAACAGAACACCCGAGCCAGCGGCTCGGGTTATCTTTTGATATATATTTATTTTTTTTTATTTCTTTCGAACCAAACCGGCCCAACGAACCCCTCTTGTTCAATTGCTTGGGTTAAAACCCGTTATATCAATGTCGACCACCGGATTAAATCTGAACGACTCTGTACTCTAATTCTACGCCCGTCTTCTCTTGACTGACTCATCAACGGATCAGATCTTTTCTGCGAGTGATATCAGCTCCTGGGTCCGTCTAATGGCTTCACTTTTGGCTATTCAGCAGTATGGGCATTTGAACCTATACAAAATAAAACATGTCCCACATTAGATATACCAAATAATTCATAAAGTTGTAGAACATATTGAAATTTGAGCCATTTAGAGAGCATTATTTAATTAATTCCTAATTACTAAACAAATGACTAAAATTCACTTTATTCCTCATTTTAATTAGAAAACACAACTAACAAATAAGTAAAAAGGTATATAAAAATGTGTATTTTTCATGCTTAACAAATACCCCCAAACCTAGATTTTGCTAGTCCTCAAGCAAAACACAAAAGAAAAATAATAAAACTACTCAAAAATAAATGCCACTGTCGTAGGGAATCACGATTGCATTTAGCATATGCAACAAGCCTTTTAAACCCCCAGGTGTCCCTGGCTGGACGAGTGAAGTCTCGTGAGGGTTTGCAGCCATGCTACCCACAAACATGTATTTATAAAATTAACCTTATTCTTTATCTAAATGAAAAAGAAGTCAACTAAACACTTCAAAACACAAAACCTATTATCCCTTCAAATACACACTGCAATACTTAAGAAAACTAACCACACGTACTTGCATTTATAATCAACTGGAATATAGAAACGCTCAAGTAAGTGGTTTTATTCTACACCTTCATCTTGGAAATTTCTGCTCAATATGATATAGCATGATACTTTAAATAATAGAAAGTGTAGAACATTGTAGCAATACACTCTAAATGTCTGTTTTACACAGATCCAGTGTTACCCATTAACCAAAGAACATCAGAATCTACATGGTCATCGTAATCTTTAGGTTCATGATAGCACAAATTCTTGCGCGCCTCCTTCGGGTCCAACATTCTAGATTTGAGAGGATAATACACCATAGACTTTTTTTTTTAGGACTGTGTAAGGCCTGACTTCAAGATGCTTAGGTTTACCAATGACTCAGGCCAATGACTCCCAGTCAGTTGGCTTAGGGCATTAGGTTTTAAGATGGACCACTTCGAACCTGAGCATCAGCCTAAGTTAATCCTATAATAGTCAAGCAGCCCCTTTTCTTTATTTTCGTTTCCATTTTTTTTTTCATTTTCATCATACATATTTTCAAGCACCTTATTTTGTCCAGGCTGTATTATACTCTCAACCTATTTCCGGTTCCAAGCCCTTGCCATAGCCAAGTAAATGGTCTATCATGATCTTTTAAGCTCAACAGACAACCACATAACAACTAATGACTCTGACTAAAGACATCCCACTGAAGATTAGTATTCAACAAATCTCTAGAAGGTATTACTTTATGTAACTCGTGTGTGTGAGTGAGTTTTGTTAGCTTAAGCACTTGATCCAAGAGGACTGTAACAGAATGCTATTTCTCAGTTAAGTGTCTCTATCCTCCAGTATACTTACTCACACTTCCAATGTAAATTAATCTCTTAAAAATTGAAGTATGCATCACGAAGGGATAAACTACCAAAACCTATAAAAATACTAACAAACAACCTAAAAACTACAAAATTTTGATTTTTAATTTTTTTTTTTTTTACAAAATTTAAAATAAGCAAGAAAATAACTAAGATATCCTAAACAAATATCTTCCTATACCCCCAAACCGGCATGAAACATTGTCCTCAATGTAAAAAGATATGAAATAAGTACTGAGGAAAATAAATAGACGAGGGAAGGAAAGATAGTACCTGCACTCCACTGAAACGCTATATTATCTATCAAAATGAAAAGAACAAGTGAAGCACAAGAATAGCATAAGAAAAAATAAGCACAAAAATAAAGATTCTAAAAAAAACTTGGGTTGCCTCCCAGTAGCGCTAAGTTTTACGTCTTCAGCCAGACACAGCTATTAATCTTTAGTCATGATAAGTCGGGTCTGCCAAACTCAATTCATCGATCTGAGGTTGCTGTAATTCCAAGAATGGTTTAAGACGATGACCATTAACTTTGAATATATCACCATTCTTTGGGTTTTCTATTTCAACTGCTCCATGAGGATAAACAACACGAACTAGAAAAGGTCCTGTCCATCGAGACTTCAATTTACCCGGAAACAGATGTAAACGAGAATTGTATAAAAGAACTTTCTTCCCCGATGTAAAAGATTTTCGCAGAATATTTTGATCATGAACCTTTTTCATGCGATCCTTGTATGATTTTGCACATTCATAAGCATCATTACGAAGCTCATCCAACTCATTCAATTGCAGTTTCCTTTGAATTCCTGCTCTATTTAGATCAAAATTCAGGTGCTTAATTGCCCAATAAGCTTTATGCTCAATTTCAACAGGAAGATGACAAGCTTTCCCGTAAACAATACGGTATGGAGACATTCCAATGGGAGTTTTAAATGCAGTACGGTAAGCCCACAAAGCATCGGTGAGTCTCAGAGACCAATCTTTGCGATTAGGATTGACTGTCTTTTCTAAAATATGCTTAATCTCCCTGTTAGAAATCTCAACTTGACCACTTGTCTGGGGATGGTATGGGGTAGCAATTTTGTGGGTTATGCCATATTTCTTCATTAACTGTTCAAAAACCCTATTACAGAAATGTTTTCCCCCATCACTTATGATAGCACGAGGTGAACCAAAACGTGCAAAAATATTGTCTTTTAAGAATTGGACCACCACTTTGTGGTCATTGGTTTTGCATGCTACGGCCTCTACCCATTTAGAGACATAGTCTACCCCCACAAGGATATAAAGATTGCCAAAAGAGTTAGGAAAAGGTCCCATGAAGTCAATACCCCATACATCAAAAAGGTCTATAATAAGGATTGGGGTTAAAGGCATCATGTTACGACGTGAAAGTGCTCCTAACTTCTGACATCTTTCACATGCTGAACAATAAGCATGACAGTCTTTGAAAATAGTAGGCCAATAAAATCCACACTGCAAAATCTTTGCAGCAGTCTTTTTAGAACTAAAATGGCCCCCACATGCTTGATCATGACAAATAGAAATGATGCTTTGTTGATCATGTTCAGGAATACATCTCCTAATAATCTGATCGGGACAATACTTGAACAAGTATGGATCATCCCAAAAGAAGTACTTAACTCTGGACAAAAACTTGGACCTATCTTGGGAAGACCAATGAGATGGAATTTGTTCAGTTACCAGATAATTAACTATGTCCGCAAACCAAGGCAACTGGGACACTGCAAGTAATTGCTCATCAGGAAAAGATTCAGTTATGGGCAATGATTCATCAGTAAAATCAACTATCAACCTAGTTAAGTGGTCGGCTACAACATTTTCGGAACCTTTCTTATCCCGAATTTCAATATCAAATTCCTGTAGCAATAATATCCATCGGAGGAGACGAGGTTTAGCATCTTTTTTAGATAAAAGATACTTCAATGCAGCATGATCCGAATAGATATAGACCTTCGATCCCAATAAGTAAGACCGAAACTTATCTAGAGCAAAGACTACTGCCAGCAATTCTTTTTCAGTTGTAGAATAATTAAGTTGAGCATCATTCAATGTTTTACTGGCATAGTAAATCTCATGGGGAAGTTTATTAATTCGCTGCCCCAACACAGCACCAATAGCATAATCAGAGGCATCGCACATTATCTCAAAAGGTAGGCTCCAATCAGGTGGCCGAATAATAGGTGCAGATGTTAACTCTGATTTGAGTTTCTGAAAGGCATAATTGCAAGCATCATCAAAGACAAATGCTGTATCTTTTGCAAGAAGATTACACAAAGGTATTGAAATTTTACTAAAGTCTTTAATGAATCTTCTGTAAAATCCAGCATGGCCTAAAAATGATATGATTTCTTTCACAGTTCGTGGTGGTGGAAGATGTGAAATCAAATCAACTTTAGCTTTATCAACTTCAATGCCTTTATTAGATATAATATGCCAAAGAACAATTCCTTTTTGAACCATAAAATGACATTTCTCCCAGTTAAGTACCAGATTCTTCTCTTTACACCTCACTAACACTAAAGATAGATGGTGTAGACATTCATCAAAATTGGACCCAAAGACAGAAAAATCGTCCATGAATACCTCTAAAAATCGCTCTACCATATCAGAGAAAATGCTCAACATACACCTTTGAAAGGTAGCAGGTGCATTGCATAGCCCAAAGGGCATGCGACAGTAGGCAAAGGTACCAAAAGGACACGTGAAAGTGGTCTTTTCTTGGTCTTCAGGGGCTATGGGAATTTGGTTATAACCAGAATAACCATCAAGGAAGCAATAATATTCATGTCCCGCTAACCTTTCCAGCATTTGGTCAATGAAAGGAAGGGGAAAATGATCTTTTCTTGTCAAAGCATTCAACTTCCTATAATCAATACAGACACGCCAACCCGTTTGAACTCGAGTTGGCACTAACTCATCAGCATCATTTTTCACTACAGTTATGCCAGACTTTTTTGGCACAACTTGAACAGGACTTACCCATTTACTATCAGAGATTGGGTAGATAACTCCTACATCTAAAAGCTTAAGGATTTCAGCTCGAACAGCTTCTTGCATTACAGGGTTAAGACGCATTTGGGATTCACGAGAAGGCTTGGCATCATCCTCCAAATGAATTCTGTGCATAACAATAGAGAGACTGATGCCTTTAATATCTGCAATGGTCCACCCTATGGCTTCTTTGTGCTTTACAAGAACATCAAGTAATTTATGCTCTTGAGCCACATCTAGGTTAGATGCAATAATGACAGGTAAAGACTCAGCAGGACCTAAATAAGCATATTTCAGAGTAGCAGGTAATGGTTTCAGGTCTAATTTAGGTGGCTCAACACTAGATGGAACTACTGGTGATGATGATAAAGCAAAAGGCTCCACTTTTGGTTGCCACCGTTCAGTACTCATCAGAGGTACAGACTCAAGCAATGAGTTTACTTGTTCAATTGACTGATCGATATCAAATTCACAACCAAAATGTGTTAAGCATGCCTCTAAAGGATCTTGGGAATGTGTTTGAAGAAATGTTTCATGGACAAGTGTTTCAATCAGGTTTATTTCATTCACATCATCCATGTCAGGTGGTTGTTTACTGATGTCAAAGATGTTCAATTCCACCTTCATATTCCCAAACGAAATTTGCATCACTCCATTTCTGCAATTAATGATAGCATTAGATGTAGCTAGAAATGGACGACCCAAAATGACAGGTATTTGCCCACTTATGTTCGGAACAGGTTGAGTATCAAGGACAACAAAGTCCACAGGGAAATAAAATGTATCAACCTTTATCAAAACATCCTCAACAACACCTCGAGGAATTTTAACCGAACGGTCAGCTAATTGAAGTGTCATTGAAGTGGGTTTTAGCTCTCCTAGTCCTAATTGCACATACACAGAGTAGGGCAATAAATTCACACTTGCCCCCAGATCTAACAAGGCTCGCTCAATTTGATGTTTCCCTATCATGCACGAGATTGTGGGACAACCAGGGTCCTTATATTTGATAGGAAATTTACATTGAATGACAGAGCTGACTTGTTCTGCTAGAAATGCCTTTTTAGGAACATTATTTTTCTTTTTGACAGAGACTAGATCTTTCAAAAATTTTGCATATGAAGGCACTTGTTGGATTGCATCTAGAAAAGGAATGTTTATTTGTACTTGTTTAAACACTTCTAGAATATCTCCATATTGTGCACCTTTTTTAGGATTGACTAGTCTTTGCGGATATGGTGCCCTAGGTACAAAATTCCTAGGTGGAGAATCACTGTCGACAGTTGGAGAAGAATCTTTAGTCTCTATTTCAGTCTTAGTGTTCTCACTTTCTTCTTCTTCAGGAGTTTCAATTTTATTATCAATTTGCAAGAACTGAAAAGAAGACTGACTTCGGCACCGATTCTGAAACTTCCATAAGGATCTGGTGGGTTTGTGATTTACAGCGATGCATCGAGATGCGGTTTGGGCTGCGTGTTGATGCAGAATGGACATGTGGTGGCTTATGCGTCAAGACAATTAAAAATTCATGAGCAGAATTATCCCACTCACGATTTGGAGTTGGCGGCCGTAGTCTTTGCTTTAAAGATTTGGAGGCATTATTTATATGGAGAAACTTTCGAAGTATTCACTGATCACAAGAGCCTGAAGTACATCTTTTCTCAGAAAGACCTGAATATGAGACAAAGGCGATGGTTGGAGTATCTGAAGGACTATGACTTCTCTATCCACTACCATCCCGGTAAGGCGAATGTGGTTGCTGATGCATTAAGCAGAAAGATAGGAATAGTAGCATATATGATGGTACAAGAATGGCGAATGATGGAAGACTTAGGAGCGTGTAACCTAGAATGGCCAACCTCTAAGAGAGTGTCATTCCTAGGAAATATCTCGGTGAGATCAACAATGTATGAGAAGGTGCTTGATGCACAAAAGAATAATCCTCAGATGCAAAAGTTGTTGGAGAAACAAGGATTCAAGAAAGGGATTGATGGAAGCATCTTATTCCAAGGAAGATTGGTTGTGCCAAAGAATACGGAGTTGAGACAAGAACTTCTCCAAGAGGCGCATCATTCACGGTATGCAATTCATCCCGGGAGCACCAAGTTGTATCAGGACTTGAAGAGGAACCTTTGGTGGAACGGAATGAAGCGAGACATTGGGAGGTTCGTCTCCAGATGTTTAACATGTCAGCAAGTAAAAGCAGAACATCAGAGACCGGCAGGATTATTACAACCGCTAGAGATTCCACAGTGGAAATGGGATCATATTACCATGGATTTCGTGGTAGCACTACCAAAGACCCAGAAACAAAAGGATGCAATTTGGGTGATCGTGGACCGACTCACAAAGACAGCTCATTTTCTGCCGATTCGATGGAAACAGAACCCAGAAAGTTTAGCTGAGCTGTATATCAGAGAAATAGTAAGACTGCACGGTACACCGATATCAATCGTATCTGATCGAGATCCAAGGTTCACATCCAGAACATGGAAAGGTATCCAGGAGGCATTGGCTACGAAGCTTAGTTTCAGTACAGCATTTCACCCGCAGAGCGATGGGCAGTCAGAAAGAACGATTCAGACTCTGGAAGATATGCTCAGAGCGTGTGCCATTGACTGGAAAGGAAATTGGGACGATCACTTACCACTGATCGAATTTGCCTATAATAACAGTTACCACTCTAGTATTGGAATGGCACCATTTGAGGCACTATATGGAAGACCGTGTAGATCACCTACGTGTTGGACTGAAGTTGGAGAGTGTCAGGTAATGAAGTCAGAATTGATACAGCATTGTGCAGAGAAGGTGAAGCGGATTCGACAAAGAATACAGACAGCGCAGAGCAGGCAGAAGAGCTATGCGGACAATCGTCGACGAGAGCTGGAGTTTCAGGAAGGAGACAAGGTATTCTTAAAAGTTTCTCCGTCAAAAGGAGTTATGAGGTTTGGTAGGAGAGGGAAGCTGAGCCCGAGGTTCGTTGGACCCTTTGAGATCTTGGAAAGGGTTGGGCCGGTTGCTTACAGGCTGGCCTTACCCCCACAGCTGGCAGAGGTACACAATACATTTCACATATCGATGTTGAGGAAGTATGTGCCGGATGAGTCTCATGTATTGGATTATACCACGATGGAACTTGAAGCAGACTTATCATTTCCGATGAGACCGATCAAGATACTAGATAGGAAGGATCAGGTGTTACGAAAGAAGACTATACCGTTGGTGAAGGTTCTGTGGCAAAACCAGCACTCCGAGGAAATGACATAGGAAACCGAGAATGAGATGAAGAAGTTCTACCCTCAACTCTTCGAAGAATAATTGCGGCATTTCAGGGACGAAATGTTCTTTAAGGAGGGGAGGATGTAGCGACCGTATTTTTTTTCTATATTATTAAGGTAATTTTTCCTTGCTAAATGGGAGTAAATTTGAATTCTGGAAATTTCATTAAAAATCAAAAATTTGAAGTTTTCGTCAGACCGATCGATCGCCTTCAAACGGCTTCGATCGGCAGACGATCGACCGGCTTCGTAAGGCATCAATCGCGAGACGATCGATCGCGTTATACGTACCGATCGATCACCAGTGGAATTGCGATTTCCGAGGCAATTCCGTTGGGAAACGTTTTGGGCTGATTTTGGGGGATTTCTTTGGGTCATATCTTGCCTGATTTACCTGTTGAAGGGGTTCTAAACGTGGTAATTGGAATTAGTTTCAAAACCCTAATTGATATCTTTTTGGAAATCATTTTAATGGGAGATTTAAATTGCCTAAAATTATAGTAAATTTGGGCTGAACGTGGGACACTCTTTTGGGAGGTTGAATGGGCCTCTCTTGTGCTCATAGTTGGCCCAAGAAGAGTCCTTAAAAGTTTTGCTTTTACTTAGTAAGTTACCTAGGTAAATTGGTAACTACTTAAGAGGAGATAAGATCCTATCTTAATTGCAATCAAATCAGAATATTTTGTGGTTAGTGGAGATCTCAATCTGGAGATTTGGATGGGCTGGGTTTGATCTTGGCCCTTGGATGAAGTGGAGACGGACGGTGGAGATTTGGGAGAAAAATCTATTTAAACCCTTGGAAAAAGGGGCGCCCAACCCTTTGGGAACCGGCAGCCCTCTTTTCCTTTTTCTTTGGTGATTTCTTCTCCCCCATTTCGTTCTCCCCCTTCTCTCCTAACCCTCAGTAAGCCTCTTCAAGTAGAGTGTGCTTTGGTGGTGGTTCGGTTCGTGTGGAGATCGCAAAGAAGCGGGTTTCGTTTCAAACCGGTTCACGTGCAAATTAGTACCGGTTCTTTTGTAAGATGCTCTTTTTCTCACAGCATATTTGCATGAAAGTTTTGATCTTTATGTTGAGTACCACGTGCTGATGTTGTGTGACAAGTTTGACTTATTTTCGTTCGGAATTAATTGTTCTCATTGTTGATATCTATTCAATTGTTGCATACCGATCTAATTGTTGTTGTGATTCTCTTATACACTATTCGATCAAGACATCCCTGAGGTATACCATTCTTTTGCTACACTTTTTATCACATGTTTGCTGTCTATATCTACTGTTAGTACCATGTTTCGAGTGGTTTAAGGTTCTGGTCATGAAAAGTTGTCATCTTTCTTGAAATACATCAACCGATGTCATGTTCTTGCATGCTTTGACCTAATCAATCTAACTTGTGTCTAATCCATGTGTTTCTCATCCAAAAGCAGCAATATTTCATATTTGAATCCTCTGGTATGTGGCGTCCTTTTGTGTCAAAAGTTGTACTTTGTGTTGTGGTTCTATGTCCGAATAAAGTTGTCCACTTTAGGTAGTATATGCCTTAATTGATATGATATATGAGTAATATGATTATCTAGAAGAGACTAAAGGATATATTGATAAGAGAAAGTGTAAATCCTTGATGGAGCATTGCTCGTGGACCTTAAGACCTCTCTAATGGATCTGACCAGGAGCCGAGGTGTCCTGGAATAGTTGTCCAATTCGCGGGTTAATGTGCCATTAAGACTAATTGGTAAAACAGTTTTAAAAGAGACTTGTAGGCTGATTATTATACATTTAATGGTCTGACCAGAAGCTAATAAAGGCCTATTATGATGTGGTTTTGAGTCTAAAAGACTTGGGTTAAGGTTAGAATTAGTGAAAACAAGTGAAAATTAAGTTATTACTTAATGTAGTGCTCGAGGCCAGGATGTAACATGCACCAATAGACTGCATTCTAAAATCCATAACTAATTGTAGAAAATTTGGAAAATTATTCCGTAAATTGGGTAATGACCTGCGGAAATAGGGCTGTCTGCCATAAAAATTTCAGAGACTTTTAAGTTCTGTGTAAGTCGGGATAAATCCAGGAATGGGGCTGTTGTGTCTATAACAGTGACCTTTCTCGGTTATAAATAAAACGCTACGCTAAGACCATGTATATCTATGATATAACATAAGGAGGGTACTGTAGCATAAGACTTCCAGAGGGTACTTATGATAGTATCATGAGTGGAGTATTGTCTTTTTATACCAATCATTGAGTTCGTCAATGTTCTCCTCGCGGTGCCTAACATCGCGTGTCTTCTATTATTGAAACCCTATTGACAGGTTAGAGTTATCCTTTTCTATTCTACCAGTAGTAAGCTTTTGAGTCACCTTAAGAGTCGTGAGGACCAGGGATGGCCTTGATTGAATCAGTGTATGGTGATGACATTGGAAGAGTCTATACCGAAGAGTCAGTTTCAAGTCAACCCGTGCTTAGGCACCTACCCGCTGATGGTTAATCTCTTGAGAGTCAGTTACCATTAAAGACTGAGAATTCCATTGTACTCCTCTGAGAGTCTTATTGTGAAGATTATGAATTCATGAGAATACCATGTTGTGTAGACAGATCTAGTTCCATGTAAACTGCTTCTCCGCCAAGAGTCTTGTTGATACTCTTGGGTTGGATCATAGTATGCTCACGAGCCATAGCTAGACCCAGAGTGGTCTCCGATGATTATGAACCTCCGTAGTTCAGCCGATGACGGCAACGCGTGCGCTTTAGATTGTTAGACATTACGGAAGGTCTGCAATCTCCGCCCATTGTGCCCGTAAGCACCGATGGGGCCAGCATCCCTAGACGCTTGGCCGGGTTCCTACGTAGAACCTCTAGGATGTTCTGGTATTGAAGTCCATAGAGAAAGTGGACTGATCAGAGAGCAGAAATTGACATTTTCGACACATTGGTTGTCCCGATCAGATATTTTGCCTATCTCCTTACTCTTTGAAAGTCTGGAATCGTATTGTTTACGTTGATTCATTTTACCCTGATCAGTGAGAGTTGTCAGGTGTTGTAATTTTCCAGGTAAGTAAATCCTGTGTTCATTTTGTCCTGAGGCATTGGACCTGATTATCATTGAATTACCTTATTGCCTTTATTTTCTGTGAGTTTTTCTGGCATCCTACTGAGTATTTCCTCTGGAATACTCACGCATCTTCTGATGCAGGGCGTAGAGCTGAAGAGGCGTGATCAGCATTCTTTTGGACGTGGAGGTTGGTGCTCGTAGGAGTCGTGAAGGCTTATTGCATGAAATTTATTTTGCTATTTGTTGGATGTTTATCTTTTTCTGGATAGTTGTGGCCTGCGTGTCACTCAGTTATTATTTGCTTTCGTAAAAATAATTGACGCTTAGTAAGTCAGTAACATTGTTTAGTTATTTCAATTCTTTTGAACGATTGTTTACGTCATCATGATCCTGCTATTCCCTTTTATGTTATGGGATTTGTGGTGATGAATCGAGTATTCGGTCCGTCCCAGGTTTCCTACCCTTGTAACCATCATTGGATTATCGCTTCCGCGCATATCAGGGTTTTGGAAATTTGGGGCGTGACAGATTGTATGCAATGAATGTAATTGCGTGCTGGATTAATCGATCGGAGAATTATCGAACTTGGTTGGTCCGAAAGGACACGTTTTCGATTTGGTCCTTCGTGGATCACGGATACTCCCCGGGTTGAGTTTGATGGATGATATGGGGGGCGTGTTTCGTACTCGCCTTGCGGTTGATACTATTGAGATTAGTCGTACGGGACATGAGTATTCCCGGTGGTAGGCTTGTGCACCCCCTACCACATGTGTTCTAGGGTCCCGCGTAACCGGGATTCGGG
This sequence comes from Houttuynia cordata, assembly GCA_039654745.1. NCBI lineage: Eukaryota > Viridiplantae > Streptophyta > Magnoliopsida > Piperales > Saururaceae > Houttuynia > Houttuynia cordata. The sequence continues at coordinate 28,406,583 of CM077503.1, forward strand.
CTCTCCCCCACCGCAGGAGACTACCCAGGGCGAACACACCTGTTCTAGTTTCGTTGTGTACGATTCGGGCACCCTTGGCCAGGGCTGTCCAGGGCGAACAGACTTTGGGGTACACGACCCCCCTTGTTTCCAGCGAGGAAACCGGACCATGATACGCCTTCTTAGGCTTGATTGTATCCCAAAGATATTGTGCTTACTCCTTGATGGAGGCATTCACCATTGTATTGATGCATTATTATGAATGCTATGAATGATTGTGTATCATGTTGTATGAGATTCATACCACAGGAATGCATGTTTAGACAGTTTGTGGTTGAGATATTATTATTTGTATCGTCTTATGACGGGTATGTATGTTCAGTAGATATGTTGATAAAATTCCATGGTATAAGATGTTGTGAGATGGACGTATGATTTAGACGGTATTATCACGTGGATTACGTATATTATTTGATGAACTTTCATGCTTTGATGTTTCTTGTGGATTTCCGATGTGTCTTGAAAATCATTACTGAGTTTTATACTCACCCCTCTTCCTTGTTTTGTTTTGGGGCTGCATGGTGCGACACACAGACGCGCAGGATCCTCTCTTCAAGGAGCGACCAGAAGGGGTATGGGATTAGTTTGAGCATGATGATTAGTGTTGTGTTATCGTACTCTCTATTGTCATGAGATTACAGTAGATGTCGTGTTATATTTCAGACTGTTTAGACTTGTTATCCGAGCCGCGTGTATGGCTCCGGACTTTATCTAATTGTGGGTGTAAGACTTGTTGATATTCTAGACTTTATATCTCGTTGAATTTTTACTTGTTTACTCTTACACAAAGCGGCGCGAAACTCCGAAATTATGTTATCGCCCGTATATGGGTGTAAGTCTTCCGCTTTGTCCGACATAACGTCGCCCCCCCACATCATTCGGCCCATGAACTGGGTTCGGGTCGGGTCGGGCGGTGCGCGGGGCGTGACATCGACGCTCTATCTCAGCGAGACGCGGAGGTGTCTCTTTCGACCCTCTCTGTTCCTACCTTTCCCTTCATGACTGACTTGCTGCAGACTTACCAGGACGTACCTGAGGCCACAGATATCTTATAGTGCCTCCAGGCTGACCTGACGTGCTTACCCTCTTTTGTTTTGCAGGGTAGTTATATCTTCTGGAAGCAGCGCCTCTGGGTTCCCCCGAGTCCGTTACTACGACGGAATATTATTTCCTTCTTTCATGACACCCCTAGTGCTGGTCATGAAGGGTCCTTTCACACCTACAAGCGTGTGAGTCAGAATTTTGTTTGGCGGGGAATTAAAAAGGAAGTCCATTCTTATGTGGCTGCTTGTGATGTGTGTTGTTGTTGTTTTAATTAATCTCTTAATTTTACTCGCAAGTGTACGAATCGTGTTTGGAGTATAGTCGCACAATTCTTACGAGGTCGAACCCACAGGGACTTGTGTTTTTGGAATTTTAATTCAAAGATCAGATTATTACCCTTGTTGAAGAATTAAATTGATTTGATCCACTACAACTACGACTAATCTAAGACTCAATGCAATTAAACAGCTTTAACTAAGAAATTAATCTAAAGGCAATTAAATAATCTATGGAAAAGAAACTAATTGACAAATAAAAATTGAAACTTTAATTAAGAATTTAAAACTCTAGGGCATAAGAATCAGCACATGACAATCATAGGAATATTTCTTTTAAAATCAGCAATTGTTTTCACGATTATCTCGTAGAGAATTGGAATTCAATCTATTCTCCTACGGAAAATTTCAGCATTAAAGCATATAGATTTTTTAAATAAAATTTTGTATTCTCTTGCATATCAACAGATGAGATTCAAATCATTACATGTATCCATCATTTGATAAATCACAAGTAATATCTAAATAGCATATTCAACATATAACCCAATGCAATTAATTTGAGAATAACAATCGTTAAAACGCATTAATTTAGACAAAACAATTGCATCACATGAATAATATTCCTACAAAACGATTAGCTTTCCCCCTTGAAGATGAGTCCGAATCGAGTAAGATTTTGTATCGCCGTGGCCCATCCTTCCCAGCTTTCCAAATCGAGGACGCCTTCTCAAATCCGGAATCAAACCACAGACTTTCCTAATCGAGCACGCCACTGCCAAAAATCCAACTTTTCCTCCTCCGTCGTGGCCTGCAGTCTCGCCGTTGATCACCAGACCTTCTCTGCCGGTTGCTGTCGTCACCCACCATCACACCCATGGCCGCCATCTTCACCAGCGAGCTTCGTCGCCGTCTGATTTCTCTGTTTCCCGAACTCAGCCGCCATCGATTCTCCTCTGGTCGCCACCGTGAAATCCCCAGGAACCCAGAGCCGCCGTCCTGACCTCCGCCGTCTCAAGCTCCGCCAGTCGAGCTCAGGGCCGTCATCGTCTTCGCCATCGGCTGTGTTCACCGTGCCTCAGCCTCCTCTGTCCCGACTGAACAGAACACCCGAGCCAGCGGCTCGGGTTATCTTTTGATATATATTTTTTTATTATTATTTCTTTCGAACCAAACCGGCCCAACGAACCCCTCTTGTTCAATTGCTTGGGTTAAAACCCGTTATATCAATGTCAACCACCGGATTAAATCTGAACGACTCTGTACTCTAATTCTATGCCCGTCTTCTCTTGACTGACTCATCAACGGATCAGATCTTTTCTGCGAGTGATATCAGCTCTTGGGTCCGTCTAATGGCTTCACTTTTGGCTATTCAGCAGTATGGGCATTTGAACCTATACAAAATAAAACATGTCCCACATTAGATATACCAAATAATTCATAAAGTTGTAGAACATATTGAAATTTGAGCCATTTAGAGAGCATTATTTAATTAATTCTTAATTACTAAACAAATGACTAAAATTCACTTTATTCCTCATTTTAATTAGAAAACACAACTAACAAATAGGTAAAAAGGCATATAAAAATGTGTATTTTTCATGCTTAACATGTGTCAGCGCGTGAAGGCCTCCACGACTACTCCTGTGGGCCTTCTGCAACCCCTCTCTATTCCTGATCGCGTATGGGAGGATGTCTCAATGGACTTTATTGAGGCTCTACTTGTGGTTCAAGGTAAATCAGTTATCCTTATGGTAGTGGATCGTCTCTCTAAATATGCTCATTTTTGCGCCCTTGGTCACCCTTTTACGGCGAAGGCTGTTGCTGAAATTTATGTGCGCGAAGTGGCCAAGTTGCACGGCATGCCTCGGACGATTGTGTCCGATAGGGATAAAATATTTATTTCTCTTTTTTGGCGGGAGTTCTTTGCATTACAGGATACTAAATTGCACATGAGTACCGCCTATCATCCCCAAAGTGATGGCCAAACGGAGGTGGTCAACTGTTGTCTGGAATAGTACCTGCGCTGCTTTGTTGGTGAGGAGCCTCGCCGTTGGCTCCAACTTCTTCCCTGGGCTGAATGGTCATATAATACTGCTTATCACACATCTACTGGATTCACCCCCTTCGAAGTGGTTTATGGCCGGCCTCCGCCTACGGTGATCCGTTATTTACCTTTCAGCTCTGCGGTGGGTGAGGTAGACTATGCACTTCAGACGCGCGACGAGGTCTTGCATCAACTCAAGGCTAACCTCGCGACTGCTCAGAATCGGATGAAGCAGATGTATGATCGCTCTCATATGGATCGGGAGTATTCAGTTGGGGATTTGGTTTATGTTAACCTCTTGCCTCATCGACAATATTCCTTGGCTGTTGTTGCTTCTACTAAATTAGCACACCGGTTCCATGGGCCTTATCCGATATTGGAGCGTATTGGGCCGGTTGCTTATCGTCTACAGTTGCCACCCACTTCACAGGTTCATCTGGTTTTTCATGTGTCCCGTCTACGGCGTTATGTGGGAGATCCTTCTCGCCTTACTAGTGGGGTGTCTGCACCGTTGCTCTTGCCGGAGGATCCTCCTATCTTTCCTGCATATATCTTGGATCGCCGCCGGGTTCGTCGTTTTGGACGCTTGGTGAATGAGGTGCTCATTGCATGGCAAGATTATTCTTTGGACGATGCCACCTGGGAGTTGGAAGAAGATTTCTTTACTCGTTTTCCTACCTTTTAGCCTTGAGGTCAAGGCAGTAGCGGAGCGTGGTGAAATGTTACGACTCTCTTAATATTAGGCTATTAGGCTATTTATTTATGCTATTTACTTATTTCCATTAGACCATGTGGGCCACTATAGTATGAATAGGCTATTTACTTATTTGCATAACATGGCCCATCAGGCCCATCAGCTTTAGGCCCTGCGCCTATATGTAGGAGACGACTTGTCTGGTTTAGGGTATTGATGAATGAATTCCTAGTTTCTCACCTCCTTCTTCTCTACATCCCCTTCCCTACCACTTTGCCGCCGGCTTTTGTGCATCCTCCTAGGGTGCATAACACTGTACTCCAATATGATTTGTACACTTGCAAGTAAAATTAAAAGATTAATTAAAGCAACAACAATGTTACTGTTGTATGTATTGACCAGTGTACAATTTTCAACTTCCATATCAACAATAACCTTCCAGGGTGAGCCTGCCCATTCCTTCATTCTCCAACTTTTCTACACTTAAAAGAGTAGCAGCTCACTTGTGCAGATAAGCAAGCGCGATATAGTCATGGCTTAATCTGATTGACAACAGAGGGTTGTTTGGCTTCCCTTTTAAGTTTCAAAGAGCATGGGTTTAAGGGGCCCTTCTACCTTAAAATGGGCTTTTCTTGAAACATAAAAGGAGCCCAACAGTCCCTAAAGTATAAAGCAAAGTCTTTAGCGATTGCCAAGCATCCCCAATAATCATCCTCCAACGGAAAGTTCCTTTTATTGGTTTGCAGATGTGTCCACCTGTACTGTCTTCGAAGCAAGGACAAGGCACGTCACCCTAAACACTAACCATGTTCAAATTATAAGCACGCTACTTGTATTAGCATACTGAGAGAAGCGAATCTACAAAATGTCATCAAATTAAAGACACGGGTATAACATAGACGGGTTGACGTCAAAACTACATTATATGGGTGTCTCTTCGCCAAGCAGGGAGGGAAACATCATTCAATGTATCAGCTGCCTACCACGTATTTCATGGTAATTTCTTTTCGCTTTGTCTTCCGAATCAGAGAATGGAAGTTCCTTGAGGGCAAATGAAGCACGAGAGGGAGTGGACTGATGATGATGAGGCATTGGGTTTGAGTCTACTTAATTGTTGGCATACTACGTACGCTCTAAGATGCCTTTTCTATACTGCCTCATATGAGATCACTAAATTAAATCTTTGCATATATGAGGAATGGCTACCCGGTGACAGTCTCTAAATTGTTCAAAAACCCAATTTTCTTGATGTCACATTGAGTGGCTTTTGTATGTTGTAAAAGTTTTCCATCTTATAGTGGTGTTTAAGGCTAAATATTACTTGAAAATTATTACTCCCTCCGGCCACTTTTAATAAGTACCGTTTTTTTTTTCAAATGAACTAATGTAAGTATCAGTTTCTGAAAGTAATAGACTAGCTAGGAAAAGGGCAAAAGAAAAGAAAAAGGGAAAGGGGAAAAAGAAGGGAGAGCCAGGGAAGAGGCAGTGCATGGAAAGGGCAACAAGAGAGGGAACGTCTGTTGGTGACCTATCCCATGCTCTGCCTTCTCCCTGTCTTTGCCGCCTTCCCTTCTTGATCCATAATTACCTGCCTTCCTCGGGTGAAAGTCATCGCACTTTTGCTGATCCTACTAGGGTTAATGGAGCTGCTCACCGCTAGCTATGCTTCCTCCGTCGACTTATTAGACTGGGACTGGTGGACTGGGAGGCTGAGGGTCCCTGCTTTCCTCCGTCGACTTATTATAGTGCATTCTGGTTTTGCTTCTGGGTTTGGAATTGTCAGGAGAGTACGTACGTGAGGTGAGTGACAAAGTACAAAAACCAGCGGGTGCAGTACACATGCAGTCAGTACTACAGAGCAATCGTCACTGGAGAACATTTACATGATTGATTGAAGTGTACTATACTTAGTAGCCGTCCACAGTCCACACCCCACCCAAATAGTGAGACTACTCCTTCTGACCCCGTCTTCGGCTCGTGGATGTTTCGACTTGACTATGGGTGCGTTTGGAAACTGATAGTGAAAAATGATAGTGCGATAGTGGTGTGCGGTAGGTGTCGGTGGCCGGCGCGCAGTGTCGGTGGCAGTGGGCGATGGCCGGCGATGGTGGTGGGCGGTAGGTGGCGGCGGCGGTAGGCAATGGTAGTGGTGGTAGGTGGTGGGTAGTGCCGGTCGTGGGCGGTGGCGATAGTGGAGATGACGAAGAAAAAATTTTCAGGCTGATGCTCATTTGAATGAGAATCAGCAAAATCACTTCTTTCATGGATAATTTGCTAATTTTTTTCAGTTTTCTCCGTCAGGAGTGAAAATTGAGCAAATCAGTAAGCAAGCACACTATCAGCTGATAGGTGAAAATAGGTGATTTTTTTCACCTATCACCATCAGCAGCTCCTATTAGTAAAATCAGTAAACAAACGGCAATCAGAAGAATCAGGCCGAATCAGCCTGATTTTTTTCAAAGAATCAGTTTCCAAACGCACCCTATGTTGCTATTTGTTCTTGTGAAAACTTTCCATGAAACGTATTTTACATACGTACATGCCCTTAACATGGAGGGAGGGGAAGATTGGCTTTTTAAGATGCTTGGGAAAGCAAGAGCGATACTACTATTTTCACCCTTACTGAGAGTAATGCTATTCCTCCAGCTTTTTTTTACCACTGGAGTCTGTCTGTGGTAATGGAATCTCGACACTGGAATCTGTCTGTACTACTGCTTTGGAAAAGTAGCAACGTTTTATAGCAAAAAAATAAAAGTGCCAAGCGGCTTGCTTTTGTGGTGAAATGTCCAGTGCTTTTTGACTGCAAAGGATGAATTCGAGACAAAAGCCTTAATCGGTAAGTCATCAGATTTCAGAGGGACCTCCATGCCAGTGTAAAACCAGCATTTACTACGCAATTAATGGTACATAGTGTTAAGTGTTAACAAAGAATCCACAGTCAAAAGAAAACATTGAAAGGGTAAAGTAGAAACAATGCTGTGATGTTGGTTGGAACGGTTGATTAAGGTGTTGACCAAAATTTGCATTGCTCCCTCGTCCAAAAAAAAGTTAAAAAACCTTACTGTATTAGAAAAATAGGAATCCAGAACTACTGACGAATAGATCCTCGTGAACATGCATATGCGTAGGGTTAAGTGGGGGCTTTGAATGATATGGGCCCTACAAGTTAATAAATTAACTCATTTTAAAAATGCTGCTAGGTTTTTTTTGGACGGAGGGAGTAAAAAACTACTAGTAGTAGTAAAAAGTGAAGTAGCACTGTTTTTCTTGTCTTTATTAAACACGATGATTATGTAGCATCCAGGAAAAGTACAGTTTTTTTTTTTTTGTAACTGAAAGTGTTAGTAGTAATTTTCTGCAAAAAAGGAAAAACTTGAAAATACAAGTATTAGTTAGTCAATACCCAAGTGATCCCGACATATTTTAGCAAAAAAAACACAAGGAAAGTGAAGCCCATACTGCGACTGATCATTGTATTCTTCATTGTCTAGGGCGTTTGAATACAATATTGGGTGGGAGACTACTCATACCTTTTGACAACCGCCGAACAGTGGGCCGCTGAAATTAAGATCATCTTCGTTTGGCTACGCCTATTGGGAGAGAGGCCCAGGTTTATTTTAGGAGCACTTTGTACTAGGCCTCTGTAATGCGGGCGGACTTGATAGCCTTACAGATTTGATAGTGGGCTAGATTACTGAGCGTTACATACGATTTATCAAGAAAGAGAAAGAGACTGAAAAAAAAAAGGAGAAGCGAGGACTCCGACTGAGGAAAAGCGGAGGGCGAGGGGTGGGAAAACAACTGAGAAGGGGATTTTTTTTTTCTAGCAGATTTTCTTCTTCTTTGGTGGCCCTCGGCTGGGGGCGTGGCCGAAACCATCCCCCCCTCTCTGCTTTTGCTCTCCATCGACGACGACGACGACGACGATTATTGTTGGTGGTTGATTTGATTCCGCTCCCCTCAATTCCCTTCTCCTTAAGACATTGATAGGCGCCACTGCACCTTCTTCTTCTTCTTCTTCTTCTAATATTCAATTCAAGTGAAAGGAAAGGCCCCCCGGCACAGGTCTCTCTTGCTCTCTTGTCTGTCCTCCCACACCCGCTCCGGTACCATTGCATCTGCATTATTTGGTTATATTGTTGTTAGTTGATTACGCTGCAGTCGTGTCCTCTTTCTCGTCTCTTCCCTCCCAGCTTCTCTAAAACCCTAGATTCATTCACGCCTACTATTTTGCTCAAATCCGAAAAGACAAGTTTTTTTCTTTGCCGCTCTTTACATTTCTAGGGTAAGGTTTATCCCCTGTGTAGAAAGTTTTATTGGCGTGGGTGGTTTGGAGGGGAGGAGAGATATTCGGTTTCTTGTAATTGATTGATGAGCCGATGAAGGGGGGGGACGAGCAGACCTCCTCCGAGTGCTCCGGCTGCTCCGCCAAGCATTGCTGGCTCCTTCACCACGTCCGCCACATGGGCAACCACCACCTCTACTGCACCTCCTGCGTCCTCAAGTTCCACCCTGGCTCCTTCTGCTTCAACTGCTTCGACTTCTTCGAGGGCCCTCCCCCCTCCGACTCTATCAAGTGCTCCAAGTGCCCCTCCCTCTCCCACTCCTCCTGCCTTGGCTCCGATCCCCTCCCTTCTCGCTTCCTCTGCTCCACCTGCTCCAACCCTTCCTTCTCCTTCTTCAACCCTCTCCCCCATCCCCCTGCCCCTTCCTCTCGCTCCATCATCGATCTCACTGCTGCCAAGGTGCTTGTTGCCGCTGCCATGATCGCCGCCCAGTCCATGAGAAAGGTGGCCGCCACCGCCAGGTTTGAAGCCGACCGCAAGGTCAGGGAGGCTAATTTTGCGAGGAAGCGCGCCCGCAAAGCTCTCGAGAAAACCGCCGGCGTGTTGTTGCCCCCTGCAAAAGACAAACAGTCGTCTAAAGTGGTTTTGAGTTCGGGCACAGTTGGGGTGGAGCAGCGGAGAAATGCTGTTGCAAACGCACCCGTTGTTACTCCTGCCGCGGCTGCACAGAAGCGATTCCAGAACAGTACGAGGCCCGGGAACATGATTAGTGTGGCCTGTGGTGAGAAGAAGTCGGCATTGGCGTCGGGAAATGTTCAAATTCAGAGATTGCCGCCCAAGAACATTGAAGTAAAAGGGTCAAATGGCCCCGCGTCTGAGCCTATGGAGATGATAAAGGAAGAGAGAAAGGAATCCCTTATTCTAGCAGCAAAAAGCCCAAGTTAAGCCAAGGTATATTACTTGTTCCCATGATCAATCTCGTGGCTATTTAATGAGCTAAAGCCTTTAGGGCTGTTGATTGTTTTTTCAATATTTTTTATTTTCTAAGAGCCGTTCTATATGAGGTTGATGTGGAATGAAGAGTACCATTGATTGCAAATTATACAAAACCCTTTGAATGATGTACTCAAATTATCTGGATTGGCAAATCAGCCTACTTGCGTTGTAATTTGAAATAGCCATCCTTCTTCTCAGTACAAATAATATGTCTATCAAGTTAACACGTGTTTAAAATCTTTATCATTGCAGATGCATCAGCATCCAAAGCCAATTCGGGGATAATATTGATGCGCTCACAGGGTGGAGAAAGTCTTCTTTCATGACGGAGAATAAACATCTATTTTTGTGGTACTCTTCACTTTTATTTCCTGAAGAATAGGTGCAATTGCTTTGGTATCATTTTGTAACGTGTTTTTTGTACTCCATCTTTTCATAATGATATCAAAGAAGTTCTCTGGGCTTTAATCATTGCCCCATCAAGGCATATATACATTTTTCATACTGTTATCTGCTTTTGTTTTTTGCTACACAGTTTGTGGAGGCCTTTTCATCTGTTTTACACCAAGTTCGAAAAAAATAACATTTTAGGTAGAGATTTAGGTGATGACATTATTTTTCAGAGTTCCTCTTTGCTGTCTAGCAACAGTTCTTCCGTTTTTTCTTTAATAAACTGTAAGGAATAAGGAATTAATCTTGTCTTTGACCTCACAGGATAGGGTATTCCGAGTTAGTGGCATTGTTTGATGCCTTTTGCTCTTTCGTTTTTGGCCTAGTCTCCCTAGTGTTTGAAATTTTGTAACGTCTATGCTAATTTCCATTCAATGTTCTTTTTCTCCTCTTTTGAAGCGTTGTTGTGGCTTTCCTGTGCTTTTGCCAAGATGAGTGGTTTGTTAAATATCAAGAGATGAAGGAGTTTGTATGGAAACGTGATTGCATAGGTGCTCTCACTTTGAGCACTCTACAAGAACACTATATGCATGGTAGCGGAAATTTGAAGAGGGGCCTTGAAGTTTCGGCTCGTTTCTCTTTAACTGTTCATTAAAAGTTTGAAGTTTTTCTGTGTATTACTTTAATTTCTGATTTGTCATAGCCCATACATTGCAGAGCAGCTAGATTTTATGGGTTTCCTCGATCTGCTTTGCATCTTTAGCTCTCTCTTTGCTGCCAGCTATCATTGTGCCTACAAAGAAAGGATTTGAATTATCTGCCTAAGCTGGTGCTTTGTAGCGGATTCTCGCTGTCTTTTTTCGTGAAATATTGGGACAATAATTTTGCAAAATTTATCGGTACCAATTTTTTGGATATTGAGCATTCAGATTTTTTTTAAGTAGCGCAAGGTAAATGAAAACATATTCTACTCTTGTGTAGGGTGTCATGTTTCATGATTACTTCTTCATGAATGAATGCCAAAAGTTGTTCTAGTGTTTGGAATAGCATGTTTCATGATTACTTCTTCACGAATGAATGCCAATAGTTATTCCAGTGTTTGGAATAGCATGTTTCATGATTACTTCTTCATGAATGAATGCCAATAGTTATTCTAGTGTTTGAAATTACTCGTGTAGGGTGTTTCTTCCCTCATTCTATTCTCCTCCCTCTGTTTTGATGCCAAATGGGCGGAATGTGAATGAAAATTTCTGTTGAATTTTTTCCATTGACTCTGGGTGGATGTGGAATGGAAAAAGGGTCTGGTCCATTCGACGGAATGTGGGGGAAATCAAAGTCTTCATGAAACATTTAATTGAATGACAGCGAATGAGGCCTCCATTAACCAACACCCAAATGGGGTTGAATAAAGGAGCCAGACATACAGTTGAATGAGGGTTTAAACGGTACATTCAATTGAATATCCCATTCAGTGACCATTTGGTACCAAAACAACAAACGCCCAAATGGGGGCCGAATGACAGCGAATGAGGCCTCCATTCGGTATCCAAACGGCCAAATTGGGTTTGTTGAATGTCCTCCATCTTACATTGTGGAAGAGGGGTGGGATTGAAGGGCTCTAGGGCCAGAGAGGAGTGATGCCAGCACCAAAGTGGCATAGGCAAGCAGATGCTGGAAAAGGATGAAGGTGGGGTGATGGGCAGTGGGATTTGTGGGGCGGGCAGACAAAGGAGAAATTGAAATGAAATACAGCCTAGTATGGGAGGTGGCTGTTGTCCATAGTTCAACTGGGAATCATGGCTAAAAACAAATACTTCCACCTATTTCGTATCTGGCTTCTTGAGGCGCCTGCCCTAACCACATGAATGTTTTATACAGGGGGTATCGTGCCTTCTTTTTCGTATGTCTCATATAGTTTTGCTTGATGAGGGAAGATGTTTGCAGTATAGGTCACGAACATATGGCAGCAGAATTTTCTAACCAAAAATAATAATAATAGCATCGAATCGATGAGCCATTGTCAGATCTGCCTCCATGCCTAATACCAAAATAAATCAAATTTGCCCATCTCCTGAACTACAATTAGTATGTCTGTGCGATAGTTCGTGCACCACGCCTTAACTGCACGAAATTATCTTGTCCCGACTCCATACTGCTTTCTTCTTCTTTGGAAGTACTAGTGAGAACCATGTTGGATCTAATTACCCAAAGAAAATAAAATAAAAGAAAGAAAAGAAAATGTTGTAAAAAATAAATGGCGGACATAATTTCAGGCTCTTTCGAAGAAATGGCCCCTTTTTTAAAAAATAAGAAATGCTTTCATTTTCACGTTGCGAAGCACCCACATCACCCCTGTTCTTTTCCAAACTTGGAAACATATCCAGATGGCCATAACATTGCGCAAAGACTGATCCTTTTTAATGTTTAATATTCTTTAACATCCTTGTCCAGAGTTGCTGAACGATGCTATGGCATCCATCTCCTCCTGTAATAGGAGAGCCTCGATGAAAACATCCAAGCTTTCTCCCTGCAACACATTGTCTATGGAGTGGTAAGTGATACCAACCCTATGATCAGTGACACGGCCCTGTGGAAAGTTGTAGGTTCGTATACGCTCAGATCGGTCCCCAGTTCCAACCTGTTTTCGGAAAAGGCATGATTTAGAAAATTTGGCATCCCAACTAGCGACTTGCTTAAAGTTATCGTGAGCACTAACCTGCTCCATTCGAAGCTTGGATCTGTTCATCTGTATTTTGGACCTTTCCATTTCATACAACCTTGCACACAACACTTTCAGCGCTTTAGCCTTGTTCTGCACAAGATTTGGAGTAATTACTTAAAACAGTTCAAGCACCAATTAAAAAGCAAAATAGCATTAATATCTTTCATCATTCATCACCAGAAAGGTCATCTACACTGGTCTACCAAAATTGTGAAGAACCAAAGTGGGCATGATTCAAGAAAAATAGAGGTTGTAATCTACATGCTCACTTTAACGGCCAAGAACCAAATCAACTCAGTCAAATGTTTTTCAAGATCCCATGGCCCATTAATATCACACAATTGACCCATATAAATTGACAACTAGACACTTTTAACAGCAATTTTGTCTTGCTGATCCACCAAGGGAAGATAAGTATATGGATAAAAAAAAAATGCTAACGAATAAAAACGGAACAAGTTATTGATAAATATTTTTACCATATGTTGAGATCTTTCATCCTGTATTGTCACTACCATCCCAGTGGGAATATGAGTAATCCTAACAGCACTATTTGTCGTATTTGCATGTTGACCACCAGATCCACCAGATCTGTAAGTATCGATCCTCAAATCCTCGTTTCGCAGTTGCACATCAACCTGAATCGGATAACATACAAGTAGAGCATATAGTAAACCTTCAGTAGTTTTTCTCTCGCAAGAAACAAAGAAAAGGAATAGCATTTAAAAATATGCAGAGACATATATTTATATACTCCAATAAATAAAACAGTTATCTACATTACTGAGTCACCGAATGAATTATAGGATGTGTTCAAGTTGTGACCCAGTTTGATAAATTATAGTATAGTGATATGCAAGTTAAAAAGAGGTGAAAACTAGGTTTCAGGAAACCCGGCCCATATTGTGGATACTCAGCATTTTAGACTTACACAATCCACTCGATAATTTCACTACCTATTACCTACATATTGGTGAATTTTTTTAAGTTGGATGTGAACAATATGTTGTGCAAATGCCTCAAAATTCAACTAATCAGTGACAAGATTGGATAAATACCATCTTAGCCACCCCCACATCTGCCCTTGACAAGTCACATATCAATGCAACTCCAGATTCCTTCTATTCTACACTATCCAGACACCTATAGATTTTCAGGACACTTGAAAAATGTGCATGTGCTATCCAGATTGCTTATACTATACTTTTAATTCTCCCTTCCCAACTAGGATTTTCCAAATATCCAGGTTCAATCTCTCAAACCAAAGAATACTTCCTTAGAAAAATGGTCTAAAGATAAACGTCCACAAACTTGCAGTCCTTCAGGTAATAACTCAAAGTACAATTTATACCTCATAGAACTATAGGTAGAACCTTAATTGATCATAGAACTATAGGTAGAACCTTAATTGAAATAGATGGGCCAAGGTGTGATCAATTCCATTACTTTGGATCTGTTATCTATAAAGAAGGGGATATTAATAGTGATGGTGCATAGATAAATGAAGGGTGGGTAAAGCAGAGAGCAGCCTTTAGAAAGGCTTAAAAACAAGTTCTATAGGATAGCCATTCAGAGTGTTGGGCACCAAAGAGAAGTCATATAGATAAGTTGAAAGTAGACGAAATGAGAATTCTAAGGTGGACAACTAGGAGAGATAAGATTAGAAATGAATATATTCGTAAGAAGTTTAGGGTAGCTTTTTTAGGGAGAAACTGAAGGAATGTAGGTTGCATTGGAATAGGCATATGTAAAGAAGACCAATAGATGCCCCCCCCCCCACCCCCCGAGAAGATTAGAAATGATGCCACAAGAGGGAGAAGAAGACCTAAGATAACTTGGATGGATTTAATAAAATAGGATATGACTTTACTATCTTTTACAAAAGAGTTGGCACAAAACAGGCCTGAATGGAGGCGTAAGATCCATGTCATCGACCCCAAATAGTTGGGAAAAGGCGCTACTTCATTATGATTATGATTATGATTATGATTACAATTAGTACCTCATCAGCCTGAGGGAGTATAGCAACAGACACAGCACTGGTATGGATGCGACCGGACTTTTCTGTCACAGGCACTCTCTGAGAACAAATGTAAAATTATTGAATTACATCAGGTGCCACAAACCAGGGTTTAAAGGAGGAATTTTAAAGCACCTGCACTCTATGAATTCCACTCTCAAATTTTAGCTTTCCGTATACTCCAGGTCCTGAAATTGCTCCGCTTGCTTCCTGTAGGAAAAAGAAGAACAAAAGAGAAGACATAATGCTAGCTCTAATTCACTGCTAATTGAAACGTAGAGGATACAAAACTAAAGCTATATATCTGTACATGAATAATGGTGAATGAAAAACTAGTTTACTACACATCAAAACCATACCTTGTATCCTTTAAGATCGGATTCTGTGACATCAACAACGTCAAACTTCAATCCATTGCGCTGTGAGTACTTTTCATACCTGGTATATAGCAGCAGAATTTGTAACTGAATGACTCATATAAGCAGTTTATGTCCACCGCACCCACCCAAAAAACACAGACATGAGCAATATTTTCTGGTTGCCTACTTTAACTTCAGCTATTGGTTATCTAATACCCACACAACATACAGAATGGTTGTTAATAATTTGCTTGTAAATTACATAAAAAATAATACCAATTTTATGGATTTATGCATCTATTCACCGCTCATTTACTATTTTCCAAGCATAACTTTATGTAAGGCATTTTATCTCATTTTATGTTCTTAATCATTTAAATAGTGAAAAGAACCGGAAATGAATAGTGATTCCGGATTTTTCACTGTGGATGTTTTGGTTTTTTCACGCCCCATACGGCCCCTATATCTGATTTCCACTAATGTCTGCATTTATTACGTCACTGAAAAAATTCTATAGTGTCATCCTCCAAAAGGACACAGACATAGTTATCTGGGCTCGTTTTTCTTTCAATTCCATCCCTAATTCCAATTAACACCGAAATACCACACTACAGTAAACGAATTTAGTTACTATAACATACATTTTGAATAAGTCCATGGCAAATAGAGATGCTTCTTCACCCCCAGTTCCTGTAGAAAAGCAATTATAACCATCAAGATAGTGACTTTCAAAATAGTGTTTGTTTTCTGTAAAATCACAGTCAACAATCAGCACAACTATGATGCAAAATAACAAATCAGTTCCTGCAAAAGATGCAGCAATTGTTACCTGCTCTCACCTCCAATATGCAGTCTCTTTCATCTGCATCATCCTTTGGGAGCAATGACTTGAGCAATAGATGTTGTGACTTCTTTTCCTCCTCCATTGCTTTCACTAGATCCATGGAGACCATCTCACGCAATTCTTTATCTTCAGCACACTCAACCATGAGAGACTTCAAACCATCAATTTCCTACAGAAAAGAAAAGCATTTCTTTCAAGAAAGCAAGTTAAGAAATGCCACAAAAATATACATTTTAAACTCAAAGGTCGGCCCAGAAATGCTGAAAGCTTTTGCTCAAAAGACACCATCATACAAACCTTCCCACTAAGAGACACAAACATCCAATCCTCTTGACTTTTTAAGAACATTTTTCAACTCTCATGCATGTGTAATCCTTTTAAAAAAAAAAGGTGATCACATGTCTTCAGACAGGTGGATAGTCCAAGGAATAAGTGTACTTCACACCATGTTTTGAGTTGAACATATTTCATATTCTATAACAATCTTATGTAGTAATTAAGAAGTTTTACACAAATTTATCAGTATTATTGGCAAAAACCATAAATTATACCTCCTCCGTTCCAAAATACTATGTACATTTGGAAATATTCATTGTTCCAAAATACTATGTATATTTTGCCAAATCACGTGACTTCCTCTTTCCAAAATAGGAGGAGACTTGGAAGGATTGACTTGAACTTGGCTAGTGAACGAGCATACAAGTTGGACGGGATATCAGGGAGAAGAAGTCATGTGACTTCTTTGTGGGCTTCATGGTCCAATAAAAATGAGAAATTTCTCAAATGTACACAGTATTTTGGAACGGAGGGAGTATATGACAAGATACCTTTTGTTTGACTCTTAGCTCCTTAATAAGGCCCATCGAACTCCCCAGTCTCTGCAGCTCCTTATTGGCCCTAGAGTACTCTGCAGCTGTGACGGCAGGCGTCTTCAATCAACATCACAAATTCAATTAGACGTGGATTATTTACTCTAATATTTCTAATAGCACACCCGTCTTTTCCCTTCTAATATTTCTAAATAACATTAAGTAGTTAAGGATCACACTTACTTTTCAGAGGAGAAACTACAAGAGAACAATTGACTCAACAAAAAACTAACTTACATTGACGAAATTCTTGTGGCCTATTACTTAGGCCATAATTAAATGCAGACCACCAACTTTAGCTAAAATTTCTCATATCTATATGCAGTTTGTCGGGCAGACATGAAGGAGCTACCTGGTTAATTTTATCTTCTAGGTAAGCACTCCGATGTTCAATTGCAGAAAGCCTCTGTTCCATGATCCTTACAAGGTCCGCTGACAGTTGAGGACATGCTTATGGAAAAGACAATATCATCATCAGAGAGGGCGATTAGAAGAGATGCATGTAATTGGTGCCAAATGAGGGAGACCTAAGAGAACTTGAATGGAGGTAATAAAAATGGATATGGCTTTGCCATCTCTTACAAAGGTTGGAAGAAATAGGGCTCAAATTGTTGGGAAATAGCGCCATTTGATTATAATTATGAGTATGAACATCAAAGAGAGATTTGAGAAGCACCTTGTGTGGTCAGCGATTACATATATTTTTCATATAATCAGCTAAAGACCTCATAGGGTCTCATAACCCTCATGCACCTTGTTTGGTTCAAACACAATCTCCTTTATTTTTTGTCTGATGTTTCAAGGGGCTCTTTAAACCGTCTTCAGCATAGAGGCGTTGCACTTTGGTGAATGAATGTGTTTATGCTAAAGTAATGGTGAATCACACACCATATATTTTTCCATTGTTTGTATTCGAAATGGAACCTCTCTTCCATTCTGAAATGCTTCGGCATTCACTACTGGCTCCAAAGTGATCACCTACTTAATTCAGTTATTGTTTCCTTTCACTATGTAGCAAGAAAGCAGCCTACATTTTATAGATCTTTACAAATGCTCTCATTCAATTTATTCGGCGGGAAAGGAACTCTGGAAACTTCTCTGGTGTCAAGGTCTATAAGCATATTTTACTTTCTCCCATTGACAATGAGATCGTCTTACATTCTTTCTACTTAACATATTTTTTCTTCTCTAAAAGTATTTCCGTTTTCTGAAAGAGAAATGTAAAATGTAAAATGAAATCACTAAATACTCATTACCCCTAAAGTAGATGGATCATTTCAGGATATGCCCCACCTTGAACAAGAGACATTGTCGGAGATAAGTATACATACAAACACTTCTATAAAAAAGCTTTCACCATTCTTTTTTTGCTTAGATATGCCCCATCTTGAGCAAGAGAAATTGTCGGAGATAAGTACACATACAAACACTTCTATAAAAAAACTTTCACCATTTTTTTTACTTCCAACAACTATTTGTAAGAGGCTTTGTTAAGCTCCGTTTGGTAGCCCAAAAAGAAGCTGGATTCTAAGAATCCAGCTTCTTTTAAGCCCAACCAAACAGAGCCTTAGTGTTAGTGTACTGAGGTAACAACAATTCTTTTTTTGCATCTCAGCAGATAAAGAAAAGAAAATTACGTCCTTTCTACATGGTGTGTCCGCACACAACAAGTTTGTTCGTATATCACATTAGATACATTTTCAGATGGAACTTGAGAAGGATATTTAGACACAAAAATCCTAAGTGCCTCTCTCTTTCCGTATCGAGCACACACCAGCTGCTTTTAATTAAGGAGGACATACCAGTGGCAACAAAGCGAAGAGATCGTGAGGATACATTCAGTAACCCAGATATTGCTATGGGTACTGGAAGAGGACGAGATTTGGGTTGTGAAAATTCCTGAAGACATGCTCTCCACAAAATTCTTTGAAATTTCATTTTTTCTGCTGCATGAGGAAGAGAGGGAAAGTAACTATCAGCACCCAACTTTTTATTCTAAATAAATAGATATTTAAATTATAAGGAAAAAAACAAGAAAGAACGCAGATAAAGAAACCCTGACAATAGGTGCAGCTTCAAATGGTGAGCAATTCATATCTGCAAAATATCTAAAACTTTTGACTTTGCGTTCAATATAAATTACAACCCGTGATTTCCTACCAGCATTTACCTAGCTAACCTCCTCCAAAAGTTAAAGTCATGCCTTAAAAATATTTATTCAAAACATGCAAGCAGAAATTACGAGAGTGACGATGTGAAAATTCAACTAATATTTACCTCCTATGTACATGGAACTGGGTTAAAAAAGTCCCACGCAGGTTGCCTAAAACACAAACCAAGCCCCAATTAGCCCGACAAGGACCTGCTTACCACAACCGGCCAGTTCATTCCACAATGGTCCTTGAGTTGTTTGAACTTTAAAGAACCAATCTAAAGCTAATCCAATCAGAAAATGAATGACTAAATACATGTCACATTTTGATCAACGCTTTGGGACAGCGTCATGGATTTTGATCAATGCTTTGGGATTTATAATCATTGGGCTTGAACTGTCTGGGGTTTCAGTTCAACATATTCCACTACAGGAAGATGAATTCCTTCATATGGGTCACCAAAGCAATAGCAGTAGAGATACAAACATTAGCTTCGTATGGGTCACCAATCACCTCATGAATGAATCCAGGGCTGGCGGCGAGGTTAAGTTAGTAAGGCTTCCATCATCAAAGAAAAATGAGGAAGAAGAAACAGTGCAAGAACCTTCTAAAGAACTATAAAGGCAAGAAATCAAAGGTAGCATCATCTTTCAAATTATGAATATGCAATTCAATAGATAAACTCACATGTTTTCATACGAATCACGATTCCAAATAGTAGACAGAAAGAATGAGACTAATCACATGCTTTTAACTAACTAAATAGTAGATAAAAATATAGAAGGAACAAGGTTTACCGCAGGTTTAGGTAACAAAAGCGAGAGTGCAAAGTCGTAAAATGTGGGGGGGAGTTGGGAGATGTTGGCGACGGTGGCAAACGGGCAAGTCGCGGAGGCGGAGGTGGTGGCGGTTGATGGCTTTACAGATGCAGATGAGATGGCAACAAACAAATGAGAGAAGGGGAGTTTGCTTTGCTTGGTCGGGACTCGGGGCTTTAGATTTTTACAGTTTTACGGGCAAAAAAGGGGAATCCTTTTTTGACCTTTTTGGGGGGGGGGGGGCGGGGGGACTCTGGGTCAAAGCGGCGAGTAGAATTTGAGGGGCTGGGGTTGGTTGTAATGTAATGTAAACCGATTCCCGGGTCCGGGTGTGGCCGCTGCGAGGTATTTCCCCAATTCCCCAACCCCAGTCAACTCGCAGAACCCGATCCTCCTCCTCCTCCTCCTCCTCCTCCTCCCGCGTAACCACCGACAACAAGGGCCAAAAGGCCAAAGAAAAAACTGATTAATTAGGCGGTGGCGGTGGCGGTGGCGGTGGTGTTTCAAAGCTCCCTCCCAAATTCCTCCTGTCCTGTCTGGGCCTGAGCCGACTCGTCTCGTTCCTCCCTTCCTCTCTCTCTCAGCTCGGACGATCCGGCACATCATCTGCCACTTTCGTTAACAGATTCCGTGTGTGCCCTCCTTCCTCTCCGCAGCGTCTCCACGTAGGAGGAGGAGGAGCTCCCTCCCTCTCTCCCGAATGCAGTACTCTCGATATACATACTCCTCCATCGGTTCATTACAAATCATGAGGGTGGCTGAGTCACCACCTGCTGGGTGTCAAAAATGCAGCCTGACGCGGCCAAGTTGCTCCTAGGTTTTCCTCCCCCTTCTCGGCCCTCCCTCTCCCAGGTTACCTTCTTTTCTCTCACACTTCACTCTATATAAATTTCCCTCCTTTCTCGCATAAATTTCCGTCTCTCGTGATGTCTTTCTTCTGTTCATTCTGTACGATCAGTCGTCTTCTTTTCTTAGTGTTTCCTTTTCCTTTTTCTCTTTTGATTTTAGTGCATCTTTCTTTGCTTATTTCTGGAATTGTGTATTAACTTGACGCCCTTGTTGCTTAATTTTAGATTATTTTATTACTTAACCGGCTGTTAACTGTTTGAACTATAATTGCTCCAGATTAAAGCAGCATACAGGAGAAAAGCATTGGAATGCTACCCTGATCGTTTTCCAGACCACCAAAAGGCATTTGCGGGATCCAATTTAAACTGGTATCATATTCGTCGTTCAAAGTTGTTTTGTTAGGATTATCATCTTTGTCATTGTCACCATGGTCACCACGCCGTCAGTCTATTTTTTGTACTTGTTCCAGTGTATTGCATGTGCCGATTGTGATGTTTAAACTTAAAGTAATTATTACGAACTTTGGTTTCGCCTGAACTCTCTAAGTAGTCCATTGCTTTTACTGCTGCAGCTTTCAGAAGCATACACATGCCTTCAGGCAGGTATTTCTTTTTTCGCTCTTGTCAGATGTCAAGATATAGTTTTTGTTGGTTTGCAAACTCTGAGTCACTTATAATTGCTTCACGATACCAACTAATTGACATCCATATAGTGCTCCTTTATTTGCAATCCTTAGTTTAATGCTTCCATTTGTAATCATACACTGTTACATTTGAGTAGGGACTCATTTTGGTGGTCACACCACTAGATGCAATGAATTGAACACTTTCATTTTGCAGTTTCTGAAAGCAATCTTTTCTGTTAAAGTTGGGTTCCCTGTTCTGTGGAAAAGAAGTTAGCGTATCACCTAAGGACAGTTTTTGTGATTCGCAAGAGGCAAATGGTGGGACTATGCAATGCTTTGGCCTATATGATTAGTTAAAAGTTCATTTAGTTTATTGACATTTAAGTAAGGAAACTACTCTCTTTTTTTTTGCTTCTGCAGAACAGTTTACCTAAATGGTTTTTTTCCTCAATTTCTGACAAATATCGCTGTTACATTTATTGTATCTTTTTTTATAGTATCCTTTGCAAAATTTCGTGCAGTTCCTTTTGACCTTCTCCTGTCTGAATTTTAGAAGCCTAAAAAATTATCATGGGCTTTCTGCATTGGATAGGTCTTCTCGGAGTGGCTTAAGTGTATGTGTATGCGTTTGTGTATGAATTTGTCATATAGAACAGAGATTCCTTGGCGTGTGTTATCGTCGTTCTTACCATGAGATCAATCTTATTTTACGAGCTCGAGATTGTCATAATTAGTAGTTTTCCCCTAATTGACATCAGTTAAGATACAAGGCCGCTGACCGTGATCTTTGGTTGGTCTTGGATGGCTCCATCCCGTGCTGCTGGGTTTGTTGATCCTGGATGGGAACATGCTGTGCCTGAAGATGATAAGAAAAAGAAAGTCAAGTGCAATTATTGTGGAAAGATTGTCAGTGGAGGTATATACAGACTAAAGCAACATCTGGCACGAGTTTCTGGGGAAGTTACATATTGTAGAAAAGCTCCTGAAGAAGTATTTTTGAGTATGAAAGAGCACCTGGAAGGGCAAAGTAGCGGCAAGAAGTTACGACAATCTGAAGATGAAGAACAAGCATCTCTCGAGTTGCACTCCAACTATGATTTTGAGGAGGATGAGGAACCTGTAGGAGGGTGCAAGCGCAAGGGTAAACAAGTGGCTGGTGATAGGGGTATGGTATTAAGTTTACCCCCTCTTCGTTCTCTGGGATTCGTGGATCCTGGATGGGAACATGGAGTGGCTCAAGATGAGAGGAAGAAAAAAGTTAAATGCAATTACTGTGAAAAAATAGTCAGTGGCGGTATAAACCGATTTAAGCAACATCTAGCCCGTATACCCGGGGAAGTTGCATCTTGTATAAAAGCTCCAGAGGAAGTATATCTCAAAATGAAAGAAAATATGAAATGGCACCGAACAGGTCGCAGGCAAAGGAGGCATGGTGCTAAAGAGATTGCAGGTTTCTTTATGCCATCTGATAATGATGAAGAGGAAGGCCAAGATGATGAGAATGAGGAACTCGAGCATTTCAGAAGTCGGGAAAATATACATGTTCACAAGAGTCTGATCACTAGTAGCAGAGGTGAAAGGAAGATATTACGAGGACGGTCACCTGGCAGTGGCACCAGTGGAACAGAGCAGCAAATGAAGAAATCAAAACTACATTTTTCACCTACAAAAGAAATTATTGGTCGGGGTTCAAAGGTGTTTAAATATGGTAGATCAAATGCAATTTCTGATAAAAAGGGTTGCAGGGATGCGATTTCTGCTATCTGCAATTTTTTTTATTATGCAGCAATCCCATATAATGTGGCTGATTCCTCGTACTTCCAGAAAATGTTGGATTTGGTTAGTCAATATGGACAGGCTTTGAGGGGCCCAACTAGTAGAATGATTTCTGGTCCTTCTTTACAGGACGAAGTTACTACCATCAAAGAATATCTAATCGAATTTAAGGCTTCTCGGGCAGTCACTGGTTGTAGCATTATGGCAGACAGCTGGAAAGATGTGCAGGGCAGGACAGTCATTAACTTTCTGGTGTCTTGCCCACGAGGAATGGATTTTATATCTTCAGTGGATGCTACAGACATAGTTGAAGATCCCTTGAGTCTTTATACATTGTTGGACAAAGTTGTGGACGAAGTTGGTGAGGAAAACGTGGTGCAGGTAATCAAGTAGTCTCCTCCTTGCGTGTCTGGATACTGCTTTGATTCATCCTGCCAACTGTATTTCGTTACTTTCCATTTCTGGTGGCTGTTTTGACATAGATGATATACTTTTCCTGGTTGTAGGTGATTACTGAAAACACTGCAAGTTACAGAGCTGCTGGAAAATTGCTTGAGGAGAAGAGGAAAAGCTTGTTTTGGACACCCTGTGCAGCATACTGTATTGATAGGATGCTTGAAGATTTTATGAAGATTAGAATGGTGGGGGAGTGCATAGAAAAGGGCAAGAAAATAACCAGGTTCATTTATAATCGCCCTTGGTTGCTGAATCTTATGAAGAAAGAATTTACAGGTGGAAGAGATCTTGTTCAGCCTGCCATCAGTAGGTCTGCCACAAGTTTTTTTACTCTGCAAAACCTGGTAGACCATAGGATAAATCTTAGAAAATTGTTCCAATCAGATAAGTGGGTATCATCAGTCTGTGCAAAACTGGACGAGGGAAGGGAAGTTGAAAAATTTATAGTGAACTCCCCTAACCTCTGGAAGAAGATGCAGTTTGTGAAAAAATCTGTGGACCCTATAGTCCAAGTGCTTCAAAGGGTGGATACTGAAGACGGCCTCTCAATGCCTTCTATTTACAATGATATGTATAGGGCAAAATTTGCTATTAAAGCTGTACATGGAGATGACTCCAAAAAGTATGGCCCCTACTGGAATGTGGTGGACAATCATTGGAACTCATTGTTCACTCATCCTCTCTATGTTGGAGCATATCATCTTAATCCAGCATATCATTATTGCTCCGATTTTATAAAGGTATATATTATAATATGTTTGTTCTATCACATTTGAATATGTTTAATGTCACATGCACTTATATAAATGTTTTTTCATGTCACTTCATACAGAATTCGGAGGTTATGCGTGGTATGAATGAATGTATTACTCGACTGGAGCCTGATAATCGAAGAAGAGTTGCTGCTTCCTTGCAGGTACATACAGCAAGCAAACGTTTACACTAGAGATTAAATTCAAAAGTTATTCATACTCATGAACATTGATTGTGTTATATCTATGCCATTTAGATGTCTGAGTTTAATTCGGCTAAGGCGGATTTTGGAACAGAATTGGCCATCAGTACAAGGACAGAGCTGAATCCAGGTAGTTGGATTGCCATTTAAATTTTCGTACAGTATCATGCTTCTGCTCTTTCCTCATATTATTCCACTACAAAGGAAGAAATACTTGCCAGCTGTTACTGACAATGATATGTCTTCATCTGTTTTGGGTGTATATCAGCTGCTTGGTGGCAACAGCATGGGATAAATTGCTTAGAGTTGCAACAGATTTCTGTACGAATATTAAGCCAAACTTGCTCATCTTTTGGTTGTGAGCATAACTGGAGTACATTTGATCAGACTTTCTGTAAAAGGAGGAATCGTCTTTCTCAGAAGAGGTTGAATGACCTTATCTATGTACATTACAATTTGCGCCTTAGAGAACGGCAGTTGAGAAAGAAACCTGAGGATTTCGCATCTGGTGATAACGTTATACTGGAGAACTTATTGAACGATTGGGTTGTAGAAACTGAGAAATCAACCTTCTTGGAAGACGAGGTATCTGCATCTATATTTCAGATATGCAGCCTTTTGTTGTTATATTTTGTGGCACCTCTAACATGGAAAACTGGATTGAAGGCTTCTTTATCTCCCTGATATAGGAGGACATTTATAGTGAGATGGAACAAGCAGAAGTTGAGATTGAAGGAACTGAGATTGAAGATATAGATGCGGAGGCAAGGAAAGAAGTTATGGAGACTGGTTCATTCACAATAGTTGCACCACTAGAGGCTCGGCCTTCTACAGTGGTTGCTGTTGCGGATGATGACGATCTTGATTTTCTTGATGATGATTTGACGGATAGTTGACATATTGCTTCACCTCTCGCACATGTGCACAAGCTTTAAAAATAAAAATAAAGGAAAATCTTCTTAATTTAAATGTGGATGGAGAGTAAAAAAAAGTTTGATATAACTTGTACATCTAGCTGTGAAAGCACTTGAGACTTGATTTAGTGTCTTGTATTGTTGTGATTTATCATGTCTTCACAACTGAAACCCTGTAACAATATCTAATAGAAAATTGTCGTTCTTTCAGTTACTATTTATAGTTTTACCTGTCTCAAGTCCTTGGCTCAGAAGTTGCAAACCATGTTAATATGCATTAATTCATAATAGAATCCTTAGAAGTAAATCCGTATGGGACTTTGCATATCGTAAATCTGATCTAATGTTTTTTGTTCTATCAATCTTCCAGGTTCAAAGCAGCAAATTTTGGCACAAGGTAACCTCACCCTATCATCAGTTTTTTGTGGTTTTCTTTGTCATTTTTTTATTTAATATCTATTATAAT
Source organism: Houttuynia cordata (assembly GCA_039654745.1). Lineage (NCBI taxonomy): Eukaryota > Viridiplantae > Streptophyta > Magnoliopsida > Piperales > Saururaceae > Houttuynia > Houttuynia cordata. The sequence continues at coordinate 28,432,180 of CM077503.1, forward strand.
TTGTGATATGCATTTAGTAGCTAAATATGCACGAGTTGTAAATTCGGGTGTTCCAAAAGCCTGTGGTGAGAGAAACTATCGTCTCTTAGTCATGCTTCTATTTTTGCTTTTGGTTTTGAAACATTTTGACTCGGAGATTTAAATGCTATAAGCTAAATTATTTAACTCGTTTCTATTCTGGACCTTATTGGTTAATGTACTACGTGTTGCATTTAGTAGCTAAATATCCACAAGTTGTAAATTCGGGTGTTCCAAAAGCCTGTGGTGAGAGAGGCAATCGTTTCTTAGTCAAGCTTCTATTTTTGCTTTTGGTTTTGGGAACAGTTCCACTGGGGGATTTAAATGCTACAAGGTATGTTGCAAGCTAAATTATTTAACTCGTTTCTATTCTGGGCCTTATTGGTTTATGTGCACTTCACGTAGTCCTGATTTCAACGGTGCATATAGGGCATATAAACGACAAAAGAAGGCATTTCCTTCAGATCATCCTTTTCTTCCTGAATTGGGAACTTGTTCAGGCAAGTTGTTAAAATATTGTATATGATTTGTTGTTTTATGCATGTTAATGTCGTACATGCTGTTTTGCTGAGTGCTTGTTTTCGTCTTTATTGTAAAGATTGCTAGCATTATAACCGTGGGAGTTGAAGAAGGTTTCACCAGGTAGCTGAGGCTGTGCTATTTTGGTGAGGGCAGTTTATTGTGGAGAATCTGTTGGGCTCGTTCATTTGAAGTGGCTGATAAACATAAGTTGATTCCTGCAGTTTAGAAAGAATACTGTATATCAAAACTTGAAGTGTGAAAATGTTGAATTATTTCACAAAGACAGGTTCCATTGCAAGTCTACAACCAGCCAACTAAATATAGAGGATATAGTTTGCTTCTTATAGAGACATCTTCAATAATGTTAATTTTTGTTAGTGGTTCTTTATAAATCAGCGAGAGGGGACTTAATTAATATTGTGTTTTTCAAACTTGGCAATTGTTGGGACTTAAATTAATACTGATGCATGTAAATGATGCAAGAGACCTAACAAGATGGTGTTAAAATGATGGAAGTAACAAGAAATGATGTGTTTTTGCTTTCTCTTACTTACAAAAGAGATGCACAAAACAGGCTAAAATGGAGGCTTAAAATCCATGTCACCGACCCCAAATTATTAGAAAAGGCGTTCTTGATTATGATTACGATTTCAAGCTTGGCAATTTGCACTTATTCCGAGGTGCAACCTAATGGATTACACGACCTCTCTTTGAAAAAAAAATGGATTATAACATCTTAGGAGGAAAAGAAAATGGATAATCAAGAAAATTATCTGCAAAAGCAAGTGTTTTTTCTTCAGAAGAAATCAAATTTCTTTTCGTTCCGCTACTTGCGAATCTGCAAAAGCAAGAGATTTAGAGGGGAGGTTAGCTGCTCCTTCAAAAACCTTTTCGTTCCTCTAATTCCGAAGTGCACATCGGAACAAAGGCCCTCTTGACAATATTCCCTTCGTCCCATGTTATGTAGCCCATTTGTTGTTTAAAATCATCATCAAATAGCGATTATTTGTTGTCTAAAATGAACTAAAATTATTCCCTTTTGGCAAGACACATAGGTCGGTTACTTAACATGCATAGATAAAGAGGGGGGTTTCCACAACACAAGCAGGCTCTCACAGTAGGAGCCATAGATACAACCTTAATAATATGATCTTATACGGTATATAGTGACAAGGACCTTCCCAGCAAGAGGTAGAATATGCATTTGACCTTGAACCTTGCACCTTAGACAATCTGTAAAGGGTGGAAACCAAGTTGGTAGATAAGACATACAATCTCCCAAAGACTGCTATCAACAGAGGCGGACCTATGTGTAATGCAGATGACCTTCGTGAGTTTCATCTATTTCACTGAGATTACATATACATTTCATCCATTTTCTTATAAATTGGCTTAATTCTCATTTCAAAATGACCTGGCCCCATCCCTGAAAATCCTGCGTCCGCCGCTGGCTATCAAGAATAGCAACAGAAGAGAACGTTACTGTGGACCTGTGGTGGATCACAACGGGCATTGACCCTCGGCCATGAGGCAGGGAGTGGTACACACATCATAGAGAAGGCACATGTAAAATTATCTAACGTTACTTGACAAATCCATAGATCTAACTTTGCGGGAAGACATGCTTGCACACACAAAAAAAAAAGGCTTCAGTTATGGAGATAAAACCCTTAGGGTAGCCCAACAAAGGAGGGACAGTGAGAAAGGGTGATTTCAGGAGTGGATGGAGGTGGGGTGGATACATATAGATTATATGAAGAACAGGAAAAGATGAAAATAAAAACAAGGGTGAGGAAGAAGAAGAATCACCCAAAACCAAACCGACCTTGTGAGAAGCCAAACAAAACGGGAGAACTGAGGGGGTGAGCTACCGACTAGCCCTGGAGACCGGAAACAAGAACCGACACGAGGAGCAAGATGAGTGATGGCGGAAAAGAAAAAGGATAGTGGGAGATGGAGTCAGGGCCAATGAGAAGCTCGACAGAGCAGCTCTCAATCAACCGACATAGACCATCCCTACTTTCTCAGAGCTCAACGTCGAGCCGAGATACAGAGACCTAGCTCCCCACCAAAAGACCCCAACTCAGCTCCTGTCCAAGACGCTGATGCCAGAAATCGTAGATGAGGAGGTGCCCATCAAGGCAATAAAAGCGCCTACAACCACATTGCAAACCAATTCGATGTAAAAACTCGGGTGATGCCCTCCGTTATTAGCTGATAAACCCTACCGCAAAATTAGGTTGGACCTTCGCTGTTCTAATCCCATGTGGCCAATATTACTGACAATTAAGGAAACAAAAACATTTCTCGGCTATAAGTGAGAATTAACCGGATGCTAGATTGCTTAAACACAAGATTTACATGCCATCTCTTTGATACCATGAATCAATGCCCCATTGTATTTTTTTCACAACTGGAACAATCTAAATTCTACATTTTTCTAATAAATCCGAATTCCACATAATCTCGATGGCCAAATCAATAATTCCTAATATGAGAACAATCATGGCAAAGGTTCTTGTGAGTCTCCAAGACGAGACAGATGGAGGTACGCATCAGTTCCTGCATAAGACACGGTTCTTCAGTTACTGAGCAGCTAAACAAATTTATTAAGGAGCGGCTAGTGTGTGGTGCTGTGAAACAGAAACCTTCATTTAGAACAGAAAAACTTTACAGAAGTAGCCACATAAGCATAAAGTAGGAATTGGAAGAAATAAAAAAGAAAAAAACAATGCAGAAATTGGTCTAAAAAAATAAACACAGTAGAAACTGCATTCGTGTACTAGTTCAGGGTGACAACCAAATTTGAGAGAACCCTCACCGTATCCTTCCATAGAAATAATTTGCAGATCCCCTCCAAAATACCGAGCATAGAGTCTACTTATAGGAAGCCCACATCCATACCCAGCCATAGTTATCCCCTCCGGTCCACCAATATCTAAGAGATCATCGAGAGGGTTTTTTGCTGTACTGTAAAGATAGGTAAAAATTTTGGGAAGACCACTTCTTGGAATGCCACCCCCTTCATCTGAGATCTGCACGCAGCAAAACGTGAGAGCTTAGCAAAAGAACAGTCACAATAAAAGACTCATCCCTCAACATATCTATACTTCATAACAGAAGCTGATCAGTAAGGCAGAAATTAGAATGAGAAGCAGGAATTGAAATGAGAAGTCCCTTAGTAGAACATCATGGTATTCACATGCAATTTCAGTCGCCACTTGTCTTGATAATTACAACTACAAAATTAAAGCCGACCAGTAATACAGTAATTAGAATGAGAAGTCCCTTAGTGGAACATCATGGTATTTACATGCAATTTAAGTCCCCCCTTGACTTGATAATTACATTTTGAGGCACACCAACTGCCCTTTATCGTGTACTCCAGTTCCTCTCTCCTCTTCCCCAACTTTCAAGAAACGTGTTCTCCAAAAGATAAAACTTATTTGCCTACCTTGATTGTAACATCTTCAATCCCATCAGCTACTATGATTCTAACGGGAGGTGTGACTTTATCTAAATTCAAAAACCGTTCTTGAACAGCACGCAACGAGTTTTTCACTAGCTCAAACACCATAAGTTGCAAGTGGGAAGGGACGTAGCTGACAGGCAAAAAGGTGATGAAAATGTCAAAGCAGAAAGACAGTAGAATAGATTTGCACAAAACTTAAGATGTAAATACTTGAGAACAAACCATGAAAACCTACGGGAAGGTGAAATTTGGATCCCCATAAATTTGAACTTCAGGAGCACTTCCATATTCCCTTAAACATATAGCGCGTGCATCTTCACTGGCACTTTCTGCAACTTTCATAGGAGACATTTTACAATGTATATGGCCTACACATCCAGGTTGCGGATCAGGGTCGTGCAAAGCTACATGTTGACCTGAATCACATCACCAGAAGAATAGAAAAAGGAGGGCTTTCGTTAGCCTTAGGCTTGAACAAGACAATACCACGAGAATAAGTTGAAGAAGTTAACTAACAAAGACCTAACACATGATGCTTAAATGATCAGCAAACCTATAAGCATGCGAATTCCAATTCTTGACATGTAAAATCGATCAAGAAATTCATGAATTTCCTCTAAGTCTCCAGATAAGTCTTTTGAGTTTAGTTCTTTCTTCAGATGCTGAACACCTAGGGCCATTGCTGGAACCACATTGTTGTGCCTAACTTTGATCATTTTGATCATTTGAGTAAAAGCCAGCTCATCATTTGAATCCTTAATCTCTGGAAATGTTCGAAGATCACGAAAAGAATCCAAATACCAGTCTCGTACCTAAGAAACAAAATATATATATATGCTTATCTCGGTATGAGAAAAAAATTCATCAGAGAAAAATTAATACAGTAATCAAATATATTTTTTAAGTTCTCTGTTTTTTCGGAAAACGATTTTTTTCTTCCTCATTAGAGCGAACAAAGAAGATAAACTTATTTTCCTCGTTTCCAATGAATTCTTGATTCATACTGCATAAGAAGGTTGTGGTAGAAGAAAGCAAATAGTGATTATCCCAATATAAAAGAATTTAAAAATGAAAGACGTATTTGTTTCATGCTCCCATGTAAAAGTAGACTGGTTTTCATTGTTACCAACTTTGCGATGGAAGATGGCTACATTAATATTTCATGTGCAACCATCATGTCATGAAGCTAATCCACAACTTTGGAAAGGTGTATGATGAATATGACGACGTTGAATCTTCTTATCATCGTCCCCTCTTCGGAGGGTTACGTTAAGAAGGGCATCCTAGGTAAAAACTTGCCACTATGTTTCTTTGTACGGATTTTGTACCATTTTGATTCCGATAAGAGTCAAATGCGGTATATAATCCATGCCGCCGGCGATAAGGCGTATGATGATGATGATGTATTTGTTTCATGAATTGTAGTTTATCCAAGCTATGCAAGGAGAGGCATTGCAAAAAGCTAGAACTGGGTTTGTGACACAAATAAGTGACATAAAAGATGAAAAAAATAAAAAACATATGAATAAAACCTTTAGATTGCAGGAGTCAAAAGAGATAAAATCCTAGCAACCTCAGCTACATCAGAAAAATGCAGTTAATGGGAGTGATGAACATGAGCAAAAATCATAATCCGAAACGTCAGTGACAAATCAAGAGAATTTAAAATGCAATAACCTTGAAGTCCGGCATTAGCCGACCTAGAAGTCAAGCTATGAGATTTTAACTATGCGGGCTGAACAAAAGTGTTAAGAAATGTAACAGGTAATGGGGCCTAAGGGGGAAGTGAGTACCTTCAAAACGGCAGGCTTATGGGATAAGCCGTAAGGGAGATTCTCGAGTTCGATGGCGCGGCGAGCAATACGGATGGGGAGCTCCTTGTGGAGGAACTGGGCGGAGAGGAGGAGGTTCCTATCGGTAGGCCTGGAGCCAAAATCCATCATGTACTTGAGGCTGACGCCAGTCTGCTTCATCCCGCCCCATCTCTGCACTTGCTCAATAAGGGCCTTTGAGAAAGGCTCCGTCGCCTTCTTGATCTTGGTATTCGCCATCCCACCTCAAAATTGTTGCATTCGGGCAGAAGAAGACGACGACGACGCGTTTTAAATGCGCAGACGGGATATCCCGGTGGTGGGAGGGAACTGGGAAGTACTCCTGAGCATTTTCCCCGCTACTCTCAACTCTCTGCTCCTTTCCACTCCTGCTTTTAGGAATGTTATTGTGTTGTGTACAAGATGTAGTAATGGGGGGATTGTTAACCTAAAGAAGATAGATAGAAAGAGAGAGGTGACGGGGAAGAGGATTCCGCGTGACCCCCTCCCCTCGCTCTCACTCACTTGCTGATCCCTAGGGCTGGTGGGGGCCTTGGGTGGAGGTGAAGCCGAACCAAGGAAAGGGAAGGGTGGGACAAGCGCGTGACCCCCTCCCCGCGCCACTCACTCTCCCTCCCAAAATTTCTAAACTCCAAATAGAATGCTTCTTCCTTTCTTTCTCGACACCGTCGCTTTGTGGTTGTGTTGGTGAGGTCCGAAAGCTGAGTCAGGCGCAGAGATGCAGATGCCGGCGCCAGGATAGTGGAGCCACCTCTGGCTCTGGGAAAGCACGGATATGAATTGGGCGACATGATACGGATACACGGCATTTTTTTAAATGCAGGATAGATACGGCTAATAAAAAATATTTATATTAATTTTAAATATATTTTTGATATTATAACACCACATTTTTTTCTTTTAAACATTAGGGTGAATAAGAAAAGCCTTCCGAAAATTCTAAAAATCCATTAATTTGAAATTTTGACATCTAATCTAAAATCCTAAATCTAAGTTTTAGCTGGGTATTCATCTCACAGTGGCTTCTTTCCTGTAATCAGCTCAAACAAAACAACCTCAAATCCACAAACATCAGACTTTGTCATCGCAGTCCCTATTACATGATCATTAGACAATTCAGGAGGTGTATAACCAGGTGAAGCTCCAGTGAATTCATCAGCTAGATCACTCCTAAAGATCTTTGACAGCCCAAAGTCAGACAATCTGGGCTCCAATTCAGGACCCAGATAAACACTACTAGCCTTTACATCTCAGTGAATTATCTAGGGAAAGCATCCATGGCGCAGAAAAGCCAAGGCTCGTGCTGTTCCAAGGGCTATTCTGTGTCTGAACGCCCAAGTTGTTAGTCCATTTGAAGACATACTTTTTCGACTCTAACTAGCATTGCCATCCTCTTCCCATGTATCAGTACTCCAATCTTCGGTACGTGGAACCCCCAAATGCAGATCTTGAAGTAGATTTTGCAAGTTCCCATTCTCCGTGTATTCATAGATTACAATTCTCTGTTCCCCAGCCAAACAGTAGCCGATAAGAGGAACGAGATTCAGGTGCTTGATCCTACCCAGATACTCAAGCTCCTTAGCAGGACTTTGACGGCATGTGAGTTCCTCCGGGTAGGAACCCTTTGTAAACAGGGCCAAACCTTCCTTCAGCTAGTAGAGTTTCTCGGTCAAAGTGGGAAGTTATTGATAAGAGATCGGCAAATGTGAAATTCAGCAAAGGTTTGTCAAAGAGAAGAGACGGGTGAGAAAAGGGGGATCCTACGAAAGGGTTTTCAGAAAATTAAGAGTTTTTTCATTTGAATTTTTAGATATTTTTGCATATATGGGCGAAATTCATGACGGAATTGGGACACCGAAAAGCCCAAAAAAACTCGGCAAACTGGGCTTTTCAGTCACTTATTCAATTAAACAAACAGCCCCTTAGTAAAAATTACAATTACAAACTTATGATTGAAAAATTAATTTTTTTATAATTTCTAGCAGGCAATAATGTCACAAAAAAATGTTATGCAATGACTCGAACCCAAGTATGTTGCTTGAAAAACAATTACCCTTACCGTTAGAGCGCCATACATGCTATGTTCACAAAATAAAAATATATATTTTATAATACTACAATGCTTATATGTAAAATAAAAATATATATTTTATATTAGATATGGCACGGCAGACATACAACCGTGTCGTTATCGTATCCTTATTGGATAAGGACGATTTTGATGTATCCGTGCTTCCCAGTTCTACATATTCTTGGATCTCAATGGCCTTTTTTTTATACTCCTACTTTTTAATAGATATAGTTTTTATAAAATATACTTGAAAAAAACTATATCTATTAAAAGTGACCGGATGGAGTATAAATGATCTCGATAATTTTTTTATAGAATTAAAGTTGGTTTATCTTTATTTTAACGTTTTGCCATTAGTATACTATACACCCAATGCCTTCACATGCTCGTGTTAATGTGGAAAACATTTTCTCCTTCCATCTTTGTACCAAAAAAAAATCTTAATGAAGGCCCCTTTTTGTTATTCCCTCCATTCCAAAATACTGTGTACATTTGAGAAAATTCTCATTTTTATTTGACCAGGAAGCCCATAAGGAAATTACATGAATTCTTCTCCATGATATCCCATCCAACTCGTATGCTCGTTCATAAGCCAAGTTCAAGTCAATCCTTCCAAGTCTCCTCAAATTTTGGGAAGAGAAAGTCACGTGATTTTGTAAAATATACACAATATTTTGGAACAGATGAAGTATTAAAGAGCGGGACAATTTTGTGTGGACTCTGTTTCTTCTCAGTTCTCACATGCCACCAATAATATCTAACGTTGCCCAAAAAAAGAACGCCTAAAAGGTATCATTTTCAATGGGCGTTGGACCTAAGTTTCTCATTTGTAATAAAATCTATGCACAACTACTAAATTATACATTAATATCAAACTATACATGTAAACTATAAAAATTTTGTAATAAGAATACTACATGATCCATCATATAAATATATTTATTTATACGCCATTCATATTAATATTCCCATCTTGTTTTTTAAGGCATATGGGTATCGACCGGAAGGGGCAAGGCATCTGGCCTCTTAGAATTATATCACAAGTCAAAGTGTCAAACTCCTCATGCACGTACAAGGTCCACACATAATCCAAGTATATTGATGGTACAATCTTAGGCAAGGGTTTCTGTGTCAGATTTCAGTAGACCTAAGAGACAAAATATTGGAGATATTTGTAAAAAAAATTCGGTGGTCCAAAACTAGTTTTTACTATATATTTCACAATCTAACTTCTAAAATGAGTTATACTAATTTAGACAAAACATAGATTTTAAAATATACATTTTTATGCATATTAGGATGGGAAACAAACAAAAAGCTATTTTTTTCAAGAATATTTTTTTTTTAAAATGGCGCGATATTACCGATATATGGGGTGGGACCTGATATCGATACATCGACAATATGGAATTCCTTGATCCTAGGTGCGTAGGAACAGAGAGGAGGCTCAAATTTCAAACTCAAGATCTTGGGATATGGTCATATGGAGAACGTTGTGCTTATACATGAACCATTTTTGTTCAAATAAATTTATTAAAGGAGAAAAGTAGCCTCAGAGGATATCACCAGGAATCATAGGACAACTTGGGAAAGATAAAAAGTGTCCTAATTGCAAGAAGAAACAATATACAACGATTCATGAGGATGTTGTGTTGAGCTTGTTGACCCAAACTCAATTATTGAGGGCTCGATGGTCACTCAGATTTGAATGGCTTCGGGCCTTTTGGGGGGATCATGAGGCCCACCTCGGCCAGTGGGTGACAGGATATTATACGATGAGGGCGTCTAGCGTGACCGAGTTTGAGGACCCAGGTGGGGTCATGCAATACGGTCCTCAAACTCGGTCATTCAAACATTTCCCTTATACGATATGTTGGCCAGCTGTTTTGGTTCGCCGCTGGCTTACCTAGAACCGGAAAGCAAAGCGGGGCCAGGTTGAGTTGTCTAGGTCGGGGCAATCCACCTCCGATCCATCCCTTGTAGCATTTATGGAGTAATATTAGTTTGGGTGAAGAGTTTACTACCCTAGCTAAACCATGGTGCGGTGAAGTGTGAACTACTCATTCTATTAGCTAGAGGATCCCTGTTTTCTGATAAGATTTTTTTTTGAAATAAACTCCTTCCATCCCGATTTGAAAAAGGATGATGGGTCCAACATTACATGCAGGGCGAAGCCCAGGAATTTCGGCTGGGGGGCAACAAATATTACTCAAACCTTTGCCAACAAAAATTATGAAAATATACGATCATAATACAAAATATTTTAAACTTGTCTACGATGAGTTGCCATTTTGTTGGAAGTGTTGGATGACATCTGGTGAATATTTTGCAAGAGTCCCGCTTATTTTAGACTTGCCCATGGGGCTTGCTATGGCCGAGTCAACTCGAGCCATTTGATTTTGATATGACGGTGGGTGTCAAAGGTAAGTGAGTATAAATACGGCCTGCATTTTGGCCCTTCTAATCAAAATCTGACGGATCAAGATGACTCGACTAACACATGCGTGTGGGCCATGCCTTATCAGGGATGGAGTTTGGGCCCGATCCCGGCCAGGCTTGGCCTTATTGGGCTTGTTCTGGGAATGCTTACACAATACTCGGTTCCGATTCTGGGTTTGAAAGAGGAAGTGACCCATCGGGTCAGGATGGGTTCATGTATTACATAAAAACCCCAACCCGACTCATGTATATAGTATATGCTATCTGTTCTCAGTCTCTCTCTCTCCTTAAATTCGCCATTAATGATTTCATCCTCGAGCCCTATTAGTAGTGGATTTGAGGGGGTTTTGTACTCCCTCTGTCTCCATTTGAGTTTGTTTTATTCCTTTTAGCCCACTTTAATAGCTCTATTTATATTTTTTTAGGAACCAAATAAAATTATTAAAATGAGATGAAAGGAGTAATTTTTTTAGAGTCCCTACAACCAGGTCGGGGCGGGACAGTGGTGGCGGTGAGATTGGGTGCCATGAGTGGTCGGGAAGGGGGCAGAGGACGGCGAGGAAGAGGGCGGAGGATGGCAAGGAAGTGCCGTCTTTTCCGACCAGCCTCCCACATGTAGCAGCTCGGTTCGGTAGAGGCGGGGGGACACATGGCCGGTGGAGGATACCGTGGGGCAAACCGGGGGGGGGGGGGGGGGGGGGAGGCGGCGCAGGGCGGTTTTAGGTTTTATTTTCTGGTATCGGGGCGGTTTCGGGTCCTTGAAATTGGACCCGTGGTGGGTCTAAGACGGTTCTAGGTTTGAATATTTCAAATAGTTTTGGACCCAACCCAAACATGCACCGGTTCCATCTCTATGTCCTATATGCACTTTTCCCATTTTCCAAAGTATTAAATTAGGGTGTTTTTTAAAAAATAAGTTTTTTTGGGTATTAGATTGTATATTTTTACAATGGTCCTTTAGAATAACATATGATTAATGGGCCCCTTAGTTTTTGCTAAGGAGCTACAACCCTAATAAGCGTGTAATATTGGGTATCCCGGCAGACACGGGGGGGTTTGGTTGACGGTGCTGCAGCTGTTTCACATGCAACCAGCTGACTGCACATTGATCCCTTGGATTGGAGAATTTTTTCGGTGTAGATTCAACTTCCGTTGTGTCAGTCACCAATCAGACAAAGACATGTAACCCCCTTTGGCTTCCAATGCACGGGATTAGTGCTCCTAGCACAGGCTGTACAGGTAATAATTTCTCCGAGCAAGCTTCGGTATGGTCTTGTGAACCACATTATCCTTCAAGACGTTTGTGTACACGAGAGTTGAAGTCGCCACTTTATGAAAAGAATAATAGGCAGATGAATACTTTTGGGGTCCACATAGTAAATGCCACGACAGGGCAAATGTGAAATGTTGAAGAGGGGCAAGTCTATTTACCATAATTACTAAATAATTATATATAAGGTACCTATTAATGTTAGCCTGAAGGTCAATTGCTCCCTGGCTCCGTGGATGATTACATGGCTGGGTTTCCTCTCTTAAGAGAAAATCAAGGGAAGGAGAGAAATTCAGTTTTTTTATGAGTTCGGGCTAACCTACACAGGCCCATTGATCTGACGATTTTCTGCTTTATAGGGTATTATCGATGCATTGCAGGTTAGGTTTTTTCTTTTTTATACCGGCTTGAGAAATAAATTTGAATCATTTTGTTTTGTAACGTAGACATGCTTTTGTGGACAGAGGAAGTGTTTGTTTTTTGTGGAAGAGTAATAAGCGCTAGTCTATCAAGCATGGTCACGGGGAATTAGGATTTAATAATGACGGTTTTGATGGTGATACTCAGGTTTTGTCTGCCATGTGTATGGATGGAGGGAAAGGGAGTCCGAAATTTAGGGAGCTCTTTCCATGTGACCTGGTGCCAACTTTCGGTTTCTCATATCACCTAAATTTTTTTTCTTTCTTCCATATAACTTAAAAAGTACCTAAAATATATTTAGGTTTAGGCTGCGTTTTTTCTTTTTTTTTATATTACCCGGAATTTGAGGAGGTACTCGGAGAAGCTCACGTTCAGTCAGAGAAAGAGACGTTCCGTTCGGCATCTTTGCCCATATCATTACCGGCGACGGCGCTGTCCAAATCGGGAAAGGTAATATTCACGCCAAAAGCGAGAAAACGAGCGGGATTGAGGGATTTTGATGTAAGAGCAGCGGGGAAGCCCTCCCAACTACAAAATTTAAGATCTACATGTAAAGAAACACATATAAAGATCACCCATTAATGTTGGACCGCTCATGGGCATGAAATAAGAGGATAAAAATGGGCAAAAGCGTGAAATACTCTTCGGCGAGTAACAAGTTCAATTTATATATCTTTCTGTGTTCCTAATAAAGGGGAAGAGGAGGAAAAATAAGGAAGAACAAAAAAAAATGGGCAAAAACGTATGAAAAATGAGCGAATTATCACATTTTTAAAATTTCTATTTTATCGTGTTGTCGAAGACACGAAAAATATCCAATTCATGACTTCAATTGAGTCGTGTTTTATAAGACACAGCTTGAATATTTATCGTGTATTTGACGACACGATAAAATGGGAATGTTTAAAATGTCATAACTCGCTCATTTTTTTATCCGTTTTTGCCCATTTTTTTGCATTCTTCATTATTTTTCCTCCTCGTCCACCTCATTAATATATATTATGATGAAAGAAGAAGAAAAAATAGAAGAAAGAAGAAAGTGGAAGCTCTTCGCCAGAAAGTTTTTATTTTTTTATTTCTTCTTATTCATCCTAATATATCTTCATGAGGTGGAAGAGGAGGAAAAATAAGGAAGAACCCAAAAAAATGGGCAAAAACGAATAAAAATTGAGTGAGTTATGACATTTTAAAAATTCAAGCGACTTGCGGTGATTTTACTGGAATTTTCAAAATGTCATAACTCGCTCATTTTTTATCCGTTTTTGCCCATTTTTTTGTGTTATTCCTTATTTTTCCTCATCTTCCACCTCATGAAAAAATATATTAGGATGAAAGAAGAAGAAAAAATAGAAGCTTTCTATCGAAGAGCTTCTACTTTCTTATTTCTTTTTATTTTTTCTTATTCTTTTATCCTAATATATCTTAATGAAGTGGAAGAGGAGGAAAAATAAGGAAAAACGAAAAAAAATGGGAAAAAACAGATAAAAAATGAGCGAGTTATGACATTTTAAACATTTTCGTTTTTATCGTGTCGTCGAAGACACGATAAATAATAAAGTTGTGTCTTACAAGACACGACTCAATTCAAGTCATGTATTTAGAGACACGACTTGGATATTTTTCGTGTATTCGACGACACGATAAAATAGGAATTTTTAAAATGTGATAACTCGCTCATTTTTCATCCGTTTTGCCTATTGTTTTATGTTCTTCATTATTTTTCCTCCTCTTCCCCTTCATTAAGATCACAGAAAGATATATAAATTGAACTTGTTACTCGCCGAAAGTAATTCACATTTTTGCCCATTTTTATCCTTTTATTTCATATCCAGGAGCGGTCCAACACCAATGGGTGATCTTTATATATATTTCTTTACATGTAAATCTTAATTTTTGTAGTTGGGAGGGCTTCCCTGCTGCTTTTACATCAAAATCCCTTCACCCCGCTCGTTTTCTCGCTTTTTAACGCGAAGATTACCTTTCACGATTTGGACGGCGTCGGCACCGGCGATGATTTGGGCGGAGATGCCGGACAGAACGCCTTCTTCTCCAACTGAACATGAGCTTCTCCATGTACCTCCTCAGATTCCGGGTAATATGGAAAAATGCAGAATGTGGGTACTTATATCTAAACTTAAGGATATTTTAGGTACTTTACGTATCGATTCCTGGCCACATGGGATTTTACTGGAAAAACAGGTAATATGGAAAAACGAAAGTGGGCGCCGGCAAAAACTCAAATTTGGGTTTGCCGCGGCTGGTCGTTCGCAGCTGCCCGAACCTCCGATTCGGACTTGTCCGAACCACTGATAGTCCAGTGTTTCTCGATGTCAGTCGGCTTCTCGCCAGTCGCGAAACTGCTGAGAGGCATCAGCCATGGACGATTGAGTGATGGATGCACCACCTTCTTCTCTACTTGTCCTTAAAATTCCTCCAGCAGTCTTATATTTATTCGTTGCCTGAAAGTTACAGTCACTTCTCCCTTATTTTCTGTTATTTTCTTCTTATTTTCGAATCTGGCCGTTCTTCCATTCTCTCTCAGTTCATTGGGACTGGGCCGGGCCAGACCGGTGAAACGCTTGAACCTTCTCCAACCGATTGAAGCTTCTTTCTTTTATTTAGTAAGGGAATTTTCATCCTAATCCCTTCTGAAAAATTCGACGGCAAGGAAGAAGAAGTGATAAAAGCCGAGACTGGTGACGGTATTGGGACGTTCTGAAAGCGATGCGTTGACCATCGGTTGGCTTGCTTTATCGTCCTTAGCGATTCTTTCTCAAGCAACGCCTCTGCCGGTATGCCTTTTTCTTTCTATTTCCATATTCCAAGTCAGACTGGTGGAGAAGGCGGGCGCTTGGAAGGGGATAAATGCACACAAATCCTCATTTTTTGGTAATAAAATGATCTTGTTTACTACTGTCAACAGAGAAGGGTAGGTTTAAAGGCTGATTTTACGTTGTGCTAATTTATATCCGGAAACATTATCCAACAATTTAGCCGGCGAAGCCTACGCCTCTAATTTTAATCTCCTTTCAAAGTGCGAAAATGAAACCGAGGCCGATGATCCGTCCGCGTGGCTCGCACCAGTGATTTACTCTTGTTCCCTGAGTGATTTACGTTTTTCTTTCTTTCCTGAAAAAAATTGTTTTTTTTAATCAAGTAATGATAGTGTGGTGTACATGTGGCTGGAATCTACCGTGTAGTTGTTTTCTCTCGGTGCCTGCTCTTCAAACTATTTATAAAAAAAACTAAAAAAGCATCTCTTCACAGTTCACACATCCTTATCCTTAAATGCAACGTATGTGAGTCGCTGTACCTCTCCTCTGAATAATGTAAATAGAGTATTTATTAGTCTGTCCGAGTGAAAGTGTCTAAGCTTTGTGTGCTTTTTATCTTACTCTTAATAAGGAGTACTTCCTTAGGATAATCCTAAAAACTCGGTTGAAAATCATCTTTCTAAAAAAAGGAAAGAGAGAAAGGGCACTGCTCACGTGAATGGAAATAAATAAATAAATAAGCAGGTCGGCACCTAATTGCAAGATGGGGCATCCCATACGCCATGCTGCAGTGAAGTTCCGCTCCATCGAAACGAAGAGGGTTTGGTTGCTCTTCTCTGGTAGACGGAGCGACTGTTTAAAAGAGACGAACAGGGTCGATACTTGGATTACTGGGTTCTCTTTTGTTTTTATGGCGTGATTGCATGTCGACTTCTGGGTTCATACAACGTATTCGTCAGTGATGTCCAAGGCAACATCCAGTCAACTAGAGCAGGTCGATCCTTTGCTCCAGGATCTCAACGAAAAGAAGCAGAGCTTTCGTCGCAACATCGTCTCTCTGGCCGCGGATCTAAAGGATGTTCGGAGCCGTCTGGCCACGCGGGAGGAATTTTTGGCTCGGGAGAACCTTTCAAGACAGGCTTGTGCTGATCCCAATTTCGAGTTCCTGCCTTTTCCATTTGGAAGCTCTTTGTTTATCATTCTTCCTTATTTTACGGGGTTTAATGTGTTTGTTCCTTTGGGGTCTGTTTTACAGGTTGCGGAGACGAAGGCGAAAAGTCTGGAGGAAGAGGTTTGCAGATTAAGGACAAGACTGGATGAGAAGGACAACCAAATCCAGGCAACCTCTTCAACGGCTGAGCAGGTAGGTCGTACTCTTTCGGTTGCGTAGAGTTTTTGTCTCTTCTATGCATGGAATCATCTGAGTGGAGAAATCCTGCACTAAAACTTTTTATGTTTCTTTAAACACTTGATGACAGCGGGCTCTCTTTTTGTATTCTTTAGAGTGCGGCAGATTCTCCGTTTCTCTTTCAGTGCCTGTTCCTTGCTATTTTACAAAGAAGTGGCACGTTCTTGTTTTATAGGTTTTGGTTCCTTGTATTTGCTAATTGTTTTGGTTTGTTGTGTTTGCTATATATTCGCAAAGAAGTCCAATTATTATGCCCTTTATCTGGATATCCTTTTATACTCTTGTCGCGTATAACAATATCCATTTCTGTTTTTAGAAAAATAACTTTTTTTTTGTATTATTTCTCAAAAAGTTGATAAATTAGGTGGATGAGTTAGTTAGTGGACTTGTGTATGAATGTATATACAGTTTACCATGCCCCATCCCGGAATTTTGAATGGGAAATGTAGGCTCCTTAGGATTATACGAGTTCTTAAAAATAACTACTCCCTCCATCCAAAAAGATGCGTCCTCATATTTTTTGGACGGAGGGAGTAAGAAGGATTATATGAGTTCACCTTATTGGTTCCTTCACATTGTCATCCAATTAATACTACTCTATCCGGGCTTTTTTAATCGATGCAATTGATTTTCAAAATGAACTTTTGAAAATCACTTCCATCTATTAGAAAAGACGGAGAGAGTATTTTAGTTTATTTTGAAAATCAATTGCATCTATTAAAAAAGACTGGAGGGGGTATTTTGTATGTTCTTAAAACATGGAAATATGTTATAAATGTGAAGCAAGACTGGTAAATCTCCTGGCTTGGTTTTCCAAATGTGATGTGGCATTAGTGCATCCTAAATATATGACAGACAATTGGCGATAGGGTGCCTCTTTCATTTTTTAAATGCTCCTATTATCCACGGTAGGCATGCTAGTAATCAATTTCTTTTTCTGAAAATGCTTATAATCATGAGATCATGACTGCTAAAACATCATCAGATCTCTTATTAGATATGTTTTTTCTCGCTGTCTCAGCTTTAAAAACTTATAAACACTTTCCTCATTTGACTAATGAATGCCATAATCACACTCCAAATCTGGAACTCCTTCAAGGGCACTACCTCAAAGACATCCAATAACTAAACCTTCATTTAATCTCTTTAGAGGTATGCATCAGGAAGGGCATCCGGCTTAAAAGCTTGCCATTATGCTTCTTTGCATGGATTTTGTACCAACATTTTCTGATAAGAATCAAATATGGTATAGAATCCATGCCGGTGACCCCATATAGTTGGGATAAGGCGAATGATGACGGAGTTAACAACAGTCACATTCGTACTAGCATTGATTATTGTAAAAACAGTGAAACTGGATTGTATTTTTGCATATGGTAATTTTTTTGCTAGGTAATTATTTGACAATATTTACATCCCTTGCTGTTGCTTATCAATATAATGCTATTCCGTTCAGCGGCTCAAGGAATTGGATGGCATTCGATCCCAACTTTCTATAACACAAGCAACCGCAAATGCAAGTGCTGCATCAGCTCAAGCTGCACAAATCCAGTGCTCGGCTTTACTAAAAGAATTGGATGAAAAGAATCTATCAATTGAGCTGCATGAGGATCGTGTTAACCGGCTAGGAGAACAATTGGATCTTTTGCAGAAAGATCTGCACACAAGAGAAATGTCTCAAAAGCAATTGAAAGATGAGGTTTTAAGGATTGAGCAGGATATCATGCACGCTGTTGTTAAAGCAGGGGTTAACAAGGACTGTGAGTTAAGGAAATTACTGGAGGAGATATCTCCCAAAAACGTTGAGAAGATTAATAAACATCTAAGTGCCAAGGATGAGGAGATAGCAAAGCTGAGGGATGAGATTAGGGTAATGTCTACTCATTGGAAGCTGAAAACCAAGGAGCTAGAAGCACAGGTGTGTTATCATTCTTATATTTTCATTGTTTCAAAATGACCTCTACTTTTTATCAATACTTTGTGAACCTCTTCTGGATGAAGATTTTATACAGCTGCAATTTAGTCTAAAGCATATTGAGCAAAAGCTATAGGTGCATTTGTTGCCTTCTCTCTTCTCTTGGAAAAAAGTGATAACTTTTCACCAACAAGAACTTGCTTTTTTTTCTTCTACATTCATAATCATAATCATAATCAAGTAGTCCCTCCATTTCGGCTACATTCAACTTATCTATATGATTTTTCTTTAGTGCCCAAGACTTCGCTCCATAGAGTATTACAAACCTAATGGTTGTCGTATAGAACTTGCTTTTAAACCTTTTTTTAATACGCCTATCACACAAAACTCCCAAGGTTGCTCTCCACTTTTGCCACCCGACATCTATCTCTTATGCATTACATCACTATCAATATCCTCTTATTTATAGATAATGGATCTTAAGTAATGGAATTGATTACACTATGACACTTCTTGTCCATCTATTTCCACAAAGGTTCTACTTATAGTTCTACCCTCCTTAAAATTAAATTCTATACACTTTGTCTTAGTTCTACTTATTTTAAAACTTTTTTATTCTAGAGCTTCCCTCTGTAATTTTAGTTTTGCATTCAAACCTATTTTAATCAATTAAAATTACATCATCTACAAAAAAACATACACTAAGGTACATTACCTTGCATATGTCTAGTTAATTTATCAATAACTAAAATAAAAAGATAAAGACTTAAAGGCTAACTTTTGATGAAGACCTACCGTAATTAGAAACTCTTTAGTTTCCTCCCCCAATTGTTCGTACGCTAGTCGCTCACTCTCATACATATCTTTTATGATATCTATGCAACCTCTTATAACTCCCTTCTTATCCAAAACACTCCAAATGAGCTCTCTCGGTATCATATTGTAGATTTTTTCTAAATCTATAAAAGTCATATAGAGGTCTTATTTTCTATCTTTATACCTCTCTATTAAATGTCATAACAAAAACATAGCTTCAGTTGTTGACCTCTCCGAAATGAAAAAAAATTGATTATCTGTTCCTTTAGTTATTTTTCACAAACGTACTTTTATTACTCTCTCTCATAACTTCATAGTATGCCATATAAGTTTTATACTTTTACAAGTTGTACAACTTTGGATGTCCTCTTTATTTTTATACATGGGTATGAGGGTATTTCTCCTCCACTCTTCTAAAATCCTTTTAGACTTCCATATCTTGTTAAACAAATTAGTCAATCAAATTAAGCTAACACTTTCCATAGCCTTCCATACTTCAATAGAAATTTCATCGGGTCCTAAATCTTTGCATTTCTTTAACGCAACTCCTACCTCCTCTATGGATAATCTTCGAAAATAAACCATCCCTTTGATTGGACTAAACTCAATATCAATCCCACTACTACAATTATTATTCAATAAATACTCAAAATAATCACGCCATCTCTCCTTGATTTTCTCATCTTTTACTAAAATCCTCGTATCTTCACTTTTAATGCACCTAACTTGCTCTAAGTGCATACTTCTCTTATATCTTTAACTCTTAACTTAGTTATCTTATATATGTCTTTCTCCTTCTCCTTTGTCCCTAGCCTATTATATAAGTTATCAAACACCTTATATCTAGTTTCACTCACTATCTTTTTAGTTTTCTTTTAATCTTAGCATATATTTTCCAATTCTCATGATTTTTACTATTTTTTCTTCTGCATTATGGCTTAAAAAATGTTGGCTATGCATGTGTTTTGTAACAATAAGCAGCATGTGTATTAATTGCTAGCAGTTTTCGTCTAACTATGCAAGAGTTGGGCAAATTTTAGAGAGTTGCAACTGTTGACCATCATATTGAGGCTGAGCAATTCCAACTGGGAATGATAGGAGCATGGCCTTATATGTATTTACTTTATTGTTTGCCGTAGTTCAAATTGACTCTCATTGTTATGCATTCACTACTATCATGTTGGTAATTGAGCTTTGTGGTTGAGTAGTTAATACATTTTGGATTACTTTTGCAGTTGGAAAAGCATCGTAGAGCTGACCAAGAGCTTAAGAAGCGAGTGCTAAAGCTGGAATTCTGTTTGCAGGAGGCTCGGTCTCAAACACGGAAGCTACAAAGGGTACTAATCATCTTTGAATTCACATTCCATTGCTTTCATGTAATTTTGTTCAGGCCGTATGTCTATGTCTTTGACAACCTTTTTTATTCTATGCCGACCCTTTTCATTATCGTACTATTGTAGTTCGAAAGTGAGATAGTATTATGCCTGAAGCGCAATTGGTGAAATTGAAGGAGTATCTCATGCCCAATACACGAGCAAAGTGTCTAAGGCTTTTATTTCCTTGGCATTGAGCCTAAAGGCGCTTGCTTAGATGTGCTTAGGTTGTCTACGCATGCCTTAATTTTGTAGAAAGAGAATATGATATAGTTTTACCATATAAAATGCACAGTTTTATGTTACAAATTCAAAATTTTAGGCTTCGATAAAATGCACTGTTTTATGTTACAAATGTAAAGATTTAAGCTTCTGCCAAGCGCTGTGGCAAGGTCCTAAGCCTAGGATGGCAATGCTCTGCTTACTTTTCTACTAATCTAAACCATATATAGATTTTTAATATTTCGATTGAGGGCTTTTACACCTAAAGAAGACTTGATAGCGTCTAGCCCTCACGTCCATCAGGTCATATACTTACCGACCGTGAGCCATTTTCCACAACCTCCCTCCTTAGGCTCCACCTTTGCCCAGTGCAGTCCCTCTGCTCGTTCACCTGATTATTCCCATTTCATTTTGCTTTCCCTTGCCAATTTTTGCTTAGTCGACCCTAGGTAAAATATTGATTTCTTACTGTTGAGATGGCTTGAGGACATTCAAAGTGTGCAACTGAAACTAATTAAAAATTAATACGACGTGAAGGAATGAGATCTGGAAGACTGGAACTGTTGCCATCAAACTGTTTTGTTATTTTTTGTTGAAAACATGTGTTTGTTGATGCAGATGGGGGAGCGAAGAAACAAGGCTTTAAAGGAGTTAAGAGATCAGCTAGCTATGAGACAACAATTGGTAAGGGAGATCGACAAGCAGAATTTTTGGCAGAGCTCTGGTTTCAAAATTGTTGTTTCCATGTCTATGTTGGTCTTGGTTGTGTTCGCCAAAAGGTAACAGCCAAATCTTGTTAGTTCTTAATGTATAACTATATGTTGTCAGTTTTTTATGTACAAATGGTAGAATCAGAATTACCCATTAAGTATATGGTGAGGTTTTTATTTGATAGCTTTTCTGTTGATTTGCTTTCCGTGGCTGTGATATATAAGGGTGATTTTCTTAAGATTTCACCGCACAACATATTTATCCTGTGCTGAGATCTCAACACGGAGATACATGGCTGAAGGGGGGGTGTAAAACATTCTGATCTACGACCTGAGGAAGTTGTGTTGAAGATTTTGAGAAGCGTAAGTTTTCGATAAGAGATTTTGTAACTTAGATCAAGAAAATGATCCGGGATTAGGGACGGATCATTAGATATTATACTTAGGGCAAGTACTATGCTTTGCAGCCTAACTATGATGTGCAGCTGCCCTAGATGGCTTAACATTATCCTCAGCACAAAAAACCCCCTTTGTACTCCTTGTCCGTTTAAACCTAAAACTTTACAACTAGTAATGAACACAGATTATGCATAGTGCTGTACATACCCAAGCTTATACCGTGTCGCATATGCATCCCTATGAAAGAGTTGCAGCTACCATGTGGATAAAAGTGTGATTATGGTTGCTGTGATTAACAGTCGGAACTGGATATTTAACATCGTAGGAGCTGCGCTGATGGTCGTGCCCGCGGCTGGGTTCCGAAAACAGTGGTTGAGGTGAAATTGTTAGTGTTCAACACCATGGGTGTTGATGAGGAAATTGTGCTGCAGGGCGAAAATGGACAGAAAATTTCAGGTCATCCGTGAACATTTCACCATCTTCAAAAAACAAGACGTGCAAAGTGTGATTGGAACTACAAGGTTCTGATTAATTTACAAGTAAAAGAGATGTGATGCTACCTTGACGAAGACGGATAGATGCAAGATCCAGAACCTGTGAAAAGAAAAACAATGTTGGATATTAGAAGCAGACAGAGAGAACATGGAAGTACGGACGGATTCAAAGTCATGAATTGGGGGGCAATAGGTGCTCATCGATAGCAGTAGGAATTTGAAGACATTATCGCCCTCTCCACGTGAATTTTTGGGGTTCAGATTCCGAGTAAATATGGTAATGGTATTTGGAGTATTTGCCAAAAAGTCACTTGTACCCCAGTCTCAGCTGCTGTGAACCTTACCAAATGTCGCATGCAAAGCTATGGATACACACAAGCGAATGCTATTGTGCAGTGGAATTGATTGAATTGAATTGGAAAAATAGTATGTATGGCCCTTACTCGGGTTGATGGAGACGACAGAAGCAGTCCCGCCAAAATCACAACTGCTATCGATGGGGTTCTTCTGATAGTAATTGTTGAAGGCGTAGGAAGCATGATCCCGGAGTGTATTTGGCATGTAACAAGCCCCACCCTGTTGGATAGCCTCGCAGTCCGCCCCGCCGATCCCGCATGCATAGTCCAATGCCATCTGCACTGCCGTTTCCATCGCCCCCATCTTTGCCACGCACCAGCTCCCCGCCCCTCCCACAGCGGGCGAGTATGGCATTGCTGGAGGTGGCAGCATCGTCACAGGCACCACGGGTGTTGTGATAGGAATGCTAGTCGCAGGCGGAGGCAGTGGGAAGGTGGTTGTCCAGCAGCTGGACTTGTTGGATAGGCACCGCCCACCACCGGGGTAGTTACGACTGGGTTGGTGTCCGGGACGCCAATCGGCGCCGTGAAGGGGTTCGGAAGCGGACCTGTCACTGGATTGGTCGGGAGGATTGTAACTGGGTTGGTGGTCGGAGTTGCAGGAATGGGTGTGGACACAGGATTCGTGGTTGGGATTACTGTCGTGGGTGGGAATGGCATGATGATCTCGTCGTGCCTACTAGTTCTAATTAGTCGACGGTGGTGGGAAGTGGGGAAGATCTGTTGCCTTTCCCAGTAGTCGACTTGTTTCTGCTCAAAGTTGTAGTAACCTAGGGCCAGGGGAGTGAGGTCAACCTGCAAGGCCCGAATCCTAGATGCAATCCGAACATCGCCCTCTATGCCATGTTTCATCTTCTTGAGGAAAAGGGCAGCTTCCGCTGGGGCGGGGAAAGCAGCGCTCCTGATGTTCAACACCAGTGGGATGTGGTCGTACTCCGATCCGTCTGGAAAATCAAAAGCAGCCACGACGGAAGCAGCTTTCTCCTTGGCGAGCCCAACAAACGCATCCCCCAAGCTCAACTGATCTCCGTCGAATTCAGTCTCGACATATATGGAGGATTCCCATCTTCGGACAAAGCCTGCAATCCTTCGGAGTAACTTGAGGGCCTCCTCCGTGGTGGACTTGTCCTCCAAAACTGCTAAGGGGAAGGCAACAGAGACCTTGATATGGCGATCGAGTCCTAGCATCTTGAGGGCTGAATGAATGGATTGCAGGTCGCGCATTAGTCCTGCTGCAAGTGACAGCGGATGGGTTTTGGGTTGGTGGTAGGGAGGAGTGAGTACAATGCCGGTGACATTGACATGGGGGAGGAGGTGGCTTGCGACGTCAACGAGGGCACTGTAGAACCAGGGTGGTGCGGTGGTACTAGTTGTCGCGTTAGGGCTTGTTAGGTAAAGGTGCACTGGTATACTGCCAAAGTTGGCAAGCGAGCTTATAGCATCGTGGTCTACGGCAGAAACTTTGATGAGCGACGGGGAAACCCCGGCTTCTCTCGGCCAAGTGATTGCTCGCTTAAATGATGTGGCTGTCTCCCCCTCTGATTTCCTTACATCAAACGAAAACCTCACCATCTCTTCTCCTGAACCAACAACAGTTCGAAGTTAGTGTTTTACCTCTCTTTTAGTCTTATTTTTTCTTTATTATTATATAAAAAATGCAAACAATTGATCTAGTTGTCTGGAGATCTGTGGAAGACAGAACAGATTACCTCCTCACTCAGGATAATGAAAACACAAAAACGATGAAACTAAATGTTATATACTTGGCGTTGAGTCTTAAAGAAAGAATTCGCTCGCCTGAACAAGTAATCGCTGAGACGGCGAGGATGAAGCAAAGTATCTTTGAAAACTGGGAAGCCATTGAAAGGGATGTGATAGACAGAAGCTTCCCGATCGACGCTGGGAGGCTATCTGCTGACGAGATGGCTCATATGATCCGATTCTCGTATAGTTCATTTGTGTATGTATATAAATAGTTCTGTCAGACGGTGCACGCATTGCTGCAGCAGAAAGCAGGAATGGGGATCAAATGACAGAAGAGAAAGACGGGAAAAAGTAAAGTGAGAAGAATAGTTATAGTAGTCGTAAAAGAAGAACTGAAAGTGGAAAAAAAAGGGGAAAAAGGTCGGATGAGTAACATGTTGCTTTGTCACGAAGCATTGATTGGGGGACTCTTGCCTCCATCTCGCTGTTGCACAGTTCCCATGGAGTTAGAGTTGAGGACGTAATGGATGCAGGAGAGGATACAGTAGTAAAAGGGTGCCTTATCTATTGTATTATCTCGATTTATAAAATGTATATCCCTGACAGATTGGAATTGACGTCGCCGCAGCAGCCACTTCGTGCGCAAAAAGCAGTTTTGATTTATTAATTGCCTGGATATGTTTCCGGCCGGACTCCCATCTTCGATATATTCGCACTTTTTTTCATAAATATAATAAGTAATAATACACCGTTCTACGCGCAAAAACCATACTCCATTATCTTGGCAAAAGGTATATTGAAAACTCCTATTACTAGGTCAATTCAATAATGATGTTTTTAACGTTTTGTCAAATTTGAGCAAAAGAGTTTAAATAAAAAAAATTGAGCAAATGAATGACTGATTGTGATCCAACATGTTAAAGTCATAATCCAGCACCTCTTCAATTCCATTTGATTTAAGCTCTTTTTCTTTTGCGTGTGACTTGATGTAAGCTCTTTCCCATCTGTGCAACTTCCGATCTCCATTATCCCTTTTCTCTTCTTTCTTCTTCCTTTGCTTTTAAGGAAGGCAGAGAATGAATATCCATTAATATTATCAGCATTTCGCAGATGCCAGAAAAACAAAATTCCATCAGCATGTCCTAGGTACATAACTCTTCACGCTCCTCTATATGGTCGATCATCATCGCTTTGTGCTGGGTAAAGTAAATATGTTAGTAAAGCTCTCAATGAGAGAATGCATGGTGAAGTTCTCTATATCTGACCCTGAATTTGGGTAGGATATAGATATCACTTGTTTGGGCCAGGGGCACCCACCCAGGTTAATTGATCATCTGTTTTAAAGGTCGCCCAAAAGGAATAGTCAAGGTTCGCGACAAATGGAAGGATAACAACGAGATGGCCCTTCTTTGTGATAAAAGGGTAGATTATTGAGAGAGGATATTTCAAATGGACCCCTCCCCTCGTCGCCTTTTGGACTCTTTGCTCTTAATTTGTTGGAGTATTTCGCTCATCCTCAAATTCAGCCGCCATTGGAGGTATCTTCAGAGATCATACTGGACAATTGCAGGCTTGCTTCTGTTCCTCTGGGTTTGCACTTCAGGCAGAGGAATTGGCTTGTCTCATTGGTATCCATTTGGCAGCGTATTTACAATTAGAATTACTTATAATTGAGGGTGACTCCTAACCTATTATAGATCATGTAACTGGTCCACTACGTTGTGTGCTTGGCGCATTCGGTCCTTCATCTCTCTAATCAAGACTATCTCTTACAGATTCAAACAATATTTTACGACCACACTTATAGAAAGCATGATCAAGTTGCTGACAGGATGGCGAACTTCGCTTTGGACAGATACTCTTGCTTTTGGTTTTTTAACACTCCGGACTTCATAGAGCCAGTACTCAAATCCAATGACTATGGCACTCAAAAATAGTTCCGGCCTAGTTTGTATAGTTGGTGTTGTGTTCTTCTGTTGTACCACAAAAAGTGAGAGACGATATTGGCAAAAGAAATAGAGAGAGAGAGAGAGAGAGGGGGGGGGGGGGGGGGGGGGGGAGAAGTCTCATGCATGCATGAACTTTCTGTACTGTACTTGTAGCAATATTTGTGGTGAGGCGGCCTTCAATCCCTTTTTCTCTGCAGCTTTATTGCAAAAAAAAAGATTGGACTCCGGTGTCGTTAGTCCTCTTTTTTTTGTAATCCGAATCCTTTTCTACACTTTAAGCTGGGGCCACATGGATCTAAGTTTTGTTTATCATTGCGTCGTAATAAGCGAGACAATCAACATGTGCTTTCTCGATGTAAAATGAGGGAAGACCACCTTGTGAATACAATAAGGTGGAATCCTGCAGTCGTTTCATTTGACGTTCTCCTTACTCACAAACATCATCACTTGCACTCCCTTCCGAAGATGCAAAGAAAATGATTTGCAGCATGGCAAAATGAAAATGATTTGCAGCATGGCAAAATGCTAGTAATAGAGCAACAAAGATCACGATATGTATAAAGAATAATGACGTATTGAAAATTATATTCCATGCACATCACGAGTTGCTGGATATTGATCAAATGGCTTGCAGTAAGGGTAGACAAACCCGTATGCCCCTTGTATTGATTGGCATTGCATGATGGAAATTAGCACAAAAGCAGATGTCACACGGTAAGAGTAGGCAAAACTAAAACTTTTTTTCCCGCAGACATGAGACAAAATTTCAATGTTGTTGGTCATCCTTGGGTCTGACATTTATTTAGGGGCTACCTGGATACAAACTTTAGCCATGAATTTTGAAAGAATCAGGTGGATTCTTGCACATTTGCTAGTAAGGTATCCGAACTTTTTGCGGAACTAAAATTAGGCTATATGAGGATTTTGCCAAAATATAGCCAAAAACTTAAAATCTTCTATTTTAAAAATAACTAATCTTATTTTTAAATAGGATTATGCCAAACTTAAATTTGCTAAAAAATCTTTACCGATAGAAATTCTAATTCTTAAGATTTGAAAACAAATAATTCTTTTATAATCTGATTTCTAGATTGTTGAGATTTTGAATCCAAATAGTCCCTAGGAATGCCAATTGTTCTAGGAACCTTGAGGGACAACATTGTTTTTTTTTTTCTCGAAAAACTTACTCCAATAACAGAACAAAAAGATCTTCCTGGTTTGTCATTCAAGCAAGCCCTGCCAAGGAAAGCAGCGGCAGAGTCCCGCCAACATTTATATTGCCCCTCGTCCCACCACAGCGCCAAGATATTAGCAACTCCATTTCCTTCCCTCCTAATATGCACGAGCTCCGCCGAGGAGCCCTTCCTAAAGTAGGGGGAATTGCTGAATGTATAATAGCATCTTCTAAAGGCATAGTCATCAAAGTGGCACTATAGATTCTCTTGCTACTGAATCTACAGACCTTCTATCATTCTATATGAATCTTTAGCTGATTTCTTAGGTTGAGCTCTCCCTCCTCTGTTTGTATCTGTGCTTAGCTCCTTTGGGAGCTTCTAATACAGAGGAAGAGTTCAAATTTTTGGCATTCACCCTACAGGGGTAAAACTGCCTTGCAGCGTTGAAATTTTTAATTTTTGAATGATTAATATTGAAACTAATAAGTTGTTGACATTTTCATTTTTGTTAAGAGTTCTTTTTTAAATGTGGCATGTATTTCAGAATGGAGGGAGGAACTTGTGAGATGTTTTTATGTTTTTTTTACTGACTGGCGTGTTTTTTTACTACCAACTTCCCAATGCCATGGCGATAGTCAGTAGAGAAGATGAGCTGCCTTGCCGCCACAATCCCAGGTCCAAAACTCCCGCCTTCCCTCCCCGCTCTTGTCCTCCGACATTCTCTCCCTCCACTTCGGCTGCCAATGCCGTTGACATCGCTGAAGACTACCTCACCCGCATCCGCCGCACCGAACCCCTGTTATAAAAACTTTCTTGCCACTTCCTGTTAATTGTTAATGACTTAAGCCACTTCCTGTTAATTGTTAATGACTTAAGGACGAGATATATGTACCTTTGCAAAGATGATAATAAATAGGTAGAAGAAGTTGATGATCTAATCAAGTGAAACATTTTATCTTTAAGACAGAATTCGCCCTCCCTACAGGTCCCTACGGTGCTCAGGACTCGTGGGCCTCTACCTCCCAGGATAAGACGATCAACCACGTACTATAAGAGCACTCCAAACAGCACGTACAGCGAACCACAATGTGCAATGCTTTCACAAAAGAGAGAGAAGATGAAGAAGATGAAGTGCAGGAAAAATCTGTACTGAAACTCGTTTTATAAGACTTTATAGAAATCCCCGTTAAAAAATACTATTTTCCGTTAAATGGACGCGTCCATCCGTTAACGGTCATAAGAAAATAAACCGGACCCATTTTGGTTGAATCAAAATAAATTAAAAAACCAAACTAATTGAATTTATCCCAAAATAATATTATCTTGTTGACCCAACCCAACCTGACCCGGCCCGGCCGGACGGCAGCGCGATTGTGGGTTTAGCCTACTTAGGTGCATGGGTCTAACATCTCTCTCCCCCACAAAAGTGGGGCGGCCCTTGGGCCTAACTTCAAAGGCCAATCTTGGGCTTTTATATACCATCCACAACACCTCATTGGTGTGGATGTGGGACTATTCATTCCTTCACCCAATTCACTCATTCATATCAAAAGTAAGTGGGTTTTAATATGGGTTACTATACCCACTTCTAACAGCCCCTCCTCCGGAGCTTCTTCCACGTCGCCAAAAAGGGCACACTCAGAAAGGCAGCGTCGCCGGCGCCGGAGGAGGTGGAGCTCGTGGACTGACACTCCATTTTAAATTTTGAAAATTGGAGAGTCGAAACAGAAGCAAATCAAATGGAATTGAGCGCAAAGTGTGGTCAATCTGACTGGGGAAAATCCACTTTTGGGATTTTGGAGGAATTCATGAATGGAGACCCCTTTATTCCATTGGGTTTCAGAGGAAAAAAAACGCGAGAGGCGACATGCTTTCAAGTAGTTGGAGCATGCAATATTAAAAAGAAAAGAATAAATTGAGCATTTTCTTAAGATTTGGCATGTGTATTTGAGAACTAGCATTTCCTTGAAGATAGTTTCAACAAAAAAGAAAAAAAAGCATCTTGTATTTCAGGACGGAAGGAGTATTTTTTTACATGGTATGTACGTATTAAGTACAATTTACCAAGATGTTAAAAGAAAAATGGCAGGAGCCCAACACTAGTAGAAACTTTTACTCGTCTTTTATACTCTTGCGCTTGCTTAATAGCTGAAGCTTACCTATGTTTCATGTAGTCTAACGATCTTGAAGATTGGTGGCTCCTATGTAAAGCGAGAGAAAATTCTAGGTGGCCTATAAGGAAAACCAAATTTTTTTTTCGAATAAGCGTTGTCACCTGAGGGCTTGCTTGGTAACCCAAAAGAGGCTGAATTTTAGAAGAATCATTTCTTTTGGAAAAAAAAAAAATTCAACTTTCAATTCATTGACTTTTTTTTTAATAACAGTTTTTGTAATTTTAAAAAAGTTAAGAGTAATTAATAAAATAAATACAATTTCATGATTAAAACTGTCACGCCCCAAATTCCACAACCCAAAAATTTGCGGAAGCGATAATCCAATTAAGGTTATAAGGGTAGGAATCTGGGACGGACCGAATACTCGAATCATCACATACCCAATTACATGCTTGGGTTATACTGGATCGATAAGACTTAAACCATATCCACGCACATAATATAGAATAACAAAAAGAAGTCTAATTTAATTATTACATTATTCGACAAGTCTCCACAACTAAAAATAAAATAAAATAAAATGGCACACAGGCCGCAAGTCCACAATCATCAACATAAATAATAAATTAAAGATAACTCGTCTTCTGATTTCAACGCCCAACACCACTTTCAGCAATAGTCGATCACTTCCGTTCCAGCTTAATCTCTGCATCAGAGGATGCATGAGTATTCCGTAGGAAATACCCAGTAGGATACAAGAAAATCCACAATAGAATAATAATTCAAATGCAACAAGATTCAAAGATTGAAGACAAGTACAAATTTACTCAGGATCAGCAATTATGCATTTCGCTTATCAGGAACTAATCATCATCCAAGACTCTCAAAGGTCAAGGGAGGTTAAATTCAATATATAAGATTCCAAGCTTACAAAGAGTAAGGAAATGTCACAAGAGTATCTGCTCCAAACGTCAAAAGGGTTGGAGATAACAATTTCTGCTCTCAGCTCTATCTACTTCCCCTATAGACATCAATACCAGAACATCCTAGAGGTTCTACAGAGGAACCCGGCCATGCGTCTAGGGATGCTGGCCCCATCGGTGCTTACAGGCACAATGGGCGGAGATTGCAGACCTTCCGTAATGTCATATAATCCAAAGCGCACGCAATTACCATCATCGGCTGAACTACAGAAGTTCAATAAATCTGAGACCACTATGGGTCTAGCTATGGCTCATGAGCATACTATGATTCCAACTAAGAGTTCTCATAAATGACTCTTAGTGGAGAAACAAATATTTCAACCGAGTGATACTGAATATATCTAAGCCATCTCATTAAGAGGCTTGAAACATGACATTCTAAATTTGACTCTTCGTAGGAGTGCAAGACTATGTTTGAACAAAACTCAAATTGACTCATAAAGGAGTGTTCAATATCTTGAAACAATTAAGTCTGGGAACTCAACTGAGACCCGACAAAATGACTCATCAATGAGATACGCCACAAGATTCACCAAAGATCACGCTCTGCCACCTTCACCGTACCTAACCCTAGAGTTGACAATCCCCGACACTGAAACGATTGAATGACATGTCCATAATGGATCATAGACATTAAATACAGATCAAGCAATGAGGCCTCTTGAACAAAGGATTGTTCAAGATAAGAGACACAAATGACACTTAATTACGGACAGATGCTCTCAGCTCTAAGACCCAAAAGTAAACTGTTACAAAAGCCTTAGAGGTCTTATCACTTTTAATTAGTGGTTTAATTACTACTTTAATTCATAATTAATAGCATTATTACGGTTTAGGGTATTTAGACCCAAAACAGTGTGCTGTCCCAAACAGAACAGTCCATTTCAAACGACCACCACTTTTTGTACAGATTGAATCAACCTCTAAAATTTTTATTACAGATAGCCTTAGGAGTCTAGTATACAACCTGATATACGGCATAATTTTTTGATTTTTGTACAATTAGTTATCATTTTCCGATTAGGGTTCATTGGTGCAGGACCAGTCCTGGCCGAGAACAATTAACTTAAGTTATACTAATTAACTGTTGTTACAAACTTAATTAATTCCTTAATGACCCTTTAACCTTCTTAGCAACTTTTGCAGAACCCAAATGGTTCTAAAGGTTGTTGATTTAATTCATTTTCTGCTACAAATTCACAACCCGATTAGTGATTCTCTCCACTTAATCCATTGCTCACATCGTACAATTAAGCCAAGTATTCCCAGACACCACAGTGAACAGTGACGTCCTGACATGATGTCAGACCCCGTTCGGTATGACAGAGAGACTCTTATAAATTTTGTACTAATTAATTCATTATTTAGCATAGTAAGTACTTAGATATATTACTCGATTTGCTAACGTGCATTCTAGTATGATAGTCTTATGTAATCATAATTAGGACGCCTAAACTTAGACATACAAACATTCTATCATGCTGAACTCTGACTTAAAGATTACAATTTTACAACATCAGAGACTTAGATAGGTACTTTTATCACATTTTAAAGATGTATGACAAAGGATCACTCCGATTTTAGGTAATCGGTTATGCTTACAATCAACATGATGCACAACCATCAAAGAAATTGGACAACTAAATCTGGACAGACGTCATATTAGAGAAATGAATTGTGGTAAAAGATTATCCTACCTTATGGAAACCGATACCCAAAAATCGTAAATCGGTTTCTACTCGATCTTGAGACTCTTCTTCTTCGCGCAAGCACCACGAAAACCACCGACGGATACACCTCCACCTTGGACGAACAAAGGAGGAGGCTAGTTGCTCTTCCCTCTTGCTGACACGTTCTCCAAAGCTCACCAAAAAGGGTACCGGTCTCTCTTATGGAGGGTTTAAATAGAAAAAGCTTAAATCTCTAGGCCAAACCTCCACCATTGATCAAACCCTCATCCAAGGGCCACAATCCACAAGAAATAAAAGTGAATCCCTCAGTTTGGGACGTGATCAATCCATCCCAACAGATTCACACCCTGGTTGGTAAGTATCTTTGACAAATCACTTAGTTACCAAACCGATTTTAAGTAAAAATCTCAATTAAAATAATTATTCCTATTTTATTTCATTGACATATGGCATCCTTCACTCACATGGAAAGGGCCATAATCTCATCCCAATCACGTTCACAATCTCCCAAAAAAAATTTCATTCTTTACCATAACTAATTCTCCATTTAAATAGATTGTCAATTAGTTAGTAATTAGGGTTTTTAATTTTAAACACTTACCAAGATGTAAATCCGTTAAATAGGGCTAATTAGGTAAGACACGTCCTCCAAAAATCCCCCAAAATCAGCCCAAGAGGTTCCCCAACGAATTGCCTCGAAAAACGTGAAATTAATGGCGATCGATCGGTCCGTATACGTGATTGATCGTCCTGCGATCGATGCCATACAAAAGCGATCGATCGGTGTGACGGAAAAATTTTAAATTTTTTCAATTTTAAAGAGTTGTCTAGAACTCAAAATCACTCCTTTTGGTCAATAAAATTCCACTTTATTGTTATAAAATTTACGGTCGCTACAAAAACTCTGCATTTTTTCTTATTAAATGCCTCAACCTTTCATATTTATTTACAAAATATGTCATATAGCTCTAAATTCTTTCATAAAAGTTATTTCTTCTCAACCAAACACCCAGATTCTTCTTCTAATTTCTTTCTTAAAATCTAGATTTTTCTCTCCTAAAATCTCTAACCAAACGGGCTCTAAATTATTAGGCCGAGAAAGCGAGGTTGATGGGATATTGGGGAGTAAAAATTACGTGGAATGGTTCTAGGCCTCCGGAGAGGTCCATTCAATTGTTGACACATGCACTAGCGGTAAAATGATTGAACGTTCAGACCTTGAAATCTAGCATCTAATGGATTAAAACGTGTTAATATCTATTGGACCTCTCCACCTGGACCGAATCCCGTGGAGTCATTCCACTGGATAATTTGTAGATGGGCAGAGGCCAGCGGAGCGGGCCAGGCCCCGGCCCAGCTGGGAGGAAATGAAAAGTGCAGGGGACCTTCCCCCCTCCCACTGTCCATTACTTCCAGTTTACTACTACTACGACTACTACTACCACTATTACAATTCAACAACTTACACTCGGATGATCAATTCTCTCATCTCGTTTCACCTACCCCTGATAACTCCCTCCCTCCTTCCATCTCCTCCCTCTCTCGACCTCCCGCTGGCGCTGACTGCTTACCCTAGAGACAGACATTGGCCAGCCCGCTTCCACTACACTGGGTTTTCCCCCCTTAAATGTCCCTATTATTCCCCACCATCACAGGCGTTTGCTGGGTTGGTGTTCCCCAGGCGGCTTCCTCTCCTCCTCACTCTCCCCAATTCCGCGTTTCTGGCCCCCGTCCCCTCCTCCTCCCTTCACTTGCATTCTACCATCCGCCAACGGCTTCTGACGATGCTCTCCTTTGGGGCTTGTTTACTTGCGCCTATTTCCGATTGGGTTGCCTCACTTCGCTCAGAGATCTACTAGGGTTCCCCATCTTCTGATCCTCTCACTTGTTCTCCTTACCAGTTGTGTTGCTCAGATCTCTCGCTTTGGCTTACTCAACACTCGGTAATGGGATGCTATATACACATTTCTTATTCTTTTCTTCTTCCCAATTCCTGATATTTTCCTGTTGAATGAAAGCGTTAATTTTCTCGATTTTGGGTAGTAGAAGCCTGCAAATGTAGTTGTTTGGTTTTATGCTCTCTTCTTTCTCATTTTCCTTTCCCATTATGACACGAAAAGACAATTTCCTTTTAGTTGATCATTCCCGGGGTATGTACTGACCTATAATGGTCTCTTCATTTTCATGTTAACATTTAAATCACTTTTAATCTCCTAATCCACGTTCAAACTACAAGAAAACTATTAGTCGTAAACTCGTAGCTCTTCTATATCTTTTTTGGGAACATAAGTTGGAAAAGAGGATTAATGCGAGAACTACTTGTTTCTAACGCATTCAAAAACTTGAACTCCTGTTGTTTAACTATTTTCATTGCAAAAATTTAAGGCGAGTTAGTATAACAGTGTAAAAAAAACTTGTTGGAGCTTTGGAGCTATCTGGTTGATGCCGACTGTTTATATATGATTAATTACCGTTTGACTGTGGTTTCCCGTTTCAGGAACCTACATTTGATAGAAAATGGGGAGTATGAGTGCCGAGCTATCTGAAAAAACTGGCGTATTTGGACTTAAGGTATGGCAGTTGATTGGTGTGGCTGTCGGCATTTTCACTGTAGTTTTCTTATCCGCATTGTGGATCTGCCTCATATGTCGGAGAAAGTCCAGGACAGCAATAGATAGACTCCCTCTGACTCAAATCCCCCCTGTTTCTAAAGAAATAAAAGAAGTTAGAGTTGAACGAATCTCATCAAATCACTTTGCTCCTCGTGATGGTATTCTTCTCACAATTCATGACAAAGCCAGCGATAAAGAATCGGATAAAGTTTTGGTTCATCTGGGCATGGGTAAACTGAAAAACGGGGAAACTAGCAGCCAGTCAGGGTCGTTTCATCATGCTGATAAAGATGGTGGTTCTCAGTCAGGTGAAGAAGGGAGCTCTGGTAAAGTTACTGTTTATAGACCTGCATCACATGCTATGACTGCCCCGTCACCCCTTAGTGGCCTTCCCGAGTTCACTCATCTTGGTTGGGGTCATTGGTTTACTTTGCGCGATGTGGAGCTTGCAACCAGTTGTTTTTCAAAGGAGAATGTCCTTGGAGAGGGTGGCTATGGGGTTGTCTATCGTGGTCATCTCATTAATGGCACTCCAGTGGCTGTTAAGAAGCTTCTCAACAATCTGTAAGCAATCTGAGATGTTATAAAATTCCCCTCTGCTGTTTGAATTCCTTATTCTTGTTTCTACTGCTTATATGTCTGTCTAAATATCATCTAAATTCACAGCAGTGTTTAAATTTCCATCACTAGTATCTTATATTTTCTCTTTTTCCAGGGGCCAAGCAGAGAAGGAATTTAGAGTAGAAGTTGAGGCAATTGGTCATGTCCGCCATAAAAATTTAGTTCGACTTCTTGGTTACTGCATAGAAGGAACTCATAGGTAGAAAATATTTGTTGTCCTATTTTTATTTTGGAGTCTTTCCGTTATGGCCGTTAATATGCTGCCATAAGCACTTTTTGATTTTCTATAAGTTATAAGCTCCCCAAAATGGTTGCTTGAAATATTGCAACAATGTTTAAGGAAAGAGAAAAAGAGAGGTAATTGACCATTGCTGTAAAAAAAAGTATTGGTTATGAACGGGATAAGGCACACTGGCATTGGGCATGCTTTTTAGCACATTCAGTTTGATGTTTTAACCAATTTTTATTCAACAGATAAAAGAGAGAGAAACGTAGAATATCACTTGAATAGGAAAGTCAAGTTCTCCATGGTTTTAAATATAAATAACTTGGAGGTAAGATCAAATAGGAAATATGATGATTTGATTGAACCTGTAAACTCTCTCAGGTCAAGCTGACTCGCTTAGTATGGTCCTTTCTTTTGTGTATCCTTGTGAGGGAGATACTGTACCGCATAGGACCTGGTTGCAGCATTTGAAACTGATACAATTGATCAAGTTCAATTGTAACCCTCAAAGAATGTCCTCTGAATTTCTTAACATGGTCAGTTTTTGTGTACCCCTGTGTCAGGTGGATACTATGGGGCCGTTTGGGTCTTGAATTGGCCGTTTGTGGATGTTGTGGATGGTGGATTATATTTAGGCCATTATTGCCTTGAATGATGGTTTTGTTACTGGATATTCGTTTTGTTTGGAGCATGAAAAAAAAGATCACCCCATCATTGCCTTTGACTTGGATATGGCCTTCTACACTTTGATTTTAATGACATCCACATGCAGCTGAATGGGGCTGAATGGTGGATGTTCTGGTTTTATCCACCCATCGACATTCAGCCCCTGGATTACCCCAAAATCCAGGCTGGATGGGCTGATTTTTCAGGACCCAAACGGCCCCTATACCACATGGAGCTTGGTGACGGTGGAAACTGACATAATAATCAAATTCAATTGTAACCCATGAGAGTAGCCTTTGAATTCTTGTTTTCAAGATGGAATTCAGAATGCAGCTTGACATATCATGAAATTCCATATTTCAGTGCCTAATATTCAATTAGATAATTCATGCGTAGCAGTGGCTTAATAATGATGGGATTGCTGCCATTGTTGTTAAATGGTTTGAGGAAGTTAATGGGAAAACACATCAAAAGTTTTTTAACAGCCCTCCCCCCTTTTCACGTATGCATTGTTATTTGCGGTACCATTCTGCATACACCTTTGGTGGCATCTCTCTATTGACCTTCCATGAGTTTGTAAGCAGTTATAAACTTGGAACATCTCTCCTGCATGTTACACTTGCATGTGGGTCTCTAATATTGGGATCTTTTGGAGGCTTGTGTGAGCCTTCACCCCAAAACTTATTATTTGAATTTGTTTTGCTGTCATGCCCAACATGTTTTCAGCCTCCTTTTTTACTAAAATTACAAGAGAAAAGGAATTTTTGTTCCAGCTCATCTAGAGTGAAAACGATAAGTAATTATCTATTAATATTTGTGTTTTATTTGTGTTTATATCTATCCAGAATGCTTGTATATGAATATGTCAATAATGGGAATCTAGAGCAATGGCTTCATGGGGCTATGCGTCAACATGGATATCTTACTTGGGAAGCTCGTATGAAAGTACTTACTGGTACTGCAAAAGCGTAAGTTCTTTAAGAAATAGTAATATACATTATTTCTATGTTACCTATCTTTTGTTTTTTTGCAGTCGCTGGGTTTGAAATTCCCTTTTGTTTAAGATGTTGCCAATGTATGCATCTGTTTGCAGTCTTGCCTATTTGCACGAGGCCATTGAACCTAAAGTTGTGCATCGTGATATCAAATCTAGTAATATATTAATTGATGAAGATTTCAATGCCAAGGTATCTGATTTTGGGCTGGCAAAATTACTTGGCTCTGGGAAGAGCCACATTACAACACGAGTTATGGGGACCTTTGGGTAATTTCTCTTGATGACATCTATTTTTTTTCTTAATTCTTGAAATGCATGCAATTGAACTATCATACATATGAATAGGAGTTGATTATTTCAAGTTACTTAAGTTGTATATTGAATATGTCTCCAGATATGTGGCACCTGAGTATGCCAACACTGGGCTCTTAAATGAAAAGAGTGACGTTTATAGCTTTGGAGTAGTTTTATTGGAAGCTATTACAGGTAGAGATCCTGTAGACTACAGCCGACCTGCACATGAGGTATGCAAAATCGTTTCATTATATAACATTCTAATATAATCGGGAGTTGGTTCTAATTAGTGATGGAAAGATCCGTGATGCTATTGCTACATGTTTTGGGATTAGATTCAGTTAAGAGTTTTTTTTCTGTGAAGATTTTCAAAACTGTTTTAACTTAACAAGCAATTTTTATGAATTTAGAGATATATGAATTTTTTTTATAATAATCTAACCACTACTTTATGTCTAGCCATTTATTTAATAAGGATAATTTTTACATTTCCTTCAATCTTTGATTGTTTGTCTATGAAATATCACTGATAGCAGACCAATTTGCTGTATTTATGTTTGTCTACCAACTGTTTTAACAATGATGGACTGAACTACTGCAGCAATTTACTCCTCGTATTTCGGATGTCTCTGAGAATACTGAACACATTCCCATATAGATAACTTTGAGAGGTTTATTATTTCTTACAATCCAAATGATTTTACTGGAAACATTGGTTCTCTATATCTGAAGTTTTCCTCACCTTTATGTCTTTTTGCAATACAAGAACCTTATTACTCCAATAACCCTTCTTTTGAAAGAGAAAGTATGTAACCTTCAGAAACTAATGTAATCCTCCAAGCTTGCGGGTATATATATTCCGTACAAGTGAGAGAACTTGGGTAGCACCTGATGTCTTTCCAATAATTAAAAGTAGGTGTGTTGCATTCAGGTGAATCTTGTTGATTGGCTGAAGATGATGGTAGGCAGCCGACGCTCTGAAGAAGTTGTGGACCCAAATATGGGGGCAAGACCTTCTACGAGGGCTCTCAAGCGAGCCTTATTGACAGCGTTGAGGTGTGTAGACCCTGATTCCGAAAAGAGGCCTAAGATGGGACAAGTTGTTCGCATGCTTGAGTCTGAAGAATATCCTATAAGGCGTGAGGTCAGATTATCCCATTCTTTGGAATCTGAATTTTCTAAAGTACATTGTTTAGTAATTTCAGCGCTATAAATTGGTCTGTCTTATTGTATTAGATGATAGTTATTGAACTTTCATGTCCCGCATAATTGGGATTAAGGCTGGTCATGATATCCACATGTTGGATTGTGGTGGACAAAGCCTCTCACGATCACAATTATGCCAACATGTTTCCACCACTGCACCTTTACCTTTTTCTTAAAAGATGATGATTGACCCAGGGATATACTAGATCTTTATGTCTTACTTGACCTCCAAGGTTCACATTGGCAAAATATAGGCGA
Organism: Houttuynia cordata; assembly: GCA_039654745.1. Lineage (NCBI taxonomy): Eukaryota > Viridiplantae > Streptophyta > Magnoliopsida > Piperales > Saururaceae > Houttuynia > Houttuynia cordata. The sequence goes on from CM077503.1 coordinate 28,471,187, forward strand.
TCATGGTTTCACTATATGTTTATACCTTTTTCAAGTAATATGGCAGAGTTCTTTTAATTTTTGAATGAACCAACTAAAAGGTCAAACCGTCATGAATGCTGTATTTGAATTTGAACTCATTTTGAGTTGGATTTTGCTGTGAAATTTTTACTATATATAGAGTAGGAATTGGCCTTGATCTTTTTCTTCTGGATTTGGACTTGGACTCATGTACTATTAAATCTATCTTGCGTGCTTAGCTAATCTTTTTTTTTACTCTTAAGTGAAGCACTGATTGAATAGCTTAAAAAACTGTCATTGTTTTATTTTGTTTTTCTTTTTGCCCCGTTAGTTGACACAACCCCTTGCCACATACACACCCATTGTATGCCATAGGGGCTCGACCTTGGAACCGATCCTCAAACTGCAAGAGATCTGACCAGCTCTTCTAGGCTGACCTTCAAAAGTAGTCAGGGTTTGAATTCAGGAGGTTTTCCAAAAGAAATGTACTGTTTTTTTCAGTAAAAAGTTCGATGTAGCTCTTCTGATTGCAAAAATGATCTTCAATTAATGTCTCTACATTCTGATAACACAGAAAGTCGGAGTACTTTTTCTTTTGTGTTTAAGCGTTGGTTCTTCAATTAATGTGTCTACATTCTGATAACACCAGCTCCTTTGACTGCAAAAATGATCTTCAATTATTGTGTCTACAGTCTATAACGCAGAGATTAAGTCAGATTACTCGTTTCTTTCGTATTTAAGCATAGTTGGTTCTAGCCTAATAAACATCTAGTTGTCTTTCAACAGGATCGGAGGCACAGAAGATCTCAGGCTGATAGTATGGAAATTGAATCTCAAAGGGAGAACTCTGATACTGACAGAAGTGACAATCCTGATTCAAGTTCTGAGCATAGAAGGGAAAGAAAGACATATAATAAATGAATGTCATGGGGCGTTTTAGAGATGACCGATTGAGCAGTATACATTCTTTTCACATATTGCTTCTGAGCCACTAATGGCTTTGCGTGGTGTAAATTTAGTCGACATTTTGTGTCCAGGGCAGTGCGTGGTTAAGATATGCCTTTTGTTTTTTTTTTTTCTATTCTTTTCCTTCTTGTTTATTCTTTACTGGAGATGTGGGGAGAAGATTGTTGATTTGCATAATTGGTGGCAATTTAAGTATTAAACATTGGTATGTACAGGCATGTCGTAATACATACTCGTTGAACTGCAGAGAGAGAGAGAGAGAGAAATTGTTAATGTTCTACTGGTTTGTGGACAATGAATCATGCTTTAAAGTGTTTTCATAGTATGTATTTTGGGTCCTTCTATCATATCTTGGAAGGAAAAAATGGCATAGCTGCCTTGTTTAATGGGTGTTGGACTCTTAGTTCTGCAGCAGTGGAGGAAAATTGGAAATTCAAAATTGATAGTCGTCTGCAGTTTTGTAATGTTTGAAGATACCAAGCAAGTGGTGTGCTCGGCCAGATCCAATCACCACACTCTGAAGGATACCCAAGGGGGCGTCGTTAGAATCAGCAACATGGTATAATACTAGGTGGGACCAGCAGAGCCAGCGAGCAAGCCGTCCCATCTCACATGCTCTTTTTCTTGTGTGTTTTTTCGGTAACACTTAAAGAGCCGAAAAGGCTACTTATGGATGTACTACAGAAGTGTCTATACGAGGCATCTTGTTAGCTAAAAAAGAAAGCGGTTTACATGAGACATCTGCTTTGAGATGGAAAGGAGGTACAGTTAATCCATCCACAGAAACACGTGAGTAGGGATATCGTCCATCGAATGCATAATTGGGCAACGTGAATAATAAGGGCGGGCAGTGGCCATTGGCCACACCAGTATGCAGAGAGTAAAGAGGGAAGGAGGAGGATTCTTGTGCAAGTTGCAAATTGGGGTTTGGTTGGAACTTTTCAACTATAGCGACCCCCCATAGGCCATACTCCCCCACAAGTAAGGTTTTTTGTTTTTGTTTTGCCAACTGTTAAAAAAAAAAAAAAGAAACAACTAGACAAAAACAAAAGAAAAGGAAAGAGAAATAGAGAGTAAAAGACACTGATGATGAAATCATCGTCCTCCTTCGTTTTCTGTTTTTTCCCATTTCCCACTTTAATAATTGATTTGTTACTTGTCAGTCCCCCCCTCACCCCCTTTCCCATCTGTAGAAACCCCACCCCACCCCACTGCGGAAGGCCAAAAAGAAGAAGAAGATGCCAGATTGATTGATAGAGCCCCCTCTACTCTCCGGATCTTGTGCTCCAACTTCTCCCTTTTCCTCTGCAGCACCTGTTTTTGATTTTCGCTTTTTTACCTACCGCCTTTTTAATTTGTTTTGGAAAATGGTTCCTCTGAATCAGGAATTAGACTCCGTCGGGTACGGTGTTTGAGCCGATCCTCTCCTTCTTTGTTTTCCGGCAATTCTACTACTTCCGTACGTAATTAAATTTTTTGTCTGGAAAAATTGTTGATTGTGGTGGTGGAGTGTTCTAGGGCTGCTGATTTTCATTTTTTGGCTGGATAAATTGAGCAAGGTTGCAGGCGTTGCAATGCTCTTTTAGTTCTAGCTGTGTGATTAATTGTTTAAGCCATGCAAGCGAAACTTAGTGGTCCATCCTATCAACTCTATGACCCCTCCGCGGGTCCGAAGAGGAGCTTAGAATGGAATTTAGACGACTGGAAGTGGGATGGCCATCTATTCATTGCCAACCCTTTGAATGAGGCACCCTCCGATGATGGTTGTGGTAAGCAATTGTTCCCTATGGGCCCTGGTGGCAGCGGCCGTGGCGGTGGTGGTTCGTCCCACAGTTCGACATCTTGTTCAGAGGAGCTCATTTTGGATAAAGGAAAAGGTGTAGCTGACAAGCGGAGGAGAGTCATTGAGTTGGATGGTGATGTTTTAGCTGATGAAGCCGGATCGCTTACTCTTAAGCTTGGTGGTCATGTTTATACATCCCCAGGGGCACAAGTTTCCAATTTGGACAGTACAAATTGCAGAAGGACAGAGCAACATGCTCCCGTTTCCAATCGAGCGATATGTCAGGTGGAAAACTGCGTGGCTGATTTGGGTAACGCTAAAGACTACCATAGACGGCATAGAGTATGTGAGATGCACGCCAAGGCTAGCAATGCAATTGTTGGGAATGTGGTGCAAAGGTTTTGCCAACAATGCAGCAGGTAGATCCTAGCCAGTACTTCGTTTTTATTTACCCCTTTTTTTTTTCCAAAAATGTAATGCTCCTATAATGCGCCTGAAAAACTAATTGATTTTCTGTATATGAAGCTACTTTTTGGAGTAATACTGTTAGTAAACCTTTCATTTTTCTTGTTTATTTTTTGCTGGATTACAAACTGCATTTGCTTGCAATTATATGGTCTAAGATATTCTCTCACCATTTCCTTTATATGGTGTGGAAGATTTGGATCATTCTTGTTCTTTTGCCTGTTCTTAGTCACTACCATTTTCCTCCAGTATCATCGGTTTGAAGAGAGCTTATAGAAAAAAGTTTAGCTTTTTTTGTTGCATACCTTTCTTTTTGTTCAATGTACAATGGTTACTGTTACACTTTATATTTGGCTCGTCCTCTCGTTAAAACATCTTGTTCCCTTGTCTGATGTCATTTGGTGTTCTGGACAGATTTCATCTTCTACAGGAGTTTGACGAGGGAAAAAGAAGCTGCCGGAGACGTCTAGCAGGCCATAATAAACGTAGAAGGAAAATACATCCTGATGCTAATATTCGTGATAATCCAGTATCTGATGAGCGGGCTAGCAGCTATTTGTTGATAACCCTGTTGAAAATTCTCTCCAATTTGCATTGTAATTGACTTTGAGCTTTGTTCTCATACAAATAACTTCCTTTTTGCTAAGAACACTTGTGCCATAGATGTTTATTACCTTGTAATTTTATGCATTATTGTCTTCTTTTGTTGCGTTAAATTCTTCATAGCAAAAACAGAGTATACCTTGTGTTTGTAAGAAATCCCTATTGGATCTTTGAACTTACATTTGTTTATCCACCTTGCAGCCAACAACGCTGGCAATGCTAATGATCAAGACCTTATTAATCATCTTTTGAGGAACCTTGCTACTGTTGGTGGTGCTTGTGATGGAAGACAACTATCTGGACTTCTGCCAGCGACTCAAGATATGCCGAGAAATGGAGCCTCTGTTGTGGAATCTCTGGAGAAGTTGCCTTTGTCACCTCGAAATGGAACTAATCATGTTGCTACTGGAGATGGGCCTCCTAGAACCTTTGGATCAACATCTGAACTGAAGCATGGGAGTGGAAGCCTCGATCTATTACTGCATCATGCTGCTCAATCAAGACCTCTGACTGTTGCATCACTGGCAGCACCAGATAATGGAAAAATGGTGCCGAATGGTCTTGGTGAAGGTCTTGAAGCTGATCATGCTTTCAAGTCTTCAGGTACCTTGCCAGTTCAAGACGCTTTTGATGCCAAAGCTGAAACTAATAGGGTGGAGAGGACCAAGTTATGGAGCATTGACTTGAATAACATCTACAACGATTCAGAAGACTGTGCAAATGGATCTGAAAGTTCACTGAACCCCGCAAATTGTCAGACTGGATCTGTTGATTGCCCTCAGTGGGCTCTTCAAGAATCCCACCAGTTGAGCCCACCACAGACTAGTGGTAATTCTGATTCCGCATCTCCCCAGTCTCCATCTAGTTCTAATGGTGATGCACAGGTACAGCTTGCAGATCTGGTGAACTTCGACAGTATAAAATTTCGAATTCTTGTTTATGCCATGTTTTTTATAATTTTCATTATGTGATGACTTAAGAGCCTTGTGTGACTAATGTTTCTATTTGGTTGGCATGTTTCGGCTATTTCTACTGCTCAGAGTCGTACAGATCGGATTGTTTTTAAGCTGTTTGGTAAGGACCCAAGCCAATTTCCTCTTGGTATGCGATCACAGGTATGAATGGAATTCTTTACAGATCTAATAATCTTATCTTATACACTTGAAATTTGCTTGTTTCGTTTTGTGCTTGCTGACTGTTTTATTGATGTGATCGAACACAAACTTTAGATCCTTGAGTGGCTATCAAACAGTCCTACTGATATTGAAAGCTATATTCGACCTGGCTGCATTATTCTCACTCTTTACCTTCGTCTTACTGAGTCGACATGGGAGGAGGTATACGTTTCGACAAATAAAGTGAAATGTTGTACCTTAAAAATAATAATACATTTAACTTGGTCTTCTTTTTTTATTTACATCTATATCTTTCCAGCTGTGCTGCAATTTAAGCTCGAGTTTGAGGAAGTTACTGGAATTATCCAGCGATTCTTTCTGGCAAACTGGATGGATTTATGCGAGGATACATCAGCAGATAGCATTTATCTATGATGGTCTGTGTAGTCTTATGGCATGACTTGCATTTTTAAGGAACATGGATACTTGTATTTGCAGGATAATCCTAATAAGTGATTTCGGTGCTGCAGGTCAGGTGGTGCTTGATACACGATTGCTGGTTAGCAGTCAATGCCAGTGTAGGATAACTAGTGTTACACCTATTGCTGTACCAGTTTGTGAGCAAGTTAACTTTACAGTCAAAGGCATTAACTTTTCCAGGTCTTCGAGGTACTATTTAAAATTTTCATACAAGAATGTCCATAGCTATCTGGGAGGTTTTGATGGCTTACAGATTTTACCCTTTTAAGTGGAGTATGCTAGATTAATAAGTTTTTTTCAAATTATGGGAATTTAAGTATGTGGGCCACGACCATTAATCATTAACTGACAAGAATTACCTAATTTGTAGTGGATGCTTGCAGTTTCTGATTATCATTGTAGAAATTCACGGCAATGCACTTATTTACCTTTTTTTTCTACCAACAAGCACTAACTGAGCGTTCTATATTAAGCTGCAGGTTGCTGTGTGCATTAGAAGGGAACTACATCGTCCAAGAACCCTCAGATGGATCAGATGAGTGTATTACGAGCTATAGAGAACATGATGCAGCTCAAGTCCTTAGCTTCTCTTGTTCCCTACCACATATTCTCGGTCGAGGATTTGTGGAGGTGCTTATATCACCTTCCTTTTATGTGTCTTCATGTTACTCTCTACATTGTCTGAAGTATTTATGTGTTTTTTGTCGTATCCAGGTTGAGGACCATGGCCTTAGTTGTGGTTTCTTCCCTTTCATAGTGGTAGAGAAAGACATGGTTTCAGAAATCCGCTCTCTGGAATGTGCAATTGATGCAGACAAGTGTGATCAATATGCCGAATACATGTCTGACAAAATGAGTTTAAAAGATGAAGCTTTTAATTTTTTGCATGAAATGGGCTGGCTTCTTAGGAGGAGTAACCTACGGTCAACATTAGGTCAGATAGATTCTGGCCCACAAGTTTTCTCTCTTGCAAGGTTCAAGTGGCTCTTAGAGTTTTCCATGGACCATGACTGGTGCGCGGTGGTCAAGAAACTTCTAGATGTATTATTTGAAGGGACTGTTAATTTGGGTGGACATTCTTCTCTGGAGTCAATACTGCTGGAAATGGATCTCCTTCACAAGGCTGTTAGGAGGAACTGTGGGGCCATGGTACAGTTTTTGCTCAGGTATGTGCCAGCAAAGAAATTAAATGAAACAGGACTTGAAGTAAGTCAAGAGAAATATGTGGAAGAGCATTTATTTAGGCCTGACATGACTGGTCCCGCTGGTATGACTCCACTTCATATTGCTGCTAGTAGAGATAATGCAGAGATGGTACTTGATGCTTTGACAGATGATCCTGGACAGGTGCAGTCGCGCTTCCTTTCACTTTCTGAATCCTGAGGGATGATGCTTGTGCACCATCAATTTATGAATATTTGTGCGTAGCAAACATAAATGTGATTAGAGCATGATATGTTTGCTATAATTTTTATTACAGAAGCTGAGCTGGCAGTGAACCAGCAGCTAGTGGCTTAGTTGATAGATGGTCAATTCATCACTTAATACTCAAGTATATCTTACAGAACGTCCACCAACCTCAAATTGTGTAAAATATGGCGTATTCTTAGGTTGCCTGCAGTGATTTTTTTTTTAATTTGTTAGTGGAAGGCCAAACTTAGAATGGCTTGTGGAAAGCATTATCTTTCTTTAATGGGCTGTCAGTTATTGAATTTTATAACAAGGGAAAGGAGGTAACTTAAAACCCCATAGAGGGCTCAATTTTGAACCAGGATACCATTTGGTGGGTACTCATGATTAAAGTTGTTACACTAGGAAACGGATCTGCCCCCTACCAGAGGCAGATTTTGCTTCAGCTCTTTGGTTTCTATGTTCTACCTCCCTCTGTATATTCATCTTCTTGGTGTGAGTGTGCCTTTTGTAGTTATATTGTTAATGGGATAGACAATTTTGAAAATCATTATTTTTAATCTGTGAAACTCGTGGTTTATGCCTTAACAGAAAAGGGACGGACTTGCCAATTGACTATCAAATTCTAGCAAATGTGAGAATTTTAAGTAGGAGGCTAGATGAAAATTTGGGGAATTGGTTTTTGAACCCTTTTTTCATTTATTTTTGGTTTGTTTGAACTATGGACAGTTGGTGAGGTAGCAAGGTGGCTCGGTGTTGGATGACTATATTTGGCAAAAAGTAGCCTAGTGCTCGCACTATTCTTTTATCTTGGAGGAATGTAACTTTCAAATGATTTTTCTTGTTATCTAAGGAGGAGTATAGTAGTTTCATTTTTCTTGGTTTGAACATTACAACATTAAATCAAAAAGAAAAAAACATTACAACATGACCAGTGATACAAGTATTGATGCAGGCTGCTAGTAACCAGTGAGATTACATTACAATAGATGATACATTACAGAAGGGTAGAACTGTCAAACAACTAACAGTAAGTTATAACCCTTAAGAAAATAAGGGTAGTTAGGACTTTTTACACTGTAATAAAGCCTATAAATAGGCCCACAAGTCTGTTAGGACAGTTAGTTGATTGTATTTTCTAAATTTCTCTTAGTTCTCTGAAATCAGAGAGTGTTTGCTTGTGGATTCAAGCATCGGACTGTGGATTCAATCTGCTTCTATTGTAAATCATCTTCGAGCCCTGTGGATTCAGGCATTGTAATCATTTCTTCTCTTTCAATTCAATAAACAGTTTTGCTATTCTGTTTCTCTGTTAGTTTGCTGCATCAAGTATATATCCAGTTTCTTTGGCAGTTTCCACAGAGATGTTATTATTCCTGAAGTCAATATTTTTAACCAACATATGTGAACAAGAAAAACTGGTTATAGTGTTTTGAGTTGTTAAATTTCTTACAGTATTGCATCTAGTGAACATACTGTTGCCAACATTGCAAGTTTCTCTTATGGCATCTGTTAAATTTAAGGATCTGAGAACAGATTTTGTTGTGAAAAGGTTATGAATGTTTGAAGTTTTCCCGGTTTCAATTATACTGATGGGTTTTATGACTTAGGTGGGGATCGGTGCATGGAAAACAGCTTATGACAGCTCTGGTTTTGCACCTGAAGATTATGCACGTCTAAGAGGTTATTTCTCTTACATTCATCTTGTTCAGCGGAAAACCAAGAAGAATGTAGAGTCTGGGCATTTGGTTCTTGACATTCCAGGGGGTACGCTCAGTCAGCCTGGTCGTTATGGCTTTGATAAACTAACTGGCTTCCAGGTTGAAAAGAACAAGTTAAGAGCTCTGGAGCCTTATTGCAAGGCGTGTGATCAGCAGCATCTGATTTATTGCAATGCAAGCCGGTCTCTGGTCTATAGACCAGTAATGCTTTCCTTGGTGGCGATTGCTGCAGTTTGTGTTTGTGTGGCTTTGATTTTCAGAAATCCACCCGAAGTTCTGTTTGTGTTCCCGCCATTTAGATGGGAACGATTGCGCTATGGGTCCATCTAAAGATCCAGTGGTTAGTTTATTGAAATGCTGCATTTAAATGGTGATCAAACTATGCACGTGTGGAGATTGCAATTTGGATAAAAAGAAAGTCTAGTGTATTCTATGTAATTATTTACATCCCTCGATTTTAGTGAATAAACAGTTTTAAAGGAAGGGTATTTTGTATTACAGTTTCTTGGAAAGGCTCCTCTGTTTTGCAAGTAAAGCAATGTCGAAATCGTACCAAGAAAAAAGTGTTGTCACAAGATTGAACTTGAAAAAGGAGGGATCATTTTGTCTAAATATTGTCTTGAGAATACTTAATACACGCCCACTGTCCAACTGTCACAAAACCAACCGCAGATACCTTCCCCTCAATGCGCGGTCGTGCAGTGATCTTCGGGCTCCTGTGGATAGGAGACCTGGGTTCGAAACTTGACCCAGGCACATCACTCGTGATTACGTAAGACAGGTTCTGTGTGGGTGAGTGTCCAACTGTCCATTGCCTTGACAGTTGTAGCAGAAAAAAAAAAACCCACAGATATTATTGTACCCCCCAAAAATATCATTACATATGATTCTGCTTTGTATTTACGTCCCTGGTGGGTGGGCATTTCACCCACTGTTGATACTTGATAGTAGTGCATGAGAAGTTTTTTCCAAGACCTTAAGAAGTGACCCATAAATTATGCGATGTGCGTAAGTGCTCCAAAAGGAGCTTATCATATTTCCATCCTCAGACTCTGGTTCTTGGATAGCCGTGGTCAGCCTTAAATGGATCTTAAGCCGCTTAACTTTTGTTCAAGATCCAAAGGTGGCTTGCGCGACCTAAGTCCATCGAGCCAAACAATAAAGAGGCAGGGCAATGGTAGATGTATAGGTAAACCTCAGCTGCTATGTTGTAATGGCTACAGTCTTCTAGATACGTTGTGTTAAACATGATGAACATAAAATATCCTCATGAAACACCATCCAGGGTTAAAGGGAGGTCATGACTACGATCAATTAGCCTTTTTCCTAATTGAGGGCTGCACCTGTGTCTTCCCAAAATGCAGCTTAACCACTCTTCTTCCGATCCCTGAGAGAGTTAATTTTATTTCATTTTTGTTTCACGAGGAGTCCCCAAGGGTACATGACACTATAAGCTAAAAGAGATACACGCAAGGAGCCCGTTACATAGAAATGGCTACAAAGCGGCAAAACTAGGGGCTTTTTACATATTACCTGGCGCCAAGTTTGTTATTTCCATATGACCTGGTTTTTTCCGTGTTATCTCATATCACCTGGAATCTGGACTTGGAGTACCAAAAATGCCCCTCTTGTATATTTATCGTGTTATGACTGTGCGAAGAGGGCGTGTTGGAGTTGTATACGAAAAGAAAGTGTTTCCGGCCATCTTTCCGGCGATTTCTCCGGCAATTTCCAGAGGCGACTCCGCCGGCGAGTCCTCCGACGAATTCCAGCTGCCCCCAAGGTGTTCGAAGATCCGATTAACGTCCCCCCTGTTCGTCGATTTCTCCGGTGCCCCTTGTTGGATTTCGACGACACGACTGACGGACAGTGCGGTTTGGGCGGCGATTTGTCGCGTAAAACTCCTGGGATTTCGGGGACGAAGAAGTCCCTTGAGTTTCCCCTGCGGCTCCCCGCGCCTTCGAGCAACCGGCGGAGTGTGAATTCTGAGGTTCGGTTTGCGGCGAGGAAGCGTGTGAAAGGGCGTACGAGGAAATACACACATACACACCACTAAAACCGCGGTAAGTTAGATAAATCCTTACTTATTTTAGTTCCAGAAGCTAAGAATTGAAGATTTATAATTTTTAAGATGAAGCATAAAGTCGTATTGTATACAATACGACTTGAGCGTTAGTCGTGTAGGATGCAATACGACTTGAGCGTTAGTCGTGTAGGATGCAATACGACTATTATGATTGCCTGTGTTTCCAACACGACTGTTCTACTGACCACTCTACCTATCTCATTGCAGATGGATACAAAAGAAGATGAGTATATGGAGGCAATACCATCGGAAGAGGAGGAAGATCAGGAATTCTTCGTTGCACCTCGGGAGCGAAAACAGAGGGGCAGGAAGAGGAAGGCTCCGATGGACCCATCAGGCAAGAAAACATGCAATCCGCGACTGGCGGTGAAGACATATTGTCAACCGGGGGCGATGAAAAAGTGTGCGGCCATCTTACGGCGTCACCAAAGATGTTGCCAACTGATCAGAGAAGCTGGGTTCTCTGTCATTTTTGAAGGTGAGGACGTAGTTGTTTCTCGGAACCTGATCGACCATTTGGTTAGGTATTGGGATGAGGAGGCGAAGGTCTTCAATATCAAGGGGAGAACGCTACATTTCACAGAGCAAGAAGTTGCTCTTATCACTGGATTGCCCGCTAAGGGCGAAAGAGTTGAGGTCCTTCCCTTTGTGCCAAGGCGAACGGAATGTGAATTCTTCAAAAAGTACTTCAGCGTAAGGAAACCGGACATTCCACATATTGAAGAAATCATTGACAAGCTTAGTGAGGGCGAAATGAAGATGCCAGAGGAGGACATGGCGAGGATGATCATCTGCCTCCTCATCTCCACGGTGTTGTTTCCACATAGCACGAGAGCGGTGCATCCCTGTTTCTACTCTTATATTGAAGACCTCCCAAGAATGAGCTCATACAATTGGGCTGAGGCTATTCATACGATGTTGGTTTCTGGTATAACCCACACCCGCAGACTAGTGGGTGGGAGAAGTAAAGGGCTGGGAGGTGGATACCTAAATGGCGCCTCATATGTCCTTCAGGTATGTAGTATTTGTATGTTCGTACAGTCTTCGAAAGGCTCTAAGTGTCGTGTATTATGCAACACGTCTTTTATTAATGTCGTTTATTATGCAACACGACTTTATTTATAGTCGACTATTATACAATACGACTTGATATATAGTCGACTTGAATTCAACACGACTGTATCCCCGACTTTTACTAATGTCTTCATCTGATTACTATGCAGATTTGGTTTTTTGAGCACACGACAATCTTCCATTCTGTGTTCGGCCCTACCAGTCCGAGGGCGAAAAGGTGGCCAGGAAGTGGGGCCCTAATTACAGAGGTGAAGATGGGTGCACAAAAGAAGCACCGTATGACCGACTACTGGAAGGGTCTATTCGATAATCTCGACGTATGGGAAGACGTCGTCGATGTCATCGTCCCCATGGACAAAGAGGCATCTCTCATTCCTTCGCCTCCCCCAGTGGCCCCTCAACCGCGACGACATAAGACGGAGAGGCCGGAAAGAAAGAGGAATCCTAAACAACCTACCTGCTCTTCCTCGAGGACGGCTGCTCAGTCTACTGCCCTGGGCCGATTGGAGGGTTCGCTCCAGGGCATACAGTCACTAATTGAGATCGCCCTGTCGTCGTATGAGGAGATGGGAAGGCCCGTCGGACCTCTGGGAGAGGTTCTTCACTGTATCAAGGCATCTGCCGCCACAGCGTCAACGATGTTAGAGGGTCACAACTTTGACCATCCTGCTGAAGAGAAGAGTGAAGAGCTGAAGAAGGAGACGAAGAAGGAGACGAAGGAATCACAGAAGAAGGAGAGGATAACGAAGTCATCATCGGTCCATCACAACGAGGAGGCAAAGAAGCGGCCCGATGACAAGGACCACGTCAAGCAAACTCCGATGGTCATGCGCAGAAAGGAGCTGGCGCACAAGTCAGCCAGCGATTCATTGCACTGGGGTAAAGGTAAGTTGGAACACGATTATTTAATCTTTCGTGTTGCATACAACCCGACTAGGTATTTTTCGTCTTGCATTCAACACGACTAGCTAATTTTTCGTATTGCATTCAACCCGACTATCTAATTTTTTGTGATGGATTGTACACGACTATTCCTTCTTTTGTGTTGAACTCTGCACTGGGGTAAAGGTAAGTTGGAACACGATTATTTAATCTTTCGTGTTGCATACAACCCGACTAGGTATTTTTCGTCTTGCATTGAACACGACTATCTAATTTTTCGTATTGCATTCAACACGACTAGCTAATTTTTCGTATTGCATTCAACACGACTAGCTAATTTTTCGTATTGCATTCAACCCGACTATCTAATTTTTTGTGATGGATTGTACACGACTATTCCTTCTTTTGTGTTGAACTCTACACAACTATATTATATTTCTTGCTGTTACTAATACGAATTTTGAAAATGTCATTTCAGCTCCCATAAAGCAGGCGGATGCGGAAGATAAGAGTCGACAGGCTACAAAGAGAGCCGCCGCGAAGATGTTTTTGAAGAAGCTCCAACCAGAACTTGAGGAACACATGGAGCGTGCAGAAGAGGAGTCCCGGATGACGTACGGCCGGGACAGATTCCCCCCTGGTGTAGTGGTAAGGAGGAGAATGAGGACTGTCAATTCGAGGGAATTGCAGAGGCTTAGGGAAGAAGACCATATACGGAGAATGGCGGAGGAGAGGGCGAGGAAGAATTTGGCAGAAGATCCGAACGCCGACTCTGAAGATACCTTATCCGACCAACGAACAACCTCTATCATCGATGAGGTGATCTCTTCCCTACAGCAGTCGGATATCCAAACGGCCAAGGATGATGAATGGGCAAAGGAGGAGGCGGAGAAGAAGGACGAGGTTTCATTGGCAAAGGAGGAGGAGGAGAAGAAGGAGGAGGATGAGGCAAGGGAGGAGGTGAAGGAGGAGGAGGTGAAGGAGGCAACTGGCTTAACGTTATCCCAGGCTGTTGACGTTGATGTCCTGCAAACCCCAGAAAAGGCTAAGCTGCCTGTTGATCTCCCAGAAAACTATGGTAATTTGGAGTTATGCTTCGACATGGGGGTGTTGTTAGAGCGGGATAGAAGGGAAATATCAGGATGGATAGCCAATCCAAGGAAGGCTTATCCTATCCCAACACTATGTGATGATGACTACGTATCCCTTCTGCAAACAACAGAAATTAACACCAATGTAAGTATACATACTCGACCGCCTGAACCTTAAGTCGTATATAACATACTCGACTATTCATAAAGTCGTATATAAAGTACTCGACTATCTGATATAGTCGTGTATGTCGTTAGCACGACTATACCTAAAGTCCATTATCATTTGAATATTGCGAACTTCTGATTATGTTGTTGGTTTATACAGGTGATAGATGAATTTTTTGGTCTATTACGGGAGCGTAATGACAGAGAACGGCTGAAGTATCCGTTCAGTTATTTTGGATGTCACGCATTCAAAGAAATATTCGACAACGTAAGTTTTTCCTGCATCACCAACGCTAATTTCACGTTTCCAGTTCGTGATTTTCGGAATTCTATTGCGATTTTGCAGGAATACATAGAAGGGGGCAATAATACAAAATTGATAAAAAAACTTGGGAGGATGCTTAAGGGATTGAACAGGAACATGTTCTATGCCTTTTTCCCAATCCGCACTGGTTCGCATTTCTGCCTCGTCTATGTACACTTCCCAGTTGGTGTATGGCGTTTCTACAACCCCCTATCCGGCAAACCCCAGTTGTATCCACATCACAGGGTCGCAGCTGAGAAATTCACTAACTTTATGAACATTGTCATGGCACACACACTGGGACTCATCCGTTGCATCGACTGGAAGATGACTCAGATCGCCAAAGCGCCCTGCCAAGAGAACTCAAAAGACTGTGGCATCTTCATCATGATGTACGTGGCGCACTTGGCCTCCAATGTCAATCCACCTGAGTTTGATCAGTCATCAATTACACGAAAGTGGCGCCCAATAATTGCTGCGAGTATGATTCGCGGGGTTATCGACAGCGAGTTTGACGACGATCCAATCCGAAAGCAAAATCAGGCTGTCACAATTGCGGGGTTTTTGAGGATGTCGGATGAAGACTAGTATTCTTTTTCGATATTTTTTTGTACATGTAATCCATTACAGACGAAACTTTTTTGTGGTTTTCTGCATATTCTTCCATGTACATACAGTATGCTTTCAATAAATTCAAATTCATTTCTTCCATGTCAACAGAGTATTGGAAAGACGACAGGTTTCGACTCTTGAAAGACGACATCTGATATAGTCGTGTTGTCTCATATCCGACTATCTATATTATCGTATTGTATCATATACGACTATCTATATAGTCGTGTTGTATCATATACGACTTTCTATATAGTCGTATTGTATCATATACGACTTTCTATATAGTCGTGTTGTATCATATACGACTTTCTATATAGTCGTGTTGTATCATATACGACTTTCTATATAGTCGTGTTGTATCATATACGACTTTCTGTCAGACCATGACCATGACGGAGTATAATTTATTTTTCTGTCATGTACGTGAGGAATGATGGGCGTCTTTCAACGACGGGAGGGCGCTTATACAAGACGACACTTATGCAAAATGACACTTACATTCAAAGAAATATTCGACTACATGCATACATTAAGGTAGAGTAATATTTGTTATACATGAAATTGTGATCGACCTAAGTGAAGAAGGGTGGGGCCTTAGGTAAGCCAGAGGGTCGTCTCGGCGCTGAATCATCCGTTCCCAGGTTGCCTTGTTGCGGGAGTCTTCGATATCTGCGCTTCCTTGCTTCTTTCGCAACCGTTGGGTTAGTACACCTTTTACGGTTGTGACCAAGTTGTCGACAGTTGCCACATCTCACCCTCAACCTCTCTGGCGGGTCAGGCTGTGACTCGATTCTCTTTGTCTGTCTCCTACCCCTCTTTGGAGCATCGAGCATGGGCGGTTCGCATTTGAATAAAACCCCGTAATCCCCCCACTGACTCCTGTCTAAAGTAGGGAAAAGTACTTCTTCATAAGTTGTGCGGTACAGACATGCATGGTACCACTTTTCACAATATTCCACCGGGTCGAAACTCCTCTCATCGATACATGCAATGGCGTGCTTGCAAGGAAGTCCCATGCTCTGGAAGAACCCACATGTGCAGGTTCTCTTCGTTAGGTCAACAACATCCTGAGGGAAAGATATGACAACAACATGAATAGTCTTGTTGTGAAATAGTTTTCTTAATTTAATAGTCGTATTGTCGCTAAGACGACTATATCAATAGTCGTATTGTAACTAATACGACTAATTATATAGTCGTGTAGGCGACAACACGACTATATAATTAGTCGTCTATTTTACGATACGACTATTCCGGAATTGAATTATCAGAAACCATTGCGGAATGAATTCTTACCACATGGTATAAAGATGTGACTTCAAACTGCCATAACGATAGCGGTTGCACTCTGACTGTTCCAGCACTCTTATTCCTCATTTCGTTAATATGATTGTGTGCATACTTGGTTAATGGTGTCGTTAGCCGTTCTGCTTCCATGCGGCGTCTCTCGAAATGGGAGGTTGTGGTCGCACGAGTTTGCTCGATCAACCGAGTTATTGGCCAAAATCTAGCCTTCAATAGCATATTATTTGCACTTTCTGATATGCTTGATGTGAGCATCCCATATCTTTTACCAGGATATTCCACGTTAGCCCAATTTTTTTTATTGATCTTCTCAACATATTTCCATGCCTCCTCATTGTGGTCCTTCATCTTTTGCATGATTTCATCAAATTCTGTTCTCCGGAAGCATTTTGCAGCTCGGAATAGAAGGTCTTTTAAGTATTTATCCTTCCATTGATTAAGCATATTGGCAGCCATATGCCTTAGGCAAAACCCGTGGTGAGCCTCAGGAAATACATCAGCAACCGCTCTCAGAAGTCCCTTCTGTCTATCCGAGACAATTGTATCCAGAGATGCCGGGGGGTCCGTAAAGAGGGTGGCTTTGAGTAGGCTAAGAAACCACTTCCTGCAAGGCAGCAATCAGAGTGAAAGCAGATTCAAGAAGAGATGGGGGTACACAGTCGTATACGAAAGAAGACGACTATATTAGTAGTCGTGTTGCTCGAATACACGACTACTCATACAATCTTTTTAGCATACGTACCACGAATTTATAGTCTCTTTCTCAACAACTGCAAATGCAACGCACATTAATTGTTGGTTCCCGTCGACTGTTGTTGCAACCAATAACACTCCGGGGTACTTTCCTTTCAGGAATGTTCCATCAACTGTGAGCAGCGGCCTAAGTGATCTTCGGAATGCTCTTGCGACCGGGCCGAAGATCCAAAAGGCACGTCTGAACTCGTATCCGGCTTCCTCATTTTCAATTTCCGGAATATCACAACATCTTTCAATCACCACATATGTACCTGGATTACACCGCTCTAATTCCTTTGCATAATGGGGCAAAATACGATATGCGTCTCCCGGGTTGCCATCGATCAATCGTATCAATTCCTCTTTCGCCCTCCATGCCCTTTGATAGTTCACTTTGACGCCCCAATGTTTCTCAATGTACTGTTGGATATTAACCGTTTTTATGGAGTTTGAATCCTTGTGGAGGCCATGACACTTCCGTGCAATCCATAAGTGTGAGGCCAATGGATGATCTTTAGAACTTATCAAAATGTCGCATGTATGCCTTCCTTCACTCCTTGTCACGGTGACTCCGTCAACTAGATTCGAAGCCCGTATGTACCACTTGCACCCTGTAATCTTGCACTTTGCAGCAAAGGTGTCCTTGTTCTCGTCCGCCACTTTGAACATGAATTTCCTCTTGATTGCCAAATCAGTAAGAACCATTTTGAACTGTTTTATACTTTCGAATCCAGCCCCTAAGGCAAGTTGTGCCTCATAGTCGTCTCCTTGCAAACTGCCGCTCAACATCGTCTCCTCCTCATATTTTTTTGCAGGACCGGCCTGCGGTGAAGAGGTACCCCAATCCCAACCACCTTCACCATCAATATTGTTGTACTCATTGTCGTCCAAGTCTTGTGCCCCCGACGTGACAGATTTTCCTTTAGAAGTGGATGCTCTCGCTGCTTGTTGGAGTTCTATTCCTGACACAGACTGGTCTCCTCCCGTCGGATGCGGCCCGGGAAAAACTGGTAGTGTGAGAGGCTCGTCCCAGTCATCTGCAGACCACGGTATTTGTTCATCTTCAAATAATTCTTCTTCATCTGGATCTTCTTCTTCGTCTTCATTTTCATCTTTCTCTTCATCCTCGGCTTCATCCTCATCTTCATCTTCACCATTGATCCCATTCATCTGACACTGGTTATCGACTTCATTCGGAAATTCATCCTTTGTATTTTTATTACCATCTCCCAATCTGCGATAACAACATGGTAAGAATGGCATGCATATTGTACAAAAACGTCTAAACGACTTGATTATTTAGTCGTATTGTCGACAACACGACTTCAATTCCAGTCGTATTGTATACAATACGACTTCAATTCCAGTCGTCTTCTTGTATGCAACACGACTTTAATTCCAGTCGTATTGTATACAATACGACTTCAATTCCAGTCGTCTTCTTGTATGCAACACGACTTTAATTCCAGTCGTATTGTATACAATACGACTTCAATTCCAGTCGTCTCGTATGCAACACGACTTTAATTCCAGTCGTCTCGTATGCAACACGACTTTAATATATGTCCACTCGTTAATTTCACCCCTTACCTCACGGTTTCAATAGAAAAATTTTCATCTTTTCCTCCTTCAAAGGCTGGTGCAGGTGACTTATTCCCCGGCCTGCACGGCCTCTCCTGTGGTGTCTTACTGGCCGGCCTCCCATTTGGAGGCATTGAATTCTCGCCGTCCTTATCCACAGTGGAAACCATTTGCTTATTGGCAATGGAATTCTCTGTGTTGTTATTTCCAGCAGAAGTCCACTCCACGTATAGATCGAGTGGTCCATCTGTGCATCGCCTCTTGTTGTGAAGAATGAATATTGTCTTCACGTCTTCATCGTCTTCAAGGACGTATCGGGTTCCACAACGAACAAGATATGACAAAGACAATGTACCGGATGGAGACTTCAGCGGTAATCTTTCTTCCACTTGTTGCAACAGTCCTATGTACTTTACTTGTGTATCTATAGACATGAGCTTCAGTTTCCCACCCACATACCCATCAGAATTTGTGAATATTCCATCGTAGTGTAAGCACAAAGGTATGAAATCCATCCTTACCTGGTATTACAATAACGAAATTAATTAACAAACCTTGATTGAAAATAGTCGTGTAATAGTCGTATTGTAAAATACACGACTATAGTTATTGTCGTATTAGGGAATATACGACAGTAGGAAAAAGTGGAACACTGTGCAAATTTTCAACTTACATCTCTCGATCAAATTTACATTATATCAAACGTTGAATTTCAAGTTGACGTACCGTTTTTGAATGGGCGATGACTCTTTCACAGTTGTGTTAGCGTATCAACTGCTTTCCCGCTCTTTTTTCGTGTTTTGGCAGCAATATAACTTTTCCTAGTTTAGACGGCGCCGGCGCCGGCGACGTTATGGCCGGAGCTGCTGCACGGAACTTCTCCGGAACACCTTCTTCTCCGGACCGCCTTTTCCTTCTTCTCCGGAACGCCTTCTCAAAAAAATGCAAAAACCCCTGCTGCCGTATATAGAAGGCAAGGGTATTTTGGGTAGGTTCCAGGTCATATGAAAGGAAATAGCTTTTTCCAGGTGATATGATAAAACCAAACCCGGCGCCAGGTAATATGTAAAAAGCCCCAAAACTAGCCAACTATATAAATAAGCATTCCACCAAGCAGCAGGTACCCATGAGAGAGATCATGACAGATGCAACCTATGTATAGTTGAAGACAAAGTTATCTGATCACCGTTTTTTTTGCTGAAAATAGTTATCTAATCGCTTGATTGGTAGTTGCTCCTAGTTCTTTGGGATACAAATAAGGATAGGCAGATAACTCTTGTGCAAGATGCGAAACAAGAAGCCCATTTCCGTCACACGAAACTCGTATCTTTCTTCACTTGGACAGCTCCCCCAATCCACTCCCGCTGTTCCTTTGTGACTCCGCCGAGGAGTGGAAGTCAGTCAATCCCACTCGCACTTCCCAATCAATTTCCAGCTTTCCAAATATCAGATATCAGAATCAAGGAGCGCGGGTCGGGAAAATGGAGTCATCTTGCTCCGCCCTATTCCCGGGCCTCTACTACACCGGCGCCGCTGCTCCTCGACTCCTCCAGTCTCACGCGCTAATTTTCATCCGATGTGCCCACCTCGAAAGAGCACCCCGGCGGCCTCCCTCTTCTTCCCGCTCTACAACCCTCACCACCACGCGACGTGCGCCACCTCCCTTTAAGAAGCCCCCCCGCCATTGGAAGGAGGGCGAGTTCCCTGGCGTTTCCGACCCGGGCCCTACTGCCTCGCGCCGTCCTCCCATCAAGAACCTCAAGAAGAAGATGGACGATCGAAATGCGGCCCAGGCCTGGGCCCCCACCGTCACTGAAGTTCTCGCAGATAAAATCCACAAGAAACAATGGGAGGAAGCCCTTCAGGTGGGTTCTTCTCGCGTCTCTCATTTTCCTTTTCCCAACAAAACACAACCCCCTTCCATGCTCCGAGTCATGCTAGGGCCTTTGAAATGACTGAGGATGATGATCGGGCAGAAAATAACACTTTGTTTGGCAATGATGTCACATTGACCTTGCAAGTGTTTGATCTTTTGCTAGCTTGCCCGTTTTAGCAATTGTGCACCATGTGACGCTGTTTTGTTTTTTAATCTTCCTAACTGGTAGTAGTACAGATGGAAACTTGAATTGCCAACAATGTGAATGTCAACCATATGACTCGACTTTAATCTTCTTAACTTGCAATTTGCAAACAATGTGGATTGTCAACAATGTTATTATGCAACAGGTGTTTGAGATGCTCAGGCAGCAGCCCTTCTATGAGCCCAAAGAAGCCACATACCTGAAGCTCCTGGTTCTTCTGGGGAGGTCAGGCCAAGCCCAACTTGCTCATCAGCTCTTCAACGCCATGGTAGAAGAAGAATTGGATCCCACTGCACAACTTTACACGGCCCTCCTTGGGGCTTACTGCAGAAACAACCTCCTCGATGACGCATTTTCAATCCTCAACCAAATGAAAACCCTTCCCCTTTGCCAGCCTGATGTCTACACATATAGCATCCTTTTGAAGGCATGCGTGGAAGCAGCACGGTTTGATTTGGTGGATACCCTATACCATGATATGTCAGATCGCCTCATTACCCCAAATACTGTGACACAGAACATAGTCTTGAGTGGATATGGCAAGTCTGGGAAGTTTGACGAAATGGAGAAAGTACTAACTGGGATGCTCGAAAGTGACACCTGCAAGCCAGATGTGTGGACCATGAACACGATATTGAGCTTGTTTGGCAATAAGGGGCAGATTGATACCATGGAAAAATGGTATGAGAAGTTCCGGAGCATTGGAATTGAGCCAGAGACTCGAACTTTCAACATTCTGATTGGTGCTTATGGTAAGAAAAGGTTGTATGACAAAATGACTGCTGTGCTCGAATACATGCGCAAATTGCAATTCCCATGGACAACATCAACGTACAATAATGTTATCGAGGCATTTGCTGATGCAGGGGATGGCAAGCACATGGAATATGCTTTTGAACAAATGAGGGCAGAGGGTATGAAGGCTGATACAAAAACATTTTGCTGCCTTATTAACGGGTATAGCAATGCCAAACTGTTTCACAAGGTTGTTAGCAGTATTCAGCTGGCGGAGAAGCTTGAAATACCAACGAATACTTCTTTCTATAACGCTGTCATCTTGGCTTGTGCGAGGGCAGAGGATTTGATGGAGATGGAAAGGGTTTTTAAGAGGATGAAGGAGAAACGTATTAAGACAAATTCAGAAACATTTTTCATAATGATTGAAGCATACACGAAGGAAGGTATGAGAGATAAAGTTTATGATTTGGAGCAGGAGAGAGATCAGATTGCTTCAAATGATTTGCTAGGTGATTGAAGGAAAATGTCGTATGTTTGCTATTTATGGAGATATCATGAACACCGATAACATGTCTCAAAGATTAGATTGCCTTGGAATGGCTTTGAGGGCTAGTTGCTGTGTGAGTTGGACTTCTCTTAGCCATTGACGTCTGATATTGTGATTATTTTCCTCTTGTCAAATAGCTCTTTAACTCTGTAATGTCTTGAGGAGAAATTTCTCAAGTCTCAGTTTTCTTTTCATCCTACCTTTCCGTCTTTTGTGTTAAGATTGTGTGAATAACGAATCTGAGTTAAATTTCCCTTGGAATTTCGATTCATGGTAAATCTACTCTTGTATCCAGATCCGATAGTTAGATTAGATTTTCTTGTTGCTAAATGTGGTAGTTTCCTCCAATCCACATTTGCATGTGTGAGTTTTAATGTTCTATGATAAATAGTACTTGGAAAAGGGCCTTTTTGTGCTGTTTGGCTAGACCTTGGGTTCTTTCTGCTACACAATAATATGGCTCTCCACTGCTTCCTGGGGTGGAGAAAAGATCCGGACGACAGTATGTACCGTTCCACAAGTTAGAAGGATCATCCATTTAATCCTAATTAAGTTTCTAACTGCATTCGTCTTAATCATTTGAGTTCCTGCAGTGTTACATTGCAACTGCATCTCATGTGGTATATAACAAGTTCTAGGCAAAATAGCAGAGAAGAATCAAGGATTGCCTACGAACCCTCGTTGGTGTAAATGTCGTCATTATATTATTCAAATTCTTGAAGCATCTCTCTAAATCTTTAGTAGCTCCTTTTGGCTATTGGCTATCGCCCAATACTAACACCTCTAATAAGTTGGCAACCACGGAGAAAGGTGTGTAATGTTAACAAAAACTAAAAATAGAATAGCACAGTTCTTCTCCAGTTATGTACGAGTGTAACCGTCAACACAGGAGAAAGCAACTCGAGCACAAGGAAACTCTAGTGTACATGTAGCTAATAGCATGGTACGTAAAAGACAGGACGTACAGATGGACTTTCATGAGTACAGTAAAAGAGCAAGTGTAGTATGCAGTGACGAGTTAATTTCGGTGATGGAAGACGAATCCAATATGAGTAGCTGGTTTTTGCTGCTGTTGAGGTTGCTTATTAAGCAGAAGCACTGGGAAGCATGTAACATCCAGAAAATTAATAAGTATTTTAAAACTTAAATTTGACCTTCTTAATATTTGATTTGGTCATATTTTCCCTTGTGGAAACTAAAGCTGGTGAGAAGAGCTTTCCAACGCCACCTATTACGTGCAATTTGGAGTTCGGGGTAAAAAGATATGAGAAATTGAATTTGATTAAACGTGA
Source organism: Houttuynia cordata (assembly GCA_039654745.1). NCBI lineage: Eukaryota > Viridiplantae > Streptophyta > Magnoliopsida > Piperales > Saururaceae > Houttuynia > Houttuynia cordata. Next base: position 28,494,229 of record CM077503.1, read on the forward strand.
CAGCGATCGATCACCATAAGATCCGATCGATCGGCAAGCTTGAACCGATCGACGCCATAGCAAAACGATCGATTGTAGTTACTGTGATTTGCGAATGTTTTGTCTTGCGTAAAGCGATCGATTGGCAATAATGGCGATCGATCGGCTGAAACGCGGTAGTGTAATTTAACGCATACGACGATCGATCGCCGATTGCGGTTTGCGTTTTCTAGAAGTATTTTTGGGGTGGATTTGCTTGGAAAAGATACCAAATCCCAATTGGACTTGTTTTGCACGTCTCTAGGGGGATTGTGAGGTTGAAAGTGTCCATAATTTGGAAGATTAGTTTGAGAATGGATTCTCCCCCAACTCTATATAAACACTAGAGAATTGGCTTGTGCTAACCCTAGAACGTCCAGAGACTTTTCCCTTCTCCTTCCCACGTTCACCCATCTCCTTAGAGGCTTATTCTTGTGGGAGTTTGTGAGAGCTTGGAGCGGGAGATATGGAAGAAGCGGAAGAGACGAGAGGCGCGTAGAAAGGCGAGATCTTTGGAGGATTAAGTAGGATGGTTTTTCCCCTCTTCTCTCTTTTGATTATATATGTTTTTGACAAGTGTTTTGAGTCAATACCTTAGTCATTGTTTGGATTCTTGTGAGATGAATGAGTTATGTCTTTAATTCTATGCATAGTGCATCACAAATCATATATGCATTCATGTGTCACTTCTAGATGGAAATTCGCATCTAAGTCTAATACTTTATTAATTTTCTAGAGACTAAAGGTTCTGTTATTATTTGGTTGATGATGTTTCATGTTGAGTTTGTGCCTTTAAGGTGTGTCTCACATTAATTGTCTTGTTTAGGGTGTATTAATGTTTACAAACTATGTTATATATATAAGAATACAAGAAAGGAGTGAACCCTAGTAATTCCAGACAATTCTAGGTTCTGTAATTGGTCTAGGAGGGGAGTATATAGTCTGTTAATGATGTATTATCATTAATAATGTGTTATTAAGTGAGATAATCAAAGTTAATTAAGAATCTTACTCTCGGCCAGAACTGTTTCTGTGCTGATAGTTGGTGGTAAATAATTCGTAACTAATTCAAATAAAATCGGAAAAATATAAAATCAGTGGGGTTAGAAACTAGACTCACGAGGGTACTATCAGTAAAAATTTCAGAGGTTAAGTATTACTGTACAGAGCAAAGTAGCTGTCGGAAAATGACTGTTGTGCAGGAGACAGTGAGCAGAATTTGAGAGAAAATACTAAATATACAAATAACATCATGTAATATGATATGATAACGAGTAATACGTTAATAACAGTAATTGGACTATATACTTATGGCATATCACATTAAGAATTGGGTTAGATGTAATTCAATTATGAGGGATAATCCTTTGAACAAGTGATTCATAATTATCCATTTTAAAAAGCGTTGATGTCGGTTTGATATTCTACTTGGAATTCAAATCATCTAAGATTCTCTGATTTCTTATCTCTGATATTCGTATTATAAACTCTAATGCGGATGAGGAATTCCTATCTAGAGCTAAGCATGAAAGGTATGTATTGATTGTATGTTACTCCTTGTGTGAGTTGTCTTGTTATTCTATGCTACTCCAATGAGTGAGTTATGTGTTGACCAAAGACTTTAATGCTTCTTTCCATACTCCTTGAGAGAGTCTATTCTGGTGATAGATACATTATGATCTTAGAGTGTTGAGACCTCTATTCCTTTGAGATATTGCTCATATTGATTACATGATTGTTTCTTCCACTGGAGACCTTGCGAGACTCTCCTCACAGTGGTTTCATAGTATGCTCAATTAAGCCATTGCTAGATCTTGCGAGGTCACTTATAATTATGAAATTGCGATTCCATACTGCCCGAAGGGAGGCACTATACGTACGTTAGATTGTGGACATTACGGAAGGTCCCCAGTCTCCGCCCATCGTGTCCGTAAGCACTGGTGGGGCCAGCATCCTAGACGCATGGCAGGATTCCAAAGAGAGAACCCCTAGGGTGGTTCTGGTATGTTTAGTCACTTGCAAGCGACCGGTTCAGCGAGCAGAAATTGTAACTCCTTTCACTTTTGATGTCTGGAGCCTTTGATATGATTATTATCCTCTCCTTACTCATATGTGTAGTAGGAACCTTATTGATGTTTTTCCTATACTTGCGAGTTGGAATTATTGTTGACTAACCTTGCAGGTGTATAGACCTCGGTTAAGTTCAGACGTTGTGGAATGTCTATGACCTTTGTTATTCTTATTATTTTCTTACTGCTTGTTTTCATTCAGTGGGTTTTTACATCCTACTGAGTGTTTCTATGAAATACTCATGCATCCTCTGATGCAGGCGCAAACGAAAAGTGAGATCAGGAAGTGCAGTAGTGGAATGGCGGATTGAAGGCGCCGAGAAAAGTTTAAAGATTATTTAGTTATTTGCTTTGCTTTTATTGATGCTCATGACATTATTGGCAATTGTGTGCCATAAACATATAGGTTTATTTTATTTGACTTTCTTAAAGGGATTATTATTAAGTAAATTCATTTCATAGTATTCATTGATGTCTATTATTGTATTACACTGATTGCGGGCATAATCGGTTACACGTCCTTTTGAGATGATTGTAATCGGTTTAGAAATCGACTGTTCGGTCGCGTGCCCAGGATCTCTACCTCGAAATGTATCTCATTGATTGGCTTCCACACTCCAATCGAGGTATGGGATTTCGGGGCGTGACAAGCATGTCTCACTTGAGGGGCTTGATGACTTCCCAGGTGAAATCCGGGTCATCCCTCCCAAAATGGCCGTAAGCAGCCGTCTTCAAGTACCTGCTGCTGCCCCCCTCGTCAGGTCCAGATTGATGGCCATCATCCCCAGGCGGAAGTCGAAGTTCTCCTTGACGATCTTCGGGATCTCCTTGTCCGGGATCTGTGTGAGATATTTTAATATCCCATATATTGTAAAATTAATATAAAAATATAAAATTTTTAATTTAAGATATATGTGCCAATGGAAGGTGTAGTTAAAAGTAATTATCTTAAACAATTATAGTCCTAGCCGTTTAAGGAACTAGAGGTTTGATTTTCATAACATAAGTATTGAAAGTTCTCTCTGAAATAAAAAGAGTCGAGAGATAAACTAATTTATTCATTGAGGTTTGATTTTTTTTTTCTAATATTGCCTGGGGCATATTTTTATATCTTAAATATTTATAATATGTTATCATATTATGTGATTGAAGTTTTTTATGAATATAATAGTTTATTACGATGTTCAATAAATCATAACAATTGGTATTGAAGCATCCAATAAGTTTCGATTATGGTGCATCATACGCTTCCGCTATAGGCTCACGCCGGTGCATCACCGACTGACGCACGGATGTGTCATAGGTGACATAGATGGTTCGGTTGAACTAATTGTCAGATATGGGCCGACGAGTGGACATGTTGTCGGCGCGGGTCCTATGTGTGTGGCGGTGGCAGATCTGCATCTACATTTTCTTCCGTCGCCATGGCTGACTCTGGACGCAGGCTAGCTTCATAACATGCCGCCGATCACTGCCATGACAAAAAAAAAGAATGACAGAGAGTATCAATAATACTCCATCTGTTCTAAAATATTATGTAAATTTAAGAAAATGCTCATTTTCATTGGACCATGAAGTCCACAATGAAGTCGCATGACTTCTTCTCCGTTATATCCTATCCAACTCATATGTTAAGTCTACTCCAATTTTGGAAAGAGAAAGTGACGTGATTTGGGCGATTCGGTAAAATGTATATAATATTTTAAAATAATAAATATGTATAATATTTTGGAACGGATGGTATAATTTGCAATCAAACATATTTTACTTAGAGATAAGTTTACATGAGATCATTCTCATATAAGGAGCATGAGGCCAATCTTTATTGCCGTTAGATTCCGATCGGAAGGTGGATATCAAATCAATGGGTAGGTGAGTGTGTCACATCAATGAGTGGGTGAGATGATTATGGATATTTGTAGCCGTCAGATCAAGATCCAATAGCTACGATTCAAAGTGGCCTCATATAAGCAATACGAGAGCGATCTCATTTAAACTTTTCCCTTTTAGAGATAAGTTTACATGAGATCATTCTCATATAAGGAGCATGAGGCCAATCTTTATTGCCGTTAGATTCCGATCGGAAGGTGGATATCAAATCAATGGGTAGGTGAGTGTGTCACATCAAGGAGTGGGTGAGATGATTATGGATATTTGTAGCCGTCAGATCAAGATCCAATAGCTATAATTATACGATTTACTATAATTAATTTAAAGGAATATGTAATCGCTTCACACTTTGTTCCCGCCCGAAGTGCATAGCGTTTCCCCATTTCCCTCTTTCCCAAGTCCCACCCGTCATCCTTTTGCGGTCTTTTTTCCTTCACTTCGTTTTCTATCGCCTCTATTTTTTTTCTCTCCTTAGCCATCATAAGTAACCAAGAATCAGAGAAAATCAGAAATCCGTGCGAATCGTCGACTGTCTCCTTCACTCCTCTTCTCACTAGTCACTAGTTGGGTGGGTGTCTGTCTGAGAGGAAGAGGAAGATGGAAACCCTCACTTGCCAAGTTGCGGAGCAGCTCAACTCTACCCTTGGTCCCGACAAGACCCTTTTGGACGCCGCCACCGGAGTCCTAGACGCGCTCTCCAAGCTCCCCGGCTTCCCTCTCGCTCTCATCTCCATCTCTACTGGTCCGCCTCTTTCTTTTACACTAGTAAATTAAACTGCTTCTTTTCCATGTATTTCCCCCCATTTCTCCTCAATTGAACTTTGCCATGCGTATAGCTTTCGTTACATAGCTGTAATATTCGAACATCATCTTTAATGGAAATCGTAGCTTAGCACCATCTCTTTTAAGTACAGTATACTTCGTGTTTCTTAGTTGCGGGGATTCCTCCTATGTCACATTTTCACGACTCCTGCTGTGAGGCTTGGTTATTCTCATTACGCCGTGGCCTTGTACTATGCTTTTTAAGTCTCTCTTACTAGTGCTGTTTGTTTGGTTTTGTTCCCTTGCAGGAAGTAATGACCAAGGTCTGAAAATTGCCGCTGCCACCTTCCTCAAGAACTTCACAAAACGTCAATTTGAAGAAGGAAGTCCTTCTTCCAAAGTTACTCTTGAGTACAAAAATCAGCTTGCTCAAGCTCTGCTTGTGGTTGAACCAGCAATCTTCAGAGTTTTGATTGAAGCCGTACGTATAGTTATTCTCTTCACCATTCCAGATCTTCAAATTTCGTTAACTAGACGTTTTCTTAACCTATTTTTTCTAATGGAAAGTGTCTCCATGCAGCTTCGCTTTATTATTGCCAATACATTTGTCAAGGAGAACTCGTGGCCTGAACTAGTACATGAACTGAAATCTGCCATCCAAAATAGTAACCTTTTCAATGGAGGTGCTAATTGCCAGTGGAAGACCCTTAATGCCCTCTCAATTCTTCAAGCTCTTCTCAAACCCTTTCAAGTAGGCTCATTTTTCTTTCTCTTCAGTTGTTTGAAGCTACATTGTACAATTAATGTGATAACTTCCACTCTCGAATGTCAAATAAGAACAGTCTCAGTAGTTGTAATTCATTTATGTATGTCTGATGTTGGAAGCTATTAAGATTATCGTCCATTTTTGCAATGGGAGCATTTTATAGGTCTTTATCAATGGATTGTAGCACCTGGGAAAATTCCTTTCAACTGTTTGTTGAGAACGTCATATTTTCATGTCGTGATCATGTTCTGGTTTCATGTTATTTTTAGTTGATCCTTGCTCCTGGAAACATCCTATTACGGTGCTAGTGTCTTTTTCCTTAAAGGGCATCATTCCCAGTACATCACCCTCCACATCTGCAACATTTTGGTCATTGAACTACTGTACATGTGTGAGGTCGATGGCCTTCTTAATTGATTTGAATTGACTTAAAGATTTGCAGCTTGTTACTTTAAGTGCTATCTGATTGAGTCAAGAACCATCTATTTGTTGAATTATATATTCCTGTGAGAATTTATCGTGGAAAAAGACCTCAGTCCTTGCATAATTCATTATTGGTGAAGATACACAAGAGTTATCCAATAAGCATCACTTTTCAGAGGGTTATATTTGCTATATTTTATGGTGATAAAATATCAAAGCACTTGGTTAGTGTTTTGAAACTATTATGATTTGCAATTCTCCACTCTGTGAGAACTCCAAATTATTCTCTTGAAACACATTTGATAAAGTATCCACTTGCCCTGAACTGACCTATTTCACCAATAAAGCTGTAGTGGTAGTATGCATCATTTGTTGTATCATGTTTACTTTTGTATGTAAGATGGTAGCTCCCTATATTTTGAATGCCATATGCATTTGTAACATCTCGTCCTTGTACATTCGTCATATGCTTCAGTACTTCCTAGATGCAAAACTTGTAAAGGAGCCGGTTCCACCGCAATTGGAGCAAATAGCTGAGCAAGTTTTGGTGCCTTTGCTCCCGGCATTCCATTGCCTTGTAGATAAGGTATTATTTAGTTTGTTTTTTCACTAGTTATTACTGCAGATCATTGGGAATGTTAAATTAAGAACTCCTGTGTAATTATCAGGCACTGTCATTACAAGGAAGAATAGATGCAGAAATTGAGAAGGTCATTCTTATCATCTGCAAGTGCATATATTTTTCTGTAAGTTTTGATAATTTGATTATTTATGGAATTGGGACAGAGGACTTCATAGTTTCCATTGGCGATGGTGCATAATATCTTTACATTTGCTCCTTTTGTATATGCATCTTTTTTTTATTTTGAGAATCATATTAAAATTACTAAGCCTCCCATATATGTTTCCTTGCATGGATTTTGTACCATCATTGAGTCTGATAACTCAAATATGGTATGGAATTTATGTTGCCGACCCCAGATAACTGGGATAAGGTGCACGATGAAGTTGATAACTTTTTGTAGGTTCACACTGAAAGTCAAATGAAAGATAATTAGCCAATTCTCTTCATATTTTTACAAAATTTAATAAATGTTTGATAGCCATGTGTGTTCAGTGAGTCACTTTTGCTGGTGATCAAACTGTCTTTTAGCCTTTTCTCTTGCTTGTCTTATAACTCGTTATGGAAAAACTTGTATAGAATGCCATTAGTTAAATTTCTGAGTATGTGTCAGGAATTGCTTTTATAGGTAAGGTCGCATATGCCAGCAGCTATTGCCCCTCAATTGCCTTTATTTTGTGGTGATCTTTTTGGCATTTTGGATTCTTTGCCATTCGTTCCCATCATTTTGGGTGATGGGCATGTGCTGCGGTTTAAGGCTGGGAAGAGGGGTTTGCTCATTTTTTGTGCTTTGGTCACTCGTCATCGGAAGCATGCTGACAGGTATGCATTATCTTGTCTTCGCTAATCATTTAAAAAATTGGGGAACATTTCTCCATTGTCTATGTAATTAATTCAGGTTGATGGCCGACATAGTGCGTTGTTCTATAAGAATAGTCAAGCAAAGCCCTAATATATGTGTGAGTACTCCTCTCTACGGCCTTTTCTCTTACAATATGTGTAATTTATGGAGTTTACCTTTTTGATGGCTTCTAATGTTGTAGATTCTCTGGCAAATAGATATTTTATCATAGTTTAATTAGAAAATTGAAAAAACTCTTGGGTTATATTCTTTTGCACGAAGACATGCTTAAATATGATTAGATCAAATTATGACTAACCTAGGAAACTTATAGACATGCTTAAATGTAATTGGCTGAAGTAAGCATCTTCCTAATACGAGATGGGCTGAAACAGCAAGGCCGCAATTTTTTGTCCTACTGGTCGAAAGAGACATAGCAGTTTGTATAATTATTGGACCACAAACAGATTGCTGGCAATGCTTCTTCTGAGCTGGCTTCTCTCCTCTTTATGAGAGAGTTTTGCCTACAAAAAGGAGTTATCCTTCTCACTCTAATGTAAAAGCGTCCATTGCTCACTCAATATTATCCTACTGTTACTCTTCTTCCTTCCCCAATCTGTACAGGCGAGCCACCCACTCACAACACCACAATTTACTCTATGGAGCGGAGTGTTGGGCACCAAAGAGGAGTTATATAGATAAATTGAATGTAGCCGAAATGAGGATCTTAAGGTGGATGAGAGGGATAATTAGGAGAGATAGGATTAGAAATGAATATATTCGGGAGAACCTAGGAGTAGCTCCTTTAGGGGAGAAGCTGAGGGAATGTAGGTTGCGTTGGTATGGGCATGTGCAAAGAAGACCATTAGATGCCCCTGTGTGAGAAGATTAGAAGGGATACATATAAACGATGCTAAAAAAGGGAGAGGGAGACCTAAGAGAACTTGGATGGAGTTAATAAAAAAGGATTTGACTTTACTATCTCTTACAAAAGAGGTAGCCCAAAAATAGGCTTAAATGGAGGAGTAAGATCTGTGTCGCCGACCCCAAATAGTTGGGAAAAGGCGCTATTTGATTATGATTATGTAGCGCCATTTCTCTTTCCCTTACCTCCGTCCTCTCTAAAAGAGTGGCTGTCCCAATAATCGCTTTTCTTCCCAATATTGTTTCCTCAACTTTGAGCTTTCATCTTTCCTGTTCTCCTTGTGGATAGTTAGAGAAGAGTTTTATTAGTTTAGGGGGATGAGTACCCCTGCCTCCCCTTGGCTTTGCCCTGTTATTGGTTGTAAGTTCTAAAAGGCTTAGAAATATCAAAATCTACTTTCAAACTTCGAGATATGCAATGACAAAAACATTTTTGTTCCAGCAATGCACGCTTGTGCTATGCAAACTGTTAGAGTATATTTGTTCGTAATTTGATCAAGTCCTTAGTGTTAGTTCATTATAAAATAGAGGGTAGTTTAGTCAAGTTTGATTTATTTTCTTATCAAGTAATTTCCTGTTTTAGGCCTTGCTTGTATTAGGAATCTGATCTCTATAAGGATCGATTCTCCTCTTGTGTAAAAGTCTTTTCTATTCATAATACAGTTTTAGTCATAGACTTCTAACACAAACATCCAATTTGCAATTACCACCTCCATCTTCCTATTTTTCAACGATCAAAACTCTTAAGGATATAGTTTACCAGTGATATGTTCTAATATTATTGAGTAGGTTCATCTTTAGTATATTTCGCCATTACATTCAACATTTTTTGAAGTGGGCTGTTATTTACTATGTAGCTAAATTTTATTTAGGAGAAACATCATGACTGTTCTAAAGTTCCTGTATTTTAAATGGTGGCATCATGCAGAATCTTGACTACATGTCAGAACGAGTTATCTCATTGGCTTTTGACGTCATTTCGCATATTCTGGAGTCAGGCCCAGTAAGTTTTATGTGATTTGTTTTTTAAGGTTGGAAGAATAACTGTGCTATCCGTTAAAGTAGCTGGGTGCTACATTGGTCTTCCATATCCATTGACTTTATTTATGTTTATGTGTTACGAGTTAATTATGGTGCTTTTCTGTCATTCACCCAGGGATCTAAATTCAGTGATCTTTTCCTTGTTAATTTACCTGTGCTGGTGTCTTTCTTACACTAATTTTTTTTGCTTCTTCCCTTATAATATGTATGCAGGGATGGCGGTTAGTGTCTCCCCATTTTCCTCATCTGCTAGAGTCTGCTATTTTTCCGGCATTAAAGATGAATCAGAAGGTGAGTTGTTACAGATCATTTTCTTCACCATGTATAATTAGAACTAAATGGATGAAATAGTAGAGATGAAAACGTTGCAAAGATATGTTGGTTTTTACTAATACTATGCTCTAACTTTGCAATTTGTTGGACCAGAATTTCTTACTTCCTTGTAATTATTTGAGATTCTCTTTTTTTTTTTTAAATGTTATTTGCAATAGGATATTGTAGATTGGGAAGAAGATGGAGATGAGTACATGCGGAAGAATCTCCCATCTGACCTTGTATGGAAGCTGTCTTCATCAAATAAGGATATCCAATTGAGTTCTTCTCTTGTGGTATTGAAAAAATTTCCTGAAATTTTACTTATCCTTGAAGGAAGAAGTTTCTGGATGGAAAGAAGACTTATTTACTGCAAGAAAGAGTGCAATAAATTTGCTTGGCATCATCTCGATCTCAAAGGTTTATCTTCTATCTGAACTTACAACTTGTGTTTATTGCTTGTAATATTTGGCCTGGACTTTCCCCCCCTTTTTTAGGGCCCCCCGGTGACAAGTTATAGTAAAACTTGTGGCTCAGCAAAACGCAAAAAGGGTGAAAATCATAAAAATAAAGAGCGATACAGTTCTGTTGGGGAGTTGCTAGTGATGCCCTTTTTATCAAAGTTTGCCACTCCCTCACATGCCTGCACCTTGCCTGAAGCATCAAATGAGTATGAAATTTTTATCTCAATTAATGTGTTATTAGCAATTGTAATATACACCTTGTTGGTTTTAAGAGGTGAATAATTGAATTCACTATGCAAAGCTTTAAATTGCAAAATTTTCTCTTTCTCCTTTTATCCTCTAGTACCTTATCTTTGTCAATTCCCAAGCATCTATTATTTATAAATCAAATCTCTTCTGTTCTATGACTTTCTGGTATTTTAATGGCAGCTATTATGGTGTGCTGATGGCATATGGAGGTCTGCAAGATGTGAGTGATACATGATCTTGGTAACTAACTACTTTAGAATGGTTAAGAATTAGGAATAGTGACATTCACTTTCGGTAAATTCTGTTTTAAATTTTATTAGTAAAGTGGTGAAAAATTGTGTATTTACATATGTAACTGTAGAATTTTTCTTCTCTCTAGTTTTTAAGAAACAGGGATCCACAGTACACAACAGCTTTAATTCAAACCCGGGTTCTACCGTTGTATCTATCATCTACTCATTGTCCTTACCTGCTTGCCACAGCAAACTGGATCCTTGGAGAACTCGCATCTTGTCTTTCAGAAGTGAGATGGTCCACATGATGTTTTTTTAACTATTTTATTTCTTGTTTTCTGTTAAATATGTAACACGTAGATCTTAAATACGTAATTAGCTGGTCTGACTCCAAGTAGATGCAACAGCCACTTGTGCAGAAGAGGCACAATTGTATTACTAGCTCTGAATAAATGAGATGTAGTTAATATGAAAATATTGAGTTAGTACTGGCTTCTCTGTGAATCTTGAACAACTTGAAGCTGTTTGGTTTAAGAGGTATCTTTGTCCGACATCCCCAACTTATGATTTAGTGCCTTGAAACTTCACAGTAGTTGGTAGCTGTTTGTGCACTGAATGGGTTAATATTAGGAACTATGATATCCTCGCTCCATCTGAAATTATTATCACTGTAAGGTTTTCCAAAATGAACTAATTTCAGTTCCTTCTGGAAACTTTATAGTGAAAATAATTCCGGACGGAGGGAGTCTGATTTTGCTATTTTAGCTTTTGTCAAGACAATGAACTCTTTAATAGACATGTAGAACACACGCACATGGATCATGCATTCACCATTGCATATATTATCTTTATATGGCCAACTTGTCCAAACATTTTATTTGAAAATTCGAACCCTCAATTTTATCCTTTTCTGTTCCAGGAAATGAGTGCTGATGTATATTCTTCATTGCTGAAATCGTTGGTCATGCCAGATGTGGGCCATACAAATTCCTATCCTGTTCGTGTTTCTTCAGCAGGAGCAATTGCTGCATTGCTTGAAGTAAGATTCTCTTGTAAAATCTTTTATTCTTTTCTGAAAGTGAGTTACTTCCATTAACATTGTATATTTCTGCAGATTGCCATATCATGAGCGCATATTCTAGATAAAATGTTGCTACTTTCTTTTGCAGAATGACTATCTGCCACCTGATTGGCTGCCTCTCTTGCAAGTGCTGATTAACAGTATTGATAGCCAAGAAGAGAATGAGTCAACCATATTATTTCAACTTCTTACTACCACAGTGGAAGTTGGCAGTGAAAATGTTGCAATGCATATCCCAGCCACTATAACAGCTTTGGCTGCTGTCATTTCAAAGCATTTACCTCCTCTTCCAGAACCCTGGCCTCAGGTAATTACATATATATCAAATAAAGAAGGATAGAGATTGCAAAGGGTGAAATATTCCATAACTACATACAAGATCAGGATAAAGGAGAAAGGCAAGAATGGGAATAGATATCTTGATGGAAGGATGTCAGAAACAGTGAACTGATGTCTATTGTTTGTCAGGTGGTTGAGCGAGGCTTTGGACCAATAAGAGCTATGGCACAAATATGGGAGAGCTCCATCCCGGATGAAAGTTACCAGGATGGAGTATGCCAAGATTGGATATGTGGATGGGCCACCACGGCTAAAACGTGTACCACATTACTGCAAAAAGCATGGCTTACAGTGGTATAAACCGTGTCAACTAGATAAAGCTGGTTTTTCTTATCATCGTTCTGATTGCAGTGTTAATTGAACAGAATTTGATATAATAGGAAAGCACTGCTATTTGCAATTTTTTCTAATTGAATACTATCAAAGTTTTAGTTTAATAATAAGATTTTTACTACGTTTTGATTAGGAAACAGAGGATTCTGATAATATCCCTCTTCCATCATGCTTGGATGATGTTTCAGTGTTGCTTGGGCATATCATAAAATTCATCATCCGAACAAACTCAATTGCAGACCTAGGAATTCAAAAGTTGTTGCAAGTATGGGCAGATATGATTGCTGATTGGCATGCTTGGGAAGAAGTGGCGGACATGGCAATGTTTGATACTGTAAAAGACGTGGTTAGCTTGCACACAAAAGTTGGGTTGAGAGATTTCTTTTTTGGACGCGTTTTGTCCCCGCCAGCTCCGCCTGTACCACAACGTTCGATTATTGAAGGCATCACTGCTTTTGTTGTTGAGGCCTTTTCAGCACATAAATCTGCAGTGTGGAGGGCTTGTTTGTGTGCTCACGTATTACTCCATATGACAAACTTCTCATTGGAAACAGAAGGTGTAAGGCAGATGCTAGCAACTTCCTTTAGTCGGGCAGCTTTTTCTCGATTTATAGAGATCCGAAGCAAGCCTGTAGTCCTGTGGAAGTCTTTGCTATTGGTCATATCATCATGCTATCTATCTTATCCTGATGTTGTTGAGAACGTTCTCTTGAGTTGTGAGAAAAATGGTTTTGCAATTTGGGCTGGCGCTTTGGTATATGTCATTACTGACTCTTCTGGATTTGTTCTTTCAAAGCAGGAAGTGAAGTTGGCTGGTAAGACTGCATGTGTGTGTATGTGCTTGTTAATGAGAAAGCGAATGTGTGTGTGATTGTTAATGAGTACGTGAATCAGTATTGTTTGTTATTGTTATCAGTATTGACCCTTGCAAAGGTGGTGGAACGGCTGGTACTCACACCTACAAACACTGTAGATGGTGCCTTAAAAGACTGCTTCATCTCTCTAATGAAGGCAGTAATACACATGAAAGAATTGCCGGAAGGCGAGGACGAAGCAGATGAGAATACAGATGATTTTGATGATCAGGAAATTGGAGATGAAGATTGCGAAGATGATGAGGTAGTGGAATTTAAGCTTATGGATGGCAAACAATTTAATTTTTTAAGTTTTCACTTTGAGATACTACAGTTGCTCAGCCACCACCAGTTAATAGGGTTTGTCAAATAACCAAGCTTCCCAAAAGCTTAAGCTGGTAGAAAAGGGTTAGTATAATTTTTAGCTCATCTCAACTCTCCCCCCACACGTGCAAGCATCCATTAAAGCTTAGCACATGGACATAATAATAGGAGAGAGGAGGATAAACTAGGACCTTGGGGAAAATATGCTCTGAAACATATATGGATGAAAACTGCTCCCTGCAGGATTCGAAACCAAGGCTTGTGCCATGCTACCATGTTAGATAACCAAATTTCCCAAAAGGTCGAGCTGGTAGGAAATAATTATTATAATATTGTTCTCAACAGGGTTCAACATACTGCACCATTTCTACAGTAGGAAACGAGAGTATTAATATTTATTTGGTGGCGATATAGGAATCTGAGGATGACCATGAAGAAACAGAGGAGGAGTTCCTTGAGAGATACGCGAAAACAGCTGCAGAATTGGAGAGTGGCTTGATTACAGAAGATGATGACGCAGATGAAGCTGAAGAACTTGAATTGGGTAAGCTGGTCAAATTTATCAGTTATATGATCAAAGAGAGATTCATCTATTAAGTAATACGAACTATGACTATACATATCTGGCATTTCTTGTTACACATTTTTTTGCCTGTTTGTTTTATGCATCAAGGTTGTGGAGATAACTAAGTAATGCAGTTGTGTTTTGGATTCTTGAAAACCTCAAGGAAAAAATTCTTAACCATAATTCGGCTAGAGGTTTGTCAGTTGTGATGGTGTTTTCTTAACTTAAAAGCTCATACAAAGTATGATTTTAAAGGTTTTCTCCCACCATTTGAATAATATAATCAAGCAAGCTTAAGTATAACCTATTGTACAACTGGCAATTAAAAATTTATGGAATTTTTTCTGGTACGTTTTGAAGGACATTGTACATCTAGCAATTAAAATTCGATTCAATTTTTTCTATTATGTTTTGAAGGACTTATTTGTGTCTAGTCAATTAATTAAATTTGATTTTATTAAATGTCTATCATTGTGTCTCAGTCATTATGGTTTGTTCTCAGGTGCACTAGAGGGAGTTGATCCAAATGCAGTGGTTTTCTCCTTGGTGGAGAGGTACCAACAAGTTTTCTCACAACTGATGATGCCATCTCAGTTTGTCACGGAATTTCTTGATTTATTCCCGGAGTTCAAATTATTTTTCAAGGCTTCTTAGTTTATTGGCCTTTTCTTTATAATTTAATTGTAACTTGTTACCCTATTAAATGCTCACTATTTGTAATCCGATTTTTAGTGGTCCGGAGCATGAAATTGTTGCCTGAGTAATGGAAGTTTTTTAATCACAGTGTGAGTTGATGAATGTGGTCTTTATTTTTTAGGTGCCATGAACTGGTAAGTGATAACTGCTATACCCTTGTTTCTTTGATAACGAAGAACTACTACCATGCTCTTTCTATAGCAATTGTTTGTGAGGGAATGTCGTCTTGCCGATATATCGGTATCGGTATCGGAACCCACCCGATAGATCGATACGAATAAATCTCGTTTTTCAGTTTTTTTTTAAATATCCGCAATATTTCGGCTTCGGACCGATATCGGCCGATAATCACTATTTTTTTAAAAAAAATATTTTAATTTTTTTTTTGACTTTCCTGTTTGTTTCTCATCATAATATGCATTTTTATGCAAATTTTGAAACCTATGCTTTGTCTAAATTAATGTAACTCATGAAAATGTATGATAAAAATTAGTTTTTGACCACCGATATTTTTTTACACAATATCTCCGATATCACTTTGGCCGACTAATATTTTACCGATAACTGATACGACATTCCATGCCCTAAATAGCTATGAAAAAGCTCGTCCGTTAAAGGGCATTTTGGTTCAGATAGTGAAGTTGTCTCTTTTAGGGGCCGTTTGGGGCGTGATTATTACAAAAATATCCAGACTGGATATTGGATATATACTGTAGCATCCATGTGGATTTTTACATCCAGCTGAAACACATCCTGAGGAATAACACATCCTGAGGAATTTCAGCTGGATATAATATATCCAGATGCTACAGTGTAGCAAAATATCTCATCTAGATGCTACAGTGTAGCAAAATATCTCATGTGGATGTTTTGCTTTTAATCACGCCCCAAATGGCCCCATAATGGGAATTCTGAAAAGGGCATTTTGGTCCGATAATTACCCGTCGGTTCCGGCCCTCTGGGCCTGCGTGGTTCCTGCCTGAACGCATATAGCGTTAGAAGGTCGAATTCCTAGAGCGAGAGAGGTCTCTGTTGTTGTTAGATTGCGCGGATCTTCGTGAAAACCTTAACTGGGAAGACCATCTCCCTTGAGGTGGAGTCTTCCGACACCATCGACAATGTCAAGGCCAAGATCCAGGACAAGGAAGGCATCCCTCCCGACCAGCCTCTCTTCGCCGGAAAGTAGCTCGAGGACGGCCGCACCCTCGCCGACTACAACATCCAGAAGGAATCCATGCTCCACCTTGTCCTCCGCCTCCGCGATGACGCCAAGAAGCGTAAGAAGAAGACCTACACCAAGCCCAGGAAGATCAAGCACAACAAGAAAAAGGTCAAGCTCGCTGTTCTCCAGTTCTACAAGGTTGACGACTCCGGTGAGGTTCAACGCCTCCGCAAGGAACGCCCCAACGGCGAGTGCGGTGCTGGCACCTTCATGGCCAACCACTTCGACCGCCACTACTGCGGCAAGTGCGGCCTCACTAATGTTTACAATAAGACTGGAGGTGATTGAATCGTGGAGAACAATTTTTTTAGGCTTTTAAGGCTCGCGAAATTTTAATTTCTGACAGAAGGTTGAGAATTTCGGCTCCAAGTTCATAATGAAGCATAATTAGTGGTGGTTTATAAGTTACGTACTGTTTTTTAAGGGCTAATCCATTTAACTGCTTCTGTTGATTGTACGTTTATAAGGATGGATTAGGGGTTCATGAAAATTAAAAATGGAAAACCATATATGAAAGTAGCATTTTCACCTATTTAGGAGTTAATAAAAAGCAGGGCTATAAAAAATTACTTTTTGGGAGGGGCCGAAAATGCATCTAAAAAAAGAGGACCGGTAGCCTCTGATCGACCGGAGAGAAGCTCTCTCAGGTCGTGTGAAGGTTCAACCGTCGGATAAAATCCGACAGTGGAGATGGGTTTTTTAATAAAAAACCGTCCCTTACCCCCTCCCCTCCCCCGATACCCTTACCCCCCCTCCCCCGACCTCTCTCTCGTCCCGCCTCCTCCGCCCTCACCCTCTTCCTTTGTCGTCGACCAGATCGCTGCCCCTCCTCCGCCCTCACTCTTTTTCCTCGTTGCCGAGCAGATCGCCGCCCTTCCGTCGCCCTCTCTCTCCTCCCTCGGCGCTGCCCCCAACTTCTCCGCAGCATACCCAAGGCAACTCCTCTCTCTTCTTCTCCCTTTCGGGGCTGATTCAAGGCGCACAGAGACTCGGTAGGATTTCTGGACCCATTTTCAAAATTCGGTTTCTTTGCTTGTCTTAAGCTGAAAACCTAAAACGAGAGAAGCTCAGTTGTGGGGTTTAGAGATTTTTATGAATAATGAAGCAAGTGTTGGGAGAATTGCACATACGGAATCCTTGTTTCAATGGTGTTTTTTGTTTGGTAAATTTTGTGGCGTGCTATATGTTCGATGAAATGCCTTATAGAAAATGTGGCATATTCTTATGAGATTGTTTATTCTTCTTGGGTGGATACTCAGGCAATTGCCATTCTTGCAGTTGTCGAGAAAAGCTTTGAAGAAATGAGGTTTAAGAAATTGCTGCTTGCTTCCTGTTCTATCCTCTTTTTTTTTCTTTCTTGTGTTGAACCAAGGTTGGGTAATCACATGCCTTTACAAGAGAAGGCAATAGATTTTGATGAATCAACTCATAATGCTGGCGGGGCAGCTGAATGAAGTATGAACTTGATACTAGTTCTACATTAATCGAATGTCAGCATTTGCTTAACCTCTGTCTACGACTGGTTCTAGAATGTCCTATTTTTTTTATACAGTACTTGATGGATTTAAATCTTTAACAGAAATTCTGGTGAGTAGTTATGGTAATCTCAATATTATTCGTGCATGTTCATATGAAAAAGTCAGTAAGTTAGTCATGTATACCAGCGATTCTACTGGTGGTGGTTCCATCCCCACAAGGTTTACTAGCAAAGGTCAGAAATCCACAGTTATGCAGCCTATGTTGTATGACCATAATGATGATCACTATCCAAGTGCAGGGGTTACTTCGGCTAGACTATGAATGATAGTGAAGGAAAAAATGTTGTCGGTAATGCCTTGCAAAATTTTGCATGGGGTTGTACTTCATCTGTTGGAATAGGTTCTCCTAGCGACTAAAATTATTATCAACTACTTTTTCTCTAATTGGAAAATTATTATTTGCTTATGTACTTATTGACTTGTCAACTTCAATTGCAAATGCAGAACACAACTACCCAAAGACCATATGCAAGTAAGAAGTTTTAATGGTGCCAGGGTTCGATGCATTTCTTGAGCTCAACTTTTCAATGTATTGATGTTCGATTATGACATTCTGTTATACAGAACATTGAGCTTTTCCATTTGCACAGCTTTCGAGAATTCAATTGTAGACCTGGCTGTTGTCAGCAGCTTTGTGAACTATGTTTTGTGTAACTTTTAAATAAAACCATGTTGTTTTGAAGTAGTTAAGTTTTTATGCTAGCAAGCCTAATAAGAAGGTTTTGGAGTTGGCATTTCCATGGTTATCACAGCTTATGGAACAGCATACCTGTGTAATTTTTTTTAAATGAATAATACATTTAAAAAAGCTACTTCAACCAAGTGGAGAGAGCCTTCCTCCACTCAAGTGCCTAGCTGGTGCCTTTTCCGATGTCGGCTACGGAAACGATCAGAGATGAGCTCAGAAGAGTGGGCTGGGGGGTATGCTCAAGACACTAATACACTACCCTTGTATTGGAGGAAGCATATTATTGGCTAAGAACACTTATTTATGCGGCTGGCATTTTAGATCTGATGTCCCCCAGTCACCAATAGTCGAGGGCAGGGGTAGTCTGCACTCTCAGTCAAAATTATACATCTAATGAACCAACCTTGGGGAACAATGTACCAAACAAAAAATTAAAAGAACTTCGTTACTTGCATTGGAAAATTTTAACAAATTCAAGAATGGGAAAAAATCTTATGCATACAAGAGCTTAACGAGCATTGCCATTTGCACATTCATGTTCATTTCTGCTTATAAAAGCATGTACAGTTAACATGAATCAAAGCAATTACGCACACATTGTACAATACCGAATGGCGCCTTTTATACAAAATAAAATGCAGAGCACATAAATTCCTGTACTCCTCAGCAGTATGCGTGACACAAGAACTCACTCAGGGAAAAAAGGTGTCACGCCCCGAAATCCCATACCTCGATCGGAGTGCGGAAGCCAATCAATGATATACATTTGGAGGTAGAGAATCTCGGGCACGAGACCGAACAGTCGATTTCACCACCAATTACGATCATCTCAAAAGGATGTGTAATCGGTCATGCCCATAATCAGTGCAATACAAATACAAACATTAATGAATACTATGGAATGGAAATTTACTTAATAATACTGATAATAATCCATTTAAGAAAGTCAAATCAAATAAACCTATAAATCTATGGCACACAATTGCCATTAAATGTCATAAGCATCAAATAAGCAAAGCAAATAATATAAACTCTAAGTCTTCACGGCTCCTGCGACCGCTTCACTACTGCAACTTCCTGATCTCAAATTCCATTTGCGCCTGCATCAGAGGATGCATGAGTATTTCATAGAAACACTCAGTAGGATGTAAAAACCCACTGAATTAGGACAAAAGTATGAATAGGATAAGAATAACAAAGGTTTATGAAGATGCCGCAACATCTGGACTAAACCAAGGATTTATACACCTGAAAGGTTAGTCAATAATAATTCCAACCCGCAAGTAGGGAAAACAACAATAAGGCTCCTACTACACATATGAGTAAGGAGGGAATGATAATCATATTAAAAAGCTCCAGACATTAAAAGTGAAAGGAGTACAATTTCTGCTCGCTGAACCGATCACCCCCAAGTGACTATACCAGAACCACCCTAGGGGTCCTCTTTTTGGAACCCTGCCATGCGTCTAGGATGCTGGCCCCACCAGTGCTTATGGACACGATGGGCGGAGACTGAAGACCTTCCGTAATGTCAACAATCTAACGTACGTATGTTGCCTCTTTTTGGGCAGTGTGGAACCGCAGTACCACAAATATTAGTGACCCCGCAAGATCAAGCAATGGCATAATTTGAGCATACTATGAATCCACTTCCGGAGAGAGTCCCGCAAGACCTCAAGTGGAGGAATCAATCAAATAATCATGATGAATAATAATTCAAAGGAATAGAGGCCGCAACACTCTAACCACATAAGGTATCAATCACCGGAATAGACTCTCATACGGAGTATAAGTAGAAACGTCACACAAAGAGAATAACACATTCCATACATATGTTCATGCTCAGCCCTAGATGGAAATTCATATAGGTCTTATTGAAATATATATAAATCAGAGACAAGGTGTTAATGAGTCCTAGATGATTTGGATTCCAAATGGAACCTCAAACCGACACAAACGCTTTATCTTCAAATACACGATTACGGTTTTCTTAACATAGGTATTACCCATCTATCATATTAACCATAACCCAACTTTACTGTAATAATCATAAGGATATAGTCTAGTATTAGTTACTAGCACGTCATACCATCTTCACATCTTATTAAGTGGTTTTACTTAAGTACTTAGTATTTTCACTTAGATTCTGCTCACTGTCTTTTGCACAACAGTCCCCTTCCGGCGGCTCCCAGACACTGTACAGTTGAGGTTATCTTCTGAAATTTTTACTGAGAATACCCTTGTGGGTCTAGTTTCTAATCCCACCAGTTTTATATTTTTATGATATCATATGAATTAGTTATGAATTATTTACTGTCGACTGTCCGTGCAGAAACAGTTCTGGCCGAAAGTGAAACACATGATTAAACTTTAATATTCTTATTCCGAACCACTTATAGATGATAATTTACTCATGATAGATGATAGTACTCCCCTCCTAGATTAATTACAGATCCTGGAATTAACTAGAATTACCAAAAGATTCCCTTTTTATCATGTTTCTCCCCATATAGCACAATCTTAGACCAAATATCTTTCAATTAAGTCGATTTAAGCAAAACGATCATTAAGGCATAAGACTCAATCATTAGACCTCATAATCAAAGCAATATCAGAACTTTTATCTTCTGTAAAATTAATAAAGCATCCAACTTTGATCTGATTTACCATCTAGACATGAAGCATGAAGGCATATATGCATGTATCGCAATACACATGGAAAACAAGACATAAATCATTAATCCCGCAAGATTCAAAGCAATACTCCAAGGAAATCAGTAAGAACACTCATCATATAATGTGAGAAAAGAATAAGAAGAGAGGGAAAAACCATCCTACACTTTATCACCAAAAGACGTCGCCTCTCTACGCGATGTTCGTCTCCTCCGCTTCCTTCAAAGCTCCTGATCCAAGCTCTTGAGCAATTCCCACTAGAAGAGGTCTTCTAAGAGAGGGATGAACGTGGGAAGGAGAGGGGAAAGCCTCTGGACGTTCTAGGGTTTAGTTTTCAAAAGCACAAGCCTAGACTCTATGGGTTTATATAGAGTTTTTAGAAGATCTTTGCCCAATCAATTCTACCATATCTTGGGCACTTTCCACCAATGGGAGAGTCCCTAAATCACCCTAGGAACGTGCAATACAAGTCTAGTTAGGATATGACATCTTTCCCAAATAAATCCGTCTCAAAATAAGTTAGAATTTGCCAAACCGCAACTGGCGATCGATCGTGCAATACGGCGATCGATCGTCCTGCGCTGTTTACAAACTGCGCGATGGCGTCGATCGTAGCCGATCGAAGCCGATCGATCGTGTTCCATAAGCCGATCGATCATGTTTATTCAATTTCCCATATCTTTTTACTCCGAACTCCAAATCACACAAAATTGGTGTCGTTGGAAAGCTCTTCTCACCATCTTTAATTTAAACAAAGCACCACACGGTCAAATTAATCATTGAGAGGGTCAAATTTCAGATTTAAGATACTTACTAATTTTTCGGATGTTACAAAAGGTGAAATCATAGCAGTGCTCTCGTGGAATTGGCCAGCCGGCAATCACAAGTACACACGCTTCTGGTGCCATGAACAGCACACTGTGACCGTAGAATATGCAATTTTATATTTGTTAGCTTCCCAGCCAGCTGCAAGCATCCACAATCACAAAATCAACTTCAAAAAACATGAAACGCCATAATCACAGGAAAAACTACAATTCATTCTTGAAACATCCCAGGTTTTAAGGTCAAACCATATCAGCATTCTAGACGTTCTAGAAAAATTGAAGCCCTAATTTAACCATATTCTACAACACGAAAAATGAAATTGCTCCACCACCAATAGAACAATAAAAACCTATAACTGCACTAATAGCATCAAGGAAAATTACATACTATTCTCCAAGTTAAGTCCTCTAGACCCAATGGTTGAGCAGGGCTTGAATACAAAAAGTGCGCAGAGTACTGGTCAAATTAAAATGCATATGTCAGTACTTCTCATATTGATCAACCTTCTGTTCATAATATACACCAGAAAAAAAGAGTATCCTATAAAATAAACAACGACTAGTCTTCCCTTCAAGAGGTTGGCTTGCATTTCCCTGATCTGTCTAGACATAATACTCTTTAAGGAAGTTTATGAGGCACCCAGGTTGGATGGCATCATCAGATGAAACAAACAAAACTATCTGCAAACGTGAGAAAGAATAGTTAATCCTGATGCCTCATCAGATCATCAGAGAAAATTGGTACAGTACATGGTTTTAAACTAGAAAAAAAAAACACCTCGGAGTTCAGTCAACTGCACTTAATAGTTAATCCTGATGCCTCGAATTTGAGAAGAAAAATAAGAGATCTGATTTGTGTCCACAATCAATAGATATTGATGCAAAATTAAAGCTTTTGACAGTAAACCAAAAGGAAAAATGTAGCTTTTTACTAACCAGTGCTTTTTACTCTGTGGCAGCGACGGGGGCGGAGGAGGGGCGACGGGGGAGGAGGATAGAGGGGTGACGAGCCGAGCGGCGATGGAGGGAGGATGGGGGCGGCACCGAGCTGCGAGGGAGTGAGGGAGGGGTCAGCGTCGAGCGGCAAGGGAGGGAGGGAGGATGGGGTCGATCAGCGAGGGAGTGAGGTACGGGGACGGCCCCACGTGGCGAGGGAGGGAGGATGGGGGCGGCGCCGATCGGCGAGGGAGGGAGGTGGAAGTAGTTTTTTTTAAAAATACCTCTTAACCGTCGGATGAGATCCGATGGTTACAAATAAGAGCGCCCGGAGAGAGCTCTTATCCGGGCGCGCGAGGCTACCCTTCTCCCCGAAAAAAAGCCCAAACATAGCCCAAAATTTTCAGACTTCAAATCCTACGGAAGTTCACTTTTATCTTTGCCTCGAGTTGGCGGCATACATTATCTACCGAGTTTCACTCGTACAGTCGTACCGGAATCAAATGGTACAAAATTCACATAAAGAAAAGGTCCTCTTGGGCGTCTGCCACGAGCTCCTCCCCGTCGGCCGTAGTATTGGCCAGCGCCACCCCCGTCCTTCACCACCGCCCCTTCTGCACCGTCGACATTCTTCGAGGTCAGCGTCCCGGTCATATAGAGGTTGACGTTGGACGATCGACGCTCGCCAGGGCTTTGTCCGGCGGCTGAGTTCGCCGGAACTTCTTCTCCTCTCTCGCCTCCTCCATCTGCGGGTAACTTTTCTCGTCTCTCTTTCTCTATCTCCTTGAGAAGAAGACCAGCTGAGAGACGACCCATTTCCTACTTTTGGATTTTATTTTTTTTTCATCTTTTTTCTATGGAAATAGGGAGTTTTTTTTTCAAGTTTTAGATCTGCGAAACGGAGGAGGAAGTGGAAAGTTCAGAGTAATTAGTTTTTGATCTTCAGATCAGGTCTTTGGGTATTCGACAAATTGGTTTTCTAGCATTATTCAGGTTCAATGAGGCTAATGAAGTGCAAAATGTTTAGTAGTAATTGAGTAGTAGTATGTTTAGAGAATTGTGTGCCTAGTTATCATAGATATTAGCAAAAAATTGCATCTATTAATCTTCGGATTAATTTGTTAGGTGCTTGACAAATTGTTTTTCCAGCACTATTTAGGTTCAATGTCTCTAATAAAACACAAAATGCTGTGTAATAGTTTTTAAGAATGTTTAGGGAATTCTTTGCATAGTTATCTAAGTAATAAGCATAAATTTGCATCTTTTAATCTTCATAGTAGGTTTTTACGAATTTGAAAAATTGGTTTTCCAGCAGCATTTAGGTTTAATGAGGGTAATGAAACGCAAAATCTTGTGTAATACTTTCTAAGTATGTTGAGGAAATTATGTGCCTAGGTATAATTGTAATTTACAAAAAGTTGCATCTTTTAATTTTCTAATTCTTTGCTAAGGTTTGGATAGATTTTTTCTTGTAGATTCCTGGGTTTTAGTTCTTTTTTTTTTCTTTCTGATTGAATTTATAGTGTGCCTGATACGAATCGTTAAGTTATTGAAATCCAAAAGTTATAGGAATGTTAGAATGAACTGTAAAAAGCTGCTTGCTATTGTATCTCAGAATCCTCTCTGTACCAATATGGAATTATCTTGTGTCTTGTGTGTTCAAACTGCTTGCTATTTGCCTTTAGATAGTTTCAAACTGTCTCGTGTCTTGTAAAATTAAAACTGCCATTTGTCTTGTGTGTTCCTGTTCTGTCCTTTCTCCTTTTCTTTTATATTGGAATAATGCCTATATGTTATATGATGGGTACATATTATTAGGAATGGCTAAAAAAATAAAAAATTTGTTGTTGATACTTGATACTCTATACTAAAAGATTCTTTTATGTGCATTATGGAGTTTGAGTTGCTTCCATGGGTGGAATTCCGTCTTTTATTGATTTTAAACTGCCCGGCCCTTTTTTTAAGGGGTCTTTGTTGTATAACTTAAACTTTGCTTTGAATTTTCTTTTTCGGGATTGGTGGATGTGTTTAAGTTCTTGGATTGGTGGATATGATTTTTAACTTGGTGTATAATATTATCTGCGTGACCATTATCTTGTGAAGAATGTTTGTGGTGTTGTTATTCCTAGGGTAGACATTGTCTTTAGATGTGTGTATTTTATTTGGTCATAGGTGTTATGGATTCTGATGTGGTTGATGAATGTTTTATGAACAAAATGTTTTGTGAAGATGGGGAATGATAAAAAGCGTCATGAGCTTGGAAGGGATCCATAGTTGAAAAAATGTCTATGCTTTGAATTAGCAATTTGGAAGTTTATACTTTTTTTGTGAAGTAAAACTCGAATAATTGGCTAGTTCATTTACTTTAACGGTGATTAAATTGCTATGGTCTTTTTGAGAAAAGATGATACTATAGGAAGCCTTACTTGAATTGATATAGTCACTTTTAAAAAGGTGAGATTTACATGATTACAGTTAGCCTTTTTTACTTCACCAACTAATAGTTGTTGTATGAAGGTTTTTGTAAAGTAGAACAATTAATACTGGATGCATAATTTTGGTCTTTTTGGAATACAGCAGCCCTTTCAGTTTCATGTTAGTTCCAATGAATTAGTAGTAGATTTTCTAGGACATTTTCGTTGCTACATTTTCTGGAACCCCTAAGTAGGTCAGAAAATTGATTTTCAGTGAAATTTTCATGAACACTTTCTGTAACCCCTAACTGTTTTTTAAGGGAAAATCTATTTTTCCATGAAAATTCATTTTTCTAGAGAAAAAAATTTTCATAGAAATTTTTTATTTTCTAGCATTGTTCAGTATGTGACACCGAGGTTAGAAGAAAGTTTATTTTCCATATAGTTTGTTGTTGTCACCTTCCATGCTTGCATATTTCTCTATCGTTTTTACTGTAACCTATGTAGCGTATTACTACAGATGCTGGTTGATTCTGATACCGGACCTAAATGAATTTGGTATGTTTTTATAAATGCCAAAAATATACTACAAATGCTGCTTGATTCTGTTTTATGTGAATATTTTTAAGCTTCTGTAGTTTAGAATTCTGGCCAAGGATGTGTTAGACAAAAGAACTTTGATGCTTTAACCGCTTTTACATGTGATATAGGTGTATATATATTCGATATTCTATTTAGTAATGATTCTATCAGGTAAATTTTTGTCACTTCAAGGAAAATTGACTTGAAGTTTTCCCCTGCAACTTTTTGTTTCTTTTACTATACCCATATGCTATCCTTGTCACATTTTAATAGTCCTATCTAGAAGTCCAAATTGAAATAAAACTGGTTGGGGCTCGCAGATGATGGTGCCGCCTGCGGGTCCTCCTCCCGGGCGGCCATTGGGGCCATCCTTCAGGATCACTTGGGCAACTTCATTGCTGCGCTTGCCTATCGCATTGGTTGTGCTCCTGCTATTGTGGCTGATACGGATGCTTGCTGGCAGGGTATTTCTTTGGCACTCGCCTATGGCGTTCAAAAGCTGCAAATTTGTGGAGATTCACTACAAATCGTCCACCTCCTGAAGCACTGACATATCTCACCTCCTTGGAGGATCGCTGCTACAATTTCAAAAATCAGAGCATCTATCCTGCGGTTTGATGAATCATGCGTGCTACACCGTTTCCGTGAAGGCAACTGTTGCCGATTCTCTAGCAAATTTTGCGCTTGACAACTTTGGTTCTCTTTCCTTTCCTCTGTCCTTCTGGCAGATCGTGTTGGGTCGTGCCATCCCTAGGTTGTGTGTTAGTTAGGCTTGCCCCCTCGGGGCCTCCTTGTTAAAAAAAGAAAGAAATTGATGCAGATAGAATTTTAACATATATACAATGGCAGGGGCATTTGAGTAACTTTACACCATTTCACCATTTCAGTTAGTTACAACAGAAAAACGATCGGATTTCCCACCAAAAGGAGGACTTTGAATTTTGAATTTCATAGCATTCAGAATGCTATAAATAGGAGAGAGTCTTATGCTGAAAAGGGGGTTGTTTTTGAAATCTGTGACTAAATGCTGTTGAATTTGGAGCAGGATTGCTCTGTTCTGTTCTAGCTGATTTTTTTCAGCTGTGATCTTCCCTGAGATTGGGTTAGATCTTTCTTTCTCCCTTCTCTTTAGTTTCTTCGAGTTGTATTTGTAATAGTAGTCTTGTTGATTGAAAAGAATACAGAAAAGAGCAATTGTAATCAATTCTGTAATAGCTGCATATTAATACAAAGTTACAGTTGTTCAAATTACAGTTGTTACAAAGAATAGCAGATAAGTTTACTGTCGACAGATATCTTCGGAATTCTGTAAATTCCATTTCTGTTAACAATTACAGTCATCTTCAGAATTAAATCTGTGAAATCTAGCTGCTACAGATTCTTCAAAATTCTGCTGTTGCTCTTCATCAAATTGTCTGTTATTATTCTGCTCAGCTGTTTCAGAATCCTTCTCTACAAATTCCTGCTGCGCCAATTGGTATCAGAGCTGTCTCAGAAGTCTTCTAATGGCTTCTACCAATCCTGTGGAAGATGACAGTGTTCAACAACAAATGTTGCAGATGATGCAACAATTACTTCTGGAGATTCGTAATTTAGGCAACCGCCTACCTCCGCAAGTTCCGGATCATAATCCTGAAGTTGGTTCTCAAAATCCTACAAATATAACTCGAAGGCAAACTACAGCCAGGCTCTATAATGAATATCGAACTGCAGAAAATAGATCGCAAGGTGTCCAATCTACTCCTGTGGCCAGATCCGAGGAAGTATATTCGAGTGATGAAGAAGAGGAGATTTTAATCCCTGCACATACTAGAGGTATGGTGTCAGACACTTTCAAATTCAGACCAAAATTAGAGTTGTCTACATTTAACGGACAGATGAATGTGGAAGAACTTTTGGATTGGCTTTTCGAAGTTGAAAATTATTTTGATTGTATGGAGGTTCCAGATGAATATAAAGTGAAGATAATTACATGTAAATTGAAGCATGGAGCAGCTGCTTGGTGGAGTCAGGTTCAGTTTCAAAGAACTCAGTTAGGCAAACATCCAATTAGATCATGGCCCCGCATGAAAAATATGATCAGGTCTCGATTTTTACCTACTGACTTTGAACAATCCTTATTCCGACAGCTACAAGATTGCAGACAAAATAACTGTTCTGTTTCAGATTATCTGGCTGAATTCCAAAGGCTAGTGGCTAGAACCAATTTACAAGAAAATGAGCAGTTCAAGATTGCTCGATTTACTAGAGGATTGAGGATGGAGTTACAGTTGAGATTAGCTAATCAAACACTTCGGACTTTTAATGAAGCTGTTCAAGCTGCTTTGAAGCATGAGACATTATCTTTACAGGCTAGCAGAACACCATCTTTTATCAGAAACCATGTTGAAACTTCTCAAGCCCCGCGACCCAAATCTTTTGAGTCCAATACCACATCTTCATCAGTATCCAAGGAAAGAATTCAACCTCCACTTTCAACTGTGAAACCTCCTCTCAATTCCAATTTCAGAACTACAGTTGGTGTTAATAATCCCAAGCACAATCCTTATGCCTTTCCAACTCCTAAAATTTGTTACAGGTGTCAACAACCTGGTCATGTATCCAATACTTGTCCATTAAGAGATCAACCTCGTAAATCTACAGCTGCAGTGGCTATTCCAGCTGATGAATCTGTTGAAAATGAAAATGATGAATTTGAGACAGAAATAGAAGAAGTTGGAGATGAAGGATTGAATTGGAATGAAGGACCTCCTCAGACTTTGGTAATTGAGAAAATTCTTTGTTCTGCTATTACATCCTATGAGAATCAGAGACACAATATTTTCCGAATTCAGGGAACTGTGAATCAAAGAGTTTGTTCAGTTATTATTGATGGAGGAAGCTGTGAAAATATTGTTTCAAAAAGTATGGTGGCAAAATTGCAGTTATCAGTACAAAAAAAATCCACACCTTATACTCTTGGATGGATTAATGCTACTGGTCCACTACTTGTCACTCAATCGTGTATATTTCCCTTCTCTATTGGCAAATATTATAAAACCCAGCTTGAATGTGATGTAATTGAGATGACTGCCTGTCAGGTCCTTCTTGGAAGACCATGGTTATATGATGTGGAAGCTATACATAATGGACGACTGAACACTTATACTTTCTATTTTGAAGGAACCAAAATTACATTGCAGCCAAAATCTCACTTCTCCATTGGTGTTTCTAAATCTGGAAGTAACAGCGCAGAATCATCCAAATCTGTCAGTCGACTTGATTATCAGACAGTTCAACACTCTCTTCAGAATTCTGCAACAAATATTCCGAAACATAAGCCTCTTTTCCTTGTACAGAATATTGGAAAAGATATTAAACAAGCTGCAGCAGTGATAGCTTTTATCACTTTATTAACTCCTTCCACAACCAGTCTACAAACTTCTCAACTTCATCCAGAGATACAGCAGCTCTTACAAGAGTTTCAATCTTTATTACCTGAGAATTTTGATTCTCTTCCTCCAATGAGAGATATCCAGCATGCAATCGATTTTATACCTGGATCTACAATACCCAACTTACCTCATTACAGACTCAGTCCTAAAGAACATCAGATTTTACAAGAACAAGTGGAAGAATTGTTGTCTAAGGGTTTGATCCGAGACTCTCTCAGTCCTTGTGCTGTTCCTTCATTGTTGGTGCCAAAGAAAGATGGCACCTGGCGTATGTGTATTGATAGTAGGGCTGTCAACAAAATTACTATCAAATATAGGTTCCCAATTCCTCGATTAGATGATATGTTAGACAACTTGGTGGGATCAAAAGTATTCTCTAAACTGGATTTAAAGAGTGGATATCATCAAATTCGAATCAGACCAGGAGATGAGTGGAAAACAGCATTTAAAACTAAAGAAGGTTTGTATGAATGGTTGGTCATGCCTTTTGGATTGTCGAATGCCCCTAGTACTTTTATGAGGCTTATGACACAGGTATTGAAACCATTTTTGGGACACTATGTAGTAGTTTATTTTGATGATATCTTGATATATAGCAAGTCCCGAGAAGACCATCTTATTCATCTTCGAACTGTCCTGGAAGTTTTAAAACAAACTGCATTATTCCTCAACCTCCAAAAATGCTCATTTATGACCACAAAAATACTCTTCTTAGGGTATGTTATCAGTGCTGAAGGTATACATGTTGATTCAGAAAAGATTGCTGCTATTCGTGATTGGTCAGTACCCACAACAGTGACTCAATTACGAAGCTTTTTGGGGTTAGCTACATTTTATAGAAGATTTGTAAGAAACTTTGCTATTATAGCAGCTCCTCTTACAGATTGCTTAAAGAAGAACAATTTTCATTGGACTGTTGAAGCTCAACAAAGTTTTGATTCCTTGAAAAACAGACTTTGTTCCACTCCAATTTTAACTCTACCTGACTTTGATAAGGTCTTTGAAATTGATTGTGATGCATCATGCTCCGGTATTGGTGCTGTTCTTAGTCAAAATGGTAGACCTGTTGCATATTACAGTGAAAAACTGTCTACAACAAAGCAGAAGTGGAGCACATACAAACTCGAACTGTTTGCTTTGGTACAGTCTTTGAAGCATTGGCGCCATTATCTTGTTCATCGAGAATTCATTGTCCACACTGATCATCAAGCCTTGAAATATCTGCAAGGTCAAACAAAACTTGACAGATTGCATGCCAAATGGGTGACTGAACTTCAAGAATATACCTTTTCTATTAAACACAAAGCTGGAAAACTGAATAGAGTGGCTGATGCTCTCAGTAGAAAAGACTCTCTTTTGACTTCTCTTCAATTAGAAGTGTTTGGATTTGAATGCATCAAGGATCTTTATCGGATGGACAAAGATTTTTCATTTATTTGGGAATCCTGCTTCAGTAACAATAACAAATTTGAAGATTATTTGTTATCTAATGGATATCTTTTCAAAGGCAATACTCTCTGCATCCCTGAACACTCTCTTAGAACCAAATTACTGTTAGAATTACACGGTGGAGGTATGGCTGGACATTTTGGAAAAGATAAAACCTTACTCTTAGCTAAACAGAGATTCTTTTGGCCTTCCTTAAATCGAGATGTGGTTCGTATTGTTAGACAATGCTTTAGCTGTCAGCAAAATAAAGGAGGAGTTCATAATACAGGATTATATACTCCTTTACCCATTCCCAATCACCCCTGGGAAGATGTTTCTATGGACTTCATATTGGGGCTTCCAAGGACTCAAAAAGGTACTGACTCTATATTTGTAGTTGTGGATCGATTTTCCAAAATGGCACACTTTGTTGCTTGCAAGAAAACTGATGATGCCTCTCGAGTTGCTAAGCTATATTTTCAAGAAATCATGAAGCTCCATGGTGTTCCTCTTACTATCACTTCTGATCGCGACTCTCGATTTTTAAGCAACTTTTGGAAAGCATTATGGACAAGACTTAATACATCTCTACATTTCAGTACTACGTGCCATCCACAGACTGATGGCCAAACAGAAGTTACAAATCGAACCCTGGGAAATATACTTCGGTGTTTGTCTAATGGGCATCCAAAGCAATGGGACACTATCCTGTGCCAAGCAGAATTTGCATATAATTCTGCTCCTCATCGATCGACTGGATATTCTCCTTTTGAGATTTTATATGGTCACAATCCCAGACAAGTTTTAGATTTACCATTGGTTCAGTCCACAGTTCGACCATCTTCTTCTGCTGTACAAGTATTTTCTCATATTTCAGATATACAGCAGACTGTTCGAAACAATCTGCAGAAATCTTCCCTTCAGTATAAAACTGCTGCTGATCTTTCTCGTCGAGAACAAGTCTTTAATCCTGGTGATTTAGTAATGGTCTATCTAAGAAAAGAACGCCTACCTGCTGGTTCTTATAACAAGTTACATCCTCGCAAAATTGGTCCATTTCCAATTATTAAGCGCCTGGGTTCGAATGCATATGTTCTTGATTTGCCTCCTGCATACAACATTTCTTCTACCTTCAATGTTGCTGATCTTACTGCATATCATCCACCTCTTCCTGCACCTCGAGATGAGGTTCATTTTCAAGGGGGGGAGAATTGATGCAGATAGAATTTTAACATATATACAATGGCAGGGGCATTTGAGTAACTTTACACCATTTCACCATTTCAGTTAGTTACAACAGAAAAACGATCGGATTTCCCACCAAAAGGAGGACTTTGAATTTTGAATTTCATAGCATTCAGAATGCTATAAATAGGAGAGAGTCTTATGCTGAAAAGGGGGTTGTTTTTGAAATCTGTGGCTAAATGCTGTTGAATTTGGAGCAGGATTGCTCTGTTCTGTTCTAGCTGATTTTTTTCAGCTGTGATCTTCCCTGAGATTGGGTTAGATCTTTCTTTCTCCCTTCTCTTTAGTTTCTTCGAGTTGTATTTGTAATAGTAGTCTTGTTGATTGAAAAGAATACAGAAAAGAGCAATTGTAATCAATTCTGTAATAGCTGCATATTAATACAAAGTTACAGTTGTTCAAATTACAGTTGTTACAAAGAATAGCAGATAAGTTTACTGTCGACAGATATCTTCGGAATTCTGTAAATTCCATTTCTGTTAACAATTACAGTCATCTTCAGAATTAAATCTGTGAAATCTAGCTGCTACAGATTCTTCAAAATTCTGCTGTTGCTCTTCATCAAATTGTCTGTTATTATTCTGCTCAGCTGTTTCAGAATCCTTCTCTACAAATTCCTGCTGCGCCAGAAATAAAACTAGTTTATCTTGGTTTTTATAGTAGGGCTATGAAAGTAGGACGGAGAGCATTTAGGTTTTGAAAAGTTGAAAAGCTTAGGCTACGTTTTCTTTGTTGCTCAATGTGCGAGTGCTTGGTGGTAAAGAATCCTCGTGGGCGGATGAGGTGGGGGTGTGAGATGGGGTGGTGCAGCATAGTGTCATGGCGAGTGGAGCTGTGATCACCTCTACATGGTGGAATAAGCTTTGTAATTTGGCTTATGATACTTTCTATAATTGTTTAATTGTCTTTGTTGGATTAAACCATTTGAATTGCTTATGTTGTTGGAGGGCGTATTAATTTTCTATGACGCATCGAACAAAAGCTGATTTTTTTGTTGATCTAACAAAAAGGAACATAATTATTGTTGGGTGTAGTTGGAGTTACTGAAGGGGCTTTTCCATGCTATTGTATGCTTTGGGGGTGGTGTGTGTTGGACTCGTGCCTGCCTTTCATGAGACGCGAATGCCGTGAGAATTTCTACTTACTTTTTGGTGTGTACTTTTTATGGAAGAGAAAGGTGGGATGGAGCTGATGAGGGGACAATTCATCTTTTCTTTTGTTGCATCTTTGTTAGAGCTCTATGGTTTGCTATATGTGGAGCAAAGTTGTACATGCCCCAGTCTTACTGAATTATTAGAATTCCTTACTGAAAACCCAAGGGAGCTTCAAGGTCAATAGCATGGAGTGTAATGGTTATACGTGAACCTCACGTGGATCACACGGAGCGTGAGAAATGTTAAGCTAATGGGCCACCGTCAAGTTCATATTATCCACTTGGTGCACCTTGTGTTTGCTTCACAATGGGATGTGGCGATCATATTAAAGAAAGCTCAAAATGGAAAACTCAATTACCCACAACTATTGGTAAGATCTAGATGATCGATAGCTTCTGTGGGCTGGAGGATACGGATAACTTCAGGAGGATAAAAAACTCCTCCCATTTTGTTGAAGTAGCTCTATTTCTTGATACATTCGCTAGCCTCATTCACTGTGGGAATGACCATATTACTTCATCCTTCGAGGGTCATTTTAGAAGACAAAAGAAGTATTATCTGGGAAAATTTTAATTGGATGATTGAGACTTTTACCTTTAAAATCCCTCATTCTAGGCTCCGCTCTAAATAAGTGTCGGATTTATATCTCTTCATGTCAATGGGCAAAATTTACAAATGCTTAGTCATTTTTGCAATAATTACACTTGTTCAAGTCAATCCTTTGCTATCAGGAATCGGTTCAATGGGACGATATCATAGAATTGACCTAAAAAATGGAAGTTGAAAAGGGTTAAGATGTTCTGTCATGATTTTTATAAAAAAAATAAAAAATATTGGCTCAGCTATGAGATTATAACTCATATATGAACAATATGTTACAAACAAACAATTCATTCGAAAATTGACATTCATGAAGAAATAGAGATGGAGAAGACATCGATATTCAAAATCCCTATGCCTCCACCCGTTAGATATTGCCGTATCGGTCATCCAATGCACAAATAATCTCATCCAAGATACATCGTTTTTGGTATAAATGCAATGCACAAATAATCTCATCCAAGATACATCGTTTTTGGTATAAATGAAATAGGACACTAGAATGACCTCACATATGCACGTGGAAATAGTTTAGAAAACAATGTCTGCTTTAATTTTACAATTAAGGCATATAGACCATAGCTGGGGATGTGTACGACAGCCAAGCTGAAATACCTAAAAGAAGCCAACCAAAATTATTAGGCTCCCCAAATTCCTTTATCGAATATATACCGAGTACAGATGGCTTGTTAAATACAGATTCGTCAGAATACTTACCATAGAGGTGCCCAAGGGGTTGCCAGCTCAAGGAAAGGGTAAGGCCACCTAGGACAAACATTAGGAACATGATATAGCCTTACTAACTTACAGAACCGTTATGAATTGTCAACATTAGAGGTGAAAGTATGCTTCTTACCATGTAAAACCACAGGCATGAAGAACCCACTGAAAAATTACATACAGGCAGCTCCAAAGCACAAAATATGCAAGGCGGAACCATGGAAAAGACTAGAAATGGAACTTGCATCAGTAATAAAAGTGGAATCGAGTTTCAGGCATTATAACTTGCTTGTCACCAATGCAATACTTACCAAGCTGTTGATGGAAGTATCTAAGATAAGAAACAAAGCATTCAGAGTATGCATGCATCCCATCAACTGTCAAACAACAACCAGCAAAATGTGAGACACATTTTAGGTGCATAAGACAGTTAAAAACATTTCAAAAGAATAAAGAAGAAGAAGAAGAAGAGAGATAGAGGAACACAAATTGTTATCTTAAATTAACGTTTAACTTATATTATCTTATGGTCAAAGGAGATTCATTTTCCCTAGCTAAGTGTATCATGTGGAGCACTGTACGCAGGTCAAAGCAAATCAGGATAAAATACCCCAAGGAGCTGCTTGTTAATGTACCATAATTTCCCAATGGAAGTAACAACTGGAAACATTTCCTTTTCTAGACATACAACTCATTTCAAAGATCTTATCATTGTCACCTTCAAACATCTTAACAGAATCACCATACTGTTGTCAACTGGAAAAAAGAGTTAAATTTCTCTTGGAATATATGGAAAGTAAATGTCATACCAGATTCAAACGAAAATGTTCACTTGAAAGAAATGGCACTATCAGGAGCCAGAAAACAATATCTGTCAGAACCACAGCACCTGCACAAGTCTGTTGAAATTTTCAGATTTTCAGCACAAGTAATCAGCAAGAAACCGCAAAATATTTCATTCATAGATGCAGAGGATAAGTTATATGACAGAAGTAAGAAGTGAAGCAAAAAATAGAAGGACCTGGTGAACAATTTGCATCAAGTATCCCCAGAACCCAGCTCTTCTTTCATATTCTTCTCTGTCGTAAAGGCTTTGTAGCTTGATGGTGTCCGTAGATTCATTTGACCTAAATATTATAGTGGTCGTGCACTCTTCTGCATCTTCTTTCAAGAAGGCACCTCTTTCCTCGTTTTCAAAATGGCGTTTCGAATACACCCAGCATCCATGAGCAGATATCACAGTTCCAAGCTACGCAAATGAATATATGCTCTAAGCAACAACTATCGTGAAAAATGTCCTTATCAACACCCAAAATTATAACATTAAAGCATGCTCTTGTAATAATTAGCGCCTCCGTTTGCATCTCCAAAACATATCAGCAAGCCATTGGTTTTGCTTTATTCGGTTTTGCGTTTCTACAAAAAGAAAAAGAGAGCAGAGAGTAGAGCATACCGCAAAATACACAATGACCAAGGTAAATGTCCACCTGTCAAGATCAGATGATGAATGAGGAACATGTGAATGAAAATAGTGGCAGACAAAAACCGTTATTTGAATAGATCATAAACCTTTTTCAGGTCGACAGTATGCTACTAAACATCAATTCATGGAACATTAAATTCGTGTTTCATTCTTCCAGGAGAATGCATAGCTTGGAGAAGTTAACAATGATACCGAGATGTATATGCCCACATTCGAAGTGAGAAAGATATAACTTATGTGGCAGACTCATCCACAATTTAAAGCTTGCCAACCAAATTTTATAGCAGAAGGAAATTCTTTGATTGTGTGCAGTATGAAGCTTGGTGAAACACACCAGGATGGAAAGAGAAGGAGCAACAACATCAGAA
The DNA here is from genome assembly GCA_039654745.1 of Houttuynia cordata. Lineage (NCBI taxonomy): Eukaryota > Viridiplantae > Streptophyta > Magnoliopsida > Piperales > Saururaceae > Houttuynia > Houttuynia cordata. The sequence goes on from CM077503.1 coordinate 28,530,347, forward strand.
ACAGTATGTGACCACAAAACTATGATTCTCTTATTTGGGGACTTGAGGTATATAGCGAGAGCAAAATTGATGCAATATACCATCAACTGGTCCAAAGGACTAAATAATTCGTATCTTAGAAACAAAGAGAATCGCAACAAACAGTTAAGATTCCTGTATATTGTAGTCAAGTACGAGAATTTCAAGCTCCCTCATTAATGTTCCATATGATCAAAACGGTGATACCACCAAATCGAGAAGACTGCGAGAGTTCAAATAGCAATTTTAATAACAATATCAAAGGGGGGAAATAAAAAAGGAGGAGAATTACTGGGTGTAGAAGTAGAAAGAGAAGGGTCCATGGACGGCGACCATCCGAGAGAGCGTAAAAGACATGAGGCAGAAGACGACGACCCTATAAGCGAGTAGGTAAAGTGGATGCAAATTTCTCCAGCAGGGGATCCACAAGTCTCTGGAGTTTAAGTGGGAAATTTTCTCCCTGGGGACGAGCAAGAGGAGGGCGATCACGGCGGGGACGAGGAAGGACAGAGTGCAGACGGGCACTTGCCATCTCAACCAATACTCCAACCCTTGTGTGTTCCCCATTGATTGGCCTGAACTGGTTCCCTAATGGCGGCTCTTCACCATCCCCGGAAGGAAGCCTGGCCGAGGCCGGAGTTGGCAACTGTTTAACAAGTTTGGGAGTTGAAGAGTCAAAGAGAGAGCAGCAGCAGCAGCACCAAGTCCAAAAAAGTCTACTCCGGATCATCGTCTCACCCGTGTAATTACCGACCGAAGCCTACCTCCACACAAAATAGCCGCGCATCAAATACAAACAATCACGGGAACTGGAGCACAAACGCGCATATGCTGATTTGTGTGTGTATACTGCAGCCACACGATACAAAAGCTTCAGCTTGAGAGCTCCTAGGCAGACACATTCTTATCCGGAACGCCATCAGATATCAATATCTAACGGTTATGACTTGAACTGAACTCATATAATTCAAATGAGACCGATCTCATTTAAATTTTTCCTTTTGTCAAAAGAAATTAAAACACAGTCACAAGGAGAGAAATGGGGCTCCAAGCAAAAAATAAATGCATTCTAACATGTGTTACGGGAAAATGCTCGACTAGTGTTTCAAATCCCAAAGGCTGCTTCCGTAAGATTTTTCGATTCAAGTTCGTCCTAGCTAGAAGGGTTCAGACATGCAGTAGCCAGTAGAGCTGGAGATCTACTATAATTATATACTTACTCGGTGTAGTAGACGAAGATGCTGGAATCGTATCGCTTGATGTCCCAGGCGAGCATGCCGACCAACACCACAACGGAGACGCCGCGGAAAGCCAAGAGCCAGGCCGGGTGCAAACCCCTCCAGCAGCTCATCCACAGCTGATCGTCCCCCACGTAACCTCCCTTTCTCCCCGATCCCTCGTAACAGCCGGCTCGAGCAAGCAGCAAGCTCTCATACTTGGAGCCAGCTTCTTTGGTCACGCCCTCCTGCCTCCCAAGAACTGTCAGTGACCCTAAAATGGCGGCCGCCACGATCCCCAAGCAGATGAAGTCGTACCAGTATATCACCAGCGCCATTGCGGTCGATCAGTTACCGGCCCGCAGGCCTACGTACAGCGTACCGATCTCAACGCTCACAGTGCATGCACACAGAGCAGGAGGAATATTGCACAAAGAAAACAAGAGAGGGGGGGAAGGAATGGGAAGATGAGATGACCCCCCCTCCTCCTCCTCTCTTCCCTTGGGTCGGCCGGTTAGTGAGACTGATTGGTGCTGCCTGGTTGTTTTGACTGTTTGGTGTTCAACAAATCACGTTCTCCCTCAATTTACCTTAGTCATGGAGGCTCGAGAAAGAAAATAAATAAAAAATAGTGCTATCACTTTTGCAGTGATTTATACTTAAATTGGTAGGTCAAATTGGCCGAATTTATGCATTGGTACAGTTTTTTTTTTTCAAACCTTAGGATAGGATCTCGCTGGTCCATTTTATGATATTGTCCATCCAATCTAAAAGCATGCATCAATGAGATGTATAAAAAATCAATGATATTACCAAATAGTTTAATAATTCAACGGAATTCATTTAGTCATAAATTGTTGAACCGGTAACTTTTGACTTAATAATTTGTAAATCCCGCATCTTCTTCGTAAATCTCACGTTAAAACTGAGTGTGGATTTTAGAAGAGCCCACCATGTTAATGGTGGTGATGCATGCAGTGGGTTGGATTTGGAACAGATTAATGAACTTGTGATTTCCTATCCAAACTGGGTTATGGCCCCATGGGGCTTAACCTAAAGAGAACAGTTTTGACGTCGATGGCCCACGCCAATGGGATGGCTATTGGCACCCATCAATCTATTATCCTCCAATAATTCGAACTTTTTTTATCCGAAATTAAAAAGAAAAAGAAAAAGCGCATTTCGCGGAAAGAGTGGTGGGTGGGAGGAAGAAGAAGCAAGCCGGTCGGCCGGCGGTGTCACTGTCGTCGGCTTCAGTCACGGCCCTCTCTCAAGGCTATCTCTAATCGTTGAACGGACGCAAAGAGGAGAAAAGGGGTGATGACGATGTGTGCAGTGACTGCATCTGTATCAGGAGGAGGGCCTCTTTGCTGCATCAGAGTTACGAGAAATGGGACATTTTTAAGAAGCATCTTCTTCACTACTACTCCTGTTCCTTCTTCTATTTCCAAGCCATCTCTTAATCGCCTCTTCTTCAGAAACAACACTACACTTGCTCCCGCCATCAGACCTTTCTATCCCGTCGTCATGGAATGGCAAGATTGCACGTAAGTTATCATCTCTGCTTCCCCCCCCTTTACTGTTTCATACATAGTGGAGCATATATATGATCGGTGAAGTTGGCACTCGTGCTATTAAAAGAAGAGTTCGTTGCATCATTCGGTACCTCCTAATTTGCTTACATTTTCCAATTTTGTTGTAATTACATTTTATTATGCGACATAGGATATCCAAGTGTCTAACACGCTAAGTCCTGAGGATTCACTGACATGGGTCAGTAGCAACTCACAAGCCATGTTTTTTACTCCCTCCGTCCAGAATTATTAATAACAAAAAAAATTTTCAAATTAGTTCATCTTGAGAACATTATGTTAATAGCAATTCCGGATGAATGGTGTATGTCATTTTGCGTTACATCGTCCAGACTAAACGCCGGACATTTTTAAGATTGATTTGCTCAAATTTTTAACGTCTATGAGTTTTGCCAAAGAAGAAAAATGTAAAACTCAACGTCAATAGTTGACAAGAAGGAAAATTTATGGCTCAACAAGTATTTAAGACTTGATTAGTCGATATATATTAGGAGAAGTTAGAATCGATCTTAGAAAATGGGACAAACTTATTTTTCAATCATTGCACATGCTATGGAGTTATAAAAATTGTTTTAATGGTTCTGTTGCAAGGTTAGGAATTAGGATTCTCTGTTGTGACTTGTAAGGGATAAAAATAAATAGATTTAGAAACTTAGTACAAGGATACATAAATGTTCTCGTTCTCTGATTACTTCTTCTGATTATATCTCCTCCTTTTTTTCCTGTATGAAAAATACCTTATTACTGGGCATTGTTTTGTGCAGGGCTAAGCTTGAGGTTGATGTTCCCTGTCCAATTGCCTATAAATGTTACTCTGACCGGGAAGCCATTCCACGCTGGATGCCATTCATATCCTCTGTAAAGGTACGTATGTTGTTTGAAGCATTTGCTTGTGGAGCTTCCTTGTGTTCTTAGTCTAATAAGAGAAAGAAAATTTGGTGTCGGAATCACCTTCTTTCTTGAATTACCCAGCAGATGGTCTGCTGCTTTTATTCAAACTTAGTTATGTTGATATTGCTGTTAGCACGTACAAAATAATGGTAAATCTGATGAACAGATATTAGAAGATCAGCCAGACCTTTCACGTTGGTCATTGAAGTATAAAGCATTTGGCCAAGATCTTGAATTTGCTTGGCTTGCTCGAAATATGCAGGTCAATCAGGAAACTTTTCCTCCTTATTTTCGTTTAGTTTTTTAAATTTCTTTTAAGGTTGCTTGTTCACGTTTGAACTTATGCTGATTTGATTGCTACTCTATGTAGCCTATTCCAAATCAAAAGATTCATTGGCGATCTCTAGAAGGTCTACCAAACAAGTATTTTCCTTAACCATAATAGTGCTGATTCCGTTTTCTGTTTCTCTCAAAAGTTTCAAAACCATGCATATATGTTTATGAATCAAGTATAACATTTCCGCGAAATGATAGTGCTTGAAAAGTGTGAAATGTTTTCTCTTTGTACACTAATGTTTATATAAAGAATGGTAACTTGTTCAAATACACAGTACCTCAGCAGACATTACAAGTTAAGTATACAAAGCTTTAGGGTGTAACTTTCTTAACACCTTTTGATGTGATGTTCAGGGGAGCAGTGAGATTTTATCCTAAAGGTCCAGCTGCTTGCAGGATAGATGTATGATGGTGTTATGTTTCTCATTCCCCTGCTTTTAGAGACCGATTAAATCGAGAACGCTCACTATGCAATTTTTTCATATTTTCTTTCTCAGCTAACTGTTTCTTATGAAGTTCCTCAAATACTGACTCCAGTATCTTCTGTAAGTGTTTTGGATTTCAGTTGGAATCACTGTGGCTTGCTTTAAGATTAATGGCAACCTAAAGAAATTTGACTCTCTGCAGGCACTGAGACCCTTTCTCGAAGGCCTGCTACTGCGTGGACTGGAAAGTTTTGCAAAGTTTGCAAAGGAATACCAAGTGAACTCTCAGAATACATAAACCATATACCGATCGGTTCCGCAAAAAATAGCCAATGTTCTGCTTTAGTCAGTCAAGTGCTGCTATACCATTTAACCTAGTTTGCCGTCTGGTAGCAACTGAAAGACGATTTTTTTGGCCTTGACCTGCCACCGCCTCTAGGAGATTTTAGTATGCTCTCTACCCCTGAAGACATGCATATTCTTTGGAATATATGTTCATTTGGTGGTTAGAATGCGCTGACCGAGATGGAGTAAAATTGATAACAGACAGCAGTAATATCAGTGTAAAAGGAAAATTTCTTTGTGTTCCTTTGGAGAACTTACGATATTTGACATTGACGCTAGTCTTCACGGATTATCATTTTGAGAGCGTCGCTGTACAAAGCTTACAATACAGGGCGGACACGTGCGGTGGCCATGACCCCTCCAAATTTTTAAAAACAAAATTGTGCAGTGCAGATAATAATGGGGGACGAGGCGTATCCGAAGTTTTCCGATACCCCTGATCGTGCTCAGTTGTTCATCGGACATTTTGAGGCCCCTCTTTTACATTAGAAATTGTTGTAAGCAAAAAAGAAAGATACTTTTTTTTACCGTAAATAGATCGAAACACTCATTGCAATGATTTATATGGTCATTGATTCGATGGATGAAATAAATACACCAAAATTGGCTAAAGATTGATTAGCGAGGCTTGCATACGTAAGTTACAAAGAAGAGCGTGTAAATGCTTTTTGCTACAGCATCACAAATTGTTTGTGTGATGCAATTTGTAAGGATAAGATACAAAGATAATACTGATACATATATATATATATATATATATATATATATATATATATATATATATATATATATATATGGGAAAAGTTTAAATGAGATCGCTCTCATATAGCTTATATGAGGCCACTTTGAATCGTAGCCCTTCGATCTTGATCTAACGGCTACATATAGCCATAATGATCTCACCCACTCCCTGATGTGACACACTCACTTAACCACTGATTTAATATCCATCCTCCGATCGGAATCCAATGGCTATAAGAATTGGCCTCATGCTCCTTATATGAGAACGATCTCATGTAAACCCCTCCCTATATATATATAGGAAAAGTTTAAATGAGATCGCTCTCATATTACTTATATGAGGCCACTTTGAATCGTAGCCATTGGATCTTGATCTGATGGCTACAAATATCCATAATCATCTCACCCACTCCTTGATGTGACACACTCACCTACCCATTGATTTGATATCCACCCTCCGATCGGAATCTAACGGCAATAAAGATTGGCCTCATGCTCCTTATATGAGAACAATCTCATATAAACTTATCTCATATATATATATATATATATATATATATATATATATATATATATATATAGGGAAAAGTTTATATGAGATCGCTCTCATATTGCTTATATGAGGCTACTTTGAATCGTAGCCGTTGGATCTTGATCTGACGGTTACAAATATCCATAATGATCTCACCCACTCTTTGATGTGACACACTCACCTACCAACTGATTTTATATCCACCCTCCGATCAGAATCTAACGGTAATAAAGATTGTTCTCATGCTCCTTATATGAGAACGATCTCATGTAAACTCATCTCTTTAATATGAAAAAAATTTAAATGAGATTGCTCTCATTTGGCTTATATAAGGTCAATTCTATTGTTAGCCGTTGGATCTTGATCTGACTGTTACAAACATCTACATGAAATTTACCTATTCTCTGATGTGATACACTTACTTACCCACTGATTTGATATCTACCCTTGGATTGGAATTCAATGGTCTAAAGATTGGCCTCATGCTCCTTATATATGAGAGCGATCTCATGTAAATTGTTCTCTCTCTCTCTCTCTCTATAGAAGGATGATATAGTGAGCTACAGGTTTTGGTGAGCCATTTGAGCCGCATCAATACTGGCCATTCGTTCTTAATCGCGCGGCTTAAAAATTGGCGCTCTCCTATCCGATTATATTATAACTAATAAAATTATCAAAATACTAACACTGCCCCTTCCCTACCGCAACCCATTCCCTCCCTCCCAACTCCCATCTCCTTTAGCACCACCTCCACCTCTACCCTCGGCAGCAATGTCCTCCCCTTTGCGTCCTGATATATGCAAAACATACACATTTTTTATATGCCTTTCTACCTATTTGTTAGTCGTATTTTTAGTTAAAATAAGGATAATTAATGTTTATCTGTGTTAAGTGAGTAATTAGGAGTTTAATGAATAAATGTGCTTAATTGATTAATTTAGATGCGTTAATTGGGTTTAATGGATTTATAATTTATGATGCGTCTAAATTATATTTAACTATATTTATGCAGGTTGTAAAAGTCCTAAATCGCCAAAGAGAATGCACGTCAAATGGGTTCTGTGCCGAGATCGGAGATTGGACGCGCGAGATTGATACGACGGGTTTTAAGGAAGAAAAAGAAAGAAAAAAAAAAGAAGAAAGGAATTGAAATGGGCCGGTTCGGGTTTGTACTGGTTCGGTTCAGAAAATAAAATAAAAAAGAAAAAAAAAAAAGAAAATTCGAAAGCGACCCGAGCCCGATGGCTCGGGCGCTGGGCGCCTGGAACAGAACAGAGCATGCTCTGTTCGAGGAAGGAGGCTGAAGATCCGGCGACCATGGGAGCACCGGCGGAGGGTCTTGCTCCGGCGACGATGGCGGTCAGTTTGTGGTAGCGAGGCGGACGGCGGGACGACGACGACGGAGGAAATTCCGGCGAGGCGAGGCTGCAGTGAGGTGATCGACAGAGAGACAAGCAGCGAACGGGGGTTACTGCGGTCGATGGGTCTCAATTCCGGCGAGAGCTCACACTTCCGGACGGCGGGACGACGACGTCGGTGGAGAAGGAGGGGCTCGAACAGCACGAACAGAAGTCTTGATTTGGAAGGAAAGAAAATTCCAAATCAGGAAGATGCAGATCGACTGTGATTAAAATGGTAAGACCCGTTCGATTTGATATGACAAAAGGGGCGGATTTGGCTCTGTATCGAGAAGGCATAAAGTTGGAATTTTGGCTGCAATTGGAAGGGAATTCGAACGAAGAAGGGGAGTCTGTTTTTTTTGTTCGAAGGAGGAGGCGGCTTCTCTGTTGTTGGTGGAAGGAAGGTTCGGGTTCAGGCTGTGCTGTGGTGGAAGTGGGTGGCTTTTGGACTCGTGATTGCCAGAAAGAAGGGGCTCGGCCGAAGAGAGGAGCAGCTCTGTGCTGAAGTGTGTCGGTCGTGGTAGAAGGGAGGTGAGGCCGACCGTGCTGTGGTGGCTGTGTAAGAGAGAAGGACTGTTGCCTTGGTCGAGAGACAAAGCAGTAGTCCTGTTTGGCTCACGAAATCAAAACAGAGTAACTGCTTTGGCTCGAGAGAGCAAAGCAGATCCATTTGCCGTTTTTGCTCGAGAGAGAGAAAAGGTGTTGAGTCAACGCGGGAAAGAAGCTTTGCTTTGGCTGGAATTGGGGACTATTCTGTTCTATTCGAGAGAAAGATCAGAACGGTTGAGGCGTGCAGTTGAGAGACTGTTGCTGAAGGTGGAGGAGAGAGCAAAGCAGGACGGAGAAGCAAGACAGACTGAAAGCAGCAAAACAGGATTTTTCTTTATTATTTTATCTTTCTTTTAGTTAATTTCTATGCTTTTAGTTTAGTTGAACAATTGATTGCTTAAAAAGAAAATAAAAATTAGAACTTTACATTTCATTATTACTTACTACATACTCTAGAATTAGGTTGAATATCTTACTAAGTCTCTGAGGGATCGACCTCGTAGCCACTATTCTGCATTAGATTAGTGCGCTTGCGAGTATCATATTAAAATTTACATCACCTCCACCGCCATATCCCATCTCCTTTAGCAGCACCTCCACCTCTACCTTTGTCGCCGGTGGCGGCATCCCCTTTACCTCCGCCGCCATGTCCCGCTGCATTCGATCCCCTTCCTCATCAGCGGCTGCGACCTCCGCCTCCAAGTCCTCCACCGCTACGGGTGGCAATGCCACAATAGACGTGGGAGCTTAACATCATGGAAAATGTTTTGCTACCGAGTTTGGGGACCAGATTGCAGGACCCCATGCCACATTGGCATGGGGCCCTGCAGTTGTGCATGGGGATGTACAATTGCAGATCCCCATGCCAATGTGGCATGCGGTCCTGCAATCTGGTCCTCAAACTCGGTCACGCTAGACGCCCTCTAACATCATGGCGACGGCAATTGGAATCTACGCCGATGAGCAACACCATGGCGTCACCACCGCCACCGTGTCCTTCCTCCATCATCTTTCTCGGCGCCATCTTCATGTCCGGCCGATGCGTGGCTGGCGTCAGGTGGGTCGTGGTCTCCTTCCTTTCACATTCATGGCCGCCGCGATGGTGGTGGTGGCCAAAAAGACTATTTTTTTATTCGTTCTGATTTGTCGCCGTGATCGGCGTCCTCTACCCTCGCCGGCCTTGGTACCTATAGCGTCGTCCGTCATCGTCGTTGCCTGCTTCTCTCTCTTCCCCCTCTTTCTCTTCCTCTCACTTCACCTATCCCACCACCTCCACTGGGTGAAAATAACTGTTTAATACCTGAAGCATATTTATCAAAGTGCCTTTATAGGCTGTAGAAATAACTCGACAACACAAATTGTTCAAGAAGCTTGAAGCTTTAAACATCTCCAGTACAGTTGTGCAGTGACTCAATTTTTATACCATGATAAATTAAGGAAATCCAACAGTGTTGGATTTTTCATCCAATATTCCAATGGGTGTTCATGCAGTTTTGGATTGACAAGAACATAGAAATCGTATTTTTTGGCGCTTCCTTTTGTTGTACTTGTGTGCTATCTTGTAATGAATTTTGATGCATATTTTATACAATAAGGGACTAAATTCAAGCAACTAAATATATGTTTGTTTCATATTTAATACTCAGATGAATAAAACTGCACAAGCATTGGACGCCATTTTGAAAGAAAGTTGGAAAGATATGAACACTCAGTTAATTGCTTGTGTTGGATCTGAAAAATAATCCCAGTCGAAGAAATTTGAATTAATTTCCTAACTGCTATATCGATGCCCAGTTCATTTGTGGTCCTAAGCTCCCATCAATTATGAAGCCAATGTTGAAAATAGAACAAGGACAAAAAATTACAGTTCTAAAAATGATTCTCTCCTGGATTTTCAAAGTCAAATGTTGCTGGTGCTTGGCCTGGTAAGTTGGTAACACTGGAATAGCACCTGCTGGGGTGCTTTGAAAACTCTTATGTGCAATTCTTAACAAGATTTTGTCTGTTGGTTCTATACTGGCTGAAGTCACTGCATATCTCCAAGGCATCTTCGTTGGCTAGGGCCTCAGGTCTACTACTTGGTGACTCATTGAAAATAATTAACATGCTGTCTAAACATTCTACACAACACGCTTTGCAATGCCGCTACTCTCTTCAACTGCTGATCCACCTTACAGCCTCTCTACATAAGCCATATACTCTTTCATCCTCTTCGGCCTAGAAAACCTCACACCACCAAGGTAGCTAGCCGACCCCAGCCCAAATCCATAAAAGGATTTATTCTCCCAGTAGGCAAGGTTGTACTTGCACTCATACCCCTCTTTGCAGTAGCTACTGATCTCGTAGTGGTTGAAAGCAGCATCTCTGAGTATCTCTGACGCCCTTCTGTAGAACACAGTCGATTATTCGTCTTCGGATGGTAGCGGGTACTCCCCTTGCTTGTACCTGAATCATTTGGGTAGGTCATACATAGTTATAATCACTGATAATCGAAAGAGATCCTTCTATTAGCAAAAGAGAGAGACTGGATGCATTTGAATCACAATTACAGACTTTGCTTACTAGTAAGAGCTCGCACGAAAACACGAGAGGGCGTGCATTCCAAACGAGCTTTGGTTCTAGTTCTAGCAATATTCAACAAGTGCTCGGATATAACTAGAGATAGAGAGCTTAGAGAATTAGATTGAATTTGTTCCACTTACCATAGACAAAATTTGGTCCCCTGCTCGACTTGCAAATCGTACACAGACATATGCCTGGGCCCTGCTCTTACAACCATGGCGAGGGTCTCCTCCATATCTCCACCGTCTGGTGAGGCACCGACGAGATAAGATCCATGGTCCAGTTCTCAATCCCAGACAAACCCACCACCTCTATCGCTTCCATCACCTCCTTTGCGCCATGCGCTCTCCCGTATCCCCTCAGCCGCACCCGGTTCACACGCAGCCTTGCATACCCTCTCAGCGCCTTTTCGTCGAACGTCCCAGGGTCGATCTCCATCGAAACCTCCGCATCATCACACACCCCGAACTTCGACCATAGTGCATCGAGGACTTGCGAGAGCAGCTCCAAGGAAACTAGCGTCGGCGTTCCACCGCCATAGTGCATCGAGGACTTGCGAGAGCAGCTCCGAGGAGACTAGCGTCGGTGTTTGTTGTGAATGTTATGCCAGGATGTCAGCACACGTAGGTCATCACGCATGAATATCACTGGATTATCTGATTACGATTAGTTTCCCTTTTCGTATCAATTAGTGACTGTAATAAAGGCAATGATTGGATGTAATCATGGCCTATGATGTCGTCATAGTGACGTTTCTCTAATTAGATGTAATCATGACCTAAGATGTCGTCATAATGATGTCATGTCATGTCGTCATTATGTCATCTAGAGTCTTCTATATAAGGGGGTCTTCCTCCTCCTTTAGGACTTATGCAATAAGAAAATATTATTTCCTCTAACTCCTTTTCTTCTTCCTTTCCCCTGCCGTCAAGGCATTCCTTGTGACCCTATCGGGTTACAACACTGGTATCAGAGCAGTTCCGATCTGCGGAGCCTCATGCCTCCTCGCAAGCAGCCAACCATGGCCGCGGGGACGTCCTCTGAGCAAGAACAGGCACACGATGTTGCAAGCTCGAAGGCTGATCCTGACCCCACACAAGCAACCTTGGTTTCTGTGTTATTGGGGATTCAAGAGCAATTAAAGGTGATGAATGTGGCGCACGAGGAAGAGAGGACCAGGTGGGCAGCGCGAGAGGCCATGCACACTGGCCCCAATGCTACCCCGCCACCACCAAAACAAGGGGGCTCTCAACCGGTAGGTGGTTCTCTGCTAGGCCAACCCTTTGGCCATCCTAGTTCTCAAGGCATTCCCATTGGGTCAATCCACGTTGAGATGGAAGCAGGTCGCACAGGCCAGGGAACACAAGGCACAGAAGGTGCTCGAGGAAATGGCTCAATGACTGTAAGAACACGCAATATCCAGCGTGAGATGGAGGAGGACTGGGAAGAGTTCTCCGGGTTCCGCGGAGGACAGCGGAACAGCGCTGAACCCAGATTGGCTCGACTGCAGTTTCCTAGGTACAGTGGAGAGGATGATCCGGTCGAATGGCTATACAAGGCTGATAAATTCCTTGCCTACCAGGGAACCTATTCTGACGAAGAGCGACTTCGGGTCGCTGCCTTTCACCTGGACGGCGATGCATCAGTTTGGTTTAGAGCCTTTGAAAAAGAGGTTCGTCGGCCAACATGGGTCTCCTTTTCTGACGAGATATGCATCCAATTTGGTCCAAATGAATTCCAGGACTTCAATGAGATGCTCTCTACTCTGCGTCAGACTACCACAGTGAGAGCATATTACTCTGATTTTATGAAAATTGCCAATCGTTTACCGGACTGGCCAATGGCTGCACTCGTGGGAACATTCAAACGGGGCTTGAAGCCGGAAATTGCTGATGAGATGCGACACTTCCCCTGCCAGACTATGCGGGAAGTGGTGCGTCATGCACGAATTGAAGAAGAAAAGTTGGCCCGTCAACGATGAGGGGGTCGTGGAGGGCTGCCTCTGAGGCCGTACACTGGCCAGACCCCTGTCTTAGCCCCAGCGCCTGGCCCAGGTCCCAGCCGACAGACTTTGCTAGGAACCCCACTAGGCTCTCCAGCCACTCCTGTTCGCCGTCTGACGACTGCCCAGATGGAGGAGCGGCGGATGAAAGGACTCTGCTATCGATGTGATGAAAAGTTCGTTCCGGGCCATCGCTGTTCTGTCAAGGGAAGTCTACTCATTGAAGAAGTGGAAGACGCAGGAGTGGATGACCCAGAAGAGAGTACCGGACTCTATGACCATGTTCAGCCGGAGATCTCTGTCCATGCTTTTTCGGGTACCTTTACCACCAGGACCATGCGTGTTCAGGGTCAGCTGAAACGCCAACAGGTCGCAGTACTCATCGATAGTGGGTCAACACATAACTTCATCAATGACAAGGTGGCGCAATGCCTGGGGTGCTATGTCTCTGAGTCCAAACCCTTTAATGTCTTGATTGGGGACGGCAAGCACCTTCGCAGCATGGGGGTGTGTTCTCAGATTGAGCTAAGGATCCAAGGACACTCGTTCGTCACTGATTTGTTCCTTCTACCCACGAAGGGTGCAGATGTGGTGCTGGGTGTATAGTGGTTACAAGACCTGGGAGATGTGATATGGAATTTCAGGGATCTAACTATGGATTTCGAAGTGGATGGCCAGCGCATACGCCTTCACGGGGCACAGCTAGGCACTTTGCATACAGCGCAGGCGGTGAGTTCCCTTTTCAAGTTTGCACCTCACGGTTATTTATTACAGCAGCGTGCACTTATGGATGTGGATCAACCGCCCTTGGCCACAACCATGCTTGACCTCCTTAATGAGCATGCCGACATCTTCACTGAGCCGCCGGGGCTGCCACCAGCTAGAAGCCATGACCATTCCATTCCTATCGCGCCTGGGGCCCCGCCGGCCAATGTGCGCCCCTATCGCTATCCCCATGTGCAGAAGGCTGAAATTGAGAAATTAGTTCAAGAAATGTTGCAGTCGGGTATCATACGCCCCAGTACCAGTTCTTTTTCGTCACCAGTCCTATTGGTGCGTAAAAAAGACGGATCTTGGCGCTTCTGTGTCGACTACCGTGCACTTAATGCTATCACAGTAAAAGATAAGTACCCCATTCCCGTAATAGAGGAGCTCTTTGATGAATTGGCAGGGGCGGCGGTGTTTAGTAAACTCGATCTGCGCTCTGGTTACCATCAAATCCGTATGCAGCCGCATGATGTCCATAAGACAGCCTTCCGGACTCATGACGGCCATTATGAGTTTCTAGTCATGCCTTTTGGCCTGACCAATACGCCATCCACATTCCAAAGCCTGATGAATGACTTGTTTCGCCCATACCTCCGCTGGTTCGTGCTAGTATTCTTCGACGACATATTGATATATAGCTCATCCTGGGAGGAACATCTTGACCATCTCAGGTCAGTTTTTGCTATTCTGAAGGCTAACACACTTTTCTTGAAACGTTCGAAGTGCTCTTTTGGCAGCGCACAGGTAGACTATTTGGGCCACATTATCTCCTCTCAAGGGGTGGCCACGGATCCGTCCAAGGTAGAGACCATGCGGTCATGGCCCACGCCCACTTGTGTGAAGTCTCTCCGGGGGTTCTTGGGCCTAACCAGCTATTATCGTCGGTTCATTGAGCGCTATGGGCTAATTGCTAGGCCGCTTACATCATTGCTCAAAAAGGGTGCATTTGTATGGTCGGATGAAGCCCAAACTGCATTTGATAGATTGAAACAAGCAATGGTACAGGCACCGGTATTGGTTCTCCCTGATTTTTCTCTACCTTTTGTGGTTGAGACGGATGCGTCGGATTTGGGCCTGGGTGCGGTCCTACTCCAACAAGAGCGCCCGATCGCCTTTTACAGCAAGGCACTGTCGGGCCGATCCTTATCTTTATCGGCATACGAGAAGGAGATGTTGGCCATTGTGCACGCCGTCTCTAAGTGGCGGCCTTATCTGTTGGGCCGACGATTTCTTATTCGGACCGACCACCAACCTCTCAAATATTTTTTGGAGCAGCGTGTTTCAACTCCATCTCAACAACGCTGGGTGAGTAAGCTACTAGGTTACGATTATGAGGTGGTCTACAAGAAGGGCGTCGATAATACGGTGGCGGATGCTTTATCGCACCGGCCCCAAGAAGGTGCCTGCCTCGCACTCTCCGTCCCTTGTTGCCCGTTTATTCCAGACTTGTAGGCGGCATATGTGGCGGATTCTCCTACCCAGGAACTGATTGGTCGTCTTCAGAGCGACCCCTCTGCGGCACCCCCCTTCGACTGGCGCAACCAGTTATTATTTTGGAAAAATCGACTTTGGGTGCCGGATGTGGGAGACTTGAGACAACGGGTTATCGCTCATTTCCATGATACTCCGATTGCTGGGCATGAAGGTACGTTTCGAACCTTCAAACGGGTCAGCCAAAGTTTTTTGAGGGCCGGTTTGAGGAAAGCAGTGCATGCTTATGTGGCCGCCTGTGACATATGCCAGCGAGCCAAAGCATCGTCTACTTCTCCCACGGGCCTTCTACAGCCCCTTCCCATTCCAGACAAGGTGTGGGATGACGTCTCCATGGATTTCATTGAGGCTTTACCAGCGGTGGGGGGCAAGACGGTGATAATGGTGGTGGTTGACCGTCTCTCTAAATATGCCCATTTTTGTGCCCTAAGTCATCCGTACTCCGCCCGTACTGTTGCTGAACTCTATGTGCGTGAAGTGGTGAAGTTGCATGGTATGCCACGTACTATTGTATCTGACAAAGATCGGGTCTTCATCTCCTAGTTTTGGAGGGAATTCTTTAAGTTGCAGGGAACAAAACTTCACATGAGCACGGCATACCACCCCCAGACAGATGGCCAAACGGAAGTGGTGAATCGGTGCCTTGAGCAGTACTTACGCTGTTTTGTGGGGGATAAACCCCGTCGTTGGCTCTCATTGCTACCTTGGGCAGAATGGTCGTACAACACGGCGTATCACACACGTGCAGGCTTTACACTGTTTGAGATTGTCTACGGTCGCCCCCCTCCATCTGTCCTATCTTATGTTCCTCATCGTTCTTCCATCGCCGAGGTGGATTATATGTTACAGACTCGTGATGAGGAGCTTCGTCAGTTGAAATTCAATTTAGCTTCCACCCAGAACTGGATGAAGCAACTGTACGACAAACGGCGTTCGGACAAAGAGTTCCAGGTGGGTGATATGGTTTATGTGTCAGTTCTTCCCCAGCGCCAAACTTCTTTGCATAGGGCTGACCAGAAGTTGGCACCTCGATTTCATGGGCCATATCCCATAGCAGCACGGGTGGGCCCGGTGGCGTATCGTCTTTCTCTGCCTGCCAAGTCCTTGGTGCACCCTGTATTCCACGTCTCTCGCCTCCGTCGCTTTGTGGGGGACCCTCACTTGATTGCTGGTTCTGCGTCTCCTCCTCTCATGGGTCCGGCTGAATCTGATGAGCCAGTACCAGCTTCGGTTATTGACACATGTCGCGTGCGTCGCACTGGGCGTATTGTGACGCAAGTGCTCGTGGCATGGCAGGGCAAACCGTTGGAGGATGCTGAGTGGCTGCTTGAGGATGAATTTATGCATCGGTTTCCGTCTTGGTCGCATTGAGGACAATGCGTTAGCGGAAGCATGGTGGAGTGTTGTGAATGTTATGCCAGGATGTCAGCACACGTAGGTCATCACGCATGAATATCACTGGATTATCTGATTAGGATTAGTTTCCCTTTTCGTATCAATTAGTGATTGTAATAAAGGCAATGATTGGATGTAATCATGGCCTATGATGTCGTCATAGTGACGTTTCTCTAATTAGATGTAATCATGACCTAAGATGTCGTCATAATGATGTCATGTCATGTCGTCATAATGATGTCATTATGTCATCTAGAGTCTTCTATATAAGGGGGTCTTCCTCCTCCTTTAGGACTTATACAATAAGAAAACATTATTTCCTCTACCTCCTTTTCTTCTTCCTTTCCCCTGCCGTCAAGGCATTCCTTGTGACCCTATCGGGTTACAACAGTGTTCCACCGCCAAAGAAGACGGTTGGAGAGGTGGGTCGAGGCTGGGGAGAAGGGATTAGCTGTCTCCCTTTCCCCGTAGCTAATCCCTCATGAGTAAAAAAAATAGTCTTTTTCGCCGCCGCCACGAATGTGAAAAAATAGTCTTTTTCGCGGCGGCCATGAATGTGAAAGGAAGGAGACCAGGACCCACCTGACGCCGGCCACGCATCGGTCGGACATGAGGATGGCGTCGAGAAAGATGATAGAGCAAGGACACGGCAACGGCGGTGACGCCATGGTGTTGCTCATCGGCGTAGATTCCGATTGCCGTCGCCATGATGTTAAGCTCCTACGTCTGTTGTGGCATCGCCTCCCGTGGCGGTGGTGGGCTTGGAGGCGGAGGTCGCAGCCGCTGATGAGGAAGGGGGTCGAATGCAGCGGGACATGGCGGCGGAGGCAAAGGGGACGCCGCCGACAGCGGCGAGGGTAGAGGTGGAGGTGATGCTAAAGGTGATGGGAGTTGGGAGGGACGGAATGGGTCGTGGTAAGGAAGGGGCAACGTTGGTATTTTGATAATTTTATTAGTTATAACCTGATTGGATGGGAGAGCGTCAATTTTTAAGCCGCACGATTAAAAATAAATGGCCAGGATTGATAAGGCTAAAATGGCTCACTGTATCATCTATATATATATATATATATATATATATATATATATATATATATATATATATATATATATATATATATATATAGGGAAAAGTTTATATGAGATCGCTCTCATATTGCTTATATGAGGCCACTTTGAATTGTAGCCATTGGATCTTGATCTGATGGCTACAAATATCCATAATGATCTCACCCACTCTTTGATGTGACACACTCACCTACCCATTGATTTGATATCCATCTTCCGATCGGAATCTAATGGTAATAAAAATTGGCCTCATGCTCCTTATATGAGAACGATCTCATGTAAACTCATCTCATATATATATATAGTGAGCCGCAGGTTTTGGTGAGCCGGATGAACCGCGTCAATCGTGGCCGTCAATCTATAATCTTACGGAACAAAAATTAGAGCTCTCCCAGCCAATCAAGTTTTAACTTAAACTTTTCTTTTATTCCCCATAATAGCCTTGTCTTTCTCCCCTTTACCTTCTTCCCTTCTCCGAAACAACTCACCGAAGCATAGATCCCTGTTGAAACCTGAGCTCCTCTCTTCCCCGTTTGCTCCTCCAGTCTGTCCAACCTCTTCTCTCCTCCCTCTACGCAACCTCTCGCCTTCTACCACCTCCGGTTTCGCCATCACTCTGGGATCCCGATGGTCCGCTCCGCTGCCTCGTCCCTCTTCCCCTCTCTCCTCTCTCGTTGGTTCACCGCCACTAGACTCCTATGCCCCTCCACCTCCCTCGTTGTCTCCCATCCCCAGTTTGAATCCACCGTGCAAACGGCCAACCACTTCAACTCTGAGGAAACAGCCATCCACCTCTCGATCTGTAGATCAACTGTCTCTGGAATTGCAAAGGTCCAACCTTTCTTCAGTTTGTAAATTTTTTGTACTTGAATGTTAAACACAGAAGAGAAGGGAATTGCGAAGTTCAACTGCTCGACAAAATCCCGTAGAGAAAGTTACAAGTTACGACAGTGGTGGCGGAGCACCTCTGGCTAGTGGTTATGGTGGAGCTGCTGATGGTGGTCCTTCTAGTGGAGGTAGCTATGGTGGAAGCAGTGATAACCTTAATGCTGGCATTGTCAATGATGGCCAGAATGCAACAGAAGGAAATTTCAGGTATGCAGGAATTAGAGCTCATTGTATGCAGGAAAAATGATGCCTTTAATGTATGGACATAATGATTCATTGTATGCAGGAATTAGATCTGGATTGGAGTCAATGACTACTGATGCTGTCAAATTGGAGCATGCAGTAAATCCAAAGGTGTACTATCTGCAATTTCTTCCCTTCATCTTGCAAACTCTGCCACAACAATTTCTTCAATATTGAGTTTGATTAGGAAGTTTGAGGGCATTGCAAGTAGAGTTGTTTAAGCAAGCCCAGGATTGTCTGCTGCCAATGGGTCTTATATCTGAAAATGTTGCACAACGATTTGGTATGACACGGAAAGAACAAGATCAGGCTGCTGTAAGTTTATTTTTATGTGTTTATGTTGATCTGATTTTTAGGTTCAGATATAGAAGATAAGTGGGTTCACTTTAAAAGGTGGGATTTGTAGGCCAAGCAAAGCAAGGATGTAAATCGACTTATTGTTCTCAATGGTTGAAGGAAGAAAAGAAAGAAAGACTTTCAGATGTTTACCAACTACAATTTGATTTTTCACAAGTGGAGAAGACAGATTTACGGCTAACAAATTTGTGTGTTACATGGTTGCTCGAAAGTGAAGTTACAAGATCGTAGCAGTTAAGGAAGGATCCTTAACGTCATGGACATCTTGCTGGATTGGTGTTGTAAATTGCAATTTTCTCAGCTACTGCCTGTCTCGGTGACAATAGACCTGTAAGGTCACCTTAGCATGTACAAAAACCTATTCAGCAAAAAAAATGTACAAAAGCCTAAATGCTTTATGGAAGCTTAAGTGTCTATTATTGTAACACCCGAAAAATCGGTACGTTTTTGGAAAGTGCTATTTTAGGAAACTGGTCTAAAATAGGAAAGTTTTCGTATCTGTCGTGCCTTTTGATCTGGTATTTCGTTTTGGCCTTATGAAACCGTATCTTGATGATTTTGGGTCAAATAAAATTGTTTAGCCAGATTAGGCAGGTTTTTCCGAGCGCGAGGACTGGGCCTGGCGCCGTGACCTATCTGGCGCCAGGGTTTGATACACCTGACGCCAGGGCCAGTCGAGCTTCAGGGCTAGGGCTAGTCACGTGTGCGAGTGCACGTGTGACGGGGCCCAGTGGATGTGTCACCAGGACAGGACTCGTGCACGGTGGAACTGCTCAGCACGCGTATAAGTTATCTTAACCATTCATCAGCGATCTGTGTTGTTAGACGTGCAAAATCCAGGGAAGGGCCACGTGGACCCTGAGGGTCACGCCACCTCATGGGTGACGTGGACGTCTTGGACCCACGATTTGGGAAGCCAAATCGTGGGGAGATCTCTTGTAAATTGATTTGCACTAATTTGAATTAATGGATTCCCTAATCTGTAATTGATTTGATTAGGGCATATTTAAGGGAGGTGATTGGTAGTTAAGGAAGATGCCAAAGCATATTCCAATAACAAGAGGGGGCGCCATTTGTGTAGAGGAGCAGATCGTGGGAATAGATTTGGCCCAGGTGGTTACATGGCATAATTGCAAATTATCTCTTTAATCAACCTCTTAATTGATTTGATTACAACTAATTTTAGTAGGAGCCAATCAGCCTCAAGGAGAATCTTACCAAAGCTTACCATTCAAATTTGGACCTAGGTGGCTTTTGGTTTGGGCGCCCAAATGGAGTTGCAATTTTACCTTTTTCGGTTTGGGAAAATCTTGGAGATTAGCTTGACCCCAACTAATTGGCAATCCAAATATTCTGATGAGGCTGGATATGGGAGCTTGTTGGAATGGAAAGATTGCATTTTTCTGGACCTTTTCGTGAGCGTTGGATGAGAGGTAATCGGACGGTCGAGATTGCTTAGCCTAGGGGTTGAATCACCTATAAAAAGGGGACAAAAAAGGGGCCGGCTTCCCTTTAGCCTGCGTCCCCATTTGGTGTGCCTTCTCCCTCCTTCACACTTCTCTAAACCAGCACCTCTTCTTCATCCTTTCATCACTTCGTGGTGTGGAGAATCGACGGACGTAAGAGAAGGCGCGAAGCAAGGAGCGTTCTACGCAAAGGGATTTTCGGTTTGTCATAAGAGGTAGGAGCATTTTTTTTCCACATGTGTGATTCATGATTTTTGACATGATTTCGAGTAGTCTTTTGATGCTCATACTGAGAAATTATATGCCTTGATTTAATTTCATATGACATGAATTATCGAGTATACCATGATGTTATTGATTCATATTATATGAAATGCTTCATTCGGTACTCTTATGCTTGATTTGTAGTATCCTAATGCCTAGTTAGACGTCCCCCATTGCATAAATTCCAGAAAGTTGTCACCTTTATTGCATAAAGTTGACGTCCAACTTCTGTCCGGAGTTATTTGTCATGATTTATTATTGAATCCCTTATGGTTTGATTGATACTCGCCGATTTATTGTCTTATGCCATTTTCGGCGTGATTCTTGTTGATACTTCGTGTATTGATCTCTAAAGGTATTAATTCACTCTCTGATGTCATAAAGTTTGAATCTTTGGTCATGGACCAGTAGCTTTGTCGTCCGGGAATAGTTGTCCTTTTGGCTTAATTACAAGATTATTACATTATTGCTTATAAACACCATCGGGTAAGGGTATATGTGTATATCATATGTAAAGTATGTGATTAATTTGAGTAATCAATTTGGCACCACACTCTGAAGTCCGAGAGTGGTCTGACATCATGTCAGAACCTGTTTGGGTCGTGGAGGTGTCCAAGTTTACTTGGCTTGTTCAATACTTTTGATATATAAGAATCAAGTTAAAAGATTAGCAATCGGGTGATAAGTGTAACCTAATGCTGAGATTAAATCAATAATTCCAGAACCCTTAGGCTCTGTAAAATACATTAAGAAAAGGTTAAGAGTGTCAGTAAGGGTAATTAGGGAATTATAAAAAGTTGTATAATTAATTAATGGGTATAACTTGTGTTAAGTGGTCTCGGCCAGGAGCAGTCCTGCGCAGACAGACCCCACTCTAAAAATGATATCTAATTGTATAAAAATCCAAACAGTAAACCGTTTGTCAATCTGTAAACTAGACATCTGAGGGAATCTGGGATAAAAATGTAAGAAGTTAGTTCACTGGGTTCAGGGCGTAGTGACCTTCGGAAGTGGGCTGTTCTGTTTGGACAGAACTGGTTTCCTGCGCGTATTAACCCTTAAACCCTAATAATAATAATAATAAGAAACTTAATTTAAGATAATAATTAAAGACTTTAATTAAGTATATTACTACTTATAATACCATCGGGATCAGTCAACTTAAAAGTGTAAGTCGGATCCTAGAGTCGAACGGGGTGTCCGTTATTAATTATCCTTTGTGTCATTCTCTTGAGTTATCTATGGCTCAAGAGTATTCTTAGCGTGAATCTCTTCCGGAATCTCTGACGTGGTCCATTTTAGACACGTCATTTCATCATTTTCGTGTCGGGGATTGTCAACTCTAGGATTAGGCACGACGATGAAGACGGCGGAGCATGGACCTTTGACGAGCCAGTGATGGGTCTCTTTGATGAGTCTTTCGGTCGGGTCTCAACCGAGTTCCCAGACCTAATTGTTCTGAGATGTTCAAACACTCCTTAGTGAGTCTATTTGCATTGTGATCGATAATTGTATTTTACTCCTATGAAGAGTTGAAATTCAGAAAGCTTTGAGTTAAGCCCTTTTCAGAATAAAACCCGATGTTCTAGGAAACTGTTTCTCCACTAAGTAGCATTTCTGAGAGCTCTTAGTCGGAATCATAGTATGCTCACGAGCCATTGCTAGATCCTGCGAGATCTCCGATGATATTGAACCTCTGTAGTTCAGCCGATGACGGCAACCGCGTGCGCTTAGATTGTATGACATTACGGAAGGTCTGCAATCTCCGCCCATTGTGCCCGTAAGCACCGATGGGGCCAGCATCCCTAGACGCATGGCCGGGTTCCACTGTAGAACCTCTAGGATGTTCTGGTATTGTTTTCCATGAAGATATGGACAGATTTGCGAGCAGAAATTGTTACCTCTTACACTTCAGATGTCCAGAGCTTATGTTAATATTTTATCTCCATTACTCTGTGTAAGTTGGAGTCTTTGACCTTTAATTCCTAGACTATGATGAGTCGAGGACGTCAGATGTTTCAGATACGTGAAATCAGTTTTGTCAAACCAAGTCTGTTGACCTATATCTGTTTTGGAGTCATCTCTTGTACCATTTGTTCCACTGTGATTTTTCTGTATCCTACTGGGTATTTCCTATGGAATACTCATGCATCCTCTGATGCAGGATTCAAGGAGGAGCAGAGGTGACAGCAATCGGCAACGTGAGTGGATGCTGGAGATTTGAAGATTAGATTATTTATTTTATTTTGAGTTAATGCTTGAACTCGCGGCCTGCGCGCCGTTTTACTTTATTTTATGTTGTGTTAAGACGTTTCAAGACTTGTAATAACAAAGTAGATTTTTTTTCAGTTATTCCATATTTTGTAAGTAATTATTGTTTAAGTCGTGATGATCCTGCATGTTCCCTAATATTAAAAAGGGATAGTGGAGGTCTCGAGTATTCGGTCCGTCCCAAGTTTCCTACCCTTGACCTTCATTGGAAAGTCGCTTCCGCGTAAATAGGGTCTTGGAAATCTGGGGCGTGACAATTATAAGCATCAAGTTTCAACTTCCAAGCTTTCACATAATAAAAGCTCAAGTTATTAAATGCAATGCTCCACTCTTTGAGTTTTCTCTTCAAGTTATACCATCTATGCATGACTTTAACTACGAAAAAGTTGCAGGGGCAATCATTCCATGCAGTTCTAGCAAGTGGCACATGCCCATCGCAAAAGCTGGTAGCCATTGAGGTCATTTGAACTTGCTCCAGCCATGTAGTGCTGGTCGTTGCAACTGTAGAGCAGAACTATGAAGGCTCAATCGCTAAGGCACTAAATTAGTTCTGATATCTTCAAAGTTATTCCGCAAAAAAAAGAGACCTTCAAAGTAAAACAAATTCCATTTTATCATCCATTTTATCAGACATTTTACGGTGAAGAAAAATATATTACAAACATCAAACTAGATAGGTGTCCATGCAAAATCCATGAATGATAAACTTCCCAAAAAGATACATGTAGAATGCACCTCAGGTTTCTCAAATAGAGATGCCAGACTTGACAGCAGCACATTCACTCAGTTTGTTAGATAAAAGATGTTTCTACATCTCACTAAAGATAAATAGTTATTCGCATAACGAAATTACATTACAAATTTCCTCTCAATATGGGAAAAAATGAGGCAGTAGACGAATATTTATCAAGTATACGTCCATCAAAACTGAAACTAAAACAACACAAGAACCATTATTCATCAATAAGTTTCCAAACAACTCTAGTAATCAAGCCTGCTTGTTCGCATAATCATTAGGCTCAACATCAAAGTCCCTTAAATTTCCATCTGTTGCATTCTGGCCATCATTGATAATGGTAGCATTAAGGTTATCATTGCTTCCACCATAGCTACCTCTACTAGAAGGACCACCATCAGCAGCTCCACCATAACCACTAGCCAGAGGTGCTCCGCCACCACTGTTGTAACTTGTAACTTTCTCTACGGCATTTTGTCGAGCAGTTGAACTTCTCGATTCCCTCCGCTTCTGAGTTTAACATTCAAGTACAAACAATTTACAAACTGAAGAAAGGTTGGACCTTTGCAATTCCGGAGACAGCTGATCTACAGATCGAGAGGTGGATGGCTATTTCCTCATATTTGAAGTGGTTGGCCTTTTGGACGGTGGATTCAAACGAGGGGATGGGAGACAACGAGGGAGGTGGAGGGGCATAGGAGTCTGGTGGCGGTGGACCAACGGGAGAGCAGAGAGGGGAAGAGGGATGTGTTGTGAACGCCTGGCCCAGTGTGGGCCGTCAGCAGCCCAACAGGCCATCACATCAGCATTAAGTCATTAGGATCCTTGATTGATTAGGTATCTTATTGTAATCAGCCCGTTTAGGCTAATTGTTAGGTAACGGGTTGAGTGAGAATAATTAGGCTAATTAGCGGCCCATCAGCTTGGCCAGATGGCGCCCCCTAGGCAAGAGCGCCATCCCCTTTTTCTATATATGTATCTCGTCTTCCTCAGAGAAGGTTATGCAATAGAAAGCTATTTCAGTTACTCTTTTTCTTCTTCTTCTTCATTTTTGCCGACGAGATACCTTGTGACCATTGCCGGTCACAACATTAGATACCTTGTGACCATTGCCGGTCACAACATTGGTATTAGAGCGGTTATGAACTGTGACGACGATGCCGCCTCGCAAGAAGCCGACCATGGCCGCCGAGGCACAGCCAGAGCCAGAGCCAGAGGTGACCAACGAGGCTGCCAAGCCGGAGGCGCCGGAAGGAAATGACATGGCGGAGATCCGATCCATGCTTGCGCAACTGCTTCAATTTCAGATCGCGCAGGCACAAGCAACGACCAACCAGACAGGGCCGCTGCCTACGCCGCCGACCTTCTCTGCAGCCCAAGGAGAGACCTCGCAGGCAGGGGGGTCGAGAGGGATCGATGGATCTGGAGCACGGATTCCTCCGCTGAACTCCCACATACAAGGGTTTCAAATTGGCTCCATGCATCAGTCCGCACATGGGGGTCCTATGGGCAGAGGGATACAAGGCCCACCAGGTGTTCGAACAAATGCCCCTATGACAACCTCCCTTCGCAATATGCAACATGAGATTGATCAGGACTGGGAGGAGCCGATCGGGCTCCAAGGGGGCTCGCGAGGCGGAGCAGAGCCCAGATTAGCTCGTCTACAATTCCCTTGTTACAATGGAGATGACGATCCAACAGAGTGGGTCTACAAGGCAGAGAAGTTTTTCGACTACCAGGGAACCCGATCTGAGACAGAACGCCTGCGCATCGCAGCGTTCCATTTAGACGGGGATGCGTCAGTATGGTTCCGTTATCTGTTACCCAACATGGGCGTCCTTTGCTGATGAACTCTGTGTTCAATTTGGCCCCAATGAATTCCAAGACTTCAACGAGATGTTATCTAGCCTGCGACAGACCACAACAGTGCGTGCATACTACACGGAGTTCATGAAGATCGCCAATCGTCTGCCGGATTGGCCAGTCGCTGCCTTGGTGGGAACGTTCAAACGAGGATTGAAGCCAGAGATATCTGATGAGATGAGGCACTATCCCTGTCGCACAATGAGGGAGGTAGTACGTCATGCTCGCATTGAAGAGGAGAAATTGGCTAGGCAACGACGAGGGGGTCGTGGAGGGTTCATACCTCGCACTGTCCATAGTCCAGCGCTGGGCTCAACACCTGCGCCTAGCTCAGTTGCCGGTCGAGCCAATTCTGCAGGGGTGACCAATCCACCTATTCGTCGCCTTACCCAAGCCCAAATGGAGGAACGACGGGCCAAGGGGCTATGTTTCAATTGTGACGGGAAGTGGGTCAAGGGTCATAGATGTGCGGTGCCAGGAAGTCTGTTGGTGGAGGAGGTGGACGAGGACGTGGAGTGTTCCGTAGAAGAGGCCACCCATGCATACGAGGACGTGCAGCCTGAGATATCGGTTCACGCCTACTCAGGGGCCTTTACTCCTCGCACAATGCGCGTACAGGGGCTTCTCAAGCGCTAGGCTGTTACCGTTCTGATTGACAGTGGGTCTACCCACAATTTCATTAATGACAAGGTGGCACATCGACTGGGGTGTTGTGTGACAGATGCCAAGCCCTTTGACGTCCTGATCGGGGACGGCAAACATCTTAGGAGCGCTGGAGTCTGTGCTCAGGCCGCCCTTACCATTCAAGGTAACATCTTTCTTACAGATCTTTTCTTGTTACCAACCAAGGGCGCCGATGTTGTCCTGGGAGTGCAGTGGCTCCAGGAACTGGGAGACGTCGTCTGGAACTTCAAAGATTTGATTATGGACTTTGAGATCCAGGGCCAGCGGGTGCGCTTACAGGGGGCCCAGCCTGGCTCATTGCACACGGCCCAAGCAATTGGATCATTATTCCGTTTTGCCGCTCAAGGAGTGATGCTACAACAGAGAACCATTATGGATGTCGATCAGCCTGATATTCCTGAGGACATGCGGCTCTTGTTGGAGGAACACCAGGACCTTTTCTCTAAGCCCAATGCACTACCGCCAGCCAGGGATCATGACCATTCAATCCCTATTATTCCAGGTGCAGCCCCAGCTAATGTCCATCCGTACCGATATCCCCACGTGCAGAAAGCAGAGATTGAGCGACTAGTCCAGGACATGTTGACGACAGGTATTATTCAACCTAGTACCAGCTCGTATTCTTCCCCTGTTCTATTGGTACGCAAGAAGGATGGAACTTGGCGGTTTTGTGTGGACTACCGTGCCTTGAATGCCATTACCGTCAAGGACAAATATCCTATTCCGGTGATCGAGGAATTGTTGGATGAGTTGGCGGGAGCTATGTTCTTTAGCAAACTCGATTTGCGCTCCGGGTATCATCAGATTCGAATGAATCCGGCGGATATCTACAAGACGGCCTTCCGCACTCATGATGGTCACTACGAGTTTTTGGTTATGCCTTTCGGCCTAACTAATGCCCCAGCAACCTTCCAGTCTCTAATGAATGATCTATTTCGACCCTACCTGCGACAGTTTGTTCTGGTATTCTTTGATGACATACTTATCTACAGCACTTCGTGGGAGTCTCATCTGCAGCACTTGAGGTTGGTTTTCTCTATTCTACCGACTCATACACTTTATATTAAACGTTCGAAGTGTTCTTTTGGAAGTCGACAGGTGGAATATTTGGGCCATCTTATCACTCATAATGGGGTGGCCACCGACCCTGCCAAGGTGTTGGCTATGACGGACTGGCCCGTACCCACTTGCGTCAAGGGCCTTCGTGGATTCTTGGGGCCTAACAGGATATTACTGACGGTTCATTCGACAGTATGGTATTATGGCCCATCCACTTACTGCCCTGCTAAAAAAGGGGGCCTTCAAATGGACTACAGAGGCCCAACTTGCCTTTGATCGTCTGAAACAGGTCATGGTTACAGCGCCTGTCCTTCTTCTGCCCGACTTTACTATTCCATTTGTGGTGGAAACCGATGCATCAGACACAGGTTTAGGGGCGGTCCTCTTACAAAAGGATCGACCGGTGGCATTCTTCAGTAAAGCCTTATTTGGCCGCTCATTGACTCTATCTGCTTATGAGAAAGAGATGCTGGCCATTGTTCATGCAGTAACAAAGTGGTGGCCCTACTTATTGGGACGCAGGTTCACTATACGCACAGACCATCAGCCTCTGAAATATTTTCTTGATCAGCGGGTGTCCACCCCTGCACAACAGCGATGGGTGAGTAAACTGCTGGGCTATGATTATGATATTGTTTACAAAAAGGGGGCTGAAAACACAGTGGCAGATGCCCTCTCCCGCATGCATACAGGGGGTACTTGTTTGGCTCTCTCAGTGCCCAGTTGTCCATTTCTTTCCGACATTCGGCAGGCATATAGGACTGATCCACACACTCAACGTTTGATTCAGAGCCTTCGGGAGCAACCTGCTAATGAGCCATCTTATGCATGGCAGGATGATATTTTGCTATGGAAAGGCAGGTTATGGGTGCCGGATTCGGGGGACTTGCGTCGACGCATTATTTCTCACTTCCATGACACTGTGCTGGCTGGCCATGAAGGCACATTCCGGACATATAAAAGGGTGAGTCACAGTTTTCTTTGGCCGGGAATGCGGCGTGCTATTCATGCGTATGTGACTGCTTGTGACACTTGTCAACGTGCTAAGGCAGCCACCACTCCCCTCAAGGTCTGCTTCAGCCGTTACCGATTCTTGACCAAGTATGGACTGATGTGTCAATGGATTTTGTTGAGGCCCTACCAGTCGTGCAAGGGAAATCTGTTATCTTTGTGGTCGTGGACCGCCTCTCCAAGTATGCCCATTTCAGCGCCCTGAATCATCCGTTTACTGCGAAAATGGTGGCGGAAGTTTATGTGCGCGACATAGCGAAGCTTCATGGCATGCCTCGAACTATTGTCTCCGATCGTGATAAGATATTTCTCTCTTCATTCTGGCGTGAATTCTTTGCTATGCAAGGCACTGCCCTCCACATGAGCACGGCCTATCATCCTCAAACTGATGGCCAGACGGAGGTCGTTAATAGGTGTTTGGAACAATATTTGCGGTGTTTTGTGGGTACTCAGCCTCGTAAATGGTTGCAACTACTTCCATGGGCCGAATGGTCGTATAACACGGCCTACCATACCAGGACAGGATTCACACCCTTTGAGGTGGTTTATGGCCGACCTCCGCCTTCTATCCTTACCTATGTGCCTCAACGCTCGTCAGTGGCCGAGGTTGATTACCTACTTCAATCACGAGATGATGTCTTACGACAGCTCAAGGCTAATTTGGCCTCCGCCCAGAATCGTATGAAACAATTATATGACCAAAAGCACACTGACAGGAAGTTTCAGGTGGGCGATTTGGTATATGTGTCTGTTCTTCCTCAGCGCCAGACATCTTTGTTTCGGACATCGAATGCCAAGTTAGCTCCTCGGTATCATGGGCCCTATCATGTGGAGGAACGAATTGGTCGCATGGCCTACCGCTTGGCCTTACCTCCTGACTCCTTGGTCCACCCTGTCTTTCATGTTTCTCGTCTCCGCAAGTTTGTGGGTGACCCTTTGTCCGTGACAGTTGACGGTCCCCTCCAGTTATATGATTCGCCTAGCCCCGATGCGCCTGTTCCAGCTTCGATTATTGACAAACGTCGGGTTCGGCGGTCTGGTCGTATCACTACGGAGCTTTTGATTGCGTGGCATGGTCAGCCCATCGAGGACGCGACGTGGGAGTTAGAGGACATCATCCTGGAGCGTTTTCCAGAGTTATCGCCTTGAGGACAAGGCGAACAGCGGAGCGTGGTGGATTGTTGTGAACGCCTGGCCCAGTGTGGGCCGTCAGCAGCCCAACAGGCCATCACGTCAGCATTAAGTCATTAGAATCCTTGATTGATTAGGTATCTTATTGTAATCAGCCCGTTTAGGCTAATTGTTAGGTAACATGCTGAGTGAGAATAATTAGGCTAATTAGTGGCCCATCAGCTTGGCCAGATGGCGCCCCCTAGGCAAGAGCGCCATCCCCTTTTTCTATATATGTATCTCGTCTTCCTCAGAGAAGGTTATGCAATAGAAAGCTATTTCAGTTACTCTTTTTCTTCTTCTTCTTCATTTTTGCCGACGAGATACCTTGTGACCATTGCCGGTCACAACATTAGATACCTTGTGACCATTGCCGGTCACAACAGGATGAGGCAGCGGAGCGGACCATCGGGATCCCGAAGTGAGCTTTGGACAGTGGCGGTTGTCTCCCGACGACGGCGATGGTGAAACCAGAGGTGGTAGAAGGCGCGAGAGGTTGCGTAGAGGGAGGAAAGAAGGGGTTGGACGGTAGGAGCAACCGGGGAAGAGAGGAGCTGGGGTTTCAACAGGGATCTGTGCTTCAGTGAGTTTTTTCGAATAAGGGAAGAAGGCAAAGGGGAGGAAGACAAGGTTATTATGGGGAATAAGAGAAAAGTTTAAGTTAAAACCTGATTGGCTGGGGAGAACGCCAATTTCTGTTCCGTAAGATTATAGATTGACAGCCACGATTGACGCGGCTCATCCGACTCACCAAAACCTGCGGCTCACTATATCATCCCTATATATATATATATATACATATATATATATAAAAGAACGGTTTACATACGATTGTTCTCATATAAGGAACAAGAGGCTAATATTTTAGGTTGTTGGATTTCGATCTGAGAGTGGGTATCAAATAAGTGGGTAAGTGAGTGTGTCCAATTAGTGAACAAGTGAGTACCTTATAGTTATTTGTAGTTGTCATATCATGATCCAACGGCTAGGAATTGAATTAGCCTCATATAAACCAAATGAGAGCGATCATATGTAAACTTTTCTTTTATATATATATATATATAGGGAAAAGGTTTAAATGAGATCGCTCTCATATTGCTTATATGAGGCCACTTTGAATCGTAGCCGTTGGATCTTGATCTGACGGTTATAAATATCCATAATGATCTCACCCACTCCTTGATGTGACACACTTACCTACCCACTGATTTGATATCCACCCTCCGATCGGAATTTAACGGCTATAAAGATTGGCCTCATGCTCCTTGTATGAGAACGATCTCATGTAAACTCATCCCATATATATATATATATATATATATATGGGAAAAGTTTAAATGAGATCGCTCTCATATTGCTTATATGAGGCCACTTTGAATCGTAGCCATTGGATCTTGATCTGACGGCTACAAATATCCATAATCATCTCACCCACTCCTTGATGTGACACACTCACCTACCCATTGATTTGATATCCACCCTCCGATCGGAATCTAACGGCAATAAAGATTGGCCTCATGCTCCTTATATGAGAACGATCTCATGTAAACTTATCTATATATATATATATATATTATATATATATATATATATATATATATATATATATATATATATATATATATATATGGGAAAAGTTTAAATGAGATCGCTCTCATATAGCTTATATGAAGCCACTTTAAATCATAGCCCTTGGATCTTGATCTAACGGCTACAAATAGCCATAATGATCTCACCCACTCCCTGATGTGACACACTTACCTACCCACTGATTTAATATCCATCCTCCGATCTGAATCCAACGGCTATAAAGATTGACCTCATGCTCCTTATATGAGAACGATCTCATGTAAACCCTTCCCTATATATATATATATATATATATATATATAGAGATAAGTTTACATGAGATCGTTCTCATATAAAGAGCATGAGGCCAATCTTTATTGCCGCTAGATTCCGATCGGAGGGTGGATATCAAATCAATGGGTAGGTGAGTGTGTCACATCAAGGAGTGGGTGAGATGATTATGGATATTTGTAGCCGTCAGATCAAGATCCAATGGCTACGATTCAAAGTGGCCTCATATAAGCAATATGAGAGCGATCTCATTTAAACTTTTTCCTATATATATATATATATATATATATGAGAAATGCTACAATGAGCAGCCCATTTTGGTGAGCACAATGAGCAGCTCACTGTAGGACCATTGATGGACGATCTCACGTCCTATAATGAGCTGCCCATTTTGATTTTTTTAATTTTTTTTATAAATACCTATCCTACCCCTCCCCCTCTCCCTCTCCCGCTGGCAGTGCCTCCCTCCCTCCCCGGCGACACCGTCGCGCCGCCGCGTCGCAGCCCCGCCGGCGACCTCCCTCCCCGCCGCCCCGGTACCCCCCTCCCTCTCCTCTCCCTCTCCCCCTCCTCTCCTCTCTCCCTCCCTCCCTCCCTCTCGGGCGACACGTCGCCCTGCCGCCCGCAGCCCCGCCCGCCCTCCCGGCGACCCCGTCGCCCTGGCGGCCCCGCCCTCCTTCCCTCCCCCCCCTCTGGCTCGATCAGCGCCCCGCCACCCCCTCCCTCTGGTTCGACACGGCGCCCCGTCGAACCAGAGGAGAGGGATGGGGGGCGACGTGCGCCCTTTCGACGGGGCGCCTTGTCGAACCAGTGGAGAGGGGTGGTGGCGGGGGCGCCCGTCGAGCCATAG
Source organism: Houttuynia cordata (assembly GCA_039654745.1). Lineage (NCBI taxonomy): Eukaryota > Viridiplantae > Streptophyta > Magnoliopsida > Piperales > Saururaceae > Houttuynia > Houttuynia cordata. The sequence goes on from CM077503.1 coordinate 28,562,401, forward strand.
GGGGGAAAGGGAAGTAGGGTGGGGGCGACGGGGTCGCCGGGGAGGTCGCCGATGGGGGCCGCGGCGCGGCAGGGTGGCGGGGGTGACGGGAGGGAGGGAGCAGACTGCCAGGGGGAGGGGGAGGAGGAAGTGGAAGGGTAGGATAGGTATTTTTTTTAAAAAATAAATATACTAAAATGGGCAGCTCATTGTAGGACGTGAGATCGTTCATCAATGGTCCTACAATGAGCTGCTCATTGTGCTCACCAAAATGGGCTTCTCATTATAGCATTTCTCTCTCTCTCTCTCTCTCTCTCTCTCTCTCTCTATATATATATATATATAGAATATGGGAAGAGTTTATATAAGATCGTTCTCGTATATAAGGAGCATGAGGCCAATCTTTATTGCCGTTAGATTCCAATTGGAGGGTGGATATCAAATCAGTAAGTAGGTGAGTGTGTTACATCAAAGAGTGGGTGAAATCATTATAGATATTTGTAGCCGTCAGATCAAGATCCAACAGCTACGATTTAAAGTGGCCTCATATAAGCTATATATATATATATATATGGGAAAAGTTTATATGAGATCGCTCTCATATTGCTTATATGAGGCCACTTTGAATCGTAGCCGTTAGATCTTGATCTAACAGCTACAAATATCCATAATGATCTCACCCACTCCTTGATGTGACACACTCACCTACCCACTGATTTGATATCCACCCTCCAATCGGAATCTAACGGTAATAAAGATTGGCCTCATGCTCACGATCTCATGTAAACTTATCTCTCTCTCTCTATATATATATATATTTGACCTAGTATAAAGTATTTTACCAAAAAAAGAAAGAAAGGCAGTAATGAGTTAAACTTTGTTGCCCATTGCTTTCTGGCTTCCGAAGCTGCTGTTGTCAATGGATAATCAAAGGAACAAGAAAGCGACCAGGGAGCTGGGACTAATTGCTTGGAACACGTCCTCAAACGTGGGAAAAAACGGAGAGAATTCTTGAAGGGCTGCGATATTTCCTTGAAAGCAGTCGAATGCATGGTTTTCAAAACCGGACCGGACCGGCCGGTCCGACCGCGGAGAACCGGAACCGGGTTTGTCTTAAACCGGACCGGTCCGGACGGGTCACGGATTTTTTTTTTTTTTTTTTTTTTTTTTTGAAAAAAGTTGTTGTTTGAGGGGGGATTCGAACCCCCCCTCCTCCCAAACCAACAGCCTTAACCACCTGGGCTACCTGGGCTCTTATGTTAATATGATACAAATTAACTATTTAATATATATTTACCATTTATACTTCAAAACCGGGTCATTCCGGTTTGACCGTGGTCAAACCGCGGTCCAACCGGACCGGCCATCGATCCGGGTCGATGGCCGGTCCGGTTTTGAAAACCTTGGTCGAATGCCCTTCAACTAATCCGCAATATGAAATTGAAATCTTCACCAAAACAGGTGGATACACAATATCATGCAACCTTCATTCAATTTTTGCAAATGTGAACAAAATCCAAGGGCAGCTAAGTTTATCACTCAAATACCACAGTCAACAGCCGGAGGTGGATCATAGAACATGGCAAATTTGTTATTTTATCTTTTTTTGTATAAAAATCGTTATCAGATCGTCCGCTGCTTGCTTATTCATGCGCTCATGCCATGAAAAACACTTACCTCCAAGCATCGTACAATCAATGTTATAAATTTAAAATTGTCAATAAAAAAAATTCCAAAGAAAAAAAATCCAGAGCTATAATTCTACTAAAAGAAACACCTTTGACACCTTACTTTCTTTTAAAATAAGCTATATGGTGTATTATTTGAAATATAAGCTATAGCCTTTAAGCATTCATCCAAAAAGCCGATCGCCCCCTTTGGACTTAATGTTTTAAATCTGAAAGTTGTAATCGCCTCCAAAACTCCCAAGTCACATCTAATCTAGTGCCCTTATCGCTCCACACATTAAGATCAAATGGATGTGCATTCTCTATTCGGGAAAAGGGTCAACAATGGTGTCTTCCTCCACTTTATTAGTGGTAACTTCATGTTAGTAATAAACTTTTCCTTATGTGATATATTACCACCATTAGGCTTTTTTAAAGGTCGTTTCAAGTTAATGGAGCAATCGCCTTGACTTTGAACGAGTTGTTGGAATTAAAATGGAAATCTAAAACTAGGCTTCAACTAGTTTATTTTGACTTCTAAAGAAACGCTAGCGAAACAAAGGGGTATAAATAAGTCACAGACTCACAGGTGCTTCGTCCGAAGTTCTGATCAAACCTTCTGTGAACTTTTACCCGGGCCATATATATAGGACATGAGCAAAGATATCATTCTAATAAATATTTTTTTCGAAAAAATAAATATACCGACAACAATGTGGTTATTTTGGTACACTCCCCCACCCTCTACTACTCCACTATTTACAACCACCGACCACTCTTCACGTGACGCCTCTCTGTCCTCAAATAGGAAGACAAAATAGAAACAAAAAAGAAAAAAAAATTAAAATTAAAACAAAACTGCTGGCCGCTTTTTCGCCCACTCTCGGCCAGAGCGACCACGAGACAAGAATAAAGTATAACGCCCACTTCCCTTCACAAAATAATGTAAGAATTATATTAATCAAAACATTTACAAGCACTCTATCATTCAATGGCCATCGTTCTCCAACAAGCTCTTGAGGCGGCACAAGGCCTCCGCAGATAGACTACAGCATCTCAACCGAGAAGATCCTCTATGCTCTGTAATTATCATCTCTCTATCCCTATCAGTATCCGAAATGCAGACCACAATCACAGTAAGATTGTCAAAGGTATTCAGACTCAGCGCCTCCATGACTAGCTCCCTTGCACATTGAGATGGATCATCATGCCGCCTGAGCCCACGGCGAACCACACTTACTGCACGCTGACTTGACATCACGTCCCAGATGCCGTCACAACCAATTATCAAAAACTCGTCATCCTCTGTCAGGTAAGCCTGCCTGAATTCTGGTTCTGCAATCAGAGGGGAGGTGGATCCACGAGGAAGCTTCAAGTCCCAGTCACCCAAGGCTCGTGCAACAGAAAGAACTCCATTTAGATAGCCATCATCCACAAAACCACCTGATTCTTCAATGCGCCTGCGCTCAGCTGCGTGAATGGGCTTGTGGTCCTGGGACATATCCACAGCTTCACCTTTCCGGCATAGCACTGCTCTGCAATCACCAACATTGGCTACCAAAAGATGCCTGCCGAGAGAAACAATAAAACCATTAAGACTCCAGTCGGTTATGGGGCAGGATTGAGAAACCAGATTTGCAAATAATAACTAACAAATATGGGGAAAATATACAAGGTGGGGTCGTAAGCTAACCTTCCAAATATCCAGGCAGTGAGAGCAGTTGTCCCAGTAGAAGTACTAACTGTAGAATCATCAGCTAGAGCAAGGTCCGCCAAAAGAAATGATTTACTGACTGAATTCTCAAGCTCTCCCATGAATACATCATCAGCTTGTAATGCTTGGGGAAAGACAGCATCTTCAAAGAATAATTTCATAACATTTTTTCGAATATAAGCTGCTGCCTCTGAACCTCCATGGCCATCAAATACCTGTGTAAGCAAATCACAAATTCTTTAGAGATGCTTGCTTAATGCTAAATTCTACTTTTTAATAAATAACACATCGTTTTGTGTCAGACAAGATGAAAAACCACTTACCCCAAAAAAGGCAGATGGTGTAGGGCAATGTATCAGTGATCCAAGGTGGGCAGAAAGATCATCAATCCGTATATGCTCATCTTCCATGTAGCTCTTGGGACCAATATCAGAATAGCTACCAGAGCGAATGGTAGGGACAAAGTGCATAATTGCAGACTCTGCAGGCAGATCAGCAAGTGATGTCTGTGCTCCAATGTCCTGCACATATAAGAATATAAAAATTAGGTCTAGATGCTTAAAATAAAAGAACATATATGATCAAAATTACATAAATCACTCATATCACATAAACATTTCCACGTAAAGGACATTAGGCATTTATGATCATTTAAACCTCAACCCCTAAGCAACAGAGTATAACACTCGAGCTTATAAACTTGCTAAACAGAGCACAACTATAAAAAAGATTAGATGTAATATTAGTACCACATAAATGCCAGCAGCTACTTAAATTATACAAAAAAACAGAAACGAAAGCATCAATTCAGACAAAGGTCATTGAATCACTCACACCAATCAAAATGCAGGGAGAATGAGGGGTAATGCTACTGCACAACACAATAAATCGACTATAATATTTCATAACGATCCCAAAATCAAACAAGAGAAAAATATATGATCGAACTATCAAATCATCACAATCTCTAACTCCCTCCATTCCATATTAACTGTTCACATTTGAGAAACTGTGACCATTTTACTCCTCCAATAGCCCTTTTTATTCCATCCACTAACTAATACGAGAAGGATAACACGAAATAGGACAATTAATATGGGGCAAGTTTTTCCCAAATCAGACAATTAATATGCGAACGTGTAATGTTCTCTTAAAATTAATTAAGCTCAAGCACAGTGCATTATAATGAAAGCAGAAAGCATAACTCCAAAAGAAACACCAACTAAAAACTAAGAAGAGGTAAACAAAACGCACCAACAACCCAAGGCAATCAATAAAGGCCATTACAATAGCGCGTAACTAATTTCAGAAACACGATCACAAAGTTTGTTCACAATTCTTAAATTCGACAAATACAGGTCAAAAGGCAAGACTATCCATCTATAAGGAAGCAATTAAGTTCTTGCCAAAAACGAAAAGTATACAATTATAACAAAGAATTGGAATAAACGATATCACTAGGCAACCCTAGTCATACAAACGAAAACCCTAAGGGAGTAAGCGAACCAAGGCTAATCAACAAGTTTCACAAAAACAGATCACATCGAAAAAAAATGTAGCAAAAATTGTCGCAGGTAAACAACAAAATCACATCGTCAAGAAAGAAGAAAGATTGAGCAAGAACACAAAATATTGAGGTCAGGTAGAAACTTACCGACTCTGGAGCGATAAATTCATGAAGAAGAGCCGGAGAAGATGATGGAGTGGAGATGTCAACGATCTCATCGATTCTATGAAAATCGCTCCCTCGGGCGATAGTGTATCGGTACTGGACATCCAACACCGCCGTCCTGGGCTGATGGCAAACCTCCGCTCCAGCGACCATGTCTTCCGCCGCCTCCAATTTCACAATCATACGACGAGCAAATACAAACTTGAATATCCACAAAAAAACTCTCTTAACTCAAATCGCAGACGGAGAACGAGAATCAATCGCACAAAAAAGCTCTTTTGTTCGTTCGCGAGGAAGAACAACCGTCAAAAACGAGACTAAACGGGGCTATCAATTGAAATTATAGCTTTAATGATGATGATGGTGATGATGATGATTAGGGTTTCCTCACTTGTTGTTGTTGATGTAATGATGAGAATAGATTGGCAGAACGAGGAAAAACCCTTTTTCCTTTCCGAGTTTCCTCTTCCTTCTTCTTTCTGCTCTCTGTCTTCCGACTTGGACGAGGCAAAATTTTAAACTGCAAGAGTGGATTACAAAGGAGGAAGTTGCTTATTTCAGGGCATTTTATATGTAATAATAATAAGCGCGTGGGTTCGAGGCTACCGGCGGCGAGCTGTACAACTAGCGCGGGAAGCCGTCACGTGTTGGTGGCTGCTTTGGAGTAGATGAACAAAAAGTAGGAGAGGGGTGAGGGACTGACCGGCGAATGATTTGAGAGGAAAGTCAAGTGACCGACGCAACAGGTGAACATGTGGTTTATAGTCGGTTGGCAAGTGGCACCCCCCAGCCTGACTTCGGTAATTGACCCTCTTCTCTCTCTCTCTCTCTAGTTTTGCTTAATCCATAATGTTTGGTCAGGGCCAGGCCAACAACCAAAATAGCAGCAATAATAATCAGTAATTGTTATTGGCAACTCCCGCGAGAGGATGAAATTAGGGAATGTTAATTTCATGATTAGATGGTCGTTTTTAGCGACGGAAGGATCGAGAGAGATAAGTCAAAGGCTCAATTGCTAATTTGCTACTTTGGCGGGTTGCGTTCTCACTCGAAACTTCGGGTCCGGAAAACTTGCCGGTCGCGGATTAGTTCGTTCTGCGCCGCCGGCGAAAACGCGCAGGTTGAGGGCCGAAAGCCTGAAAGCCCATGGAAACAAAAAATAGTCCAGGGGCACACCAACGGCTGAACGACACGTCTCACAGATATGACTTCTCACTGAGGCCATACGCGTCGCTCAGCCATTGGTGTTCTGTATTTTTTTTTTATAAATGTTCGGTACTACGTTGCTGTGGGCTTCAGCCTTCAGGTACAAAGTGCGGTTCCCGTCGGGCAAAAAACGGCTCTTCACTTCACTGAATCAATGCGATTTACCTTGGGAAACTAGTTGTAGACCACAATCAGCGCACTTCATTCCACATTAAATAATCAAGTATCAAATAAGACTATGAATGTAAATAGCAAAAAAAAATAAGACTATGAACGTAGAACATACGGGAAAGTGAAGATTTCGGATAACTCACGGCAAGGAGAAATCCTCACTATGGCACAAAACAAATCTTAGGGCACAAAGACCCCTTTTATTCTTTTGGCATAATAACAATACAATAATAAACAAATAAAGGATTAATTAACATCGAACTTTTTCTCCGTTTTTTTCTATCTTTGAATCTAATTTTGATAAATCTTTAGAATTCAGCACAGATCACAACACTAATTGTCTTATTTTTTCCTTATAATATGCCCATGTTTAATAAACTCCTTTTCCTTTCTTGTTTCTTGTCGATTAGCCTTTTCTCTTGCATACAAATGTAGTTGACATTTGAAACTGATTATTTACCCCCTCCATAATTATTATTACTATCAAGAAATTAGTTAATTTGCCAAAACCTTATTTTAATAATAATTATGGATGGAGGAATATATATAAATGAGATGGCTCTCATTTGGCTTATGTGGGGCCAGTTTAAATCTTAACCGTTTGATCTTCATTTGATGGCTACAAGGAACTCACTTACCTACTTATTTGATACCTACATCTGGATCGGAATCCAACAACTCAAAAATTGGCCTCATGCTCCTTATATGAGAACGATCTCATGTAAACAGTCCCCATATGGAAAAAATTTAAATAAGATCGTTCTCATATAACTTATATGAGACCAGTTTAAATCGTAGTTGTTGGATCTTCATCTGACGGCTACAAATAGCTATAAGGAACTCACTTACCCACTGATTTAACACTCACCTACCAACTGATTTGATACCACTATCGGATCGGAATCCACGATCCAAAAGACTAGCCTCATGCTCCTATGAGAACGATCTCATCTAAACCATTTCCTCTCTCTCTCTATATATACAAATAGAGAATATATATGCTAACTCACATGACATATTGTGAGAAAAAACACATGCACACGTATCATGGAATGAAACATTGGAATACTTCAAGATAGATTTTCTTAGATAGTTAAGGGTCTTACTATCCAAAGGCCGTCTTTTTTTTTGTCGCTATAATATTTTTCTACTTTTAAACATCAAGCAAATTATGCGTTACTTAAACATCTGCAGATGGTCAACTTTGGATTCTCGTTGGCTTCATTTTGCAACTTGTGATACTCATTGGTTTCATTTTGCTAATTTGGTAGTTTTTTTCCCTTTCAGACGTCTAGATTTATGAGATCCCTCTTTCAAAAATTGAAGCAAAGCATTTAATAGCCGAGGACGGAAAAGTCAGGAACAGTACGAGGCGTAGGCTGCGTAAATCACACGATCCACGAGCGCTTTAAAAAATATATATGGTCAACCATTTTGACCGAATACAAAGCGTGTCTGGAATGAGAGTTTCCCTTGCTGCCTCGCAGCCAACCATCTCGCCTTTTCTTTTCCTTTCATTTTTGTTTGAAAAAAATGTAAAAAGGCCGCTCAACATATGCTTAGGTGGGGCTCACTGGTTCTAACTAATATAATTAATCTTGACGTACGGCCCACTTGTAAAACCTGTTGAGCTGCTTGTTTTGGCGGTTGATGTATAACATTACTTTTTATGGTTTAATTACTCAATTACTCCCTCTGTCCGCCAAAAAGTTAAGCACAGTGTGGAGAATTGGATTTTTTGAAGCTACAATGGACCTAGGTAAAAGTCGTTCAGAAGGGGGAAAAATCCTCAATGCCTAAGAAGTAAGTTTGACGCAGAAAGAAAAAAGAGACCTGTTCTATGTTTATTCAGATAAAGGAAGTAACAATTAAATAACAATGTCATTAATTTTATTTTTAGGTTATCTAATCATGCCTTCTAAAATAATACAAGAGCAGCATCTCTCCCACTTTCAAGTCCCCATTTCATTTTTAAGTTTTAACAACTAGCGCTCGATCGAGGCAAGAACAGCATGCTATGCGAACCTCATCTACAATCCAAATGCGGGTCTTTCTGTTTCATTATGGTGTTCACGCAGCAAGCGTGGCATTTTCGCCGCTGTTAAACTATGCATGTTAGTGTAGAAGAAATACAATGAGGTGTTTTGTGCAATATGTATATTACACAAGGTCAATGGCTAAGCGATACGTCCCACATACATGACTGCAATGTTAGCGCTCAGGTATCAAAAAATGTTACCACTCAGGTCCCACGTGTCATTTAACTATTCGTGTTCTTTATATTAATCTCCCAATCTGTTTGTTTTGAGGACGGTTTACATTTGATCTTTTTCATATCATATAACGAGCATGAGCTCATTTTTTGAGTCATTAGATTTTGATTTGATGGTGGATATCAAATCAGTGGGTAAATAAGTATGTCAAATCAATAGGTATGTGAGTTTCTTATAATCGTTTGTAACCGTCAGATCAAGATCTAACAGTTAAGACTAAGGGGCCGTTTGGTTCGTGATTAAAAACAAACATCTAGCTAAAAAAAATTCAGCTGTATATTTTTTGGAGATTTTTTCAACTTTCAAGTGAAACACCTCACATTTCATCTTGAAAGTTTTTTTTTTTGATAATTCATTTCATCTTGAAAGTTGAAAACATCTTAAAAAAATATTGCTTCTTTTCCTCCCAAACAGCCCCTTAAATTGGCCTCATATGAACTATATGATAGCTCGTTTAAAATTTTCCCTTTTGTTTTTTGATACAGTAAAATTTCCCAATCTTGACTATTTGATGTAGATACCATTTCAATGGCTAAATAACACGTATCAGTATGAAGATGTCATACCCTCTCAGCGCCTTTAACTTCACGCATGGAGACCGTTAATGGCCAAAGCGTATAGCCAGAGGCGGGCGCTTTTGTCATGCAGAAAATTGAAGTCTCTCCCCTCACTAGAGGATGAGGTAATGGAGGCCAGGCCATTCGTTTAACACTGCTCCGATCCACCTCCTAAAACCACGATCAAAAGCAGAGATGCTGATTGAGGTTGGTTGGCCATCGCCTAATTCCCAGCTTCCACCACGTCAGAGGATGTGAGCGCAGTGGGTTGTGTTGATCACATCATAAAAGTTACACATAAAATCCGGGTGGGCTTTTAGGTCGGATATGGAGATCATCTTTCAAAGCCTTACTTCCACTAATTATGATACTCTTTAACAATTACTTGAGAAAAGTAAGCCTCCTAAGTCCTAATCCTCATCCATAGTTAGTTGCTCTGCCTTATTGGCACTTTTTTTTTCTTTCTTTGTGCTTGCTAGAAAGTCCTTCGCTTCTTGCAATTGCCATTTTCCACTTTTGTGGCCTCCGACTGCACAATTAAAAGGAGATCCAAGGAAGGATGGCAGCCAACGGTTTGGGGGGTGGGGGTGAAGGGGAAGAGAAATAGACAAGATGGAGATAGACACCAACATCGAATTTCCCAACAGATCACGACTAGTAACAAATCAATTTTCTAATGGAGCACACATCAGTAGACAGTAATGCTTATTGCATAAACCTTAGAACCAAGATTAGGCAGAGAATCTAGATACAGATTTTTGCAACTTATTTAATACAACACTCAGCATACACCATAGTACAACACTCACCATACACCACTTTCTGGGTACATCTGACAAGAGGGAACAACAACAACTGGAATATAAGATGGATGAAGCGTCCATTTATTAATATCGAATTTGATCAGAACACAACTTTTTCTTGTGTCACTAAGAACAGGCACACAACTTATGCATCCAAGCACAACGTGCAGTATCTTCTTCATCTCTAGTAGAGAGGTCGCCGGAATAATCAGCAGACTCTGGAAAGTCAGACTCTTTCAAGCGCATATTAATTATGGCACGGGCACCTTCTATAAATCTACGGATGACTTCGGCAGCTGGGACGACGTCAGTGACGAGTCCCACACCCATCCCCCCCAACATACACATGTCTGGAAGCTGGCCGGTTGTGGTTCGGTTTGCGACTTGTCCCGCGAAACGCCGGAGAACCGTATCCTGTGTGATCAATTGAATCCCCACCACATAAAATACGCATAGTAAATTATCACAAAAAAAAAAGAATGGAACGCTTAAGCCTGAGCACATACATACATTTTTAATTATGGAGGATTATTATGTGATCAGGTGATGAGTGCATCTAAATTACCTCGCCATATATGATTGAGTGGCCAATTATGGGCTGAGTTTCGTCATTGACGACAGTGTCGTAGTCAGGTGACTGCTTCCACTTCTGATGGAACGGTGTGTTGATGCAACGGACAAAGGCTCTCCATGATGCTCGGCCGTACAAGTCTGTACGGTCCGTTTGTATTTCTGTGTACTCGAGGAGTTGCTGCTTGTAGTAGTCATTTGCGTAGGATTCTTTTGTGGCAATGAATCTAGGTCAACGCAGACAAGAGTTCTTGTTTATAGCAAGCACCAGCATTGGGTTGGAGATAAGGGCATCAAGTAGCCTATTTGAACTAAGTGCGACTGATGAACAGAAACGTATGGGAAGAAAAAGAAGAGATGAATCATTAGAGAAGTTTCAATCAGACCTGGTACCGACAAATATGCCCTTGGCTCCCAAAGCTAAAGCTGCAACATAGCCTCGAGCATCGGCTATGGATCCAGCTGCAACCACCGTGATGTCTCTATCACCAACCGCGTCCACAATTCTTGGAAGCAATGCCACTAATGAAACCTTCAAGACAGAAATTCATTTTGCTTATTAGGCGGAAACAGGAATAAGTTAAAAAAACAACTCACAAACTACGAGAGTTAAGAACTTAAGATAGTAAAGACTTTCTTCTAACTAACCGTACATGCCCCTAAAATCAGTCCGATTGCGGAAAGGCCAAAGATAGAGGAAGGCAGCGAAGCCCAACAAAGATGGACTTGCGTAGCCTAAGTTGGCCATTTGTACAACCTACTTTGTGTAAAGTTTAGCACGATAGGTGATTAAAGAAGGAAAATGATATTTATACATTAGTTCCTACATTATTTACATACATATAAACTGATGCCCCTACATTAGTTCTCCCACTCACACTGACGTACACATGGTTGCTTATGCGAGTGGTGTAGGAAAAGTGATGTAGGGTTATCACTGTCCTTAAAGAAAAGTGTCTTCGCCCGTTGAAGTGACGATAACAAAAATGTAGCTTAAAAAGTGTGTCAATGTAGTAGTGCAGTGGATGCGTAGCATAGAACTGACCTCCCCTCGGATGTGGCCTCCGGCCTCTACACCTTGGGCGACAATGCAATCCACTCCGGCCGCAATTGCTTTCTCGGCTTCCGCCACGGACCCAACCTGAGTCGCATATATGTGTATCACCACATTTCAGCATTCTCAAAGTAGTGCAAAGCCAAAACAAACAAAAACAAAAAGGAAGAGGAAGATTCCGCAAAAAAAAAAAGCAAGTGGAAGCGGGGAGGGAGGGACCTGATGTATGACTTTGACGCCATGTTTATGAGCTTCATCGACCATTTCCTTCGGATAGTCGCCCCAGTACACTTCGAGGACGGCGAGCTTCTCGTCAAAAATGGCTCTGACGGTCTCCTCCTCGTCGAACTCCAGCAGAATGCCCGCCCCAAAGGGCTTGTTCGTCAGCTTCTTCGTCTGCCGGACCGCTTTCACCGTCGCATCATACCCGTTCTGCTCACACATACACCAGCCTTATAATCAGCCATGTTACAACATTACATTCCTACGATTGACTTTTGTGACGACCACACATAAATCAGTTTTCTCAATCAATTCTCAGAAAGAGTGTGAGCGAGAGTCAGTCTTACAACAGGGCTAGCAAGGAGGCCGATCCCACCAGCGTTAGCAACGGCGGCGACCAGCTCTGGGCCGGAGATGTCGGCACCCATGGGGGCCAGCACGATGCCATTGTCAAAACCCAAGATTCCACGGAATTTCATTTTTGTTTTTTGTGCTTTTGCTCCTCCACACTGGTTCGTTCGGCTTAGTACTGGGATTCCTGTCCTCCCTGCCAATCAGATGCTGCTTAAAAGCATGTCCAACTTGTCCATAAATGGTGCCGTTGGAACCGTTCTTCTCTAATCTTAAGCCTTAATGACGCGTGCGTGCACGTGGGCTAAGGGCAAGATGCACGGGAGCAGGATAGAGACAGCTTCTTCGTAAATCCGTATTTTCACCCGCCTCATCTCCTTGGGTGTAAGCAGGGCACCACCTCTCGACAAGGATCCCCGTCCATAACTCCACATTCATTTTCGTCTATGGTAACAGCTCTCGAGAGGGCAGAAATTTTGTAGCAAAATGGAGGAGCTATTATTGCCCATCTCCCTATGCTACTGTGGCGCAGGGAACCGTAGCATGGGGGACGTCTTATCTTTTGCCGCCGCAAGGCTGGCTAATCGTACGCAGCAGGAGCAAGAAAAACAAAAAACAAAAAAAAAAGAGGCAGCAAGAGAGTAATAACTCAATGACTAAAGAAGTCGGAGTAAAGAAACATAACAGGTTCTCGATTAGTAGAACTGCACCCAGCTAGTTGAACCGCTTCCAGTAGAACCCTATTTCGTTCAAGCCGTTCTTCAGCAGTGAGATCAAGGTAGTTAAATAAGATGAAAAAAGTACACAGGGAGGGCAGAAATTGGTGGGAAGAGCCCAAGTGCAGACATTCCAACTCCAAGTGCTTCGCGGTTTCAGTCGGCAACCACGTCCACTGAGGACGGCCTTGCTGCTTCCTCATTGCGTTTGCGTCTGATGACTCTTCCAGTGTTCACTTCATTTGCCCTTTATCAACAAGTCGCACAACAACTAGTCTTCACTTAGAAGTCGCTCAACTACTGGTCATGGGGTTCAAGACTGGCAGTCGCTCAACTTACCTTTTTTTTACAAAAAGACAAAGTCAAAATCAATAATAACAACATCGATGAGAGCCAGGATCCATGCAAGGACGAAGAGATCATTGACTGCATACCGTAGATCCTTGCGATATTAGGTCCGGATGAAGAACCTTGTCGTGAACACACGACATCACGAGATAAACACACACAAACAGACGACTTCATCACATTGCTTTTTACAATGACCAATTCCAAACTGCCGCGATTAAAAAACACCGAGCAACTACTACATTAGCTACCCAAATGAAGTTCTTTGAAAGGGCATTATCATGACATCTTTTTTTACAGAAAAAATCTTCAAAAGTAAAAAAGAAGTCCATATCTGATCACCGATGTTCCCACTGTTCAATGCTCCACTTTACCATTTCGCAGGATCTATTGCTTCATAATTATCAGACAACAATCCGCACTCTTACATGTATGAAAAAGAAATGTGTACACTCAACTTTTTGCAGACCTCTTTTTAGACAGTTCATTCTTCATCTAGAATTTACACCACCGATTTTTTTGGGGGGGCACTCGTATTTGCACCAGCGACTTAGTAAACGAGAATCACTCACAGCAGGTGGGCTCACTACCCCGAAATAGGTTATCCCAAAGACACAGCATCAATCTTGGTCCCTGATAATGTGCGATAATATAATCTTATTCACAACCTGTCATCACTGATGTAACTGACTTGTTGACCACTTCTCTTGTACTGTTCAATCCATATTCCGACTGCAACATCTTCAAGTTTGAAAAGCTGCATATTGCACAAAATTAGCTCCTTGCTCATGACAGCCAGTTTGGCTTCTTAAGTTAAATTCCAGTGCAGGAAAAAATTCAAAATAAAAATGAAAAGACAAATCCTGCGTAATGCAGAAAGTATCACCTATGAATGACAGAACAAAGCCCCAATTAGCTGTTTTTTGTCTTTTTTCCTTTATAATTAAGCCCCAACTAGCTTGATAGCTAAAACTAGCAGCAGCTTAACAAGCAAACAGAAAAAACGAGGATGGATAAAATTATTAGCATAACATATGATTGGATTAGAGAAGGCAAATGCTTAACCCACTACTTGAGCATCCTCTCGTGATGACCTTTAACAATGAACTTTGCGATATCTCGAGAAATTATGTATCCTGGCACATGAGCCCATGGTAGGTATGAAGAATGGCTCCATTCCTGCAGAGAGAAGTCCACAACGCAAGGCAGTCATGTGCTAAATAACATCATATGGACATGAGCTTCTGCAAATGGTACCTCTTTGCTTATATACCACTTGTTGTTTCTATCCCGAATGAGAAATGGAGGGGATAAAAGGATAAATTTATCTACAATCACCACCAAAGATTACAGTCGGAATAGACACTGGACGATAGACCATGGCATCGACACTATGGTTATTCAGCATCATCACTGAATAAAGAGTCTCAATCACCAGAGAACTACGTAGAGTTTTTTCTCCAAATCATTTAAATCATCATCTTTTATTTTTCTTGATGTTAAGGCCTTTAAATAGGCTTATTACAAAGAAGGTTCTACTTCAAGAAGGAAATATAAAATCAACTTAAAATTTGCCTAAAATAAAAAAAAAGGAATAAATTCGTATTTTAACTAGAATTCTCTACAAAAGAAACTGCAATATAAAACCCATAACTAAACTAGGAAATTTTTAAAATTAACAATATTCCATGTGATGACTGCATCATTCTCCCGGGGTGTGGCTTGCAAAACTACGAGAATGCTCAAGCAAGTCTGGCTGAATATTAACGTGCTAGCAATTCGCAGCAACTTGTTGCTTGAAAAGTATTTTGGATGGTATCGGTTTTTATCTAGTTGGATAGTGCAAGATAAACCAAAAACTTTAATGGCCATATCGTAGAAAACACCAACGGTGGAAAAATACCATCGGGATTATATAGAAACATAGGTGACCGAAAAAGCTTCTGTCTTGAAGGAAAATCCACCAACATATAGAGGTTGCCATGGCCGGGAAAGGTGAGTTATCCACCGAAATAAATGCACAATGGAAAAAGAAGCAGAAAAGCCGGTAGCTTCATCCATAGAAACAACATGTATGCACTTAGAAACATGCTTGAAGAGACATGAATGACCGAAAGCACTGGATCTGTAAACGTTGCTAGTCACTTTTTCCTTTCACCCAGCTTCTTTTCGGCAACTATCTGAAATGTGGACGGCTGGTTTGAAGCAATGACATGGATTGATTCGGCTTGAAGAGCCGGAACCGGTGCTTGTGACACGACAAGAGATGTTTCCCCTTGTAGATTGTCGTCGAACTTTTGTGTATAAGCCTTTTTCTGCCTATGATCGTTGGGTCGCGATCATCTGATGTATCAGTCGTGTAACTTTCTCAAGTTGGGCTTTGATGTCACCAAGAGCGGCTTTGAATCCATTAACTTCATATCTGCATCGAGCAAGAGAGCACGTCCACGGATCCATGTTCTTAAGTTACAAATTTTTACATGGGCCAATAATCTAATAGTGGAAGGTGGACCATGACATCAACACCATAGTTGTTCAGCATCATCACCAAGCAAAGAGTCTCAATTAACAGAGAATTACGCAAAAAAATTTCACCAAATCATCGTCTTCTATTTTTCTTGATGTTAAGACCTTTAAATAGGTTTATTACAAAGAGAGTTCTACTTCAAAAAAGAAATATAAAATTAACTTAAAATTTGCCTAAAATAAAAAATAGGAATAAATTCTTATTTTAACTATAATTCTCTACAAAATTAATTGCCATATAAAACTCATAACTAAACTAGAAAACTTCTAAAATTAACAATATTCTATGTGATGACTGCATCAGAATAGGGGCAAAGTTAAAGGATATGAGACCATAGAGGAGACCACTAAAGAATTTTTTCTTTCTTAGAATAGATAGAATCTCGTCAACCCTAATAAAGGCATCATCATCTGTTTTCATTATGTACTTGGCAGGAAGAACTTTAGTATGCAAATATGTAGAGCTATAATAGTTATTTACTATAAATCAAGCATACATAGCAATCTGCATGTAAACAATAATTCATGAAAAAATAAGCAGAGCATTATCAAATGGTGAATAACATTTATGCATTTACAGAGGCAAACTACCAAAAGAAGACCTAAGGTCTCCATATATATCATGGCTATAAATAATTCCTAAAATATATATTTCATCTTGTTTGAACTAGGGAAAAAAACCATGTTAAAAAAAATAGGAAGAAAGCGAATTACCCAACATGAAAAATCTGCATTTTGAATAATACTCCATTCATTCAGAATTAGTAGTAACATTTGGTTTTCCAAACTGAACTGAAACTAAAAGTTACTACTAATTCGGGACATATGGAGTATTATTCAAAATGCAGATTTGTCATGTTGGGTAATTCCTTTTTTTCCTAGTATGTAACATGTCCAAAGTTTGAATAACTAACTCAAATTAGAAACAATAGGTCGACCATTAGCAGAAAGTTGCACATCTTAATATGGCATCGTACATACCCCTAAGATGCACGTGGCTATTGTCTTCAACGTGATCAGGCTATAATAGTCAACGAAAGGCATCAGTTGAATATCCCCATACTTTTTAGCCTCTTTCAACTGGATATTCACCAAGCCGTTTTGTGCTGCAAGACAGGATAGCAAGTGCTTAGATATGTATTCTTGTTTTTAATGACTGCACAAGGATAAATACATAAAATCAAAAGAATAGGATAAATATCGCAGCTTGCAATTAACTCAGTATTCACATCAACACAGGCATGCCACGTAGGAGTGTTGAAGACAAGAACTTCGTAACTTTCTGACAACCAACAAATCTCAATAACATTC
The DNA here is from genome assembly GCA_039654745.1 of Houttuynia cordata. Taxonomy (NCBI): domain Eukaryota; kingdom Viridiplantae; phylum Streptophyta; class Magnoliopsida; order Piperales; family Saururaceae; genus Houttuynia; species Houttuynia cordata. The sequence goes on from CM077503.1 coordinate 28,579,541, forward strand.
TGGGAATAAACCGAAGCCAGGGCCCCATGAACATCACATGCTTATCATTCTTTAGTCTCTAAACAGTATGCATCACATGCTTATCAAATTATTGAAAGAAACAAATCTCATAGACAGTACATACCAAACCAGTAATGAAGCGGAGAGCTACATTTCCTGGGCGTATGTCTTCATACTGCATCCAGGACCTTCTCAGGGCCATTCGCCTATCAAAATCGTTACCAGTTGAAAAAACCGCAATCAGCATAAAAATCCTTTTCTTGGATACTGGTGGGGTTTTAAATTTGCAACATGCAGATCAAAGCTGGGATCTTCAGAAACAGGTAACTGAGTTGCTATAACAGATAAGAGATTGACATTGCCAGCCACTTTAACCCCACTAACTATCCATGGTTCAAGTTTCTGAAAGAACAACAAATGGTTATAGTTCTAGGTTTAAATTATAAAACTATACAAGAATTGATATTATAAGACTCCATAGAACTAGAAAAACTTTATCTTCGTGCATCAACTGAACTCCTCTTATTGTTCTATATGCCAAAGAAGTTTCATGCCTTCCATTTACAGTCATATGGAAACCTTCACGGCCAACCCATAACGTAGCAGCAAAAGGTTGCCCATCAACGAAGGGAAAGTTCAAACTTGTCTGAGTCCCTTGCTTTGCAAGGCTCAGATTGTGATAAATATCAAAATGAGTCATATTTAAGTCTTCGATAACTGTTCCACCAGATTGCTGATTGCAAGAAACAAGGTCATCAACTGTAGAACGAGACAAGATTTAGACAAAATGATCAGACTGGTAGCACATACTAGTTGAACTATCCACTTAACTGCAAAGTTTCAATCAACTTGTTATAATTTAAATGGTCATACATGTTGTCTTTCTGCGTAGCACATACCAGTTGAAATTTCTGCAAGACACTGATAAAATCTGAATTTAACTAATAGAGATCTCCAGAATTACAGTAAAACAAAAGGCAGATAGCTAAATAAACCCAATATTGCCGTTAAAGTTGATGCAAATATGGTTACAAGTTACAACCATGCCTCCAGAGTTGATTGAACAGTTCACTACTAATCTTATCAAAGCTAGCAATTATTAATTTTAGAGCGTACCTTCCATTATTAGTCTTACAACATATCAAGAGCTAATTTTTCTATGCTGTAAGATTAATACGCCATTAGATAATAAGCTCCTAGTCAGAATAATATACATTAAGTTAAAGGATGCAATGCATTCGCATGAACAAGAATTTTAGCTTCACTGCAAGTAGCAGAAATTACAAGAGCGCTTAGATTACAAGGAAGCAAATACACCTTGTACATTAAAAGAAGAACCAAAAGAAGGACAAGTTTCTGCTACACCCCAACCATGTTGAGCAGTCCAAGTATTTTTGACAATGGTTGAACTCTCACTCGCATTATTTCCCTTGAAAGTCACATTGTAACGTAAAATAATTTCAGGCCCTATGTCCCCTAGAAATGATGAACCCATTAGATCTATATAAAAGTTTCCTCTATGTCCCATGGGTATACCCACAACTGTTATCGAAGAGTCTTGAACAAGCCCACTGAAGGGTTATCGAGTGGCAGCGGAAGCGATTTCAATCGTCCGTTTGATGTTGAATTCTCTAAAATTCTTATTTTATTTGGAATTCCTTGCACTCACAAACAATTCAATAAACGAGTACAATCAAATGAGCAATACAAAAGAACGAGACTTTATTTCATGCACAAACTAAATTAAAATCAAGAATACGTACTATTAACCTGCGACTTTTATGCCAAAGATTATACCATTCTTCGTAGACAAATAAAAGTATGTCCGATATCATTTTTTCACAACCGTTCGTGTGTGGATCTATGACTTACTATTCTCTATGAGATAGCAATATCAATCACTATAATTCTCCGAATCTTTTGCTTTAATATGATCTCCAAGATCAATCTAATTCTTAATTGCAAAGAGGAGAAAAACCACCAAGGAGAGAGAGACATTTAAGGAAGAGAGAGAGTGCAAACTTAGCCAAAAGACGAAAATGTGGTAGAGGAGGGTGTCCCCTCCTTTGCCCTTTTATTATTTTTTCAATTACACAAATTGGGGAATCAATTCCCCAATTTACTCTCTCCACGTCCTACCTCAAATAGGACTTAATCTTCCTATTTTCTCTTTTTCCTTTATATGGCAAATCTTATCTAACGGTTACAAATAAATGTGTCTCTTCCATTTAGGTGGGTCCACCTTGAGCCCACGGGAACCTAACATCTCTACATGTGCACATACCCCACATGAGAGGCCGGCCGACTCCTCTAATTATGATAATAAATATGGGACAAACTCATATCACTATCCATGTCACTATCTTACACCAACAGGGAATCTCTGCACTGATGATATGTTGAATGCACTTAATGAGAACGGACAGTTGAGATCTTCAGTGCTCCTGTTGCTACTTGTATTGTTGCGCTTTGAAACTTTTTCTTTCTCAAGAGCGGCAAGCAAGTGTCCATGCAAAGCTTCTTTGACCCCGAGTTGTTTCAGGAAGAGAGTGTGACAGTAAAATGACCTCCCGCATCTCAGCCCATAAAAGTATGACTCCAGATACATGTTCTGAAAATCTTGCGGTAGTATATAGGCTTTCAATGCCTTCAACTGTTACAAGATGGGGTTTTATAATTAAGTTGCAGAGTTCTTCTGGTGATTGATACATGCGGACATCATCCATTTTCGCATGATCCCTCTTAGAGTTGCCATTAAAGAAATCGTAAGAAGATTGCTTTTGCCGATGGGTTTCCCTAGCGCTGTGTGTTAGAAATAGAATGACAGCTAAGGAAATAATTAAAGAACCACCAGACCATTTCTTCATCCTCAGCTTGCTATTAGTTCGTGGGAGCACAATATGTGTGTCTATGTGCATTTGCCGGAAAATGGAGCTAGCCAACAACCAGCATCTTCAGCACGAAGCAGCTGCCTGCATTTGTCACGGAAAACTTGCACTCTGCAATAGGATATTGATAAGTGTGAGACAGCAGTGTAAGAGAGGAGGACATTGCCTAACAAAATAAAGCTATGCCAAGACAACGATTAGAAGTGGCCGGGTCTGCAGGTCACATTGATATGAAGTCAAAACTGTAGTTTGCCAGAGGCCTCAGTGTGGTGCCAATTAACATGAATAGACGGCAACTGAAGACAGATGCCGACCACGAGGACTTGAGGAGGGTGTCTGTCTGGTCATATGCATTTGAACTTGAGCCCAATCTCTCACCGTCTCCTGCTCCCGGCATTTTCTTCAACTACCATATCGGTTTGGAAAGGTAGAGTTACAACTCTCCCCCATTAACGAAAAGAGATTCCGCGCAAGAGCTTTGTGGTTGGACTTGGGATCTGGGTTCCCCTCCATAGCTGCTGCTGATTGCTGGTTGGTGAGAGACACGCCACGCAGAGTGAAGACTAAAGTGGAACCACTGAGGAATGTGTTTAACAAAGTAAACTGGGCTAAGAAACGTTCTCATCACCGGAGAATCAGTGGATAATCTATTTCAGGACACACCATGGTGGATCGGTGCACACTTAGATTTGTATGTGTAAGAGAAGATACGAGTGTAAACAAAGGTGGCGCGCCAAATACAATCTCCACTGGAAACAACATAATTGCAGCTTATGCAACGAGGACACTTGGAGGCAGAAATTTGAGAATCAATGGAGGCCTTGAATTGTCCCTCCGGGCCCCTAATAACCAGTGGCGTCAATTGATCTGTGGTTTGCCTCATAAACCAAATACTAGACCACCCACTTAAAAAACCAAGACCACTGTCCACTGCGAACCAACCCAGCCCAACTCTTTCTATCTTCTTAACCCAACCCATCTAACCCAAACTCCCTCGCCTCACTCCCCAGGTCTCTCACCCTTTTTCTCGCCCTCGGCTCTTCCAGGCTACTGCCACTCCCTTTTTACTCTGCCTCCTGTCTTCCGGAGGGGCAGGCAGTTGTTGCTTCCCATCCGGCGTCGGCTCTCCAACACTCTCTCCAGCTGGTCTCAATCTCGTTGTCCCTCTTCCCATCGTTTTATCATTTCTCTAATCTTTGATTACCAAATGTATAAATTTTTCTGTTTGTATTGCGATATATTATATTATATACTTTCTCCGTCCTAAAATATTATATATATTTAAAAATATTAACTGTTTTAAAATATTGTTTATATTTTGCCAAATTATCTGACTTCTTTTTTTTCAAAATTGGAGGAGACTTGAGAGGATTGACTTGAACTTGGTTTATGAACAAGCGTACGAGTTGGACGGGATATCAGGAGAAGAAATCATGTCGACTTCATGGTCTAATAAAAATGAGAATTTTTTCAAGTGTAAACAGTATTTTGGAACAAAGGGAGTATAATATAGTCACTCATAAAACAAAATAGTATATGAGACAGTTATTTTGGGACCACCTTAGTTAAAAATAGTGGCTTCACTGCAAGTATTGATGCTCGGAAAGCACCATTAAAATTTACAGAATAATACGGAGTTGCTTGGGGTTTGCCATGAAATTATATCAGGACAGTAAGAACTGTCAGCCGATTTACTTAAGAGAAGACTTGAGCAACGTGTGAAATCAGTGTTTGAAGTACCACATGATAAGAAACCTGAGCCCGATGAAAAAAAAAATTACGCATCTCCCACGCAACAAACATCAGGAGGCTGAAATAGGTAAATAAGGTTGTCTATGTAAAGAAGCTGGAGCATGTTTATTAAACTCGCATGCTCCAATTGTAGACAAATTTAACTCATCTTGAACTTTCAATTGGAAGACATATTATATATTCCCTCTGTTCGGATATACTCTGTAGCATGGAAAATCGTCTCGCCGATATATCGGTATCGGATCCAAACTGATACATCGATACCAACTAGTATCGGTTTTTTAAAATTTTTCAAATATCGCCGAGATATTGGTTTCGGACCGATATATCGGTATTTTTTGAATAAAAAATTATTTAAAAAAATTGAATTTTTTTTTTAAAAAACTTTTATGTTTATTTTCTATCCTAATATGCCTTTTATACATATTTTAAAATTTATTCTTTGTTTAAATTAGTATAACTCATTTTAGAAGTTAGATTGTGAAAATATACGATAAAAATTAGTTTTTGATGACAGATATTTTTTTACACAATATCTCCGATATTTCGTCTCTTTGACCGACCGATATTTTACCGATATCCGATACGACATTCCATGCTCTCTATAGACTTTGAAAAATCTTTGTTTTTATTGGGTTACGAGTCCCACTGAGAAGTCACGTGACTTTTCAAAAATAAACCACTTAAGCATAGGCATTCTTCTAATATATCCCAACTCTCTGGCCATTCTTTGGATATCCCCTCTGAAAAACAGTTAATAACATACCTCAAATGGGAAGTGTAAAGTAAAATAATTTTTTACTATCAAATAGGGCGAGTAATTCCGAACAAAGGAAGTATATTTTGGATGCATACATTGATACATACATGATTAAGGCCTTGCCCGAGACCGCGTCCAAACTAATCGAGTCCATGTCCAAATTAGTGGGACACCTTGGACATAGTCACATAGGCTCGTATCGATATAGAACCAGCACAATGTAACATGTCTTGATATTACATGGGTACCTTGTCGTATGTCAGGATGCATTTTTGCAGTTTTCAGATGGTTCATGCCAGTAATGTTTAAAGAAGTTTACTTCTTGGGTTTTAATTCAATTTGATTTACCCAAAAAAATGTAAAGAAGTTTAGTTTATTGGAAAAACATAATTCATGCCTCTGGATGTATACGGAGCCGTTAGATTAAAATTTTGATAGGCGGGGGGAGATTTAAACTTGCATGTCTCCCCTATATTAATGGACGTTGCGTGATCGATATCCAACATTTTGCAAACGCCTCACACACTCACGTTGGAGTGCGCCATGCGTATGTTAATCAGACTCAATTTCTTAACCTTTTTATCTGATTTATTAACCTTCTGTTTTAATCTCAAGAGGTCCTACTCAAAGGTAAGAACTAATCTCGCTACAGTCGCACAGAAGGCTGCGAGAAGCCAAGGTATTCCCGACAATGACACATTTTTTACATAAAAAACGTAACCCAATAAAGTACAAGTAAAATAAGTTACAAGTATGATAGTACGAGAAGACAACATGAGGCAAGAGTAAGACCGTAAGACCATGTAATATCTGATTTTTAAGTTTTTAGCCTATTATTAAAATGGGACATAGAGCTAATCTATGTATGTTTTATTCTTTTGGCATCCAGCTAATCTTTGTAAGTTACCAAAAAAAGTTTGATGCAGCTTAATAATTAGAAGATATAAATAAAAGCAAAGGGCCTGTAGGTATGTGGCTGGAGATGGCTATAGGACCACTTTCTGGTGGCAGGATTGCCCGCTTTATACACTTAAAATTCAATTGGGTGGATGTTTTTTAATGGAGGCACCGTGGTGTCAGATACCAAATTTACTTTAAAAAATAATGAAATGGTAGACAAATATATTAATGAAGCTAAATTGCCACAAGTTTGCAATGAAAGGATGAATGAACTACAGTACTGATTTCATCCAACCACCAATCATAACTGCTGATTACCCACAAATAAGTGAGGGCGTATAGGGTGACCATTGTCTGGTCCCCAAAATCGGTCAGCAAAACATTTTTCCAAATAAGTAGTCTATCCTTGATACAGAGGAGAGAGTGGGCTCATAATGAAGCAGCAGCGGAGGCAGCATTCAGCGAAAGAGTGGGAAAGTAGCAATCAGCCGGAGGAGGGAGGAGATCAGAGGTCTCAGATAGGTGGGGAAAAAGGCGCGTGGTGGAATATTCGCTGCCACCAATATAATACGATATGTGAGAACAGAGGCCGTGAAAGGACGTGGAAGACCATTTGGGCAGTGAAAGTGGTGGTGGGTTTGAACTTTGAACGGTAAAAAAGACGAGGCTCATAAAAATAAGAAGACAAGTCTCAAAGCCCTCACTTTGACTGTCATCAATACCAATCCAAAGCCGAAGCCCCTGACGGGCTCTTCTTTCCCATGACATCAAAATATAATAAAGCAACACACCCTGCTTTCGCCTTCCCTCTCTAAATTCCAACCTCTCGACCCTGTTTTCTCACCTGCTTTCTCTCATTCTCCACTCCAGAGGAAGACTCAGCCGGACGTGCTCCCATTTCCTCAGTCTACGGGGTGCCCCTCTCCGATCTCCCCCCGATCTGATCGGTACTCTCTTGTTTTTTATTTTTCCCTCATTTCTCGTTCTGTTTGTTTTGTTTGTTTCATGCTTACTCATTTGCTTTACTCTGAGAATCCGAGGTTTCCTTGTGTTACTGGATGAGGAATTTCCGACACAGTAGAAATATTGCAGGGTTCTGCTCTTTATCTACTTATATGTCATCAATTTTTCATGGAAGATTTTGTGCTTCGTCATGGGGTGGATGCTTTGGCTTCATAATAATCCTTAAAAATTCCTCTTTGATGGCTTTTTTTTCTGGGTGGGTTCGGAATAGGCTTTTGATCTGTAGCAGCATAAAAACTAGAGGCCATATTAGAGGGTTGTTGTTTTTTAAGTTTCAGTCTCTGTTCATATTTCTTGAATATCTCCTCTTTTTTTCTTCCACATAAAATATGTTTGTCCTTTTGGTTACATCTGTGTCTAGGAATGTTATTTCCCTTTATCTGCCCAAAAACGTGTGACACACACACACAGACATCATAAATAAAAACTGTAGTCGTCCAAGTTTTTGCGCTAGTTAGCCATCAAAATTTGGTACTTGTGGTGATGCGGCAGGATTGGCATATCAGAATCATCTGCACTTATATTTCGTTCCGATTTTAGGTTTTCTTTATATATTGCCTGGTTTTGAACATGTATATTATGTTTCATGTCTCATCATCAAACCGATGTCTTGTTTGAATATTCGACCGAAGCCTACGTGTTGTTTATAGTTTTTGCTAGCAATCATGACGTGTCTATCTGCACTTTCTTCAACCTCTCCTTGCTCAGATTGTTCTTTCTGTTACTTTTAATAGAATGCGAGAGATCCATTTCTGTCGAGAAGGAAGGTAGATAACTTTGCTAGTTGGGATTTGTTGGTCGGTTTGGAGGTAATGGCTTCAGTAAGTGTAGCACCTGCATCTGGTTTGAGAGATTCCAGTGGAAAAACTGTTGGCGTTGATAAATTACCACAGGAAATGAATGATATGAAAATAAGGGATAACAAGGTACTTGTAGCATTAGATTATTTACAAGTTTCATTACCACCTGTACACTTCATCCATCTCTACTGTTGTAAATGCCAAATTTTTCTTTGTAGGAAGTGGAAGCGACTATAGTTGATGGAAGTGGAACAGAGGCTGGTCATATTATTGTGACAACTATTGGTGGCAGAAATGGTCAACCAAAGCAGGTCATTTATGTTCTTGGATTATGCTATTCCACAATTTTGGTACTCTTTTTGTTCTTTTTCATCAAGGTTATTTAATTAACAAAGCATTATCAGTAAGTTTCGATGTATTTGGTTCTTTATAGTTATCTCTTTCAGTAAGAATGAGAATGTGCACTGGATGGTGATATGCTGATAATAAAAAATTTATCTAGGACTCAGATAGCATAAAAGCATTATTGCCGCAATGGCCAGCAATATTACATGGTAATCTATGTCAAATATGTTGACTTGCACGATGGCTTTTACTTAATCTTTCTTTTTGGTTTTTGAAGCAGACTATCAGCTACATGGCAGAGCGTGTTGTTGGTCATGGATCATTTGGTGTTGTATTTCAGGTATTCTCTATTTTTTTCAGAAAGAAATTGGTTGGTTTTATGTTTTTAAAACTGTTGTGCAGCTCTTGCCTTATAATCATGTGAAGTAGTTCTGATTGTGAATCTTGTGATTATAATATACTTTTCTTTGCTATTAATTGCAGGCAAAGTGTTTAGAGACTGGTGAAACTGTGGCGATAAAAAAAGTTCTTCAGGACAAGAGGTACAAAAACCGTGAGCTGCAGACTATGCGCTTATTTGATCATCCAAACGTTGTGTCACTCAAGCACTGCTTTTTTTCAACTACCGAGAAGGATGAACTTTATCTAAACTTGGTGCTTGAGTATGTGCCTGAGACTGTTCATCGTGTAATTAAGCACTACAACAAGATGAATCAACGAATGCCAATAATATATGTGAAGCTTTACATGTATCAGGTACTTTTTCCCTTCTCTATGGTTGTATTTATCTAGTGTAATGGAGCATATTGTTCAGCTATTGATTATTTGCTTAGTATGAGGTATTTGTGTCCATATGTTCACAGTTAGACCTGTTTCTAAAAGGAGATTGTGATTGATTGTTTTCATTTTTCAGATTTGTAGAGCATTGGCTTATATTCATGGCAGTATTGGTGTGTGCCACCGAGATATCAAGCCGCAGAATCTTTTGGTATGCTTACCAAAACTGTTGTTTCCTATATTTTTGTCAGTGAAATGATGCTGGCCAGTGTTCTAGAAAGCACTTCATCTCATAGAATTGGTTCATTATGGGTTTACAATTATGAAGTTGATAGTTGAAATGCTTCTTAACCTTTCAATTGCAAAAAAAAAGGACGTGTTCACAATTTATGGAATCTATAGCAAATGTAAAGCTGCTGAATCTTGTGTCTGACTATGTGCAATAGTTGTGGATCGAGGTCTTCTTGGGTATATATGTAAATATTAAGCAAATCCGTATTCATCTATGTTTGGAACGAGATGTTTTAAAAGACAGATACATTGTATTTACTTTAGGAATTGTGCTTTTTCATTGGCAGATAAGTAATCAAAGCAATTTTCTGTGATAGGTTAATCCGCATACACACCAATTGAAGCTTTGTGACTTTGGAAGTGCAAAAGTCTTGGTATGTTGTGAATATCTTATTTTACATGTATTTTTTAATTATTGTTGATAATATCATCTATACTGCGAGTTTTGTTGCTAACCATGCAAACCGGTCATTTACAAATCTGTTGTTTATGAAAGTAAAATAAGATGCAAGGAAAACATTGGATAGGGCACAATTTGAACACATTTCATTTGCTCTTCTTACAGGTTAAAGGGGAGCCGAATATTTCATACATCTGTTCTAGGTACTACAGGGCTCCTGAGCTTATATTTGGGGCCACCGAGTATACAACAGCAATTGACATTTGGTCTGCTGGCTGTGTACTGGCAGAGCTCCTTCTAGGACAGGTTAGTTACATTATCAACAAATATTTGAAATTTTGTTTTCTATTCTGGCTGATCTTTAGTGATGCACAATTTTTTCATCTGCAGCCACTCTTTCCTGGCGAAAGTGGAGTTGATCAGCTTGTTGAAATTATTAAGGTAAAATATTCAAATGTCTGTCTTTCTTCGTCAATATATTTCCGATTTGTATGTTCTAAATGCATTTTTTTCTGCAGGTTCTAGGTACCCCGACAAGAGAGGAAATAAAATGTATGAATCCTAACTACACGGAGTTCAAATTCCCACAAATCAAAGCTCACCCATGGCACAAGGTTTGGAACCATCTACTTATAATCCCTTTTTCTTTAATAGCCCGGAGGGAGTTTTGATGAACTTTAGACATTTTCATTGTTGTTAGATATTCCACAAGCGCATGCCACCTGAAGCAGTGGATCTTGTCTCAAGACTTTTACAGTACTCTCCAAGCCTGCGGTGTACCGCTGTCAGTATTGCTTCACGTGATACCCTTCTGTTCTTTTGTCTTGATGTTTTTTTGTATCAATCTGAAGTCATCATATTCTGACTGCAGTTGGAAGCTTTGGTTCATCCCTTTTTTGATGAACTGAGAGACTCGAATACCCGTTTGCCAAATGGGCGTTACTTACCCCCACTCTTCAACTTCAAGTTTCATGGTAAGAGTGCTTCCCAGTCATGCTGCGCTAGAAGATTTGTATTTTGGAGATTTATGGGTGTTTTTTTTTCCCAGAGCTGAAGGGAGTGCCGGTGGAGATTTTACACAAGTTGATCCCAGAACACGCAAGAAAGCAGTGTGCCTTCCTTGGACTGTGATTGCGTCTGCAACCTTACTGACTGGCACGTGATGAATTGCTCTACGCCGTAGCTGGCCAAAGTTATAAATTGCATTGTGATATATACAGATGGGTGCGCAGGTAGTGTTGTAGGTGGGAAACCAAGGAAGTTCCCGTTGGTTTTGTTTGTTTTTTGTACCTTGTGTTTTTTTATGTATCTCTTGTTTATATAAGTGGTGATTAAGGAGGAGGATATAGCATGCTAGACATCCCTGAGCGTGCGTGAATGCATCCGCTAGCTTCTTTTTTTTTTTTTTCAAGTTGAAGAAGCCTCGAATTGTAACATTACATAGTACAGAAGATCTCTATTTGGTCATTGCAGAATTATCTGTATGTATGCCCCGAGGATCTTGAGTTTTCGAGGCTAGGGTGCACGGTAAACTAGCCTTCTTGTTTTACCACTTCGTTTTATCTGGGGCAACGAATGATGGATGTGGTCGCGGCCTGGCCAGCTTGTGGCGTCGGCAAGGGCCCCTGGTTTGAGGAAATGTACGCTCATGAGTTATTAATGTCCTGTGCTCGAGGGGTTAGAATAGCAGAAGCTAGTGGCTCGGTTGCATTGTCTGCTTGTGGAGAAATTATCGCTTGTGGAGAAATTATCCAGTAGAACGGTTCTTGCTTGATATTGGCTGCTAAGTGTCAAGATCTGAGTATCTTGTCATGATACTGGGCCACGTGGTAGAACGGTTCTACTAGATAATTTCTCCTGCTTGTGGGACTGTGAGCATAAACCTGCCGTCTTTGTAACCTCAATTTGCTCTAAGCAAGTGACAAACTTTTTTTTTTGCTATAAGGAAGATAAAATTAGCAGACTACAAGATCTTGAATATAATTATCCTAGACTATCTAAATGTAAACGATGGGCAACGTACAATAGAGGTGGTCGTACAATAGAGGTGTGTTGAACCAGTAAGCAGAGAAATGAATAATTGCAAAATTTGCCAGAGGGTCTGCTACTTGATTCTGCTTTCTGTGTATATGACAAAAAGCGCTCCGTTGATGTGTTTCTTTGAAAGTACGAATAAACTGGAGATGGGCACGAATGTACCAAGGGCCTCGCAAGGTGTCTTGATTAATCAGCGTGATTAGAGAGCCTTATGAGTCACCTTGGATGTGGATATTAGATAAACCCAAGCAGAGAGAAAATTGAATCCTTAAGTAGCAGCCGATAGCTTCTGCATGAAGTGCATTGTGAGCAAAGCAATGGGAAGCAAATCTTGCTATGAAGTTCCCAAGAGAGTCTCTAGTAACCCCGCCTCCTTCAGTTCTTGCTGACGCTTTAAAAAATCCATCAAAATTTAGGCAGAAAAAAACATATGGAGCGGGAATCCATCTAACGAATCTGTCCATTTTGCGCATATGATACCTGTCCTTGATATAAAATATATGGGGTTGTTTCATATATAAATGACATACAACACCAGTTTTGGCGAAGTTACAAGTTCCATTTTGAAACAGTATTTCATTTCTTTGTCTCCACAGGACACTAATAATGATCATATAAATTGGCAAAGCTTTGGAAAAGTTAAGTGTCTGTTTCCTGCAAGCTTCTAAAAAGCTAATGAATTCTTGAATTGAGGATATATGACTAGGATTTTGCAAACCTGTCAAATGATCCCATAGCATCCTGGAATATCCACACTGAACAAATAAATGGTTAGTTGACTTCACTACTCCATGTCAAAGAACACACAAGTTTGGATAAATGTGAGTCTGGCTGATAAAATATCAGCAGTTGGGAGGCCATTTTGACATATTTTCCAGGTTAAATGGCGCGGGCGCAGTGAAGTTGGGGTTTTCCATATAGGATCTTCTTCCTCATTAGGATTTCGGCAAAGCACAGCATAACCTGAAGCAACTGTATAAGATTTTGAAGAAGAAGCACGCCAAATGAGGTTATCTTCTGTATCTAGAGAAATTGGTGTTTGTAAAATGTTAGCCATAGCATCAGCAGACTATATAGATGAAATGAGATCATAATTCCAAGTTGTATTCTAGTTTAATATGCAGTCCATTGTGGCATCTTCATTCAGAAAAATATGTTGAATGAAGATGCCACAATGCCTAACTTTAAGGCGCTTGTTATGGATTTAGCATAGAGCACGAGTGCAAGCAAGATATCGAGTCTTAAAGGGGATTAGTCGTTCTGTATTTTGAATTGCTGCATTTCCATACCATGGTTTCAGATCACAGGCCTATGCATGCATTTTAAAACTCGAATCTAAAAAATATACTCACAGAGTCACAGGGCAAACCATATCTTTTTTGAAATTGCGGTCGCGTGCGTAGTCTGACCCAATTAAATTATTGACGCATAGGTGACCCAATTAAAAACGAGACCCAGTTTTATCAGCCTGCCATGAAGTTTTGTTAAAGCCAAATTTGAAGTTGGCAACAGAGTGATCTGGGGGTCACTTATAGTATGAGTATCTCAATGATTAGTGTGTGGGGACCAACATGTTCCACATAATGCTGGGGGGCTTCACGAATTTCGGCATTGTTTCCTGTTGTGCATACGGCCGCCTCGAGTCAGCCCATCAAAGAAAATTGACCGCAACGTGACTTGGGTTGGGGTGCCCAAATTCTAAGCAAGAGGAGGGAGGGAGGGGGGTACCGATCGGCAGCCACCAGAGAGAGAGAGAGAGAGAGAGATGGGGAAGACGCCGGTGAGGATGAAGGCGGTCATCTATTCTCTGTCTCCTTTCCAGCAGAAGATCATGCCGGGCCTTTGGAAGGATCTCCCCGACAAAATCCACAAAAAGGTTTCCGAGAATTGGATCAGCGCCACCCTCCTCCTCGCCCCTCTCGTTGCTACCTACTCGTAAGTTCCCCATTTAATCCCACCCTTCTCTCTCCCCCCTTCTCCGTGTTCGACTTCTTCACTATCAGGATTTATATTTGCGGCGTTCATCTGTAATTCGTCTCGTGTCCTGAAATCTGCCATTTCTTACCTACTTTGCACTATTTTTAATGACAGGCTGATGAACTTGCTATGCGTATTATGCTCTTTCTTTTTTATTCTTTCCAGTCTCTGTGATTCTTTACGAATTTACTAGTGTCGTCCTTCATTGCGGAGTTGAGCTATTTTAGATATTGCATTCTGTTATTATCTTGTTAGAGCTCGTTGAATTTCGTAGAAACCTGTAATCTATTGTCATGTTGAGGGTTGAACTGGCTTTTCTCAGACTTGGAATGGTTGAGGAGAATGGGATATTGATGACGTGATTTCTTCAGAAGCTCCTGCTTCAACTTCTTTTTGGCACACATGTCGATCTATTAATACCGATATTTATGTGATATCTATATCTAAGTAGTTTACAATGTATAGGCTTGCCAGCTTAGTGAAGTGAACATTGATTTGTAGCTGGGATTATGATGGCCTCTCCCTTAAGCTGCTTATCATGTTATTCTTTCATAGACAATATGATGAAACTATGTTTTCCAGGAACTAGTGTGATGAAAATTTTTTATTTCATAACAGCCGTGGTTTCCCTCTTCTCATCTTCATTGTGGCTGGTTGGGGATGTTATTTAACAGCACCTGCACCCTGCCGTTTGAATGGAAGATGTGTGAAAATTGTGTTTGGTCTATTTAGCTATCAACATACGTTGATCTATTAGTCCCACTTCCAACATTTCTACATTCCAATTTAGTCTCTATATTCTCTGCCCACTTTTTTTAATTCCTTTGGTATAATTGGTTAACTTGGAGTTGCTTGATCACTTTATGAATGAATGTTTTTGCAGTATTTAATTCATTAAGTTTTTGTTAATGTAGGTCTATTGCACAATTTTTGGATGTTTTACATACATATTAAGCTGGTAGATGTTCAAATGCAAGTGCATGACAATTTTTATGATTTTGTACCTGGTCTCTATGACATCTCATCCCTTCGACTGAGCGATATAAGAATGAGATTTGAAATTGCGAACCTTGGTACCTAACACTTGCCCTTTTGGAGATAGCATTCGTCTTGGGAAGTCATGACAAGGATTGACTGGCTGAAGTTACATAAAGCATTTTATAATATTGCATAGCCTTCTTTGAAAAAACAAAACTTGTTACATAACCTAATTAATGATACAGTAGTTAGCTTATTTCTAGACCCTCGTGTTGGCTCAAGCCTCCGTGTTATGGAAGGCGAGGATTTTCATATTCTCATTTCCTTAGTTGAACTTGATGAGATGTGAGTTCTCTAAGTTGAGTGGGTATATTCAAGTAACATCCTGTGAGTCGAAGAGATGATGATGGTTGTGCATTCATGATGACCTGTGGGGAAAGGGGGTGCGAAAATGTTTTTCATGGGAGTATCACTATCAGGGCTCTTCTTCTGCTTTTTAATTCATGTTCTCAACAAATGTCTGAACTGTTAATGAGTAATGTGAACTTGCAGAATATATTTTCCGTAAGACTGGGAATGATTGTAAACTGGATGTTGATGGGTTTTAGAAAATAAAATCCGGCCATTGATGAATATAATGTTGAAGTTGTTAAGTTTTGTAACATGAATTTTGTTTAATTGTGCTAACTGTTGTATGCAGGTATGTCCAGTGGTACAAGGAAAAGGAAAAGCTGGCTCATAGATACTGATATGGCGTATTTTTTCTTGTTTTTATTTTTGACAAATGGCATAGTCTTTGTCATTTTGCAGAATGGATGTGTATGGGGGGGCCTTCAGTTTACCTTAAGTTTTTCTGAATGCTGAACATTATATGTTTCTTATAAATGCAGACATTGTCTGGGGATGTTTATTCCTAATAAGTTATGGTGATTTTCTTAAGTCGTTGTTGTGTATAATTAAAATGCTTATTACTTAATGTTTCTGGTTTTTCACTGAATAACCTTTATGTTTACTATGTGTTGTAATAGCACTTGTTGAGAACAGAAAGAAGAAACTGAGTCACTTAAGAAGAGACTCACAAAGGGGTGTGTTGGTTGGCTGCTGGATATGTTTTATGAACATTATTGAGAGCTTAATCACTGAGCTAACACTTAACTCTAGGGAAGGCGCAAAATATTAGTTGCATTCCTTTTGGCTAATGTTTTGGGATAGAGTGGATGAAGTAACTACATAACCCACACCTTCTTCAGTGCAAACCAACTTTCAATACGAAGTATACGGTTGAATTTCTTTGTGGAGCATATCCACACTATTTAGGTCTTTGGAAACCTTCTCAATTTGATTGAAATTGATTTAAGCAGGAGAAAACTATTAATCTTACCATTTATGAAGAGTCGAAAAGGCAGAGATGATGTGATTTTGTTGGCAGAGGTAATGCGAAGGGGGCAATGAGGAATTGAGCATATATTTCGTCAGCAAAATATGGTGGTGGATTCGTTGGCTAATTTTGCTTTAGACCATTTTTCCGGTTTCCTAATCCCCCATCTTTCTTACTTGAGAGGATGGTTGCTTCGTCTTGTTTTGGTCCAGTGTAATGCAATTTTATTACCAAAACGGGAAAAAAATGGCAGAGGTAAGGTGGGGGGCGATGTGAAACTGGCACGAGAGATTTAAGTGTTGCATTCTAGAGAAAGACCAAGCAGAAGAAAGGCAGAAGTACTAGGCTACTAGCGCGTATAGTCTATTTGCTCCCAGATGTGCTGAATGTTGGGCATGATTTTTTTTTCCTCTTATTGATGTTGGGCATGTTTAAGCATTGGATACTCTAGTCCTGTTGCCTTGTAAGGCGTCTTCTTGTTTGCCCCTTCCCGACGATCAATTGTCTCTATTGCTTGGTCTCTAAACTGAGGATATGTAAGAGCCTAAAAGTTTCTTTTATATAACTCGATAATGATTTATTTGGGGACAACATAATCATCCTTGACAAACCAAATTACTGTTTCCACAAGCAACTTCGAAAAGGTTAATTTCCAAAAATAAACTTTGAAAAAGGTTTTCAATTTGAGAGAACATAAACTAACCATGGTGCAACATAACCAGTTCATTCCCCCAAAAAAATAAGAAAAGAAAATAGTCCTTGGGGGGTGTTGGGTCCTTCAGTTGGCGGCGGGGTCGGGAAGAATGCCGCTGGGCAAGTACTACTGCGATTACTGCGACAAACAATTCCAAGACACGCCCACCGCTCGGAAACGCCACCTTCAAGGCCTTCATCACCAGCGCGCTCGCTCTCTCTGGTACGACTCCTTCATCCCAGGTGCGCGCGCTCGCCCCTATGTCTCACTCACTCTCTCTCTCGCTTTACTTTACTGTTCATCGTTCCTTTTTTCTCTTCCTAATTTTCTGGATCCTTTCCTTTTGATTTTCCAACAGAGGGCCAACGAACTGGAGTCTGTAACCATTTCGTACGAACGGTATGTCTTTACTTCCCCTTCTGATGCAACGCATTTCTGCATCACAGAATATTGAGATTTTTAATGTCTAGAGAGGGAAAAAAGACACTACTTAACTGTTTCATGAATTAACAGAATCCAGCCGAGTTACTCTTGTGCACCATCTTAATGTACGGATAAACGTACTTTTGATTAAGATCAGTTAGGTGTACGATTTAAATCAGGACTTCTTAATGTTGTTCTGCTATTGGAACACTTTTAATCTGGCTATTTTCCTTCTTTTTTTTGGGTTTTGAAGGGCTTTTGCCAATATGGAGATTCCTGTAAATATTATCATCCGAAACCACATGCTCAAGCTCCAATTCAAGCCATACCAGGTCTGTCATTTTCTACTTGCAGTGTTCTTATATTGAGATTTAATCAGTCTTATCTTTGTTATGAACCCTACGAAACAGGGTTCTGCAATTGGGAGAATGAGGGACGAAGAGGGGAAAAGGACTTCCACTGGTTCAGGCCGAACCAGAGAAGAGACGAAAGGCAAGGAGAGAGAGAGAGAGGTCGGGGAGAGAGAAGGGAGATTAGGGGTAATTGATTTCCTGATTCCAATCAAGGCGCTAAGCCATTACATAATTTAACCCGTAATGGGCCTGATTATTTTCCTAACTAGCCTTATGGTCTTACAAGCAAAATAAAGAAACTACTAGTAGACTAATCAAATAACGCTCCATAACAATCCACCACGCTCTGCTACTGCCTTGACCTCAAGGCGCAAAATCTGGAAAACGAGCAAAGAAGTCATCCTCCGACATCCATGAAGCCTCATCCAAGGAGCAACCATGCCACGCAACCAGAATCTCAGACACAAGCCGGCCAGAGCGACAAATGCGACGAGTGTCAATGATAGAAGAAGGAACGTCAGGAAGTATAAGCGGGGGTGGTGGACTCTGCACAACGTGTGAAGGATCACCCACAAAGCGTCGGAGGCGCAAAACATGGAAGACAGGATGAACCTGAGAGTCTGCGGGCAGCTGAAGATGGTATGCAACAGCACCGACACGCTCAACAATAGAGTAGTGACCATGAAATCGATGAGCCAACTTGGCACTCGTTGGATGAAATAAGGAAGATTGCCTCTGAGGCATGAAACTGACATAAACCAAGTCGCCTATCTGAAATTCCCGATCTGTATGATGACCATCATACACTTGCTTCATCCTGTTTTGAGCTGTCTTCAAATTGTGCTTGAGCTGATGCAGTAACTCATCACGATTCTGAAGAAGATGGTCAACCTCCCCTATTGCAGCACGGTGGATACATAAGCCAGGATATTAGGTGGATCCCGACCATACCACTACCCGAAAGGGGGAAAATCCTGTAGCCGTATGAAAAGCTGTATTATAAGAATACTCAATCCAAGGTAAAAAATGAAGCCATTTGTGGGGGTTGTCGCCAACAAAACAATGAAGATACTGCTCAAGGCATCTGTTGACCACCTCTGTCTGACCATCCGTCTGAGGGTGGTAAGCCGTACTCATGTGCAAGGAGGTTCCCTGTAAAGTAAAAAATTCTTGCCAAAAGTAGGAAATAAAAATTCGATCATGGTCCGAAACAATGGTGCGCGGCATCCCATGCAGTTTGGCCACATCACGAACATAGATCGCAGCCACATCCTTAGCTGTGAAGGGATGGCCTAGAGGCTGAAATGAGCATATTTAAACAACTGATCCACCACAACCATAATAACAGATTTCCCTTGAACCAATGGCAGAGCTTCAATAAAATCCATAGAAACGTCCTCCCATACGCGCTCAGGAATAGGCAGGGGTTGGAGTAACCCCGCGGGAGCTGTAGTAGAAGCCTTGGCACGCTAGCAAACATCACAACATGCAACATAATCATGAACTGCACGGCGGAGACCCTGCCACAAAAAACTCTGGGACACCCGTTTGTAGGTACGAAATGAGCCTTCATCTCCAGCAAAAGGAGAATCATGGAAATGAGAGAGTATGGAAGTGTGAAGCTGAGTATCATTCAGAACCCATAGACGATCCTTCCAAAAAATCAAGTCACCCTGCAAAACAAAAGAGGGCATACAAGAAGGGTCAGCTCGCAAGCGCTCGAGGAGGGTCACGGCCTCTGGGTCTTGAGAATACGCCAGACGGAGTTGGTCCAGAAAGGGAAAGACCGGTCTAGATAAAGTCATATCCTTGGAGACAGCATCAGCAACCACATTTTTAGATCCCTTTTTATAAGCTAACTCATAATCATACCCCAAAAGTTAGAAATCCAATGTTGCTAGGCCGGAGTGGTGATGCGTTGCTCCAACATATACTTCAGCGGCTGATGATCAGTACGGATAAGAAAATGTCGACCCAATAAATAAGGGTGCCACTTAGTAACGGCATGAACAATCGCTAACATCTCCCGCTCATAAGCAGACAATAAGAGGGAATGCTCAGATAGTGCTTTGCTGAAGAAAGCAATGGGGCGGCCAGACTGTAAGAGCACGGCCCCCAACCCGGTCTCAGATGCATCTGTCTCAACCACAAAAGATTGATTAAAGTCCGATAATGCAAGAACGGGGGCGGTAGACATGGTCGCTTTAAGAGTATCAAAAGCGGCTTGAGCCTCAGAAGACCACTGAAAGGAGCCCTTTTTTAGTAGGGCTGTAAGTGGAGCGGCAATGATCCCATACTATGACATAAAACGACGATAATAGCCAGTGAGACCCAAGAATCCCCGTAAAGCCTTAGGAGATGTGGGAATGGGCCACTCCATCATAGCAGCCACCTTAGCCGAATCAGTAGATACACCCCCTCCTGTGATAAGATGCCCCCAAATAATCCGCCTGAGTAGAGCCAAAAACATATTTGGACCTCTTAAGGTAGAGGGAATGCTGCTCTAAAAGGGCAAGGACACAACGGAGATGGGTTAAGTGGGTCTCCCAGGTAGGACTGTAGATCAATATATCGTCAAAAAAAAACCAATACAAACTGACGCAAGTACGGTCAAAACACCTCGTTCATAAGACTCTGAAAAGTAGAAGGAGCATTAGTGAGGCCGAAGGGCATTACAAAAAATTCAAAATGTCCATCATGAGTACGAAAGGCCGTCTTATGAATGTCAGCCGGATGCATTCTAATCTGATGATAACCAGAACGCAAGTCCAGTTTAGAAAAGTGGTGTGAGCCACCCAATTCATCCAAGAGTTCTTCAATGATGGGGATGGGGAACTTATCCTTAAGTGTCATGCATTAAGTGCCCGATAATCAGGGGAGGAATAGGAACTCGTGCTAGTGCGAATGATGCCTGCATCCAACATTTCATAGACCAATTTTTCGATTTCATTCTTTTAGATTTGAGGGTACCTGTAAGGTCGGACATTTGCCAGAGAGGCATCAGACCGAACTGGGATACAGTGGTTATGGGATCTGATAGGTGGCAATCCTGAGGGCTCCGCAAAGAGGGTAGAGTAGTCCGCCAAGAGAGCCACTAGGTCCACAGGGACCACGGATGAATCTGTGGAGTTCTGTACCAAAAACTGAAGCAAGAAGCCCTGATGAGTACAATGAAAAAACGATCTGAGGTCCTGTGCAGAGTGGAGTGTGCCCGGAGCATACCCCTGAAGGCGCACCCGTTGGCCTCCTAGATCGAACTCCATAAGCATCTGGCGGAAGTTCCATGTGACATCCCCTGATTCTTGCAACCACTGAACGCCCGGTACAATGTCAGCTCCCTTTGTAGGCAATAAATAAAGGTCCAGAACAAAATGATGGCCCTGAATAAATAACTCAGCTCGCGGACAAACGCCTGTGCTACGAAGGTGCTTCCCATCTCCTATCAACACATCAAAAGGAGTGGAATCTGAAACATGGCAGCCTAAACGCTGTGCAACCCGGTCATTAATAAAATTATGTGTACTGCCGCTATCAATAAGCACTGCCACCTGTTGCCGCTTAAGCAAACCTTGGACACGCATCGTCTAGGGTGTATAAACACCGGAAAAAGCATGTAAAGAATTCTCTGGCAAAACATCAGAATCATCAGAAGGAACCGGCGGCTCCCAGCCTGTGGCATCGTCCCAAGCCTCCAAAATAAGAGCAGTAGGAGGGGTTTTACAACGATGTAGTTGAAGCACAACCCCTTCGATCTCCTATCCTCCGCTGGTCCAAGGGAAGGTGCCCATGGTCAGTTCTGGAGGGGGCCTGCTGGTCGAAAATTCCGCCTCTGACGATTCAATTTCACCTCCTGAATTCGAGCATGTTGCACAATGTCCTGCATGGTAGGGCAGGAAAAATGGCGGATCTCATCTGCAATCTCCGATTTGAGGCCACGACAGAATGTTCCAACCAATGCCTCTTGTGTCCAGTGCGGAAGTCTAGTAGCCACCCTCATAAACTCAACTTGGTAGGCTCTCACAGTCGTCGTTTGGGATAAGGAGGATAAGAGTTCATTAAAATCGGCAAAATTGTTGGGGCCAAACTGTGCACATAATTTTGCTGTGAATTGCTGCCATGTTGGATTAGGCACTTCCCGCTCAAAATACTGGAACCAGACAAGAGCGTCACCCTCCAAGTGGAAGGAAGCCACCTGGAGCTTCTCCACATCTACAGTCGTAGCCTCATAAGCAAAAAAAATTTCAGCCCTGTATACCCAGTCAATAGGATTGTCATCCTCTGTATATTTAGGGGATTGCAAGCGTGTCAAACGCAGTTCAGTTGTCCATGGTGCAAAACCAGAATCATCGTTCTGCTGAAACTCTCCGGGATCATGAAAGTTGGGATTTTGAACACCCAACATGTGGCGATCCCCCATGAATCCTGGTAGGTGCTGGCGCTGGTGTGTTTGCAAGGCGGCATTGCCCGCCGGAATCGGGTTAGGCGCGTTCCCATCCACAGGAAGGTTCGTCGCTGCAAGGGGGGCTGGGTGGTGGGGCGCAGGACCACGCTGACCATGGCCAGCCTGCCCCGCCGGCGGAGGGAGATGGGGGCACTCTGGCGGCGGCAATAGTCCGCGCCGGAGAGCAGCGGCGGCCTCGTCCTCCTGTAACACGACTTGCTGGCGACCGCTGGAAGGACCCAAGTCGACTGGCTGGCTAGTCTCTCAAAAGACGCCTGCTGTTCTGATCTGAGAAGGCGGAATTCATGCAAAAGTTCAGAGAAGACCTGCAGTAGGGCGCCATACGTCGCTGCTCCCCAGGTGCGACAGGTGTGCTATCGGAACTCTGGGCGGACGGTTCTGCGGAAATTTGTTGTTCCTTGGATGTCATGCTCTTCGTCTGCACCATAATTGTTTACCCACAGTAGGATCATTGCTCCGATACCAATGTTATGAACCCTACGAAACAGGGTTTTGCAATTGGGAGAATGAGGGACGAAGAGGGGAAAATGACCTCCACTGGTTCAGGCTGAACCAGAGAAGGGACGAAAGGCAAGGAGAGAGAGAGAGGTCGGGGAGAGAGAAGGGAGATTAGGGCTAATTGATTTCCTTATTCCAATCAAGGTGCTAAGCCATTACATAATTTAACCCGTAATTGGCCTGATTATTTTCCTAACTAGCCTTATGGGCTTACAAGCAAAATAAAGAAACTACTAGTAGACTAATCAAATAACACTCCATAACAATCTTGTTCAACGCACCACATGAATAACCAAATTATGGTATGAAACCACCATGTACGTATTGATTAGTTGCCCCTTGAAACCCGTCTGAACCTCATACCCAATTTTTGTCTCTTAGATGATCAGTCATATATGAAAAAAATTTAGGACCATCAGCCATTTGTTATTTCTTTCCTGCACATAGGGCGTCTTGTTGCTACCTTTTTTTTGCTAATAGAAAGAAGTGATCTTGTCTCGAAAAACTGAATATTTGTGGGGTAGTATTCTTTATTTTTTTAAAGTTGTTCGTTCTTCTGATGCCATTGATGCGTATGAGTTTATGATGAAAGCAATATTTAGGCTTGGTTCTGCTCATCTGCTGAGACCTTCCAGTCAGCCCTTTCTATAAATGGGTCGGCATGTATCGGTGGATTTTTTTTTTAACACATCATTATGAATGGGGACTGAAGTTCAATAACAACTTTGTAATCTTGCTTGTTTTCTGCTGCAATTTACAGGTGATATAACTAAAGTTGGCTCTGGAATTTCACTGGGAAACCTACCTCCATCACTTAGACCGCCCCCAGAGGGAGGATATCCACCCCTTCCCTTTGTCGACTGGGGATAGTTTCCTGTTGTCTTGTTTGTGTGATCATATCCTGGGAAGTGTATGTTCTTTCACATTTACATCTTTCTTTCGACTGGTAAGTTTTGCACTTCCTTTTCTTTAGTATATCACAATACTCTGTTTCTCGCATCTCCTGTTTTTTTTTACAAAAAGATCTACAGCAAAGTATTTGCCAGCTTAGGCAAACTTTGGGCAAAATTACTTTGAGCTGTGAAATCCTTTTTTTCACATATGTTGATTCAAATTTATTGATTTGAAAATGAATATTGAGATTGGATGTATGGTGCTAACCACACTCTGTGAGGATTAACATTTGTATGTCAGTGGGGATTAAAAGGCGCTTAATAGGAAGAGGGTGCATCTATTTGTCGTTAATAGTCTCACTGATGTTTGAGTGGAAACTGGCGAGTTCCTCTTCTAGTAACAGAGTGGATCTATTGGTCCACGTATCTATAGTAAAAGGGAAACGATATTTGTACATCAGATTTTCTACACATTTCCATACACAGCTGATGTGTATGGAAATGTGTAGGAATCTGATGTAGGGTTATCACTGCCCATAGTAAAATTCCAATAAATTGGTCACACGGTGAAGAAACTCTTGTTGCATTGATGATGATTCTCTTGTCATAATATTTTGAAATGCATATCTTAAAGAAGGATGTTATATATATATATATATATAATATATATATATATATATATATATATATATATGTTTACATGAGATCGTTCTCATATAAGGGGCATGAGAACAGTTTTTTGGGTCTTTGGATTCCGATCCGACGGTGGGTATCAAATCAGTGGGTAGGTGAATGTGACCCATCGCTCACCCTTGTAGCCGTCAAATCAAGATCCAATGGCTACGACTTGAACTGGCCTCATATAAGCCAAATGATAGCGATCTCATTTAAACTTTTCCCTATATATATATATATATAAAAGAAAAACCTTTGGCTTTTTCTATTAACTTGAGTTCTCGTTAAACTTATATTAAGGAGTGAATTGGATTAAAGAGTAACAAGAATTAGTGTTATTGGCCAGTAGGCCCCATTCTGATCTCTCCTCTCCCATAGCTTTGCCTCTTGTTTGTGTAAGATAGATTAAATTTGCGAGATCAAAGGAGGTGAACTATGCTTCAGTAACACAGAATAGAAATGCAATGCTGGAAAATAACAAATTCCTTACTTCTACTCCCCTGGAATCCATGTCCTGCAGGGTACTGACTGACTTGTTTATATAAATTTTATCTTCTTTAGGGCAAGCAGTACTACCAGGTTTAGTTAATGTCCGCCTAAGAATAAGAACATAAGGCAGCCGTATCTTAATTCCTCAGAGATCTCATTGAATGCTAACATATGCCTTTCTAACTCTCATTGTGGGAGCTGACAAGCTTGATTCCTCAGAGATCTCATTGAATGGTAGTTAATTGAGGTAGCTCTTTGTAGGCTGCTGTGTATTATATCGTTGATTGGAGTCCCTGCTAAAAAGATTTGCCTACCGGAGTAGACGAAAGAGTGATGTGGAAGCAAAGATCGATGAATAAAGTAAGATAGTGGAAATAAAAGGAAACAGATAGCTAAAGTAAGCTTGCCAGGTTCTTTTATTGGTAAGTAAACATATTTATGTCTATGCCTGAAAAATCATATGAACGAGAAAATTTGATAAAGACATAAACTGATACGTGTGTTGGATGGTTGGATTTCTTCTGCCTTTTAAATTCGTATAATTTTTTCCCTTCATTTATTCTATTGGATGTTTTTATCTTTGCTTTCCTTCCTACGACCATGACCATTTGGCATAGATCAATGGCAGACTGAGTTACAATGTATGAGGAGGTTCTGAATAATTTATGAGCTCTATGCTTGTAAAGTCATTTGCTTTTATTTCTTTTGCAAAAGAGGGCCAAATTTCCAGTTTCTAGAGATCACACTGGAAATAACTTTATCTTGGTCAACATGTGAAAACCCTCTGGTTATCTTTCTGTTGCCCTCAAATTAGAGTTGTTGAGTTCCGCCACGTTTGCACCAAATGCCTCTGAAATTTACTTCCATTGGGCCTGCTTCTCCGCTTTCAGAGTTGAAGTTACTAAAGGAAGCTTGATTAGTGACACTGAGGACTTTGCGTATGAGTCCTATTCAATGTCTCTAAATGAAGGTTAAAAAATTTACAACCGTTAGTGCCTGTTGAAGTTAGAAGTGAAATTTATGTAGATTGCCCTAACCTCTTCTTTTGAAGTGCTCAACTTGAAGATGGGCATTAAATGTTGACCTGCTTGAGCAAGGAAAATTTACTTGAGAAGAGAGTTCGTTTGGCCTGATCAGTGAGAATTGGTTGAAGTTGGTTGGTCTGATCTGGAATGCTGATTTATAATTGCGGATGTGGTGGAGATTTGGCTGAATTGGGCAGACAACATACAATATCCGTTGGCACTGAATGGCTTCGTAAAGAGATCCACTAGCAGGCCCACAGTGTAGATATTTTTTTTTGCTAATAAAGAAATTTTATTCAACTAAAATAAAAAATACAAACAGTCATTTTCGTATACAACAACACAAGGAGAGGAAGGCTCAAATACACATACAAATCCATATCATTCCGTGACAAAAAAATAAAAAAATATTTAATAGAAGTACCATAAACAGAGAACGTTGAGTTTGAATCAATTGTGAAGAACCTTAAACTTAACTATCTTCTGTTATCTCCAATGGTCGGCATGATGTCAATTTGTCAATAAAATATATTTTCACAACAAAGCCAAAAAAATATACACCGAGGCTACCAGATTGTAAGCTCGAGGTAGCAGTTTCACAAGTAGTAATCTCATAAATACGTGTTCAACCGTTAGGCGGCAACTGTAAAACTGAATGATTGAGCGAACACCCAACACAACGAAGGTATCTTTGCCACTTAGAAAGAAGCTTTCCCCTCACTCCTCTTTTCCCTCCAGCAACCCCTCCCTCCCCCATCCATTCCCTTACTGGTCTTCTATTTTCGCCTTGGCCAGCTAGACAGTCGTAGCGGTTTTGATCTAGTGGGTAAGGTAGAAGAGGGGCAGAGAACCATTAAAGGGGTGACGAACTTCAAAGTCTCCCATCCTCCTAGCTTCTTTTGCCCAGACTTCCCCCCTCTCTTCCGGCAACAAGCACATAGTTTAGCCCTACTGGTGTTTGCCCGAACGTTGTGCCCTTGCAATAGCAAAGGATTTCTCCTTTTTTTTGTGTTTATGTTGAGTAGGAAGGTGGTGAGAGAGAAGCTTTGCTTCTCCTCTTCCCCCTTCCTCCCAAGATCCCCTTCTCTTGGTTTTCATGTATGTAAGTAAATATGGGTTCTTGTCCCATTTTACTTGTCTTGATTGAGAGGAGTCGGTTCTCTCATGCAAGTGTAGGCATGTGGAGTAGTTAGGCTTCCTTGGGCCCGGTCCACACTAAATTGGAAGAGACACTGTAATCATCACCGATCCGGAAATCACTTATTTGGAATTAGCTATTTTGGTACGACCAAAATGAAATTGTCAAATAAGAGTCACCATATTGGAAATCAGTTATGGGAGAGACGTTGAGCAATTTCGGGAAACCGAATGGGCATGATTTTGTAACTGAAATTTCTGCCTTTTTAAGGGCAATGGAGGGGACGCCCTCCATGCCAATGAAAAGCTTCTTTTGATTTGAAATCGCATTGCTCTCTCTTGATTTAGTGATCTTGATTTCATTGGGTGAAAAAGCTAATTCGGGGAATATAGCTTTTCACAACGTTCTACACTCGATCGGTGAAGGATTTGGTGTTCTCGGACATATTCTAATCCGTGGAGTGATTCGTAGGCATAAAGGCCGAAGGTTAGTGATTCTAATTTGATAATATTTAAGCTATATTTGTTGTTTGAAGGAAAAACCCAATTTTTGAGAACCCACATCAAACGGATAAAAATCCTAAATTCGCTTCCGCTGCGGCCCAATTACCCTTCAATGTAGATGCCTTGTAGGGTCTGATGAAGGTTTCTATCTGATGAAGGTTTCTATGGACAAAGGTGATTCTTTTGGAGGTTGTCCTTTTGGGGCAATTATTTTGGATCTCTCCCTCCTTAGGTGCAAATGGTTAGAGCGTACCACAATCAAGTGGTGATCAACTAGATAAAGGTCCTCGGGGTGAGACTCCTACAGTATTGACATGATAATGAACTTCTAAGTTTCTTGGCGAGAACTCGCTCACTGCCAGAAAATGACGGTCCATTTCAATAATCAATATGGTTTGTACCCAGAACCACTAGCACCAGTTAGAAACGTCGGAGACAATTCAAGAGTAAGTTTTTGTGGAAGCAATCGAAGTGTATTACGGGCGAAAGATTTCTGATTTACATATGCCCTGGTGAAACTTGTGAACCCAGGAGGGCATGCCTGACCACGTTATCGTAGCAGCTGCCTTCATCATGCGAACAAAAATGTTACTCTCTTCTATTCGGTTTTTTCAAAATGAACTACACCAATATTTCAGTGAATACCAATCTCCTTTGCATTGGGCTCATGGCATCATCTGATATCGGATAACTGCATCTGTGCAGAATACCATTCCCTGCATGTGGAAGAACCAAATGGTGCTCAAAATTGGATGAGGTGGCCATTGATATAGCTCTAGCTAGGGATGAACAGCTTAGTAACTTCTAGGCTAGGTGGCCACTTCTCTCATATATCATGATACATCAAAATTCCTGATATCATTTCTATGCTGGTTGGCCGTATGAGTCGTTGACATGTCTCATATCGCCAACCAAACTCCCTTCTCAGTTGTCATCATTTCAAGAACTCGGGAAGCGACAAAAGGCCGGCCCAGGTGGAAGGGACATAGCCGTATAGGGTGTGGGGCATCTCTACCTTACATGAGGGCGGCGGCGTGAGGATATTGGGTGGATGCAAAGCCCCGTTGGCTGTTGGGAAAGAATTTGCTTTGCCTTGTTTTTGACATTGTGGCATTGTGGTCCATCCAATCCGTCGAGTATCACACAACTAGCAATCTTTACTACCGCACGCCGCTGGCCTGCTTGCCTTCTCCTGGTAAAGAAGGTGGCAGTCGTGAAGTCCACAATCCCACACCCATGGCGATATGGCATGCCAAGCTTCTAACGCACGGATATTCTGGCGTGTTAGAAGCAAGCACAGATGCGGATCGATTACGCCAACTTTTCTCTTTCTTTAGATCAAAGAGGAAGGCTTCTTTGTCTTGTTTTGACTTGGACGAAAAGGTCTTACCTGCTCCCAAAGGCACATTTCCTCTATACCTGGAAGTTGGAGTCGCCGCACATTTAGCCCTCAAGTCTATATGTTGTGGTAGTTGACAGTTGCAAGTTTTCTGCTTAACTGTAAGTCTCTAGCTGTGATCAGGTTTCTGTAGAATCAGTCTTGCCTGGCAATGGGGTTTTCAGCCTCTTTGATAAATTCGATTGTCGTTTGAATGATCGTGAGTGATCTACTAGTCATATTCTGGTTAAATGTTGAGTAACCGAGAAGGGGTGAGCGCAGGACCTTATAGCTTTAACATGTTGTTTTCACTCCATAACATTTTATTCCAAAAACTTATCCAGCTGCAAGTGAATGAGGAAACTTTCTTAGTTGCCTGTATTATGGAGGTGGAACCAAAATGGATTGACCAGGAATTCGGAGCTGCAACATTTTAATTTGGATTTTGATTTTTTGGGTGTCCTTCATAACACAATAATAAAAATTATCAAGTAGAATGTTGATATGTACATCAAAATTTGGTAAGCGATAAGCAACTTTAGGGTTTAGGGTCTAAGTCCAATTAGTATCAAAATTATTTATATATAGATGCCTACCACATAATTAAATCATGATCACAAGCATAGCAATAGCTAAAGAAACTCAATCATGAGATTCGATCACAGACTCAGCAATTTTTAACGAGGAAAAATATGTTAAAAGTTAGCTTTTCCTTGGGAGGGTTGAAAATCTTGAAATGGACAGAAAAGAGCCCACAAGTCCATGAGCTAACCATTAGCTAGGTTGAATCTGCAAATGGTTAGTAACGGTCGTTTTCCCAATTGTAAGAGTAATAATATACCACACTTATAGACGAGATGACCATAGGTATTCATGAACAGCCGCCGTTCCGCCCTTTGATCAAGTGAAAATATATTCCGTGTTAGATATTTTTTGGATATAAATTAGTGACTGCATAAAAAAACAGAATGGAGAGAATGTCCACTGCTTCTTTTGTATATGATGATTGCACTGATGGATTAAGTCGCACGCAGTACCCATCATTCAATTACATCATAGATAATTTTTATCCTTTTTCTCCTGATCCAACAAAGTAAAAGAAGATTATTGACGTCAAGTATGAATTATGTCATTTGATTTGCAATACGAAAAGCAACTTTAAGTTCACAATCCAAAGGGCGTGACAAGCGGAACCTACAACTTCAAAGTTTCAAACAGAACCTTAAATTAGTGTACACACAGCGAGCTTAGCATGCATCATACTCATATATATAAGAAACAAAAAAGAGAGATCTGTGGTTGTATTCACGTGTTGTGAAGCTTTTGTGCGGCTGTACTACATGAACCAAGGTATGATTGATGATAGTTTAGGGTGTATTCCCTACACTGCATCGCCACACTACTCCTTTCGAAACTGTTGCGGGGAGGAGAGTTACCGTTAATTTGGACTTTAATGGGAGGAAAAAGAAAAGCTAAAAGTGTCAAATATATTCTTATACATGAATACAGATCTTCAGCAGAGGATTAACTGAAAGACTAATTACATGTACCAACAAAAATTAAAATGTCACCATAGAAGTGCTTGGTTAATGTGTTACGCATGTCTAAGCCTCAAGATGAATAAATATCGACCTATAGAAATGAATTCGATTTTCTTCAAAAAGGAAGATAAGTGGGAGAACAAGTATATGTGCAGAAAGAAACTATATGAGAGTCTGACCACACAAGTCATTTGTGAGTAGTTTAAGGGCACAACTCACAAAGTGGTTGGTCCATGTCGCCCTGCGAACTAATAGCAAATAATTTCGAACTTCAACCTCCGGTGTAAAGAACCTATCAACCTCAACTTGATGCTAAATTAATCATTCGACATTTGACAATATTTTATGAAGTCTAAAGACAAATCAATACGCTGCATGCCCATAATTCTGGTAAATATTCGGTCACATCTTAAAGATATTGGTCATGAGTAATTTGTGCCAAAAACAGCCAACTTAATCAATCAGCGCCTGCTATTGCTTTCATGACTGATGAAGAACGTACATGCCCATTATATATAACTTGTTTGGAATAATTCCTACATTAAGTGCAGCTAATTCAATTCACCTTTTTCCTGATATTAAGTTATCTACCAATCGAGTTTCGCCGCTGATGTGCACAGTTAATGTCCAGCAGTAACAAGTAGCTAGTTTGTAGCCGGGAGGGCTCTCGGGTATGAAGAAAGTGAAAGGGATGGGATGAACATGGGTTTGAACGACCGCCCATGAGAGAATTGTTTATTCTTCCATCCACTTTTGGCTCAAAGTTACTTGTTAATATGCAGACTCCACATTCTCAAAAAAGGCATCGCTGACCGGAAATGGTCGGTTATTGCCACTCACATAACATGAATATTTTAAGGTGCAGAAGAACCGGCCAGCGGCGAGCTCTTCCTATAAATCGACTCTAGTGCCATTGCTGATTCAGTTCAGCTGTAATGATTATTGCTGGTCACATAGGCAAGGCTCGTCCAAGTCTCTAGACTTCTTGACCCAGTTTTAGCTAGGTGGGGTTGTTCTAGTTCCTGATAGTGACAAAGCCCATCAAAATCCGGCTTCATTCATTCTCATTTGAAGGGAGCTGCTCGTCTTCTAGCTAGGCCTAGAACAGTATAAAAAGAGAGTGCAGCATAAGCTCCACCAACTCTCTTGCAGCTATTTTTACTCGATCATTCTGATTTGAGTTGATCAGTCGCCATGGAAGCAAGGCATTATGTACTAAGGACATTTAGTACTGTTTTCTGCTTCACCATCATTTGTCTTTTCATGGTAATCCCTTGTGCACAGGCAAGAATCCACAATCACACAAAACAGAAGCATGTTCACCATGGACACCATCCCATTTCAATGCCACCAAGTGCATCACCTCCTAGCCTCCCGCCAGAGTCTTCCAGTCCCGTCGGTCACTACCCGGACAACTCGAGCTTGGTGTACGACGTAAGGTCGTTTGGTGCTGTGGGCGATTCGGAAACCGATGATACACAAGCTTTTAAAATGGCCTGGGACAATGCTCGGTTAGTTGAATCTGCAGTTGTTCTCGTTCCCAGTGGCTTCTCCTTCATGGTTCAGCCAACAATCTTCACCGGCCCGTGCCAAAATGGTTTCACGTTTCAGGTGAATTCAGTGCATGCAGTTTCTACTTTTGTAAATGCTGCACGCTAAATTAACAAGCATATGGCTACAAAAGTTGTTACTAGGAAGCTAGTGCTAATATGTATCTTTGAATTCAGAGTTACTTTGTTTGTACCTGTGATAGATTGATGGGGCTCTAATGCCACCTGATGGGCCGGACGCGTGGCCGCAGAACAACAACCGGCGGCAGTGGCTGGTGTTCTACAGGGCCGATGGAATGACACTCCAAGGTGGTGGACTCATTGATGGCAGAGGAGAGAAGTGGTGGAATCTTCCATGCAAACCTCACAGGGTAGCTTTTAATTAACTAAGTAATTAATTAATAAGTGGGTACCAGTGATCAGAGTCTGCATACTGTCTGCAACTAATGCATCACACTGATGGTGTGGTATGTATAGGGAATCAATGGAACGACAGTGCCTGGACCATGTGATAGCCCTGTGGTGAGTTTATTATGTACACGGTCAGTTTATAATCAGAGGTCACCGTCATCTCTGCGTTAGTGCTGAGAAATATTTGCTGTTTTGTCAGGCACTGAGGTTCTTTTTGAGCACGAACGTGACTGTTAGAGGACTAAAGATCAAGAACAGCCCACAGTTCCACTTCAGATTCGATAATTGCAGAAATATCATCGTTGACAGTATTCATATAAACTCACCTGCGTCTAGCCCTAACACGGATGGGATCCACGTAGAGAATACTGACACCGTAGGGATATACAATTCAGTCATCGCGAACGGTATAGACAGCAAAGCTCCCAAATCTTCATCTTAATCTCTCACTAATCTTGTCAATTATACCCTTAATATGTTTTTTTATTATCACAGGCGATGACTGCATTTCAATTGGCGCTGGTACTTCCAATGTGGAGATAAAGAACATTACCTGCGGACCTAGCCATGGGATTAGGTACACATGATAGCTATTTCTGTTAATTTCGACCCTTTTCCTATTGTTCGTGTTTAGTTCTAGACAACATATACATATTTAATGTGCAGCATTGGGAGCTTAGGCAACCACAAGTCCCGGGCCTGTGTGTGGAACATAACAGTCAGCAAAACCACCATAAAGCACTCGGATAACGGGATGCGGATCAAGACATGGCAAGGAGGGTCTGGTGCAGTTAGAGGAGTAACATTCCGGGATGTACATATAGACACTGTGAGGAACCCCATTATCATAGACCAATACTACTGCCCCACCAAGGTGTGTAGCAACCAAACATCCGCAGTTTATGTCTCGGACATCTCCTACGTCAACATTAAAGGCACCTACGACATGAGGAGCCCTCCCATGCACTTTGGCTGCAGCGATTCAATTCCCTGCACTAATCTGACGTTGTCGGAGATTGAGCTTCTACCGGCCCAGGGAGATGTCATCTTGGACCCTTATTGCTGGAACGCTTATGGGGATTCCCGGACGCTCACCATCCCGCCCCTCTCTTCTTGCTTGTTGGAGGGCTTACCAAGGTCTATCATGGAGACCGATACGGACAGATGCTGACCTGTTACTGTCACTGTTAGATAGCTCATTCGATATACTTATTGTAAACTAAGGAGGTTACATACCGATAGCATATTTTATGTTCCAAATTAGAATAGCTGAAGGAAGGGGTATGACCATGTATATGATTCATTACTATAGACGTGGTGTTTCTAATTACTAAGAAAACTAATCAGAAACTTCGCTAATCTATCCTTTCTTTTTCACTATAAGAATGAGGAGCAACTCATCAACCATTATCTGTAGATTACAGAATATGTACTCTTATGGGGCCATGCTTTGTGCGTTATGCAGTTTTTTTTCCTACTAGTGCGTTATGCAGTTGCATACACCGGCCACTGTATCAATCACCGATTTTATATATGTTAATGTTGGATGGATATATCTTACACATTTAAATAATAATTTTTCCAATGGTGCAGAGAGGAATAAATCATTGGCATGCATAGCAAATTGTCCGACATGGTAGCATGCATGTTAATTTCTCATGGGGGACCAGACCACAAGGTAAGCAAGTTACTGGGGACTCGCTCTAGATTGAGCCAAATCATATTACCATTCCCCCCAACCGCAATCTCCAGTAGGGCACCCTGTCCAATTGTGAATTGTGATCCACTCATGATGATTTTGTTCCCGGCCCTGTCAAGAACGAGTCAGTCATATGGAAATTAAGCTGCTGCTATCAAATTAACGATCACCTAATTAATTCGGCTTCCACTTCAAAATATCTGGCGGGGAAAGGAGGCTGCTACTTATCAAAGTATATGCATCATGTACTACGATATCCTGCCGTTGCAACTTGCAGCACTTTGGGTGAAGAAGAACAAAGTCCATCTCAAGATTCTTGATAATGAATGAAAAGTGGGAGGTCTTTCTTTTCTTTTTGTGCTTTTGCTGCCCGGTTGAAAAAGTGGCGTCAAATGTATCATTTTGTGGGCATGCAGTAGTTGTGGGGCATACATAACTCTGAAAAGAGAATATACATTTGGTCTGCCTCGCCTTGGCCACTGCTATCGCCTTTCCCTTGCTGCTACGTATTTCTCTTTGCACGCGTGGTCATGGTGATGTTGTTGTGGGCTTTTACATTGCTCTGAAAAGAGGATGGGTCGGTGCACGAGCTATAAACTCCAAAAGCGACCACCAAATACCCCTTTTTCCTTCTCTCTCTCGACGTTTCTACTCTCGGAGCTTCAACAGGTTTCTGTGGGTGATGGCGGTTTTCTGCAATATGAAACTGGGAAAGAGGCCCCGCTTCACCTTCTTATTTTTTTTTGTTTTTTGGCTCTTTTGCGGAGGCTGGCTGATATTTACCTACTCGTATCGTTTTCAATTTCCTGCTACTCCTATATAAAAGACTGCAATGACCCATGCAGCAGCTTTTTCTCAAATAGAAGACCTTTGTAGCTCCTTTCTATTTTGATCAAACGAACCAGTACTTCAGATGATTCATGGTTGCAGCCTTGCAGGTAGAACTGGAAGACTCTTCCCGCCTGCTGGCCGATCCAGAAGACGAGTGTGCTAGAGACATGAAGTCTCTTCATTTATCCTGTCCAGTTGGAAAAGGCCATCCATGGGAAGTTAGAAACAGATTATATAGGGGTGTATCCATCATGAAGCCCCAGCTGCACGGCGTTATTCACACTACTGTCCCTGGTTTGTGAGTGGAGGCTGTAGTCTGCAGGGTGCTCAGAAGAGAAGTCAAGTGACAGTCTAGTCGAAGTTGTCTACTTATTGCCCAAAGAGAAAAAGAGTAGATTAGAAGTGTCTGCTCGACTATGTCTGTTTAGTATACGTCACTACTAACTTCAGCTAAATTGTGTGAATAGAAATGGAAAAAGTAGGAGTGTGAAAAGCTTCAATCTATGAGGGAATTACAGAAAGGGGCTCAGGTTGTATAAGTGTACCTTCAATAAAAAAGGGAGAATTTGTGATCAGGTTGAGGCAGAGTACATATCATAGTAATAAATTAGAGAATATAAAATATATTAGCATTTAGGAAGTATAGTTCCATAATTCTAGGTTCATATAACAATCGATTAATATTATTATGGGAAAAGTTTATATGAGATCGCTCTCATATTGCTTATATGAGGCCACTTTGAATTGTAGCCGTTGGATCTTGATCTAACGGCTACAAATATCCCTTAGGATCTCACCCACTCCTTGATGTGACACACTCACCTACCCACTTATTTGATATCCACCCTCTAATTGGAATCTAACGGCAATCAAGATTGGCCTCATGCTCCTTATATGAGAACGATCTCATATATGGCAATATCATATAATAATTTGAAAATAACAATTGGGTAACTACCAACTTGCTAATTATCCCTCTGATCCCAGCTTCCCTACAATAAAAATTTCGTGTGAAGTGTCATTGGGAAAGAAAGACAAAAGAGACCCTTTAATTGAGACAAAGCATCTTTCATTCCAAGGCAAGAAGAATTATCAGTTTATTCAGGTAAATATTGAAAGGAAAGTACTCCCTTATTAACATCATAATAATTTCGTTATAATTCCGGATAGACTCGACCGAGGGAGTAGGAAAGGAAGAATAAATCTCAGGCATTCTAGTCACTAGTGTCGACTCTAAAAACCTGGGCCTAGGTTGAGTGATGGGCCACTTTTTGCGAATTCATCACTTTTCGGAAGCAATTGGCTTGTTGCTTAGCAGTTTAGCAGGCGAAAAGGCCACGGAGAGCCGGTCACTAGGCCCAGGTGGGAATCGTGAAAACTTGCATCATTCATCTTTCATATTGGAGCATGTGCACCTTCGGTGGAGCAGACAGCTCTTCCTATCTTCTGATCTTCATTAAGGCCCTTAATAACTCTTTACATATGACCTGGCGCCAATTTTGGGTTTCTCATATTACCCGGAATCTTTGTCTTTCTTCCATATGACCCGAAAAGTACCCAAAATACCCTTAGGTTTAGGTATAAGCACCCACACTTTGCCTTTTTCCATATTACCCGGAATCTAAGGAGTAGGTACCCGGAGAAGCTCGCGTTCAATCGGAGAAGAAGGCGTTCCGTCCGGCATCTCCCCCCATATCATCACCGGCACCGGTGCCGTCCAAATCGGAAAAGTAATCTTCGCGCCAAAAGGCAAAAAAACGAGCGGGATGAAGAGATTTTGATATAATAATAGCGGGGAAGCCCGCCCAACTACAAAAATTAAGATCTACATGTAAAGAAACACATATAAAGGTCACCCATTGGTGCTCGATCGCTCCTGAACATGAAAAAAATGATAAAAATAGGCAAAAGCGTGAAATACTCGCCGGCGAGCGATAATTCAATTTATGTATCTTTCTGTAATCTTAATTAGGTGAAAGAGAAGGAAAAATGAGGAAGAACGCAAAAAAAATGGGCAAAAACGGATGAAAAATGAGAGAGTTATGACACTTTGAAGATTGTTATTTTATCGTGTAGGATATACACGACTTGGGTATTTATCGTGTATGTCGTATACACGATAAATACCCAAGACGTGTATATCCTACACGATAAAATGACAATCTTTAAAATGTCATATCTCGCTCATTTTTCATCCGTTTTTACCCATTTTTTTTGCGTTCTTCCTCATTTTTCTTCCTCTTTCACCTAATTAAGATCACAGAACGATATATAAATTAAATTATCGCTCGCCGGTGAGTATTTTACGCTTTTGCCCATTTTTTATCCTCTTATTTTATGTCCAGGAGCGGTCAAATACCGATGGGTGACCTTTATATGTGTTTCTTTATATGTAGATCTCAATTTTTATAGTTGGGTGGGCTTCCCCGCTGCTCTTACATCAAAATCTCTTGATCATAGTTTTTTTTTAGCGTGAGTGGTGCGGCGAAGCTCCGAACGTGGGAATGCTTTTACTTTCTTCTTTATTCTTATTTTTTCTTCTTTTCTCAACCTACAATATCTTAATGAGGTGGAAGAGGAGGAAAAATGAAGAAGAACGCAAAAAAAATAGGCAGAAACGGGTGAAAAACTAGCGAGTTATGACATTTTGAAAATTTCAGTTAAAACGTGTTTTAAAAGACACGACTTGCAGTATAGTCGTGTCATCGCGTACACGACTATACTGCAAGTCGTGTATTTCAAACACATTTTTACTAGAATTTTCAAAATTTCATAACTCACTCATTTTTTATCCGTTTTTGCCCATTTTTTTTTCGTTCTTCCTTATTTTTTCTCCTCTTCCACCTCATGAAGATATATTAGAATGGAAGAAGAAGAAAAAATAAGAAGAAAGAAAAAAATAGAAGCTTTCTAGCAAAGAACTTCTATTTTCTTCTTTCTTCTTATTTTTTGTTACTCTTTTATCATAATATATCTTCATGAGGTTGAAGAGGAGGAAAAATAAGGAAGAACGAAAAAAAATGGGCAAAAACGGATAAAAAATGAGTGAGTTATGACATTTTGAAAATTTTAGTAAAAACGTGTTTTGGAAAGTCGTGTATTCCAAAACACGTTTTTACTAAAATTTTCAAAATGTCATAACTCACTCATTTTTTATCCATTTTTGTCCATTTTTTTTTCGTTCTTCCTTATTTTTCCTCCTCTTCCACCTCATACAGATATATTAGGATGAAAGAAGAAGAAAAAATAAGAAGAAAGAAAAAAATGGAAGCTTTCTACCAAAGAGCTTCCATTTTCTTCTTTCTTCTTATTTTTTGTTACTCTTTTACTATAATATATCTTCATGAGGTGGAAGAGGAGGAAAAATAAGGAAGAACGAAAAAAAAATGGGCAAAAACGGATAAAAAATGAGTGATGTATGACATTTTGAAAATTCTAGGAAAAACGTGTTTTGAAATACACGACTTGCAGTATAGTCGTGTCATCGCGTACACGACTATACTGCAAGTCGTGTATTCCAAAACACGACTCAATTCAAGTCGACTTGGATATTTTTCGTGTTTTCGATGACACGATAAAATAGAAATTTTCAAAATGTGATAACTCGCTCATTTTTCATCCATTTTTGCCCATTTTTTTGTGTTATTCTTTATTTTTCCTCCCCTTCCCCTTCATTAGGATCATAGAAAGATATATAAATTAAACTTGTTACTCGCCGAAGAGTATTTCACGTTTTTATCCATTTTTATCCTCTTATTTCATGTTCAGGAGCAGTCTAACACCAATGGGTGATCTTTATATATGTTTTTTTACATGTAGATCTTAATTTTTGTAGTTGGGAGGGCTTCTCCGCTGTTTTATATCAAAATCCCTTCATCCCGCTCATTTTCTCGCTTTTTGGCGCGAATATTACCTTTCCCGATTTGGACGGCGCCGGCGATGATATGGGCGGAGATGCCGGACGGAATGCCTTCTTCTCCGACTAAACACGAGTTTCTCCGGGTACCTCCTTAGATTCCAGGTAATATGGAAAAACAAAGAGTGTGGGTGCTTATACCTAAACTTAAGGGTATTTTGGGTACTTTTCGTGTCGATTCCGGGTCATATGGGATTTCACTGGAAAAACCAGGCAATATGGGAAAACAAAAGTTGGCGCCAGATAATATGGAAAAAACTCTACAATGTATCACAGGAATGTTTGCGCCTTTGCATACGTGAAAGATAATTCGCGCTACTGACATCTTAGAAAAGAAGTTGTTGTTCTAAGGTATAGAAATACTTCCTCTGTCCCGTTTAAATTGTCCAAATGTAAAAAATCTTAGGTAAGGCATGTAACTTGCGGTTTAGCTGTGGCTGAAGTCCGCATGAGCAATGATACTTGGGTGTGACCTCCTTAATTCTGGGAAGCTGACGAGAGAGTACCATTTTGAAAAAGCTAACAGGTGTCGTATGAAAAAAAAGGAAGAAGAAAAAGCTAACAGGTGATGCTTCAAACATGTCAAATCAGACCATTTTAGCAGGGCAAAACTTTTTTTTGAAAATGGGACACTTTTTATGAGACGGAATTAGTGTTTCAAATAATGTCTGAAAATAGTGCGTAGGTAAAAGAGATAATCATGTATTCACTTAGGGTGCGTTTGTTTGCACCTTTCAGGGTGAAAAAAAGCATATTTCAGCCAATTTTCACCTTTCAGGGTGAAAAGTGTTTGGAAGCTGAAATGGTGAAAAATGGTCGGTGACGGTGATAGGTGAAAATTTTCACTCTTTCACCTTTCAGCCCTGAAAAGTGTTTGTTTGCTAAAAGGCCGAAAATTGGCCCCGAAAGGTGAAAGGTGACAAATTTTCACCTTTCACCCTGAAAAGCTGATTCTCACCAAAGTGAGCATCAGGCTGACGAATCGATCGTCGCACCTCTTCGACGAAAAAAAAATCAACTCTCTCACAAGGTTCGTCCCCCCGGTGAGTACCTCCACCCCGATGGTGCCCCGTTGAGCTGAGAGAGGTTGTGCCCCCCGTCCCCGCCGCTCATTGAGCCCCCCTCCCCTCTGGTTGCCGCCGCCGCTGATTGAGGCCCCCACCTCGTCGCTGCCGCCCCGTTGAGCTGAGGGAACCCGTGCCCACCCCTCCCGGGCAACTGCTCGGGTCGTCCAAAGCCGGTCACCCCGGTATTTAGCCCGACACCTCCGCTGCCGCACCGTTAAGCCAAGGGACCCCCCCTCCCCGTCATATCTCCCTCATTTTTAGCCCGTTTTGGACAATTTTTTTCATCGTTATAAGAAAGAACACTAAAAATGAGGAAGAATGAAAAAAAAATGTGCCAAAACGGATTAGAAATGAGTAAGATATGCATCGGTGAAGTTTGCCCATTAAAAAAGTTATCGCGTAATCGATTACTCGATATGCAGTACTATAGTGTATCAAATTACTCGATATGCAGTACTATAGTGTAACCAGTTACTCGATATGCAGTACTATAGTGTAACAAATTACTCGATATGCAGTACTATAGTGTAACCAGTTACTCGATATGCAGTACTATAGTGTATCAAATTACTCGATATGCAGTACTATAGTGTAACCAGTTACTCGATATGCAGTACTATAGTGTATCAAATTACTCGATATGCAGTACTATAGTGTATCAAATTACTCGATATGCAGTACTATAGTGTAACCAGTTACTCGATATGCTGTACTATAGTGTATCAAATTACTCGATATGCTGACGAATATTCCTACTAGTGTGACTTATTTTCAGTTCCCAAACATATTTCACCTTTCACAAATTAGGCGTGAAAGTTTTCACCCTGACGTCGAATTACTTTCAGCTTCCAAACGAGCTGTCACCAATCAAGAAAAAACACCCTTGATTATTTTCAGGCTGACATAAATTTTCACCTTTCATCATATCAGCTTACAAACGCACCCTTAGTAAATTGTCGCATATTCTAATGTGAGGCAGAGTCTAGTCACCCGATCGTTCTTTGTGCAAATGAAAGGAACGCCTCTGAAGAGAAGGAAAATGCGCTATATTCATCTGTTACTGTTTCTATTTAGATAATTTTGTCCGTTGTCACATAAGCATAAGCGTGTTTGCATCTGAATCCTGCCATCCTGATTGCATATTTTCCTTTTTTTCTGATGGACAGGAAAGAAGGCCAATTACGGCACATTATCAGATCAAAACGCTCATGAAGGAAAGTTAAATCAGTGATCACACAAAAACTTTTTAAAACCAAGCAGCGAGATTGTCCAATTACTGTCTTACCTCTTTTGCATCAAATCTCTGATAATAACAACAAATTCTTATTTAGTCTCTCCACACACTCCCAGTCGTCATTTCATCCATAAACCATAGTACAACATGTACAAAGAGAAAGGGCCCTGATTGACTTTCTCAGGCAGCTCAAATCATTAATAACAAATGAGCATAATCACTCACACTGCACTGCATAATAAATTACTAGTTTTCACTGAAAAGACACTTTCCAGCAATTTTTTTTTCTGAAGCTCACTTTCCAGCAAATTCGAGATGTTCCTGTAACTGCTAGTACAAAGATGGAAGTACTTCCAAAAGTGAAGCGGCAAATTGCATCTGAGTCTCCTCATCAATTGTCAAGAAGAGTGGAACATGTACAAATAGAGACTTGATTCCGTTCTGCTCTGCAAATCTGAGAGAATGGTAGTATACATAATTGCATACGAATCGGCCTGCGTCATCAGAAGACATCACGTCGTATCCCAACTTTATCATGGCCTTTGTTATCTCTTTCACCGGAAGAGAAGTCTGTGTAAAATGCATTTGACATATATCAGAATAGCTAAGACATCTAACAGCTGTCAATCATCACATGACAATACTAATATCTCAGTGCATATAAATGAAATACAAAAGCATGCACAAGGGACAATGGCAAAAGATGAGGAGAAAAAACAGAGACGAATGCTAGTATATCAAAATTGGGAAGGAATCAATTTAAGAGAGCATCCATATGATTACATGCAAACGATATAACAGGTATGGTATAGTAGGACACATCTTCAGTATTCCAAACATAAAATTCCATCAAGCATTTTGACGGAGAAGAGGTAAACAATAAGGAACTTTGGACATCCACATCTCGCATGCTAACCTGCGTTGGATAATCCTTCCATTACCGACAAACTCAATTGCTTCAGCTAATTTTTCCTATCTGGCTATATTCCTTAGCTTGCCGCAAGATAAACAACCAAGTTCTAACAGAATCAATTTCTATTGGTATAAGTAGAAGTTTAAATTTCTACTGCCAACAACAATTTTATAATATTGAAAGAAATGAAGCTCACAGAAAACAGAGAAAGGATATTTATGGGTCTTCCGACCCAGTCATCCACTTTTCCTCCACTCATGTGGACCTGACTTGTCCTGATTTGCGAGTTTTTCCCATTACAATAAGCACATGGACTAGTGAATAAAAGGGGGGAGACGGAAGGAGAACTGGGATGGACGACGGTAACATCACCCAACACATTAATCCCTAGTGAACTTCAACGTTCTTGTATCGTTCTTGTATCGATGACAATAGTTAGCTGGCATATTTTTTGCAGTTTGTAACATGGCATTCAACCATTAAGAAAATCTAGTCTAGCGACAGAAAGAATTGTGTTTCATGACTCCTTGGATAGCATCTAGGAATTTGAGATATGCCCAAACATAGTTGTTATAGATTGACTTAATCATGACAAGTTATACACTATGGCTTTAAGAGACAAGAATCATGAAACTTTTCTCTTTAAGCTCACTGGAACTAGAGCACAAATAAACAAACAAGAGGAAGTAAGTGACAATTTAAAGTAGCAGAGAGATCAAGGAAGCAGCAACCTCTCGAGTTTGGGAGATGGGTCCATCTGAAGAAATTATGGGGATTTTCTGCCAAAAGCAAGAAGAAGTTCAGTAGTTTTAGCAATAAGAGATGATATTTCTAATTCTGTGGTTTCCCTTTTCACCATTCGATAATGTTGCTTTAGCATTAAGATATATATTAAACATAAGAAAGCGTAGAACAGAAGTATATGGTGTTAATACCTGAGGCTTCCATCCCAACTCATCTGGACAGCGGAACGTAGCTTCGTTAACTGCTTGGTGCTCAATAGCAAACCTTGTAGCTCCACTATTAACGCCAAAATGAAGCTGCACACATTAAACCTTATAAGGGGGCGAAGTGAAAAGACATCCATAAAATCTAACATACATCAAACTAATCCATGGCAGTGTCAAATGTATTATCAGACGAAGTTAAACGCCATTATATGGTCATATGAAGGCCTCAACTTAGGTGGCAACCAAAAACGGGCACTCTGCTGCTTTAAACTGGCATTTCTGTCCCCTGTGGTAAATGTGTTTAAGGAAAAAATCAAATAGTAGTCTAAGCCCTCTTAGGAGGGTCTCACCGGATTTCTGTTTAATTACACTTATAAAATTAGCCGCAGAAACTAATTTCCAGCAGCCATCATAATTTGTTTGTCGAGTGACTATTGCCTTATAAGGAAGGCTGCTAAATGATCAATATTTCCAAATATTGATAAATAGTAGTATATTATTGCTTAAGCAAAGCACAACAATGATATTACCAAAATAGTTCGTCCAGAAGTGGAAGATTTGGAACTGAGTCCCGATTCAAAAACTTTATATAGCGGTGCAAGGGCCCCTAGTCCAGCTGTTTCAAGAACACTACAGCTACCCAAAACCAAACCTTTCGGCAATCCCTTTTTCAGCATAAACTCCTTGAGGTTACCGACAATAGTCTCAGTTGGATTTTCTGCAACTCCATGGAACTTCTTGAATCCTGTAACATGGATCGTCACTTCCAAAAGACCCTCCGATCCCATTTATCAACGATCAAAAG
This sequence comes from Houttuynia cordata, assembly GCA_039654745.1. NCBI lineage: Eukaryota > Viridiplantae > Streptophyta > Magnoliopsida > Piperales > Saururaceae > Houttuynia > Houttuynia cordata. The sequence continues at coordinate 28,623,295 of CM077503.1, forward strand.
ACGAGTAAGCTAGAATTTCGAACTTGCAATATCGCTCTAGAAATAAATGTGCTGCAATAGAGAGAATCCCTGAAATAAGCTACCACCCTCATTCTCAATCAAAGCAATTAAAGTTGACAACCACAAAATCATTAAGTGCGTACCTATCTAGCTCATGATCAGAATCAGACACTTAAACTGGCTTCTAGACTAGAGATGAAGAAAAAGCCTACTCCATTCACACACAATTCTATCTTACTTTCCTAATAAGATGATTCAAGTAATGATAAAAGCGAAGAAAATGAAAGCATAAGAAGGGAAGATGATCCAAGTTTGGTTTCTTACTTTTCCTCCACTAACTCACTAATAATTGATGATGGCTCGATGACGATGACGATGACGACGAAGCTGATATTGGAGAGAGAGAGAGGAAAGACGAGGGAGGAGTGACACGCAGCAGGAGGAAAAGGGTGGTGCGCCGTCTTATCATTACTCCAATCAAGAGAAGATGAAGAAGAGCTGTATGGATGCCAAAAAAAAAAAGATGAAGAGCTGTAGCGCTCAAAAAAACGGATAAAAGAAAAGTAAAGAAAAGAAGAGTTGTACCAAAAATGAGAAAAAAAAAGTGGAAGCTTAGGGAAAAGAATCTTAAAAAAAGAAGATAAAGAGAGGATATTGTTTATGAAAAAGTCCCGTGATTATGCAACAAGCATTTTTGGTCTGCCTAGAGGATTCCTCCCGGGATATCTTCCATTCAGAAGACGAGAGCCATTGATCATTATGATCGACCATCAAGATCGACAGATCACATGCATGTGTTGTGCACTCCAGCATAAAATAATTTTTTTATGGAAAACAATATTTGTACATCAGATTTCCTACACAGCTGTGTAAATGACCATATCAGATCACCAACTCATTTGTATACACATCAACTGTGTATGAAAATGTGTAGGAAATCTGATATAAGGTTATCACTGTACTTTTTTTATTGGAGTGCACCGTACATGCATGTGCGTATTCAATTGTGACGATTGACAACCCCTATTAATGGTGTTGCGTATAGCTGTATTAAGCTGACTGAAACATCAACATTGAGGAAGGCGAGTTTGAATTACCTACGACCCTTACATATGCCGTCAGATCATGATTCGATGGCGCTATGCCTATAGTTCGCACCAACGTGCATAAGCCTCAGCTATTAATTATAAAGACCAAATATGAGACCCAGCTCTCAAACATCAGGCATGTGTTGGGTGTTGCCCAAAAAATAATTTAGGCATGAGTTTAGGCCTAGGAAGCACCGATACGGTGACACTATATAACAGATATAAGGGCACTATATTTTTTCAAAAAAATAGGATACGACTAGGCTAATAAAAATTTATTTATATTATTTTTTAATATTGTAGCATCACATTTTTCCTTTAAACCTTATAAAAGTTAAGTAATAATGACTATTTTTAGCGACATACTTATTCTGTCGTAATAAAATCCATCAAAAAATTTTCGGCAATCAAATTTATTTAACGATGAGAAAAATCTCTCCATAAGCAAACCGAGATTAGATAAATCAAATTTTATAAAAATGCATCTAGACCGTTTATCCATCTAATAACTCTAGCCAAACCTAAGTTCTATATCTTTCCCACCATCCTCGTCGACCCCAACTCCTCTTCTGCCCGACAAGACCTTCATGGAGATCCAGGCTGATCAGCATCCACCTCCGGCCTCCTCCTCCCCCGCCTCTGCTGTTACACTCGTCGCCAACCACTACCCTGGAGGTGGCGCCACTGGCACCAACCCCTCTTGGTGGGAGTCGATCTCCAAGGCCCGAGCTCATGCCCTCGTCGCCATCCTCTCCTCTCCCTCCCTCTATGCCTCATCACTGTCCTCCCTCCTCGGGCGCCTCCTCTTCCCTCTTCCTCCGCTCGCCCCCCTCCCCCTGGCAATCCCGCCCGTATCCACCTATATATATGTATATATAAAAGAAGGGTTTACATGAGATTGTTCTCATATAAGGAGCATGAGGCCAATCTTTATAGCCGTTAGATTCCGATCGAAGGATGGATATCAAATCAGTGGGTAGGTGAGTGTGTCACATCAAGAGTTAGGTGGGATCATTATAGTTATTTGTAGCCGTCAGATCAAGATCTGATGGCTACGATTTAAAGTGACCTCATATAAGCTATATGAGAGCGATCTCATTTAAACTTTTCCCACACATATATATGAGATGAGTTTACATGAGATCGTTCTCATATAAGGAGTATGAGGCCAAGTTTTATTACCGTTAGATTCCGATCGGAGGAGTGGATATCAAATCAGTGGGTAGGTAAGTGTGTCACATCAAGGAGTGGGTGAGATCATTATGGATATTTGTAGCCGTCAGATCAAGATCTAACGGCTATGATTCAAAGCGGCCTCATATAAGCAATATGAGAACGATCTCATATAAACTTTTCCATATATATATATATAGGGAAAAGTTTAAATGAGATCGCTCTCATATTGCTTATATGAGTCCACTTTGGATCGTAGCCGTTGGATCTTGATCTGACGGCTATAAATATCCATAATTATCTCACCCACTCCTTGATGTGACACACTCACCTACCCACTGATTTGATATCCACCTTCCGATCGGAATCTAACGGCAATAAAGATTGGCCTCATGCTCCTTATATGAGAACGATCTCATGTAAACTCATCTCATATATATATATATATATATATATATATATATATATATATATAGATAATACGGTAGCCCGTGCTTCCCAGGTTGGGGCACCATGTGTTGTTGGATTTCAATCCGATAGAGTACATTTATTTACATAGAGGGTGGTAGGTCTTGGGGAGAATAGTGCCGGGAATCTGGATGAGGAATTAGGAGAAATGAGTACTTTTTATTATTATTATTATTTGGAGTAGATCCTGAAATCAGCAGGCGAGAAAACGAGGACTTCACCACCCCAAGTTTAAACAACCCACCCCTTCTTCACACGGTCGGTGTCACAGGTGCATCCATCCAATTGGGGTCCCTAAATTGTTGGGCCTATTGAGGCTTCTTCACCAGCGGATTACGACTCCTCTCTGTAGTCTGGAGTTTGCCCAACAAGCCCACTGGACCAAAGTTGCCCATAAATCCAATTTTCTTCGGAAAGTAGCTGGGCCGGTGCGACGTCCTTCTAGAAAAAAAAAGTTGGTGTACCTTCACCATTTTACATTAGGGTTTCGAACTCATAGGGTTTCGCGAATCTCCCATTTTGGTTCCCTCTCTTCCGTCCCGCGTCCGATCCTGAAATGGCAGCGGCGGTGGTGCCCCAGGCCCGAGCCTCCTCCTCCAAGGCGGAGAGCTACGTTGACAACAAGCGCAAGGAGGACATCCGTCGGGCCAACATCGTGGCCGCCCGAGCGGTGGCCGACGCTGTCCGCACCAGCCTTGGCCCCAAGGGCATGGACAAGATGATCTCCTCCGCCAATGGCGAAGTCATCATCACCAACGACGGTGCCACCATCCTCAACAAGATGGAGGTTCTCCAGCCCGCCGCCAAATTCCTCGTCGAGCTCTCCAAGTCCCAGGACTCTACTGCTGGCGACGGAACCACCACCGTCGTCGTCCTCGCCGGCGCACTCCTCAAGAGCTCCCTCTCTCTCCTTTCCGCCGGCGTCCACCCCACCGTCGTCTCCGACGCCCTCCACCGCCTCTCCCTAAAGGCGGTTGACATCCTCTCTGCCATGGCTGTTCCTCTTGATCTCTCCGACCGCGACTCCCTCCTCAAGGCCGCCGCAACCTCCCTCAACTCCAAAGTCGTCAGTCAGTACTCCACCCTGCTCGCGCCACTTGCTGTGGACGCCGTCCTCTCTGTTGTCGACCCCGCACAACCCGATATCGTCGACCTTCGGGACATCAAGATCGTTAAGAAGCTTGGCGGCACTGTCGATGACACTGAACTTGTCCGCGGACTGGTTTTTGACAAGAAGGTTAGCCACTCTGCCGGTGGCCCTACCCGCGTTGAGAATGCCAAACTCGCTGTTATTCAGTTCCAAATATCCCCTCCCAAGACTGACATTGAGCAGAGTATCATTGTCTCCGACTACTCCCAAATGGATCGTATCCTCAAGGAAGAGCGGAATCACATTCTGAGTATGATTAAGAAGATCCGATCCACTGGCTGCAATGTACTATTGATTCAAAAATCGATCTTGCGAGATGCCGTTACAGATCTCTCCCTGCATTACCTGGCCAAAGCAAAAATCCTTGTGATTAAGGATGTCGAGCGGGATGAGATTGAATTCATCACCAAAACCCTTAATTGTCTCCCTATCTCCAATATCGAGCATTTCCGTGAGGAAAAATTGGGTTTTGCTGATTTGGTCGAGGAGGTTTCGCTTAATGACGGTAAAATCGTCAAAATCACTGGAATTAAGAACATGGGCAGGACGGCCTCAGTCCTCGTTCGCGGGTCAAACCAACTGGTCATTGACGAGGCTGAGCGGAGCCTGCATGACGCTTTATGCGTTGTTCGATGTCTGGTGAGTAAGAAGTTCCTAATTGCAGGTGGGGGCGCCCCTGAGATTGAGATGTCCCGCCAGCTCAGTGCGTGGGCTAAGGTGCTGCATGGGATGGAGAGCTACTGTGTTAAGGCATTTGCGGAGGCGCTTGAAGTGATTCCCTACACTTTGGCCGAGAATGCAGGTTTGAACCCCATTGCCATTGTCACAGAGCTGCGAAACAGGCATGCGCACGGAGAAATTAATGCGGGGATTAATGTGAGGAAGGGGCAAATCACTAATATCTTAGAAGAAAATGTGGTGCAGCCATTGCTCGTTAGCACGAGTGCCATCACATTGGCCACGGAGTGTGTTAGGATGATCTTGAAGATTGACGACATCATCACGGTGAGGTAGAGTGATGCTTGAAGTGTTCAGTAATGATCCGGGGGCTATCGGTTTCATCAGAACAATGAGCTAGTGCAGTGCTTTTGTTTTGTTTTTCGTCTCTAAGGTGTGTGCCTTAGCTCATTTTCAGAAGGTTCTTATAACTCTAGTGGTTTTGGTAGCAGAATTGTACTCACGATGTGAAGCTTATGGCCATTGGTTAGGCTATCGTTTATATTTCTTGCCTCTTTTGTTTGTTGGTTAAGTACTTGTCTGAATGCTTTTCTTTTTACTGGCTATGGAATTGGCATAATAGTTGTGGACTAGAAAGGTTTGTTGTGTCTGTTTGAGAGAAGCGATGCACTCAATTAGTTAGTTTTGTTGTTATTGGATTTTTTCACCACATTCTGAACTTATGCATGTGCTCAGTGATTTGAAGAGTTACATTCTGGTGTGATGCAATTACATAAGTGGTGAGTCTGCTGCTGCTATGTTCATTTATGCCAAGCAGCCATCTGACTAGCTAGCAGTACCAATTTATCTGAAAGATGCCTAGAATAAGTAGCTAAATTTGGAACCGGAAATACAGCTTAATTACGACGGCAAACAGAAAGAGAATTATTGATTTGCATGTTCTTATTATTTTAAATTTAACTTTACAGTAAAAGCATAGCATAGTAGCTTAAATTTTGGTACACGAATGCTTCTTTCAGCGGATTATTTTAGTGTACATTTATGTTTGATTCTTTTACTAATTTGGTTAGAAAGTAGCTTTATATATTGTGTTATGTTCACAGATGATTTTGTATAGTTTCTTTGAGTAAGGGATGGCCCATGGCTGATGAAATTCATTTAAATGTAGTTAGTCACCTAAGTTGTGTTTGCAACAGCGCCGATAAGTGCTTCATTTGTCCACTATGCATATGCATTTACATCAGTTATATTCTTCATCATTGGTCAGCCTTAAGTCTTTATCTTTTACCTTTAGTTATAGATGAGCTAACTAGATATATGCAAGATAGTTTATCTTGGTGTATATTTTTTTTTCCAGATGATGTAGTTTTAATTGATGAGAGTAAAGTAGGTTTGAATGCAAAATTAGAATTACAGGAGGCTCTAGAATTAAAATGTTTTAAAATAAGTAGGACTGAGACATAGTGTATGAAATTTAATTTTAAGGAAGATAGAATTATAAGTAAAATCTTAGTTGAAATATACATCCAAAAAATGTTAAAGATGTGATCAATTCCGTTACTTAGGATTCATTATCCATAAAGAAAGGGATATTGACAGTGATGTGTGCATATAATAAATGTGGAGTAGGTAAAGTGGAGAGTAGCCCCGGGAGTTTTGTGTGATGAGTGTGTTATAAAAAGTCTTGAAGGAAAGTTCTATAGGACAACCATTATACTTGCAGTACTTCAGGGAGCGGAGCGTTGTGTACCAAAGAGAAATTATATAGATAAGTTAAATGTAGTCGAAATGAGAATGCTAAGGTGAATGAGTGGGATAAATAGGTCTGATAAGATTAGAAATGAATATATTTGTGAGAGTTCAGGGGTAACTCTTTTAGGGGAGAAGTTGAAAGAATGCATGTTGCATTGGTATGGGCATATGTAAAGAACACCCAAGAAAATTAGAAGGGATGCATATAAATGATGTCAAAAGAGGGAGTTAGAGATCTAAGAGAATTTAGATGGAATTAATAAAAAATAATACGATTTTACTATCTCTTACAAAATAGTCGGTACAGGCCTAAATGGAGGTGTAATATTCACATCACCAACCCCAATTAGTTGAAAAATGCGCTACTTAAGTGTGAATACGATCTTGTTGTCTTGGCTCGTAATTTGGGACCCCATTTTTTATGTGCCCCCCTTGACTTTTAGCAGATGCGGCAATCACTTGAATTATAAAGAAATGGCTTTGAAAACTAGAAAGTACTGCAACATATATATAGCATCTTTAAGTTAGGTGATTTTTTTTCAAATTTCAATCAGCATAACTTATTCTATAGCCCCTATTAAATTATGAAGATTGAAGATCTTCTGTCAATTAAAATCGTTGGCAAGCATGTGAACAAAGAGGCACCTACTAAATGAGCTATTGAAGTGAAATAAAATTTTATGAAGCAACCTGTACCGCATGTAGTTGAAATACAGAATTTCAGATAAGCCTGCATATTTCTGTGAACACAGTTTAGCGGGCCAGCTTCTTTAATAAAGTTTTTATATTTTTTTCATTTATGTACACTAATAACCAAGGGACAAATTTCTGCTGTTCAGCTCTTGATATCACAATATCGACATCAGATTTGAATCCCAACTGTAAAATCCAGCTTCTATGGCACTTCAAAGCAACGCTATGACAGACGCACTTTGAAGCATTTTCATTTTAACCTCCACAGATGCATCTTCCAGATCCTGCACCATATATATTACTTAAATTTGTAAGTCAAAACTGCCTAAAAATTTAAAGAAATGGAATTTACAGTGCCATCCTCAAATTGTTGGGAAAAGATGGTAGTGTTTATGATTATGAATTTTCAGGGCTATCACCTCAGGCAAAAAATCACACAAAAAAAAAACACTCACACAGCCTCAGATCTTTTAAAAGATATCCATAAAAAATCAGATTACTAGAAATGTTTCACACCCGATATGCAGTGTTGAGGTAAAATGTCCAAAAGTATATGGAATTTACAGGGCTGTTTCATCCACACCACACTGAATGATATCAGAGTACTCAAAATTGTTGTCGAAAGAAGAAAAAAACTAGATTAACCAAAAAGTTCCACACCCAACACGCAGTGTTGTGGTAAATCTACCACCTTAAATAAGTACTCCCGCATCCAGATATTTTTCAGATAACCAAAAAATATGAAAAAGCATGCATTCCGGACCATAATGCAACGTCACTTATATATGAAAAGCAATAGAGTTATTATGAAAGGCATTATAATAAAGCATTTAAAGAATACTGACCTTATCATTCTCTGAAGGATCATTGGAAATTTGCTTTGCGAAAATTGAATCAGCCAGCTCCAATATTGGAGCATTAGAACCTAACAAGATGCACAACTTAATATCTTGAATAGTTACATACATATTATTAAAGAGGAAAAACATTAAAGCAAACTGCTTACCAAGGTTATTGATAGCTTCAGAAATTTCTCTTTCTGAAAACCCCATTTCAAGCAGGTGATGTGTCTTCTCCATCGTATCATATAGATTCAGATCTGCGGTTGCCTGTTATTGTTATTAAAAAGTCAGATGTGTGGTTACCTATCACTTATGATAAAAATTAACACAATTTTCAGGATAAAAGTGACATCAGACTTGATCTATAAATGCTGCATAAAAAAGTCATTCAGCTGCAAGAAATTTTTTGAAACAAAACACATTAAACAAGGGCAAATAACCTTTTCGTTCATACAATCCCTCTGAATAGAATCATCTGTGTCCTTTTTCCCAGAGCTCCCAGCAGTTCGAGCAGTGACAATAAAGTCTATAAAATTTCCTATGGAGGCCTCATCACCTGGAATTCACAATATTAACACATAACTACTTGGCAAGAGTAACTTTTTAATGCCTTTTAAGTTTTTTCAAGAAAAAGAGAGCAAATGCACCAAAGAGAAAGGGCGTGTTTGGTTAGCGGGAGAGAAAAGGAAAAAGTGAGTCAAAGTCTTTTTTTTTAGTGTTTGGATAGACAGAAAAGTCCGACGGCTGAAAATTATTTCTCTTTCGTGGGGACTACACAAAAATTTTAATTATACCTTTTTCTTTCTCAAATAGAAAAAAAATGAGAGAAAAGTCCAACTCCCCCTCGTTTTTCTTTTCTTTTCTTTTCTTCTTTTTTCTCATTTGACTTTTTTTCTTTTTCTTTCTAACCAAACAAACCCAAAATGACATGCTCGAACAAGTTTTTTGCATGGCCATTCATGAAGATCAGCATTTTCAACAATGGTCCCTCAAGTTTCATTGTTGGCCTTCAATAAATTAAGAAGCTTTCTTGTTTGAATATATCAATTTTTTTAAGCCATTTGATGTCATAAACTGCACATATTCATTATGTTAAAGATTTAACAAACCTTTACAAAGGCGTGGGCTAAAATGTCAGCTGGTTACTTGAAGGGAGAAAATAAACAAAGAATGAACCATGAAAGGGCCAAACTTCAAGAAGTAATAAATGAAAAGCCCTTGAAACTTCTATTACATTTCTTCCATTTCATAACCTGGTACTGACTTGGAAATAGAGACTTAAAGATAGATATATAATATAATACATATGCAGCTTTAATTTAGAAGATAAATTCACAAAGGGCATTCACTGCACAAAACTTGATCATCAATTACGTATATGACTTTAAAGAAGTATTCGAAATTTTGGGCATATGACATGTAAACATAGTAAATACAGCAAAGCATCGCTCAAATGTTTTTTGCATTAGCATGGTAAAAGTATACGTTCCCTTTCCAGGAAAGTTGCAGAAGTAGGGAAAACATAGTCAAGCAAATTACCCAATGCTTACATTGCTTAAAAGTTAACTAATTCTTGTTCATTTTTTTTAAAACAAAAGAATAATTAATATATTAAAAGTATAACATACCAAGAGTATTGATTGCATAGTCGATGTCATTAGTCGAGAAGTTCATCCTTAGTAACGACTGCCTTTTGTCAGAGATATGCTCCTCACAGTCATCAACCGCCTGCGAAACATGGAGGGTTTCTTTACGATGTGTTCTTGAAATATAGTCAGTCAATCCTCTTACAGAGACCTACTCATTCGAAGTTCAACATAATTGCCCAAACCTTAGTACTATTACGTAATTGCATTTTTTAAGGAAAAAGGTAAGGGCTCATGTGAGAATTACAAACACAGATGACAAACAAATTACAGCATTTTAAGGCGAAGAAGAAGGAGGAGATGAAGTAGACAGCAACCTCAATTTCTTGCTGAGAACGGCGAAGAGAAGGATCCATGGTAGAACTAGTCTCAGCTGGTAGGCAGTCTTAGACCATCTCAAGCGTCATGGAATCCTCCAAAATTTGAGGTTTCAATAACCTGTATATATATATAGAGGGAGAGAGAGAGAGAGGAACGTTAGCAACTCCAATGTTAGCAAGCAGCAGTGTGTCATTTTAACAATAACTGAGAACTGCCAACATGCGCAGCAGATGTGTCGAATAGAGAACAAGATATTCAAAAATGGTACTTCAGGAACTGCAGAAAGCGAAGGCGAGGGAACTATTCTCAATTTCCTTGTGACGGAAGAAAAACGCATAAACAACAAGTTCCAAAGCTCAGGAAAAAAGGGAACAAGCGGAACAGGGAACGAACCTCGAAGCTTGAAGCTTGGAGAGAGAGGAATCAATCACCCCAATCGGCAAATCGCTGGTAGGAGGGAGCTGCTAGCGGATGGGATGATCAAATGATAGATTCACTCATTATCCGCATGCACTCGCAAGAAAGAAAAAAAGATGGATCATGGCTTGGATTGGATGAAATTTTTTAGTGTAGATACGATACCAACCTGGCATCTTAACGTCGCGTCCATCACAGACACGCAATATGAGTGTGGGCCTGGGCTAACAACCGAAATTGGTTTTAACGAGTTTAACCACGGGGTTGCGGGTCTCTATCCAGTTGGGTGACCGAACACTACATTAACATATCAGCTTGGTGTCGTATTTACACCGAAAAATTTCTGGATTGAATTAAAGTAGTAATAATAATCGGGGAGACAAGATACTACTAATGGCCATTTTGGGCGTGATAAAAAATAAAACATCTACAGTGGATGTTTCATTTCACTATTTATTTTTTATTTTTTTACTTTCAGCTAAAATACCTCAGGTCGTGTTTCAGACATCCACAATGAAAAATCCGAAAATAAGTAGTGAAAGTAGATTTTTTACTGTAGATGTTTTGGATTAATCAGGAACCAAACGGCCCCTAAATATCTACTAGTAGTGTATACAGTGGTTGGTGAGTGGGTGTCGTAGTCACCGCGAAAGCAGTGGTCTTTCGTGGGACGATAGTGGTGGTGGTCATTGGTTGCCGTCCTTGGGCTTTGGGATCAAACCCACCGCCTCTCAATTTTGGACCCACTGTCCCTCAGTCCTCATCGCATAGCTATTATATAGGGTATACACGGACAGACGGTCGGTCGCAACCCATGATTTTTATATGAGACAAGGAGGAGCTCAAAGGACAAAATAATCAAATTACCCGCAAAGAAAAACAAAAAAGAGTGTTTCAACAGTACATGTTAAAGTATGTCAAAAAAAATCCCCCTCCCAGTTTAATAGTCCGATTTATTTCTTCAAAATAAGTTATAATAAGTTTATTTTTTAACAAACAACTAAGACTATTAATGCGGTATGGAGGGATTATTTACATGTCAAACTTATACCAACCGAGATTACTGAGAAATTATGCCTCTGAAAATTACTTCTTAAATGACACATTTCACTAAGAACGAAGTATAAATAACAGTGGCAATGGCTTGTTTATGAATTGCTCCACATTGTTAGATGATCAAGCATTACAAAAGTGATCAAATTTAAGTCTAGGCTCAGAGTAGCGTGTAGAAAGAATTTTAGACTCGACTAAAAAATTAGCAAATTCGGTGTAGTGAACTCCATCCCAATTTAGAACGCGCAAGCCCTCCCTGCAAACATGGGATGGAGGAAACCCACATGTCACATTGACGTTGTAGTTGTATGGAGGTCCTCCGTAACCACAGCATGCCATCAGTGGATTCTCGAAACCTACTTGAAAAGATCAACAAAAATTCTTAGATATTCTCATGTGAGAATCATATTCACTATTTTAAGAGTAAACAGAAGGTACAAACATCACAATTGACCTCAACAATCACAAGGACAATCATGGAGAAATTTAGAACAGCAGGTATCTTACCATATTTAGAGGAATTTGCAACAAGATCATACTTGATGGAATATATGTCTACGCATACAACAGTCACATTTTTCAGATTCAATCTCAATTCCCCGCAAAGTTGTCTCAGCCCACGATTGAAAGCTTTTGATGCATCATTGAAGGACTGGATGCAACCATGCTCATCTCTATATTCATTTGGGTTTTGGGAAAGCTTTTGGGGCAAACAACCAAGCGGCCCTGTATTGTGTATCCAGAAATATTTTCCACCTTGCCCATATATGGTCTGCAATGGTACATTTTTCCTAAGAAGTCATATATGAAATTTCGACCAATAAGTACCTCTAGTTGCAACATCTTCATTCAAGAAAATCATTTTTTTATCCAAGAATAACCTAACAATTACCAGGAACAAAAACTCCCTGCAAAAGGAATTTATATTCCAGTTTACTTACATGTCAATCATTCAAGCCTCTTTCTAATATCGTCAACACTATCATGACAATGGAAGGAGACAAATATTGAAAGCGAAAGGCCGTTTAATAGGTCCATTGCAACTTAAGGAGATAGCTGCTGAATGACATGAACATGAAAAACTGATAAAAAAGTACCAAAGGAAAGCACTCACCTCAACTGCTGATTTTATTTCTTTCAAGAATGGTCGGTATTCTCTCCAGGACTTTTTGGAAAGTTAAATTTGCAGAGAAGGCACTTGCAAGATCATTTTGTCCAATGTCAATAATATAGAGGGCGTTTTGGAAATCATTGTCATCGAGCTGAAAATTAGAATCTGAAGAAAAGCACCATTCATTGATAAAAATAAAAAAGTACTCCATGCAAAAACAGGAGAAGTAACCTTGATAAAAATAAAAAAGTGCTCCATTCAAAAACAGGAAAAGTAACTTGAGAAATTTAAAATCCATGCGGAAGTACATGTTAGGATCCTCAATAAAAATATTTCCGATCTTGAGCCTCTATGATCCTTACAGAAAGATAGGAGCACATACCAGGACAATTTAATCATTTGGTATAGTCTTACTTGGAGACGAGGAGCAATTTAAATCCTTATAGATTTCAATGAATGACCTATAGATTTCTGTCTTTTATGATCCTAAAGAAAGATAAGAGCATAATAGAAGATTGGACAAGACCATATAACTTTTTTTGTGATACCGAGGGCAATTTAATCACTTGGTAAAGTTTTACTTACAAGTTAAAGAGCAATTTAATTACTTGGAATAGTTTTACGTGAGAGTCAAACTCTGTAGTAACCTATAGACTTCTGTCCTCTATGATTGTAACACTAAGATAAAAGGGTAATAGAAGATAGGATAAGAAATATGACTCCTTTTTTTAATTACGAGGGGTGTATGAGTCCTTAGGACTCAACTGGAAGAGGCAGGGAAACAGACCTCTTACAGCCTCAGAGCCAATCCCCTTGGGCACGTACAAGGTCCACCCATCATACGCAGTGGGTGATTTGGGTTATAATCCCTGGTGGGTGGCCAACGGCGTAGGGTTTTGAGACAATAATGTGATGCTATATGACCTCCAGGCTCCATCCTGGTCCTTCTGCCCTCTTCTGTATCCAATATCACTTTCCGCAGAAGGAAGGTGAATCAAATCAAAATATTTTGGATTCAAATAGGCGACGGAGGACAATGAGAGGAGGATTAGGTTGGAAGACTAATATCATTTCCCATATTTCAAGAGAAAAGAATAGAATTTGTTCAAAGGCAGTCAGTTTGCTTCAAATTGTGTAAGATCTACTTAACCAGCCGACTATAGTGTTATAAAACTCAAATAAGATGTTACAAGTATTTTATAACTTTTTAGTACTGCTAGAGAACATTTAAGTTTTCTATAGCCGCACAAGGAAGAAAAAAAAAGACCACCGTTTACATAAATAACCTATTAAGCAATCATATAGTAGCACACCGATAAAAAAATGGAAATTTTTTAAGTAGCACAAAAAAAGTGGTTCTCCTTTCAGCTAATTAAAAAATAGTCATGATGGAGCTGTACCTCTGGCCATCTCAAGAGAACGAGCCTTGAACCGCAGGAACTGAAGAGTCTGAAGGTAGAGGGAGAAGGGTACGAACTTTGGCAGGGTAGCAGAACCAGCTATAGCGAAATTAGCGCCATGTGAAAAATTCGAGCCTAAAGACTCCAGATATGGGCTTAAGTAACCCATATCCAAACTCTCACCTGAAAACAACGGAGGAACACAAACTCAACAACTGGTTCATACAAGTAACCGACCTTAGCAATGCAAGCCATGATCTGCCGATGCCTTCATGAAATTGTTCTTGGAAAAGTTACAGGTCAGTCGGCCTTGAAATTTTGGTTTGAGTGCTCTGCACTCATTTAGGTGCTTCAGTTTTTACCACTTTTATGTAAACAAAAGGTGAACATTGGCGGCATGTTTCCATTTCACGAGGCACTGTAATCAATTGGACTGAAATCTGAACTATGAATATAATTTTGATGCGCCTTGGAATTCCTGCCAAGGCCCTTAAACAATGCCAAAATGCAGGGGTAGAATGAGAGGATTTGAGAAGCTTAAAAACAAAGAAAAAAAAACAACATTTATTGAACTGCGAGAGCATCGAAGAAGATGAAAAAGAAGTCTGAGCAGTACTCCTTTGGTTATTAAACTAAAAGACTAGTGTTTAGCACGAGCAGAAAGACATAGTAGTATAAACAATCTAGATTCTAGAAGATGAGAAGAAGAAAAAGCTCGATCTCACAGAGGAAATCGATGACGAGGCGACCGTCGGTCAGGCGGCCAGTGGAACGATGGAAGAAGAGACGGCCGTTTGGGAGGGGGATGGGGTATCCGAAGCCAGCATGGAGGCCCCCTGTGTCGGAGTTGGAGTCGCCAAAGTTGAAAATTAAGGGTTTTAGTCGGCATGTCGACTCAACTGGAGCCGCCCACCAGCTCAGTAAGCAAGACAGAAGAAGGCCGAGCACTGCCGGCATTGTCTTCGGGGATCGGAATTCAGTCAGCGCAAGGTGGACAGAGGCATTCCTCTGGTCTATGCTATCAATGACCATGGGTTTCCTTCCACATTTTAAGACAGCCTCACTGTCGTGTTTACACGTGACTTACGAAGACAAACAACACATCTTTATCTAACCTTGGCCACTCCGCGGGTCTTTTGAAGACAAAAGCATTCATAGCATATTTGTAACTTGGAAAGGTAAGACAGGCTTTACAGTCACAACTCACATGGAGTGTTTTCTTCAAGATGTGGCGCAAATTTGTCTCATTTATATCTATATCTATACGACTTACAAAAAGCGGGCAGGCAGTCTGAAACTCCTACCTTCTAAAGAATCCTTCTTTTCGTAATATACCTTCTAAAGAATCCACCACGTATTTCTCTTTACTCGTCTTTTTTATCCTTTCCTCTTCTCAAATCTTACACGAACAATGCACTATGGCTAAGAAAAAACTGTATATGCCGGACCCCCAAGACAGGCTTGGCCTATTTTTGGTAGGCTCCAAATGTCCTGACCACACTGATCCGTTCTGACCTGTGAGCCCCATCTTCAAATCATGTCAAGCCCTATGTTTTGGTTTGGCGGTGGCCAACTCGTATGCCATTTTCCAGAAGTAACCAATAGTTCTTATGTGGTTGTATTTTTATTACCTGTTAGCTAAAGAAAATGGGCACAAAATTTGTTTAGGCGCTTCATTGGAAGATGCTTCGCTTCTAAATACGCAGCTCAATCATATATACATAATCACTCAACTAGTAAACGTATCATTTGTCCAAATTCCAATTGAAACGGTCAGAGCCAGACTCTATCAGAACCAAATGTCACACTCAACACATGAAACAGAGTAATCTGCGCGGGACTTGGCCAGCTGCCCCAGATCGTTTCGCTGAGGAACATATAAGTTGATCTAATCTAATCCAACAAGCTACATGTAAAAACACCCTTTTGCAGTTCCAGTTTTTCTGCCTTGATCACAACATCCATTTTCAGAGGGCTAAAACTGCGGGAGGGGCCGTAAAAATGAGGAAACGTGTTGAATTCATCAACAGCTTCATAAACTAGTCCTTCTCCGAGCTGTCAAAAAGATATTATTTGCTCAAAATAAAATATCAAAAATGAACACTCAAGAGATAGATATATAGAGAAAGAGGCACTAATAAAGTGTTCATTAGGATTAATAAAGAGACTATTTGCAGATTTGGCCCCACCCAAACATATTCATACTCGTTTTGGAAAATGGTATTTTACCCTTTACTTTTTATCGGAGGGGATGCAAGAGGAAGAGACCAAAAGAGGAGAAGGAGCCTTAAGAGTAATTGGATGGAGCTAATAAGAAAGTTATATGACTATGCTATCTCTTACAAAAGAGTAGCACAAAACAAGCTAGAGTGGATAGCAAAAGATCCATGTCGCCAATCTCAAGTTGATAAGAAAGGTGTTTCTTGATTAGGATTATGTTATGGAAAAGCAATATGATGCATTGAGGTTTTGGTGATTAACCTTCTGGATCACAAAGCACTAAACAGTTATTTCGGTCTAGGTTCTCAATCTTACAGTCTTTCTCTGATCAAAACTCTTACGGAAGGTCTTATTACTGGTTCGAAATTCATCAGAAGAGAAATTAACAACAAATTGTTTCTCGCTCTATATACCACAAACTTGTTGAATAGGGTATTTCATCAGTGAAGCAGTTAGAGGTATTTTGGCTGAAGCACAAAACAAGCGTAAATAAGTAATTATGGAACACAATCTTAGCCCTCATAGAACTTCTCTGCCAATTTCACCCAATCCAAGTATTCAAATGCTCAAGGACGAAAAAGGTGATGAAGATCAAATTTGCTGAAAATACAAGATTGAGCAACAATAGTGATCCATTGATGCCAAGGGTACACAGCCATACAGACTTGACAGACAGCATACATAACAAATCGAAAAGCATTTATCAACAGTCTCAAGAACAAACAATGCATCAAGAACTAGTTTTAAACCTGGGCAATATACACGTATTTGTCATTAAAGGGTGGAGATTTGGACATTTTACCAAGCAAAAAAGTAATTTGGTAATTTTAAATAAGAGCATAAGATCCTCAAGTTCACCTTTCTCGAGTCGATCTGAAGAAGGTATAGGTCATGTCGTCCTTGGAAGAAATTCCGCAAAGTATTAGCTACCTGCAGGCGGACACATAAGAAAACTACTCGAAATCGGAATTTTTAATATTATAAACATTTGAATTGTCGAAACAGTCTGCCAAAGAATTAGCTAGCCTGTTAACATGGATGCAACGAAATTTTGGGAAGAAGAGAGAGGCACCATCGTCATGGATCGGGTTTAATACTATTGTAAACTCGGTTGAGGATCATTTCTTATGAACAGGTGCAGCTGAGACGCAAATCTGGAAGCAAACAGCTTGAGCCCCCGTTAGAATGGCTCGAGCTCTGCCCCCGTTAAAATTTGCCCCTGAGGCCTGAACATTGAATTTGACATTGACAGTAACAGTAACGATTTCGGCTAAACTACGACAGCAGTAGAAGAATCATGGCATAAGCGCAACAAAAAAAACAACAACAACAAATGGGAAGAAAGAAAACTGAAGAAGAAGAAGAAGAAGAAGACAACCTACCTGGTGGAGTTTGCTGAGATGGAGGAAGCCGGAGTTTTGGTCGAGATCTCCACCATAAGTCAATCCCTTCTTCTGCAGCTCTTCCCATTCCTGAATAGTACTGATCCGATACACCAAATCTGGGGATTCTACACCAACTTCTTTCCCTTCCTCCATCAAATTCGATTCATGAACTCCTATAAAAATTCTTCTCTTTTTCCCATTGTCCTAACTCCTAGCCGGGTATGTGTTTTTTCCCTGACAACTGGGCCGGGCTTGATCGGGCCAGAGATCAGCCCTAGCCTAGGCGGGCTTCCAAGACTCCGGCCCTAGCCTAGCCCGACCATACCATAAGCGGGCTAGGGCCGGCTACGTTTTTTCTTTGTTTTTTTGGTAGTGAAAAATTAGTTTTCAATACCTTTAAGTAAGTGGGGTCCAACTAGTAATCCCGTAAGGTACGATCGTAAACCAATCACGGGACGAGCTAAGCTGATGACATGCAGGGAGGCTAGTGATTCAAACCTTCCAGCCCCTGTATTAAAACCCTCAAAACTCAACGGCCCAGATCGTCTGGGCTGACGCCGAGCCTGGTGAGCCTGACACGTGTAAAACGGGATATTAAACATGCATATTTTTCAACTGTCAACAATTCATATGGGATGGAGGGAGTAAAAATTCACCACTTTATGTCACTAACCTCACCTTAAATTTCACATCTCACTAGCCTCACCTTAAATTTCACTGAGTTGTATGAAGTAAGATACTGTACACTATCACATTTCTGCCTGTTACAGTACGTGAAGAAAGTTGATTTATTGTCCTACTCAGTTATTCTCTTCATTTCTTTATGCTAATTTAGGGAGTTTCTTACAAATTTCACGCCTTTTTATCCGCGTTCATAAAAATGTGATATTCAAGGAAGCAATTCATTGACATTTTCTCTCCATCCACCATAACTTTTTCTTCTATTCAATAATAACTATGCGAAGCAGAGAAAGGTTACCATGATATAGGATTAGTGTGGGACAGATGGGGTATTCACACACACAGCTGGGATATCAAATCTCAAACGAGCATAAGCGACTCAGCCCGAAGAACAAGTCACCTCATGTCCGGTAAACTTTCTACTCTGCAGAAGAAATTTGGGGTATACAAAATGGATGATTGGATGGCTCTGCACACACCTCAGGTAACAAGGGTGCCTATAGTGGCCACAATGACGGACCCCACAGATAGCATTCGTACTGAAGCGGCGTTCGAAAGAAAACATTTTAACACGCACTTCCATAAAATTTCAAGCACTCTCAGCCACCACCACGCAAGGCCGCATGCCCAACCACGGCCTCCGTGTCTTCATTGTAGCATGCATTAGGCATCCTGATGACAAGAGTCTCTAGCATTACGCAATACGCAGTAGTTTAATCACGAGCGTGCCACAAGAGAACGGGCAAATAATAAAAGCTTTAGGGAACTCAATATGAAAATGATTCTATTTCTGCCAATCCAGTCCTCAGAATCGAACAAAGGCGACTAAACACGTATTTTCTACTCATCCAGATAGATGAAAATGAAACACAGAATACACCAAAAAACTTCAATAAAGATTTGTGCAAATCAAATAGACAGGAGTAAATGAGCTATCCTGAACCCCACCACACAAAACCCCAAAATCAAGTGGGGAGAGAACTACCAAGAATAGAAGGAAATCTAATATTAGCAGTGAGATCACTAATGAAGAATCCAAGAAACCACCAAGAGTTATAACTATACTGACAAGCATATGCCTAAAAGTCTGAGCCACAGAACACCTCGATGCACTAGAAAGATCGACAGAAAGTCCTCATGCATCTGTTGCTGGCTTCTCAACAGGGTCAAGATCCTGACACATTGGCTCGTGGCTTTGTTTTTGCACAGGATCAGATGATGACAACGTGCTGGTAATTTGGCAGCCTTCGGTCGAAGGTGAGATTTGAGATACAGGTGGGGGGCCGTCAAAAACATCAGCAGTTGATTGCAATGAGTGTGGAACTTCTGGCTGCGGCAAAATAGGGGACTCTTTGACGGGGGCTGTCTCTGTTCTTCGAGGAGCTGACCTCTCAGGTCTATCATCACTATGGGTACGACTCCTGGTCGGACCTCTGCTACCGCTTCTGCTCCGACCCCGGCTCCAGCTACGACTTCGGCTGCGGGTCCAACTCCTGCTTCTGCTCCTACTCCTGCTCGAACTTCTGCTTCTGTTGTACCCTCGGCTTCTACCTCTATAAGGACTTCGACTTCGGCTTCTATAGCCTCCCCTTCTGTATTCAAATCGACCCTGTCCATCCAAACGATCTTGCCTATCATTTCGGCCCCAACCGCCAGGCCCACCAAACCCTCTTCCTCTAATTCCCCGTCCACCAGCAAAGTCATTCCTGCTGCCCCGTCCTCCAGCTAATCCATTCTCTCTGCCGCCACCTCGGCCTCCAAACCCATTATCTCTGCCACCACCTCGGCCGCCATATCCATTATCCCTGCCCCCACCTCGGCCACCATATCCATTATCCCTGCCGCCACCTCGGCCACCATATCTGTTATCTCTACCACCGCCTCGGCCACCACCATATCCATTATCTCTCATACCGCCACGACCTTTTGATTCCCATGGGGCCCCACCACTGGAATCCCAGCGATTCATTCCACTGCGGTCCTTGTAACCTTGTCCACCCCTTGCTGCCATATCTCGGACTTCAGGGGGTACCCGCTGGTTTGCTCCTTCCAAGACCTTCACCAAATCAGCCGCATATTTCCAGTCCTGTTCTGAGAAAAATGTGTAGGCCACACCTGTTGCACCAGCCCTCCCAGTCCTCCCAATGCGATGGACATAATCCTCAACTCCCGTTGGAAAATCATAATTAATCACCACCCTGATAATATAAGAGCATACATCAGATCAGTCCAAAAGTAGGCGTCAAGGCACATGGTAAAACTCCAGCAAACATTCCATCCTCAGAGAAGACATGAAACCAAGTAATGCATAAACAAGAAATTAACAAGTTGACCTGATATCTTTAATATCAAGTCCTCGAGCAGCAACGTCTGTGGCAACTAAGATGGGAGCCCTGCCACTTCGGAATTGGTTCAAAACCCAGTCCCTTTCACCTTGACTCTTGTCCCCATGTATAGCAGCAGCACCGAAATTACGCCCTATACTGCGAGCAAGCTGGTCACACAGTTTCTTAGTTGCGCAGAAGATAATGACCTTGGATCCCCGTTCTTGCGCCCTAAGAATCTGCTCTAGCCGCTGCTGTTTTTCCATTGGAGAAACCATCTCGACATACTGTTCATCAAAAGCATCATATAATTTCAGGTCTTTTTCTTCATAGAACAAAAACTTTTTGTTGGAACTTAATTCTCATTCCCTATTCATTGGAGTAAACTAAAAATAAAAAGTACACAAGCAATGGAAAGGCAGATATTATTTCATTAAAAAAGGGGATAATTTCAACACAATTGTACCTGGGTAATGGATTTATTAGCCTCAAGCTCATCAACGCTTCCAATGTTAACCTGAACAGGATTTACAAGCAAATCGCCAGCTATTTTCCTCACCTCCTTGGGCCAAGTCGCAGTATACATTAAAGTTTGCCTCCGTGGAGGAATTTCATTTACAATCTTCCTAATCTGAGGTTCAAACCCCATGTCTAGCATCCGATCTGCCTCATCAAGGACAAGAAAAGAAACTTGGCCAAAATTTATCTTCCTCATCTCAAGAATGTCATTAAGGCGACCAGGTGTAGCAACAATAATGTCAACCCCACGTTCTATATCGCTTAGCTGAGGACCTTTTGGAGCTCCTCCATATAGACACTGCACAAATAAATCAAGCCTAAATCCAAACCCAGCTTCAATAAAAGTATATCACCACTAGAGAATATACTAAAGATTCACTAATCATTAACCAAAGCGGAAAAAAAGAACACTTTTTTTTAAAAAAAAAGAAGAGACAGGATAGTGATGAAAGTATCAACGAAAAGGCATTACACGCTATTATCATTACAAATGTTCCCTCAAGAAATAAGTGAACTTTTGAAAAGGGGACGCGACAAGCAGATCATTGACTCCTTGTGCCAACTTTATTAGTCACATTCTACTATAAAGATCACACTTTTGTCACCTTGCAACTACAATTAAAATCAACAATTAAAGTCAGAAAACAGATAAAACATTACCGTGCAAGAAATTCTTGAAGATCGACCGAACTTAACAACTTCATCTTGTATTTGTGTTGCCAATTCACGAGTTGGAGCTAAGACCACTACTACTGGACCCATTTGACGATTATACTGACTACGCCTAAGGTGAATAAAAGCAGGAATAATATACCCCAATGTCTTCCCTGAACCTGTCTTGGCAATTGCCACTATGTCACGACTCTGTAGTGCAATTGGCCACGTCTGGGCTTGTATCGGCGTTGGAGAAGTAAACCCAGCAAGATGGATCTGAATTGGATGTGACGTAAGTAAGCTACGTGAACAAGTTTCATTTATTAAATAGGCACACATAAACTGTAATCCCATTGCCAACTTTAGAAGGTATTAACCTAACAAATAAAATAAATAACTACAAGAACAACCCCATATGTACACAGCTGCTTACTGAAGCAACTCGAGGACGCAAAAGGGGCAGTTCCAGACCGAGTGGTGGGAGTCAAGAAGCCACACATCATGTAAATTGGGAGAACGACCCACCCTCTCAAAACTTATCCACAGGAAAGGCTCCAACTATATATATTTGCAGCCTCTAAGGACAAAGCAGTTGCTGCATAATCAGAGTGTGGATAGCAGCACAGCTTACGACATATGCTCCTGTCTGGAGCAAATATCGCATCTGCGACAAGACACAGCATGCACATAAATTCAGATAGCCTTTAGTCTAAAATGCAAAATAAAAGGCACTTATGAGCATCATAAGATGAAAATTTTACCCGATTGAGCAAAACATACACCATCAAGATGAGAAGCCTTGATATGCAATAATAACCTCATGCTCAAATAGCTGAATATTTTAACATACCTCCTTAAGAATTTCAGGAGGAAAACCGGTAGCTTCAAAGGTCATGAAAGGTGCCGGCACATTGTCACCCTAAGCAATTGATTTTCAGAAACCAGTATCATGATATATCAATAATTAATAGTTATTAAAATAACATAAAACCGTGATGCTGAGAGATGACACTAGTATATAATCAAGAATAATCATGTTCAGATTTAACAATTTATTAATTATAACTTGCCACAGCACAACCAGTAATTTTAAACAAACCATTGCAGTAACTTCATGTTGTCTACGATAGGCATCAGCAGCCGAGGGATTTAAGAGATCTGAAGAGCCAGCAACTCTAGGAGAGGGCCAGGCAGGGGCATTAGGGGAAAAATTCTGGCTAGGACGCACTGATGGTTGATTATACAAATTCAGCATTGGGTTTCCTGCTGCAACATTCATTCCAATTGGATGGCCTGGTGGACCATTCTGTATATGAACAGCAGGCATCCTTACATCCTAATAAAAATAAACAAGTTAGATAACACATTACTTCAAATAAAGACACAAGACATAGAGCACAATACATCAAGCAGAAGGAAAATGACGGTAACAACAAGATCACACGTAAAAATGGAAGTGGAAGTAGGAATGGAAGGGGAGATTACACAAACTTCTGGATTTATGAAGATAAGTCTATGCTTTTTGTCTACAACCACTTATCAAATCAGAAGGCCATTATTTGCATTCTTGCATGCAAATATACAAGAGGAGCAAAGGCTGAATTTGAAGATAGCTTCTAGCAAGCACGCAAAACAAGAGTGCTATTTTAAAATTAAATTTGACTCCAGAGTCCAGAGCAATACATAACCCATCTTCACAATAAAAGGTCTGATAGAGGTAATGCACAGCCGTAAGGAAGAACTTATAAGTGAATACCTGTTGATTTTGTACCCTTGGAATAGGTGCTAGCAATGGCTGCTGTGGAACCATTGTTCGTCCTTCGTCAAGTCGAGCACTATTATTATTATAGAGAAGTTCGTTTCCTGCTAATTGATTTTGGTTGTAACCCATTTGCAACCCTAAGGAGCCACCCTGCAGATTGTGAACCATTGAATGTCCTGAATGACTATGAGCAACATGGGGACCCAATTGCTGCCTCTGCATGCCATCGTTTCCACCAACCTGGAGCTGGGTAACAGAAGATCCATTCTCTGGAGAATTAATGAAACCTCCCGTAGTTTGCTTCCCAGAGAATGAATGAAGCTTTACTTGAGGTGTCTGACCGGAGTGCATCCCACCATTCTGAATTTGAGAGGAAGAATGTCCACCTTGTTTTCCCTGGTGAAGGACCACTGGCAGAACCTGCTGAACTGGCATTGGTCCTTGCTGAATTGATTGCTGAGCAACCAAGGTTTGCTGATACTGCATGTGCTGCATCTGTATGTGTGGAGTTTGTTGCTGCTGGTGCGCTGTTTGCATAGCAGGATACTGGTGCATCTGCATGGGTGGTTGATACTGATGTTGCACTGGCCCAGCATTGGACTGTGAAGCAGCAGGGGTAAAGGATGCTGGGGCAAGATCTGGCACAGCAGGTGTGGCGGGAGGGGTGGAAAGGGGTAAAGGTGGCGGGGCATTAGAAGCAGGCCGCTCGTACTGAGTGACATTTGTTTCAGGATTCCAGTAGTATTGAACACCAGTACTTCCATCAATTAAACCTTTCCAAGGCTTAGGAAGTGTAGGGTCCTCGGGAGCATAGCGCGGCCCTATCGAAGCCGACACAGTATCTGCAGTTGCCATCTAAAACACAGAAATGGAAACAAAGACCCAATAAGATAAGATAGTCCATCAATTCCAAACTACAAAACAAACGAATCATCTCCCCTACTGATACGAACAACAAATAAATCATGCTCGATGTTTATCAATTACAAATTTCTTAATATTGCTTATCGAATGCATATTAAAAGTAAAGCTAATTAGCCCTACAGCATGTACCCGATCAACCATTTATTTGGACGCCAACAAAGTAAAAGATAATCAAACTCAACAACCATCGAAAATACAAATCCATCTTCAGGCCGCAGATAAACAGCGGAATGAAGAAATTAGATTACCGGATAGTAACACATAAAAACGAAGACAAAAATGAACGCTTTGTACGGCACAAGCGCTAACGCACATGAAAGACGAACAAAGAAGATCAGCATATCGACATGCGCAGAACAACTAGAAATCCAAAAGCTCAACGAGAAAATTAATCATATAGAAAACAAATCTCAATTACGTTGAGAAAGGAAGAAATTTACAAGCAAAAACAGGAGCTTGGTGATATCCTTAGGTCTTCCTCTTTGGGGGGGCGAAACAGCCGAATTCGGCGTATTGGAGTCCGGAAGGTCGGCTGATCGGAGAAGCGCGAGAGCAACAACAAGGGCAGAGGCCGCAAAGGCGCGGCGCTGGTTGCTTCCCCTCCTCCCTCTTTAACCTCCCCTGATATTCGACCCCCCTTCCGCAGACTCCAGGGTCCGGACCCCAGGTTTTATTTTGAGTCCACGTAACTGGGAGTCCGTCAGATCATCATCTGACGGTTCTCATTCAGTCTCCATTATAAACTACCCCAACTCGATGTTTTGCCCAACCCTACCACTCCGCCGACCTGGGACGTTGGGCCGCCCTCCTCCGTCTGTCTCGCCGCCGCCTCCTCCTCCTACCACCACCACGCACCCTAAACGACCGTACTCTAGTGTTTTGCTTAGGTTATTGGGGGGAGGGGGTTTGGGATGGACGAGATAAAGACGCAACAGATCTCGCCGAGGTCGACTGAGAAGGCGATAGTCCACCCGCTGGTCCTTCTCAGCATTGTCGACAACTACAACCGAATTGCCTAGGACACTCGGAAACGCGTGATTGGTGTTCTCCTGGGCAGCTCATTCAAAGGAACTGTTGATGTCACCAACAGTTATGCAGGTAATCCAATCACTTGGTGTTGGAATTACAATATTTGCTATTTTCTCTTGTAATAATATTGGATTCAATTCATCTCTGGACTTGGTGGTCTTTTCTATTTCTTTGTTTTCTGAATTTGGCAGTGACAATTCTGGTTTGGAATTTTATTATAAACATCCTTCTGGTAGTCTTTTTACCTTCAATTTCGGTCTTGGGGTTTGGTTACAACAAAGCTTATGATTTTATAAACAATGGGCTTAAACTATCCATAAGTGTAATTTTAGGGGAATATGCTGGAACTCTATTTTAGTGTATTCTTATTTTTGTTTGTGGTAGATTGGTAGTTTTAATGATGGCTTTTTACCAGAAAACATTTAGATGGTATCTGAATTTCGGTTGTATACCAATATTGTGAACTACTTGTTTGATGTTTTCTTGTGATAGGAGCTAATAAAATAGATTTGTTGGTAACTCTATAGGTGAAAATCCTATTTTACGGAGGTTTATTTATCTTCTACTAGTATAAAAATTTTTACTTGCAGCAACAAATTTTACAAATGCATGTTAATTAATATTCATGTGTTTCTTCTTTTCAGGGTTGTCCTTTTATTTGTCTCTGTTTTTCCCTACTATGTCTTTTGTCTTCTCGCTCATCAAAGTAAACATGGGCAGAGAACTTATACTGTTAACCTTCTGTCTTCTTGCAGTTCTTTTTGAAGAAGATGATAAAGACCCCAGCATTTGGTTTCTCAATCACAATTACCATGAAGCTATGTTCGCTATGTTCAAGAGAATCAATGGTATCTTTTTAAGATTATGTATGAAATCTATTCTTTTAGCTTCTTATACTGACCTGTCACTGCTGCTTCTGATTCTGCTTTGTCTTTTCAGCTAAGGAGCACGTTGTCAGGTGGTACAGCACAGGCCCCAAGTTGCGGGAGAAGGATTTACATGTTCATGAACTGTTCCATGAGGAAGGCGCATGTTTTGCTTCTGGTTTCAGTTTTAGATACATATCTTATGGCTAGTTCATTATCCATGTTCATTGAGATGGCCATATTTTCTAATTTGTAATGGTAAACCTTATAGTCACATTCCATGTTCACTTTCCGTTTTGCAGATATGTACCAAATCCTGTCTTGGTGATTATTGACGTCCAACCCAAACAGTTGGGAATTTTTTCGAAGGGTTATTGTGCTGTTGCAGAAGTCAAATAGGTAAATTATATTTCATATGTATTTAAAATGAATAGACATTTGTTTACTGGTAGACTTAGTGGTTTTGAGCACACCATCTAGCCAGATTGGCTGCTTTCAGTGACTGTGATACTGTTTACATGAAAAAAGACCCATACAAAGACCAACCTAGTGAATTGTTGCTCGTGCCATAGAATCTCATTTTGTGGTTTCTATTGCACGTAATCTGTATCTAATCTGTGTTTATCTTGTAGCGTTGTGAAATATTATATTTATCTTACATTTTTTCCAGAAGGCAAACAAAAAGGTTATTGAACTCATTATGAACAGGTTACTGGGAAACTTGATGCCTGGCTCCGGGAAATACGTGGTTATTTAGATCTAGTAGTGGAAGGGAATATTCCATTGAATCATGAGATATTGTATCATTTGCAGGTATAGAATTTTCTGAACTATTCTGTTGTTCCAGTATTAAGCGTGTTTTTTTTATAAAGTGTTTTTTTAGTTGAGGTAATTGATTATTCATGGAATCTTGGAGTTCAATTATAGGACATTTATTTAGATCCTGCAGAATATCAAGGTTTGCAAACTCGGTCTCGGTCTAGGTCGGCTGCAAATATAAGATCCTATAGAGATTGTGAATAGAGCAGGAAAATGATCCCGATGATAGGACTTTTTAATCTCATCTACAAAGTTGATGTGTACGTAAATATTGAATGTATGGACACTAATACTACAGTAAATAATCAACAAATTGTGTACTTAAAAATTATGCAAATTAAATAGAGAATATATAATTTGTAGTGTATTCCTAAAAATGTGTTCTCTTGAAAAGTGTAGTGCATGTGAATTTCAAAAGATAATCAAGAGGGCTACTATGTACTAATTCTCATAATAGGATTCAAAATAAGGAATGTATTATAATAATCTTTATTAGGACTCTAAATGATGTGAAAATGATGTTGAAAGAAAAGGATTTTAATAATTTTTTTTTATTGGAACATAATCGAAACTGGACAAGATTTACATAGAACATTCAAGAACTGGAAATTTAACACAGACAACTTTTTCTGAAGCCTTGGCGAGATTTTGAAATTAATGAGACAGGAGAAAGACAGAGATGCCCTATTTCCTCGGGCCCTAACCGATTTGAGAGATCTCGGTTATTTCTCGCCGAGGTTGCAAACCATGCAGATTATACTAGTGGAAATGCATAAGGGTGTCAACTACCTTATTGCTTTGCTGCTCCTGTGTAACTTTTTCGATTCACCATTCCGCTTTCCTTGAAAAATAACTACTATGCTTTACTTTTGCAGTTGAAAAGATGTTATATTGCAGTATTGTGCTTTTACAACTTACATATAACATAATTTTGATTTGCAGGACATTTTTAATTTACTTCCAAATCTCAGTGTCTATGAGTTGATCAAGGCATTTGCAGGTAATACTTCAGAGTTTCTTTTTGAGCCTTGTGCAATTTGGATCATATGTTTTCCTTAGGGGCTGTTACTGGAATTGACCTTCCACTCCCATTACAGTGAAAACAAATGATATATATATACCTTTCATCACTTATCCGAAGTGTAATTGCACTCGACAACCTGATCAATAATAAGGTATTCTATGTGGAAATTCACTTCTCTAGTTGAGTCTTTTGGCAGAATTTGACTTTAGTGATAAGATCATCTCCGCCGCTTCCTCATGACAGAATGAGCTAAATATCATTTGCTAATGACTATGTTCAATTAGGTATTTGGTGTGTTTGTTTAAACTAGACTTTGACATGTGATCTTTACTTTCAGATGCTCAATAAAGAACATGAGAAAGCTGAAGATGCAAAGTCAGCAGCTATACCAGCTCTTGCGGGAAGCTAGGATCAATCGACCTATAATAGATGTCGTTGGATGTCATATTGTAGCCATTTGTTAACCCAGAAAAGACTTAAGATTCATTCTCCAGTAACCCAGAAAAGTCCATTCTCCACTTGAGCAAATCGCCGACTTTTTATGATGCAACGCCCACCCCTTGGAAAGCAACGAGCGTTCATCTCTCTTCAAAATTTTTAGCAAAAAAAACTCTTCAAATGAAGAACAGGACGTGCTTAGGAAGGTTTTGACAATGTTACTATTATATTGTTACAAATTTTCAGCAAGAAAATTTTTCATAGTAAAAAAAAAAATTATTCCCAAGCAGAGCAAGAGCACCAAAAGAATAGGCAAGACTTGAACCTTATGTTGCATGGAAATTTCTCAATTTTATGAAATGCAACTGAATGTACATACAATGGATATACAACCGGCTGTTGTCAATCCTTGTAATGTGCGGTCAGCTCCAAAACAATATCAAAATGACCACTATTTTAGTTCATTTTGAAAAATTCATGATCTAACTGGTACCAATAAAAAAAGAAAGTTTTGATGCGAAGCTACACTCTATTGCAGTTTAATTTGAGGGACGACAATCCCCCAGTCAATGCCCTCCAACATTATCCTCATACTTGATATTTAAAAATTTTGCACTTGATTTATCGAGGGCTTAACAGAACTAGCCATACGAAATTAGCTAAACATTCAAACCAGGCTTAAGATTAACCACTTCATGAGCATATCCAGTTCCACCTTGATTATAATTCAATTGAAAAGGGTTCAATAAGGCTTGAAAATTATTGATTTACAGACAAATTTTTTCCCAATAATTTATTAGCCCACAACTTATTTCTTTCACTAATACTGCATTCACAAAAGAATACAGAGTTGAACTTCAAAGGAAAACGAATACATTTTTGCTGAAAAAACAAAATAATGGCATGTTGGAAGAGATATATGCTCTGTCAAACGGAAGTATACATGTGTAAGCAATCAATCACATTCTGCATCAGGCACTACTGCCTCAGAACACTGTTCGAACTGAAGTAGTAGTTCTCCTGGCCTGCTATGGTAGAGTGCAGCCTCCCAGCTGCCCAGCCATTATTCATGGCCCCAACAATGCTAGAGGCTGGATCCCCTGTTACCCGACTTCCCCCGACCTGTTTCTCATATTTCGGAAGGCCCATTGCTTTCCTCTCCTTCCTTATCCTTCTGTCCTCGTCTCTCTCTTTCCTCAGCCAACTTTCTATGGTTCTCTGCAAATGCGTGTCAAACATACAAGAGCATCTAGATCAATCCCAATCATTGGACTCATGTTCGAGTTATTGGATCATAGAACCAACATCTTATATAATGATATATATGTGTTTTTTAAAATATAAAAAACACTAATAAGTAAAAGAAACTGACCATGAGGGACATATTACTCATTTCCCTAACTTTTTCCATGGGTAGTGCCAGCTCTAATTTACCATGAGCAACATAAACCTGAAGAAAGTAAATTAAATTATTATAAAAGGCATTCCCCATTAAAAAAACAGATAAAGGAAGCAGATAATGGGCAGAAGCATACGATATGTGAGGGCCAGTTTTCGAGGCCATCAAATATATGTGTTGCATATATGATTGTTGCACCCCTCTCCTCACATTCTTTCCTAAGAAACTGTAAAAGATCGGCTCTTGCAAGAACATCCAAGTCAACAGTGATTTCATCAAGGAGCAGCACCTACAATCATTTGAGTAACATATATATCCAAGACGTTTAGCAGAAAATTTTAGAGCCTTATCACCATCTACTGTGTATGAACATATAACATGGTGGGTTTTAAAACCTATCAACCCCTAATGCCAGAATATGTAATCAAGGATATTCTAAAAATGAACTACAACAAAAGTAATCGTGAGTGACAGGTGGGTATAACCTTAAATGGCTTGAGGAGGCCCATGCAGATTTGAACTCTTCTTCTCTGTCCATCTGATGCTCGATGCATTCGCCATGATAGATCAATGTCTAAGACCTGAATCCACCCACATTGAGGGACTGTCAAATGCCAACTAATGAATTATAATGACCAACACAGGTATACATCAAAGTTCAGTTATCTATTTTTCTGGAAAAGGCAAATCTCTTGGGGTCGTATAACTCTGCCTCTCTATAGCATACTCGTAAACTTTTGTTCTTCTAAAGAACACAAATACATAAGTCAAAAGGATTTCGCATTGCAGGCCTATATATATACGCCTAACATATGACAATGTTCAAGGCTATACACGAAAACGGGATATTAGCAGTACCTTTATGAGTTCATCTCGTCGTTGCATATCAACCCCAGAAACCCCAAATATCATCTTCTCTGCAGAAACATCCATCTGAATGGGTACCTCAAACCCAGCAAAGGCAACATCTCTTCTCCACTAAAAGTGATATAAACTGATCAATAAACAAGTCCGCTAACTACTTTTATGAACAAAATGCTAATACTGCGACAATATAAATGGGAGACAAAGCTCATGTAGCTAAAACTTCTTCTTGATCCAAAAGTAGTTCTTCTTACGCGCTAGTTACCAGGATGACAATGTTATAACAATTGAGAGTCCGCTTTGCATCACCAAGTTGTGCATTGAGAAAGAATTAATGAACAAAATACTCAAATCGAAGCATAAAAAAAAAAAAAGAAGTTCGTAGCGAACCTCTCCGCCCAAGTAACAGAGATCACCGGATGATGTCAAAGCGGTGTCGTGGAAAGCGGACCTGCCCATGACGCGGACCATGTCCGGCTCTACCATGTGCTTCCCTCCCAATATCTTCAGAATCGTCGTTTTTCCTGCATAAAACACAATCATATCATGGATGAATAAAACGCCTCCTAAGGAAGCCATCAAGGGAATGAGGAGGAGGGTATCCGAGTACCAGCGCCATTCGAGCCGACGAGAAGACAACGGGCGCCGGAGGTGAGGGCGAGAGAGAAATCGTGGATAAGAGGAGTGGATCCGGGAGGGGGTTGGCCGTCAATTCCAGGGTAGGTGAAACTCAGGCGATTGATTTGGATCACCGGGGTGGTATCGATCTTGTCCGACATGTTTCTTTCTACTCAAAGTGAGAAAAGGGGGGAAGGAAGAAGAAGACAACAGCAGCAGATGGGAGTCATGGGACTACAAGCAAAAGGTAGTCATCGGTAGACCGTGGAGTGGTGGTTGGTGGTGATTTGTAGAGCCCAGCATTCCAAACCGCGGTGCTGATGCATACGATGGGCGTGGTTGCTAAAGTGGAGCATTTGGAAGGAGGAGCCACGTCCATCTGCAAATGTGTAACCCCGTGGCCTCATGTGTGCCGTGCAATGGAAGGGAATATACCCTTTTTGGTTGGTAGCAAGTCCGGCATAAATTTTAGTTTTTTCCCAACAATTATGTTTTTTTTCTTTTTTGAGTTGTTTTTTCAACAACAACTCAAAAAAACTCTCTCTTAAATATATCCTCATGTGTACGTGAGCAGACAACACCAGTCTCCACATAGGCCCAAGGGAAATCTTAGCTAAACTTGATTAACTAATTTAGATCCGTATAAATCTCTCTATTCCCTAAAAATTAGGCATCTCATATACACAAAACCTCTCTCTTAATTAGGTCTCTCCTAATTAGGGGTCAATTAAGGATATATTTAGGCAACCCACGTATACAAATCTCTATCTTAATTAGGGGCACAAATCTCTATCTTAATTAGGCGTACTTGTACAGAAACTTGAAAGGATGCATCCAGCGTTAGTAGTAGTGAGCATATCTTCTCAACTCGAACAAGCAAGGAAAGATAAAAAAACACTTTTATAATATGTACCGAGGAAATTACAATATCACTAGCTCTCTCTACATTTTTTTTTTCAAAAAACTTTTTTTTTGGTAACTCCAAAAACAAAAACAAAACAAAAAACTTTGTCTAAGCATCTGCAGAACTTCACTCCATACAAATGATACAATACAGGCAAGAAATCCGCCTGTCACTAAACCATCTACTCTATATCTAGCATTTACGTAAATATAATTACGCAGCGGACGGAGCCGTTATGTACTTGACGGCACCAGCCTCGGACATGGCGGCCAACAGTGGCTGTAGCCCCGTGCGCTCCGGCTCCCCGAACCTACCATGGATCTCCGGCTTGTAATCCAAGGACTCATCATTGTAAACGTCCCACCACTTTTTGACGAGCATCTTGATGTCCTCCCTCTGCATGTTGTCCTCCTTGCCCGTATACCTCCACGGCTTAGATCCAGCAGCGCAGTAGTGCACCACCTTCACCTTGTCCAGCTCCACGTTCTCCGGGTGGCGCCACAGCATCGCCAAAACCAGGTTGTGTATCAAGGGAATCGGCTTGTAGATGTCCTTGAAGAACATGTTCAAAAAGTCCTACAATCAAATATCACATAATTGCATATTAATCAAACCAATCCATGAACATATCGTTTGTTTCTTCTCCATATGTTTGTTGTTTTACCTGCTCGGCAAAAGGGGTTGGCTCGGTGACCTTGACGGTGTCGAGGAGGGACTGGCAAGTAGCGGAGCTGGGCTGGAAGACAAACATGCCGGCGTTGAAGTAGAGTGAAGGGGGTGAGCCCATGTGGGAGGGCCACTGGACACGATCGGGACACTGCTGGCAGTAACCGATCTGGTACTGAGGGGTATGAGACCAAGTCTTCTCACAGAAGCAGTCCATGACGGCGTAGAAGTGGCCATCCGGGTAGTCGAACAGATAGTCGATGTTTTCATACACTTGGATGTCCGCATCCAAATAGATCATCTTGCTGTACTCCACAAACTGCATATTACCACCCCAAAATAACGCTTTCAGACTCAATTTAATGTGGACATGAAAATAATGGCCAAGTGCCACCTATGTCCACTTTACAAGTGGAGACTATGTGATTCTTTTGTTTACAAATTAAATCAGAGTTGTTGAACTAAGGCCAAATGAAGGAAAATAAAATGACGATTCTAACACTTCCAAGCTTTTAAAAAAAAAAGATGGAGCCCAATCTCCGGGTAAGTTCGCATGAAGGGAAGGAAACGACGTGAGCAGAGGAGAGGAGGAACTTACGTCCCAGATTCTGAGCTTGGAGTAGTTGATGACGTAATAAGCCATGGCGAACTGGGTCTGGTTTTCAGGAGGGTAAACGGGCTCAATCTCCCGCACAATGCAACCTTGCGACTCCAGGATCTGGCGGTGATCCTCTGGCACGTCTGGCAACACCGCCACCACCAAGGGATACGCGGATTTCACCTTCCTGAGGCCTTTGGCCAAGCCAACTGCGCCCTTTATGTAGTCCCCGTTCCCAGCCAAGAAGGTCACGTAGGCCCTCCTGGGGAACCCAGTTGGGGGCTTGGAGAACATGGCGGTCGCCTTGCTGCTCACGATTTCGGGTGCCATCTTACTATAACCGGTACTTAGATTGTAAGTAAAAATACGAAGCTAAGGAATGAGAATAGCACAACAACACACCAGGAGTGCTGCTCGGAGAGGGAGGAAGTGCACTTACTCGAAAGAGAGAAGGATCGGAAGAGGCGCACAAGGAGAGAAAATGAGGATTTCTTTGCTTCTGGTCGTGATGAGTTTTGTGAGTTTTCAAGGGTAGATTTATAGGCGTGGCAACGAGCTGGTGCGGATGTCATGCCCATATGAGACCCATGTAGGCGAGATCACAGGTGGAAATGCAATTTGGGTATCAGTTTGCGGTGATCTTGTGATGCATGCAGACACGTGGACTTTTGGTGAAGATCGACGGTAAGTATTACTGAGATGGGAAAGTTCTGGAAGGGAAACTCCACGTGGGAGCAAGGAAGGAACAAGAACGTCTCCCGCGGTCCGCTGAGCAAATTTGGATATGAGCAAAATATGGAAAAATCCATAATGAAATGTTCATTCGAGGGCCATTTCCGTCATCCTCCTTTTTTTTTTGCAATAAGTCATACTCCTATTTGGAGCGAGGAATTTATAGATGAAATTGAGGACAGAATTTCAGCCTATTTCTTTTCTTTTTTGGTTTGTTTGATAAATTTAAATCCATGTTTACAGCCAAATAAAAAAGCACTACATTGTTTTAGCCAAAAGAAGTATATTCAGACAAAAAACGAATGGTACCACGAGTGGTCTACTTTTTTTATGTCAAAGTCCTAAGAAGCCCGGATAGGGATACCACAATACGAAACGATACAATACTGGTATGGAGATATGAAAACTTTGAAAGTAGGATACGATACGTGAGGATATACATTTTAATAATTATTATATTCATACAACTTAAGGATATTGTAGGTTAGTTTCAAGTGCCAAAGCAAATAATAATCACAGAAAACAGCTTTTAACTGAAATAATACATTCATTATACATGTTTACCAATCAATTGTATCTGGTGACAATTTGTATATAATTGAGTCAGCTTGAAAGTGTGTTGCAAAAATGAAGTAAAATTTTTTTGCTGTCTTTGAAGTTATAAACATGGAATTGATGTAGTAAAAAGCAGGCACATTTGCTTGTAACGAAAAATGGCAGGCTTGTACAAAGAATATGGTGGAGAAGGTGGGATTCCAGTTCCAGATTTATTAGTTAAGTTGAATTTCAGAAGGAAACTTGGCTTTAGTTTCTCTGGCTTGAGCAATATATGGAAAGACTGGAGCAGAAAAACTAATGGCGGATTTGTTGGAGGCTATTGTGTGATTGAATCCAGTTATGGAAGGACCAGTTGTGCATGAAAAGTGATTAAATCCAGTAATGGAAGGACCATGTAGATGAAGGATCCATGCAGAAGATCTCAGGGGCCTATCGAGGAAAGTATCCAATACGTATTGCAAAATGAGTTAAAACTTATCGGACTGTAGGCTCGTACGAAAAAAACAGAGTTTTCCCCTCCCCATTCATATTATTGGTCTTGAAAGATTCAGCCATGTAACATAGGACCCATCTTTTTCCAATCCAAACGAGCTTCAGCGGACAGAAGGAGAATTCTGTTTGTCAAAAGTTGCTTGATATGAACGACCACTTGTGCGGCTGTGCCAACAAAACATTTGCACTAAATTAATTTTTCCTTTTTCGCTCTTTCTTATGGCCTAAGAGCTTCATTGGATGGAGGGAGTGGTTTGTTTTTTTTTCAACAAGTTGCTTTATATAAATGACCACTAAGCATTTGAGTTTATTTTTTTTCTTTTCTATTTTCACTTTTTATTATGGTCTAAATGCTTAGCCAACTTTGCTACTGATTGTTATTCATGTTGGTGGCTTCGTACACCTCCTAAGGATTAATTCATGTACCTTGATGCCAAAAAAAATCCTGAAGTCATTGTTGATTATCTTCGTACTTATGGTCGTATTGTAGATAACAAACTCACTTGATGTCGGTTTTGGTGAAGAAAAACTATCAATGTTTTTGTTATACTCCCTCTAGTCACTTTTTTGAGACCGTCACATAATTGGCCACTTATATTGAGATGTGCGGTACATATTAAAAGCCTAGGCTTTCTTTGCAAGCAAGTCATCTTTCATTGCGGTGGCCTTCGCTATTGGGTGACCGTCATCGCCATCTCTGGCTGCCCAACAAGAGAATTATTATTAGGTAACATTATTGTCTAATTTTAATACATATATTTTTACTAATTATCTATGACGACTTGAAAAATTGTACACAAAAAAATTGATTGATTGACATAAATCAGGAAAGTAAAACTCGAATTAAAATTCTTTTAATTTTTGTTTAATGAGCTAATTTTGTGATTGATTTAATAACTTGATTAGACAATTTAATATTTTAGCTAGGACTCACTCGCGTTAGGACTGAGCCAAGGTTATGTGAGATATTGTAAATATCTTGGGTTAGTACAATCTTAATTAGAGAAGGAATGAGAGAAACAAGATGAACGGTGGAGATATAATCCAGATTTGAACGCCGTGTAATTATGGAAGAATTTTGTATAGTTCCTAGTTTACATTATTAGGGTGAATATAAATTAGTAAAATTATAAACTTGTTATTTAAATGGGACGTCTAAATCGGGTTGGATGCCAATAATTTTAAAAGAAATAAAAAACAGTTTCTTACGATAAGCACGACTTGAATTAGAATTATCTCAAAAGAAAGAATGCATTTAGGATTCCTTTTTTACCTGGTTTCCAAATTTGATGGGCGTCAGGACTAATTCGTGGGAGACTCTGATTGGCTGGGAGAGATTGTGATTGACTCAAACTTAGGGAGAATATGTTCCATTCCAATTGGGATTGGGAAACCTAGGACGACATGCATATCTAGAGGGCTGGCCGGCCATTGTTGCCCGACCACTCTAA
This sequence comes from Houttuynia cordata, assembly GCA_039654745.1. Taxonomy (NCBI): domain Eukaryota; kingdom Viridiplantae; phylum Streptophyta; class Magnoliopsida; order Piperales; family Saururaceae; genus Houttuynia; species Houttuynia cordata. The sequence continues at coordinate 28,660,014 of CM077503.1, forward strand.
CTCTCCTCTCTCTTGTTTTTCCTCTCTCCCTTTCTCTATAACTCTCTCAACCACTCTCCTCTCTCACTCGACCTCAACATATGTGTTGCCCTACCTGATTTGGTGACGAGGATAGCATACATACGTTTTTGGAATTTTACGTGAAGCAAGAAGGTTATTTCATCTGTAAAAGGTAGGATGATTTTTCATTGCTCTTGATTTGGATGTCGAATGATGATGTTTTCATGCTGGTTATTGACGATCGACATTCATGTTCATGATTTTAAATGATCAAGGTCATGTTCTATGTTGTTTCATTCAATTGAATCAATTGCAAATGGTGTTTAAATTTCGTTGATTATACTCATAATGAAATAACGAGACCCATAAGTTTGTGTAGTTTCCCCTTGCTGTCCTAGAATAATTGGCTAGTTTGGTAAGACTATTATATGTGGAGAAGAATAAGTAAAGTGTCACACATCTGAATTTGAATAAAATTGTGTCTGCCGACCTAAAATTGTTTCATTCGTCACACTTAATTCTGGACAATATAAAAATGAGTATTACACATGAAGTTAAGAGAACTATTAACAGTGATACCCAACCTTTTTAGCAATCTCTCTAAAAAATGGCAATCATAAGCGGCTACAGTCACTGACGAAGTATAGGGCGTGTCCCTGTGAAGTCACACTTCACTACTTGTTTCTTCTGGGAGTCACTGATATAACAACACACTTAGTCATGAGTAGAAATGATTAATTAGGTGTTGTAATAACTTAGATTAGTGTTTTAAATACCGGACCGGCCCGACCAGAGCTGGTCGATTTTTCGAGCCGGGTCGGTCGGATCGATTGACCCAGTCGACCTGGTTGAACTGGGTCGAACCGACCGGGCCAATCTGGTTTTTAAAACCACATAAGTTTGGGTCGGGTTTAAACTCTTTCCACCACAATTTTTTTATTTTATTTATCTTTGCAACATCTTTTAATTTTCTTTCGACATCGATCTTAGTAGAATCTTATATCGCATATTTTTTTTCTACTTTTATCTAAAAAAATATTTATTTTTTTCATTTAAGAGTTTTAGTTTTGTAATGTGGTTGTTTTGTTCATTAAATTACTACACAGGGAATATTAGATTATGCAAAGTTTTTATATTATATAAAGTTTTTGTAATGAGGTTTCCATATTTTTATATTGATGACGTTAGTAACCGGGTCAACTGTTGGACTTACTCTGCAAGAATTCTGGGTCGATGACTACTCCAGTTTTTAAAACCTTGACTTAGATTAGACTAATTAATTGATATCAAACTAAATTACAGTTCTTAGCCAGAACTATTTATGCGTCAACAACTAGTACTGAAACAGTTATAATTAATTCTATAAATGTAAAAAAATATGTCATTTTCTTTGCTGGATTCTAGACATATAGAATAACCTACAATAAAAATTTCCTATCCAAATTCTACTTGTACTGACAATGGAAATTGTGTAAACCTATATGTTTATGTTCTTCATAAAAACCAACTTTTGTGTCTCTCTTGTAACTTTGTGAACTACCAGCAAAAGTGACACTATTAATGATGTAAACTCTTATCAGCATTGGCCTAAGTGCCTAAAATTAATGGTAGGTACAGCAGAAAAATCCACATTAATTAAAAAGCTGTCAAACGATTGCAGATTGGTGTCATTGAAACCTAGCCAATTGTATCAAACCTTAACTAAATGTATAATTGAATATATTGTAAGAAACCATTTAGCTCTTTCTTTGGGTTAAGACTCTTGTCTATCTCTTGAGGAATTTCCATTACAAATGTAGAACATTGTTGTTGGAAGTTTTCACTGAAGTTATTTGTTGTGAGCAAGTTGTCTCCTCTAGTAGCATGACTCTGTATGTTTGTAATTTCCTTTTATTTTAGCGTGATGATTGCTGAGTGAGCCGACTCCTCTATATTATTTGGATTGAAAGGTTCTCGTCCAATAGAGGCAACCAAGTAGGTTTCCCTAGGGTGAGAGACTTTGTATGCTTAAAAGTACATATCTTGGGAGACTATCATAGTATGTTCAATGAGCCATGTGAGACTCTGTGAGACTTTGTATGCAAGTACTATGATAGGGTTTCATATACTCAAAAGTACATGTGCAAGAGGTTAGATTATTTAGATCTTGTGAGATTTTGTATGATATAAGGCTCCCGCCCAAAGAGAGACAATACACATACGTTTTTAGATTGGTCAGGATCACAAAAGACATGATTATCTTCATCCATTGTGTCTGTATTGCACTGATGGGTCCTTTATCCTAAATTCATGACAGGTTCCAAAGAGATAATTACTAGGGTAACTAGGTAAGTAACCACTAGTGAGTAATATTGATCGGATAGTAGAAATTATATATTTCCTTATACTAGGGATGTTTTGAAATTTGATGGAATTGGATATTGATGATCTTTTTTTATGATGATATTTTTTATCCTTTTATTGATGGAAATTATATTATTCAGATTCGTGTTATTTTACTTTCGCATATAGTATCCTCTCTTAAAATTTCATTTATATATATTCAGAGTACTCACGCATCCTGCGATGCAAGTCTAGTTGAGAATTGAATTAAAAGAGTAGCAGGAAGTCATAGAACATGAAGACAGTTCTTAGATAATTTCTCTATTTCAGTTTATTTGTAAATTTTGTAATAAATGGCGTATGTGCTAATAACATACTACTTTGAATTATTATTTTTAATATATTATAGATTTTTTATTTAATAATAATCCCATATGAGGTGAATGCTTATTTATATGTCTTATGATAATTGTGTAAATGATAGCATGAAATTCCACATTACGTCCCAAGTAATTTGCGGGTTTAATTATGTTTGCACTTTGATGAAGCCAAAAATTTAAGCTGTGACATTATCTCAACTAAAAGTTATCGGAGAGAGTACATTTTTTTGCGACATTTTGGTAAACCTACTATCAACTAACTTGGTGTTTTTCCTTTTTGTTGCAAAAAAAAAGTAACTTACTTCTTATTGTATCAATTTGTTTCGTCCTAATGTATTTATATAAAAGTTTGACCAATGTAGTCCATGTCCAAGTTAGCATTTTTGTCATAAAAAAAAAAGAAAAGAAAATGAGTTCATATTAGCATAGTGGAGTGAAAGTTTTTTTGGCAACACGCGCATGGTATTTAGGGAGGTCATTAGGAATGCGACGGGGACGCGTACCGGGAGGTTGTGGTCAGGTGATGGACACGATTTCCAAGGGTCCCTTGTGGGCCCTTATGACAAGCAAGGGAGTCGGTGACAATCACCTGTTGGTGGTGATCATCACTTCCGATTCACCGTCTATGGTGATAACGTTAGTTAATTGGTTTTGTTGCACCAATGACGGTCACACACTGATCGAGGACGACGCCTTTTACTAGGACGAAATGCTCACATGGCCTTCAATCTTGGAGAGCAACAGGTGTCATCCATCTGTATGAAGTTTGGCGTTAATGGGGATAGATCTTGCCAGGCAGGTGTTTAGTTGAAGCCCCCGTTTCCACGGCAAGTATTGCCTTAAACCGACCAGAATTGAATACTCATAAGTCATAACATCAAAACCTGATCCATTCTGAAAGACGGTGCTATCTTAGGGTAGGGACCCCGCTTTCCATGCAATTTTCTACGAGGGCGTCTAGCGTGACCAAGTTTGAGGACCATATTACCCCAGTCCTCAAACTTGGTGACTAAAACAGTTTCTATTTTTTACGATCTTTATATGTCTGTATCTTTTTGTGACAAGAGGCATGTACACTTTTTTAGACAGTGATAGCCCTACATTAGAAACTTTTTTATACTTGTGCTATATATGGCAATGAATGGGCGAACTGATGTGAAATATGTAGGAAATCTGATGTACAAATATCATTTTTCCATAAAAAAAGGTGCTCTATGAAGGGGTAGACTAGATGCATCTAGATTCGTGAAATCAAAACTCCAATTGAATGGAGCAGTTATTAGGTTGGAATTTTAATCCGGGCATGTTTGGAAAGTGGGATTTGTCCGTACGGGGTATATATAGTTAGAGAGTGAATGTGTGGGTCCACCTAGAGGGTGGGGGTGTGGGGTGTATGTGGGTCACTGCGGTTATAGCAAAAAGAATGAATGAATAAATAAATAAATAAATACATAAAATGAGGTTGAAGTTATCGGAAAAAAGTTTGCTGTAGTTAAAGAGAAATTATTAGGTATGCGCCGTTCAAAAAAGCTGTGCTCATCACGAACGAGTGATTGTTGTAATTTGTGAATCCTACGTGGCCTTATGGCAAGAAGGGGAGCTTTCGGGAGGCTAGTAGGCCCGACACTAGAACTCTCGAGGTAGATTTTTTGTCGTCTGGTGGATAAGGTGGCCTACCGCGGCGCCCACTCTTCTGAGGCCTTGAGGGCCTTGACTAAAGCGCGGGGCCACGTGTCACCGCAGCTTCCTGTTTTTTTCCCGCCGCCTGCAGCTGTCTCATGAACATCCTACAAACCTTTCAGAAAAGATCTACCAGTAGCTTCCAAGAAATGTGTGTTCGGTGGCACTAATATTGACCAATCAAATCTTACATGATTTGACTGCCTCATGTGGTATACGCCTATTGGTCTCTCTTTTTCTTTATCTCGGGAACAATTGAACTTGATGTACCACTTTTGTAGATAAAGTAGGCTAGATGAAAGGTTGCAAACTGGTGTGGGCCATAACGGGACGAAAGATTTCCCAAAACTAGCTTAGCGTGTAGAAAAGCCCGAAGAGGTGGAAATTTGACACAAACAGAAAAAAGGGACCCAATGTATCTAGGATTGCTCCAAATTTACATTTCAATTCTCATTAGATTCCACACTTGTGTCTCTCTCGCCGGCACTAGGTGGATTAGCAGAAAATATGCAAACGCCACCTGCCACTGGAGATTAATTTCCCCCTTCCATCTCCTGCTGCATGTTTTGATAAGCTGGACCACTTGGGTGGACAGTCGTCGAAGCTGCTGGCGTGGTGGAGCGTTGCTCAGTACTAAAATTGTTATTTTTCATTCTATAAATGAGTAAATTAAACACATCACACTGCCAAAAGTGAGCTGAAGTGCCAACACATACAAATGGCAATTTTTTTAATACTGATTAACGTAAACCACAAGAAAAAAATGGGATGGTAGTCGTCATTACGTTGATTCGTCCAAACTCCAATGCTCCAACCTCGCGAGGAGAAGTTTCCTGCTTAGTTTCCTGCTTATCCACATTCTTCTTTAAGATTACATTATCCTTGGTCGGTGGCCACAGGATGATGAACAACCAGAGGTCATTCTTTTTTTCTTCTTTTTCTAAGGATACAACCAGAGGCCATCCAAAAGTACTCTGTTTCATGGCGTAGGTACCTTATTACCTAATTAATCTAGTCTTTAGTCTTGTTCCTTGCCCTTGTCTACTTCACTGATCATACAGATCGAAGATAATAACCTCACTGCTTGGTTTTTCTTTTTTTTTTTGGGGTAATAACCTCACTGCTTGTTTAATACTTCGTGCGAAAAGCAAAAAGAAAAAGATAGCATCTATTCAACTGCCAAAAAAGGAAATAGGGAATATCCATTAAGCAATTTTTTTGGGGGTATATCCATTTAGCAATTTAGCCACGTCGTTGGACACTTCTTTGGGCTATGTTATTTAAAAACAAGTCTTCTTTAATTATTTATCTTTGTAATTGAAAAGAAAAGCCTCAAAGCAAGTCCACAGCTGAACATCACAACAAAACACAAACCCTAGTATATATATTTTTTATTTTTTTGGGAAATACTACTGTATCTTTCAAATGCTCTTAAGGGTGCATTTCTCTCTGTCCAATCCTAACCCATGTTTAAGATACTGATACACAATTTAGTGCACAAATGCAATCTTCCTAGTTAAAATTACTTGCGAAGATGCATAATAACGAGAAGCAGTTCTAATTATCAAATCACATTTCATCAAGTACCTTTACAAATAAAAAACATTTGAGTACAACCCAACACAGAATCAAGGCCATTGGGCCTGTTGTACCTGATTAAGACACTTCACCTTGCAGCCCACGAGTTTTGACTCGCCGTTTCGGCCCTAAAATATTATCCACATTAAACCTTAACGGCCCAGCCGCCGGTACCAACCTACTAATGGACTCCAACACTATTAACAAGAGGGAAGTCTTTGAAATTAGTTTATAGGGCAGATTAGGAGGAGACGCTTCACCAGCGACTCACTGGCTGTTGATCATGGAAGATCAACGGTACTGTGCACTAGTGGGAGATCAACGGTACTGTCCACTGGCGGAGAAGCTCCACCAGTGGACTGGGTTTAAATTACTTGCCAGTGATGCTTCAACAGCGGATTACATTCCGATTAGTAGCTATTTCTTCAAATAGATACATCTCTCATTAAGCCGAGTCGAGTTTTGACTCAGCTCGACTCGAGCTCGCCTTCTAAAAAGTTGGCGGCTTGAGTCGAGCCTAAGCTTTAGCAGCTCGAGCTCGGCTCGCCGTCTAATTAGCTCGACTATCATAAGCTTAAACTCGACTCGAGCTCGAGCTCAACCCTGGCTCGAGCTCAGGTTCGAGGTCAGGCTCGGCTGTCCCTAGCCGCCACATACATCTTCTTCCGCCGCTGTCTTGCTGGCCGCCGCAAGGGGAGAACAAGGTGGAGGAGCTAAAGCCGACAACTTTCTTGTTAATCAAATGAGCAGGTATTCCCTTAACTGAAAACACTAATAAAAACTGATGCTTTGATAACATAACTTCCTTTTGACTCAACTTGGATCCTTGAGAAGATTAAGAGCTTTCCGACGTTGGATGCGATCCCACGGAATCAAGTGCAGCGACGCCCTGGAGCTCACCGAAGACGACGCCCGTGGCATCTGGGTCACGACGCTTTGCCACTTGAGTGAGGGGGACCTTGTCGCCACCATACCCAAGCAAGCTTGCTTGACCATCAAGACGTCTTCTGCCCAGGAGATGATAGAGGAGGCCGGACTTGAAGGCTCGCTTAGCCTCTCAGTGGCGGTGATGTATGAAAGAAGCTTGGGCCCAGACTCGGACCGGGCCGGCTATCTCTAGCACTTGCTGGAGGAGTGTGTGCCGCTTGTGTGGACTTTGGATGAGGTGGACACGCTCCTTGCCAAAACTTCATAAGGTAGCCAAGTTTACTTTTTGGCTTCATTTCTAGTGATTTTGTTTAGCTAAAGATTTGAACTTTATGGATTTCTAGTCAGGTGGTGAAGGCAGACAAGTCCCTCATTTATAAGGATTGGAAGGAGTGTATTCTGCCTCTTGTAAAATCTGCTGGTAGGAGGCTCGATTTGAAGTTTTTTAACGTGGAACAATACTTTTACGCGAAGAGTTTTGGTTGCATCGCGGTCGTTTGAGATTGATGATTTTCATGGCTATGGGATGGTGTCACTGGCTGTTCTGAGAGTGCTAAAGTTTTTGCTTGGTTTGTCAAATTTCTTATTTAAGCGTACTGTTTGATTGTGCAAAAATTTAGGTTTTTAAGGTTGGTACTATTGAAAGTAGCCATTTAGGTGCCTCTGATTTGTATCACGTTGTTTTACCATGAAATGGAGATAAATTTGGTTTTCTTGATTCATATGATGCAGGTTCAATCACAAGACGGGAGCTGAAAATGTGCACTTCACCTCGATGTCTTCACACTCCAACACTGATGAAGATGATGGTGCTTCTCGCAAACTTTTTTTGGGAAAAGCTCATGACTTTAAAATTCATATGCTTAAATTTTAGCTAGGGTTGTACAAGCAAAAAATAGCTTAAAGTAAAACCATACAAAAGAACTTACCAAGGAGCAATGTAGGTTGGACAGGATGAAAATCCATGCTCATAACAGAGGCACCCTGCTTCAGAGTCACGGCAAGTCGGCAACAGCCTTTGGCAAATCATTTGAAGGATACCTGATCTGAGCATGACCCTGGCCAAGAAATCCATTTGGCAGAACGTTTGCAGAACACTTGCATTGTAATATCAGCCCACCTCGAGTCAAATCTAGTCGAGTTATAGAGTGGCTCGAGCTCGAGTCGAGCCAAAAATCAAGTCGATCAGCCGGAAAAATTCGTGAGACTTGGCTCGTGAGCAGGCTTACATATCTCTCTCTCTTTCATTATTATCACCGAGACACATCCCTATTGCCACACTTCTTTATTTTTTCCACCACAAGTGCACATATTGTGAAACTCCCAAAAATTCAGCTGGTTAGTGGATTTTAGTGGATTTTTGGGATAATCCACTAACAAGCTGAAACACCCTTTCAGCTAAATCCACTAACCAGCTGGATTTTCCAATGCGGATGTTTCTGATTTTTCACCCCCCAAACGCCCCTTACCCCTTACCCCAACCAAAGGTCCAAAATGCCTTACTCCGGCTCGAACCTAAGACTGCTTCCCTCTGTGCAGACCTGAGATCTCTCCCTCAGTTTCGAGCTAGGGTCGAAGATGTATCCCTCAACAGGGGAGATGCCCTATCAGTGTACCACCACGCCAATGGGTGGGCCGACAGTTTATGGGATAAGGTCATTTCTTTTATACTGAAAAAAAAGAGATAAAAGGTCATCTGTCACTGAATTACTTGGACAGGAAAATTGGGATGCCCATGCGTAAAGCGGTCTTGGATCATTAGAGCTTGTTACAGGAAAAATGCATTAGTCTAGTTCTGAAGAACCAGAGATTTGCCAAGGATCATGTCGTCTGTGGTGAAGTCTGCTTCCTTCCTGTAAGTTCCTCTGCCAAAGTCCAAGTTATACGAATCTGCAAGACCTTCGACAAGGTCAAATTCGGGCTTCAACCCCAGCTCGTGCTTAGCTTTCTCAATCGACGCGAAGAAATGCTGCAATTGACAAGGAAGCAAGACGAGACATGTGAGCTACCTATAATTTGCATGGCACACAAAGTTGCTAGGACGCCTAGGAGTAACAGAAAGTCGCTGCATCTGTGGGCCCTAAATGGAAATCCAAGTAAAAAAGTTGCCCACCTGGTCACGGAATGGGAATGCCTTCTTCTTACCAAAGTCGAATTCCTTGGGATTGTAGTGCACTATTTCTGGCTCCGGAAAACCACCAGCCTGTGCAAAAACCAGAAAAAGAAAAAAAAAATCACAAACCGCAAATTATCTGTGTATGTAATAAAACGTTTTGTATCAATTTAAATAGCGAGGAGTGATATAGTAGATCGAAGCTAGCTGGGTAGTGGTGACCTTGGCACAAGCTCTTGCTAGTCCGTCGAAGGTAACATACTTCTCCCCTGAGATATTATAGACCTGCTTGCTGGCCTTGGCATTGCCGAGAACAGTGACAAAGGCCGTTGCCAAGTCCTGGTAACATTCATTCACTCAAATAAATCAGGCCGTTACCGTGAAAGCATGGTAATTACAAATGGCTATGAACACTTGCTTATGATCGCAAGTCAAAGAGCTAGCAAGATGTTAGATGGCTTGCTTCCACTCACTTTTACGTGGCCGAGTTGGGTTATTTGGACACCGGAGTTTGGGACTGGGATTGGGCGGCCAGCTTTCAAACGATGGAAGAACCACTCCTCCACGGGGTTGTAGTTCAACGGCCCATATATGTACACTGGTCTTATGGATGTCCAGTTCACACCCTTTGACTCCAACAAGCTCTCTGTTTCTAGTTTCCCTTTGTGCCTGCTCTTCGGGTCCACTGCATCAGTCTGTCATTTCTCTCCCACCCCAAATTAGTTAGTACCCTATTGAAGCCCACAAGTAGAGGAAAAGTTTGGACTGTATCACGACTAGTACTAATGTAGGACGCTGGGCTCTCACCTCAAAGTGTGGTAGCAAATCGGATTTGAGGTATACTCCAGCTGATGAACAGTATATGTACCTAAAATTTCATACACGGTTGCAGATTGTAATTATTAAACTATATGAGGAAGGAGGATAAATGTTCTTTAAGAGGATGGAGGATGTTCAGAAAGCTTACTGCACGAGATTCGGCAGGGCATCCAATATGGGCTCCACCTCGTTTGCTTCTCTCCCTGGAGGAAAAAAAGAAAAGAAGAAGAAAAGTTTCATACATTGTTTCTTTTGGCAAACAAGTTTCATTGTTGGTAGCAACAAGACTTTTCATGACGAGAAAGTAATATAATTACTACAAGCAAGATTACTATTTGAGCACATACAGTCCAGACTATCTGACTGAAAGTATAGAAATTCAGTAGCATTATATTATACACATGGTCATCAGTTGTACAAATAGCCTGCAGTGCCTGTCATGGCTAATTCATACCATTAATATCGTAGACAACATCGAAGCCTTCAGCGGAAAGGCTGCTCTTCACAAACTCAAAGTCCTTCCTATCACCTTTCAAATGTAATACCTGAACCATTATCGAATTCAAAAATTAAAGCGCAAGTTACACATAGCCTACTCAATTTATAAACAGACTGGACCTCCCCAGTCAAAGCTTGTAATCGAGTAAATCATATGATTCTCTAAGAGCGAAGATTGGCGTTTAAGGACATGCTAATATGGTGGTTTGTAGAGGCGTTGAAATCAACTAAGAGGACCTAATCCTAACTTCTATCAAATAGGAGTACTATCTTAGGATTTTGATGCGAAGTGACTTAGCTGAAATGAAAAATTCAGGACAAAAAGGGTACACCTTAGAAGCGAATCCTGCATAGTCCTGATCAGATTCACCAGGGAGTTGCTGAGTAATGGGGGCTTTTCCTCTTGTAAACAGGGTCACCTGCCATTCTGTGCTTCTCAAAAATGGACTTGCAGAATTGAAGAACATTTATCTTATCGTAATGTAGAAAGTGTATTAAGCAGTCAGCTTCAATGAAGAAACTAAATAGTTACCTGGTGGCCCTCTTTGACAAGTAGTCTAGTTAAGAAGACACCAATGAATCTGGTGCCCCCCATTATCAATATCTTTTTGGTAGCTGATGAAGTCACCTGCAATCTTACTTTCGTCTGCCATGCTTTTCTTTTGTTCTGCAACTCAAGAATAATGAGCCGGGGATCAGATAACATTTCCCAACTAAAATAAACTGCTCAGCTGCCAATTCCCTGTGTTGCTCTAATTGAAGCTTAATCGTAGCTTTCCCGTCAGTGTATATAAGTCAACATGTTACATGTATTAGTATTTAAATAAAAAACATTTACCTGAACTGAGATGCTGAGTCTGGCGCCGGTGAATTCAGAGAGGGAAGAGGGGAGGGCAGAGAAAGAATGGGAGAGGGAGGCAGTGGGAGTGAGGAGATGTCGCTGCTGCGGCACCACCAAGTTGGCCATCCCACTATTCTTCTTCTCTTTGCCTCGTAGTCTCCTCCCTCCCTATAACGCTCTAAGTTACGATCTATTGAGTATTATGTTTATTAAGTAATTGCGGTTGGAGGCTTCTTGTTTCCAAGGTTCAGTTCTGAATTGGATGGTCGGGAGGTTTTCACTTTTCAGGCGTGGCTAAGCTCATGAACATGATACATACGGGAAGCCCACCCCTGGGCCACTTTGGACTCTCAGTCTCAGCTTCATGTCCTGGCTTCTTGTTGTGGATAAGATAAGAGCAGCAACACTCCGCTCCTCAACTTCATCTTTCATTCATTTGTTCGTAATAGAAGTGTTTTTTATACGTAGGCTTGAAAAGGTGCTACTTATGATTATGGAGTCTCCCACCTGCAATTCCGTTTACATCATAAGCGAATTAGGCAGTCAATTGGCAGCGCCGTCAAAACTCGAACTTTTGTTTGGACGAGTGGATCAGACATGTGAGCAGAGCAGAGGGCCTGTACCCTTCTTACCCCTAGTAGACGTTTGTCTGCCTTTGATATTCCGGGGGCCAGGTGGTAATACTGTGGATGTAGGGTGGAGATGCCTTTGAAATCCTTCCCTCCTTTTTCAACTCTTATCGATCCCGTCGCTCCACTGCTGCGTGTTTGAAGAACTCGTGGGAGGAGAATGGCGAGTTTGGGGCAGCAATTCGGGACAGGCCTGCGGTGCTCGCTGCCGCTCATGAAGCCGGCCTCGTCCTGGAGCAGCTCCGGTCGCAAGCCCGCTGGCATAACATGTGCGGTCGCCATCTCCAACGCCCAGACGAGGGAGCGGCAGCGGCTCAGGGACGTGTTCGAGGAGGCCTACGAGCGTTGCCGCACCGCTCCCACGGAGGGCGTCTCCTTTACCGTCGATGACTTCCATGCCGCCCTCGACAAGTACGACTTTGAATCCGACATCGGCACCAAGGTTTGATCTTTATGTTGAAAACTGCTTTTTTCAATTTCTAAATTACGCATTCCAATATGTAGATAGCATCTGCCATAGAAGTTTTGATTTTTAAAGTATTCAAAGGATAATGAGTATTATAGTTTGGATGGCAGCAATTAGCTGGACGGAAATGTTAGGTAAATCCAGTAGATGATTATTACAGAAGAAAGAAGGAAATGGCCCGGGGAACAAGACTAGATTCGTATAGATGAATGTGGCTTATTTTAGGATTGTCAAATGTTTGGACAGTTGGGAAGACTAAAAATTGTTATAGAAATTGCTTAATTGTTATAGAGCTTACTTATGCCAACTTCAATTTGTACGAGGTTGCCAAAAAGTTATAATTCGTACAAAAGAAATTGCTTTGACATGCATGCGACTGTTGAAATTGCTTTGGCTTGGTGAGGGTACACAGAGGAGAGAAACTGTTGAGATAATGCATTAATGGTTATTTAGGGACTTAAATGTTTAAAGCCGCCATTGTTTTTGAAACAGGGAATTTTTTCCATCATATGAATTTTTTGTAACTCTTTTTGTGCTTGCAATTGTATTGTGTTCAATCTGATGTTCTGTTGGACAACTTTTTTGACTTTTCATTTCTTCGTCTAGGTGAAGGGAACAATATTCTGTACTGACAACCACGGGGCACTCGTTGACATCACAGCAAAATCTTCGGCATTCTTACCTGTCAAAGAAGCTTGTATTTACCCTATTAAGCATATAGAAGAAGCAGGTATATTTCCGGGTATTCGAGAAGAATTTGTAATTATAGATGAAAATGAAGCTGATGATAGCTTGATTCTGAGCTTAAGATCCATTCAGTATGACCTTGCATGGGAAAGGTGCCGACAACTTCAAGCTGAGGATGTTGTTGTGAAAGGAAAGGTGGGAAGACAACTATATGGACATTGATTTTCAACCTGTCTTTCTTTCTGTCTGTCTGCGTCCTCATGTTTTTTCTTTTTAACAAAGCTATGTTTTCAGAATTGGCTAGTGCATTTCTCTTTAATTATTCCAGTCAGTTTCTGTCACTTGTTTGGTTTTATTAGTTATGACAACTGTTTGTATAAGCTAATGTGTAAAATATGCTGCAGATAGTTGGTGCGAATAAAGGAGGTGTTGTGGCCATAGTGGAGGCTCTCCGTGGTTTTGTTCCATTTTCACAGATATCCACGGTTCATTCATCAACCCACTCTGCAGTCATTTTTTTTATTAACTCTTGAGCTATTTGATACAACTTTAATTTGTTTTCCTTCTTCTTTCCGGAGGTTCCCGGTGGTCAGCAAGTGAGATCAAGCTTTCTTATAGCTATCAATTTGCGACCGTGGTAATTTTTTTTTTTGTACTTATCCACAGAAATCATCTGCAGAAGAACTTCTTGGTAAGGAATTGCCACTGAAGTTTATGGAGGTTGATGAAGAGCAGTCGAGGCTTATTCTTAGCAACCGCAAGGCCATGGCTGATAGTCAGGCACAGCTAGGAATTGGATCAGTAGTAACTGGAACTGTTCAGAGCTTGAAGCCTTATGGTGCCTTTATTGACATTGGTGGAATTAACGGGCTTCTCCATGTAAGCCAGATCAGTCATGACCGGGTTTCAGACATTGGAACTGTTCTTCAGCCCGGTGACACTCTAAAGGTGTTATGAATAACATACTCTGAAGAAGTTGTAATGTGTATTTAAACTGTTAAGATGCTGATTGCTATACTCTTCTTCATTGAAAAGGTCATGATTTTGAGCCATGACCGTGAGAGGGGCCGAGTGAGTTTGTCTACTAAGAAGCTGGAGCCATCACCTGGTGACATGATTCGAAATCCCAAGCTTGTCTTTGAGAAGGTACATCACATCTATTTACCTGCAATTTTATCTTTTATATATTTTTGGTACTAAGGCACCAAAATGCATTGTGTTTGCATTAGGCGGATGAGATGGCTCAAATGTTTAGGCAAAGAATAGCTCAAGCAGAAGCTATGGCACGTGCTGACATGCTTAGATTTCAACCGGAGGTATGGTTATCGAGTTTCACAACTAAATGACATCATCATCAATTGTCATCATAAGAAATCTTATAGACCAGCATTTCTGGATGGATCATGCTCTGCAGTCCTATATAGAAATCTGTGTAAGACAGTGGAAACTAATATCCTCTTCAAAAGAAGTTTACCGACATACAAATTTCTGGAATATCAGTTTTTTACTTGAAAATGCAAAACTGGGACAGAGGGATCTAATTGCTTTGACTGTTAGACGCAGTTCTATCCATTCAAGAACACATTGTTTAGATACCTGGATAACCTATGGTGGTGTAAACTGTACATGAGGTTTCCGTAGATTGTACTTCATTATCGCAGCAGAATTGATCTAAATTGTTTTGCTTACTCGTCACGTCTTTTTGACAGAGTGGATTAACTCTTAGTTCCGATGGAATCTTGGGTCCACTTGCATCCTCCGACTTGCCCGAGGACGGATTAGATCTGGCCAAGATCCCTCCTGCTGAAGACCAGTAAACATGGCCAGATGAAGGAGATTAGTGTTGTAATTATTATGTCACGTCTCACTTTCTGAGCTTTTAGTTCATTGTTATTGTATTTCATTTTATTTGGGTCATTTTTTTTTGTATCGGTATATCAATCAAGTTTTCTCTTGCTGTATATTCATTTTCCGCTAGCGTTATTTTGTTGCGTGGTGGCTGTTGCAAAACAGAAGGATGGCAAACGTTCTGCCATCATAGTTGGTTATGCAACTATGAAGAGAAAGAGGTATTGCTGTCACCTACAACGAGGCATGCAAAATGCAGTGAAATCTCGGCTAATGTACTGCGTGCGTGTTTTTGCTAATTTTTCCAGCCATTAAAAAAGGAGAGCAAGTCGTGTAAAATCAGGCTTTGAAGCAAACCTGAGTTGGGAATTAATCTTAGACGTACGTGCAAAATGCTCTTAAACAGATGCCAGAGAATCGTACGGTCTCTGAAAATGCATCGCTTCTTGTACAGGACAATAACAGGGAAAATTTTAATTGGTTTCGGGATATGGCGATATCCAGGTTGAATGATTGGAGCCATCTAATTCCACTTTTCAAGTATTTTGCCTGTTTTTGGTGGGCCAATTCGCTTACCAAGGCGGATCCACAGAGAAAGATCTACGACATAGCAATCACCTTCTAAGGGCCTATTTGGCAGCAGCTAGTAGTTAGATTTTAGAAAAATTCAACTTCTTCATGAAAATCTCCTCCAAAAGAATCTAACTTTCACTTCATTTACTTTTCATAGTATTTTTTATAATTTTATAAAAAAATAGATAAATAATAATAAAAAACATATTTTTAATCATAAAACATATTTTATTATTATAATTTACCTCTACCATGTTTATTTACAAAACAGCTATCATACTCTAAATTCTTCCCCAAAAACTACTTCCCCACCAAACACCATGATTCTACAATCATACTTCTTCCCTAAAATCCAGATTTCTCACTAGCACTCAAAGACCCAAAGAACGTATCTGACAGCATCAAAGATCCTCAGCGAAGAGGACCAAAAGAGTTGTGTTCCAGGAGATAGTCTTATAACAATAAGCCAGTGTCATGCACTACAATGATATCTAAATACATCGTAACTGAATAAGCCAGTTTCACATAAACTCATGTTGGTTCCCCCTGATTGCTGGAAAAGGGCTTTCATTGACCAACAGTCCCCTGTAGCTAAACTTTGATTGAAACTCTGTAAGAATCCATGAACAATGTTGACAAAAAAAATATACATAGACTATTAATGGAATGAGAAAATAGAGGCCTACATAATTCTAGAATAAATATAACACATTTACAGTTTATCTACATATCCACCGCAAATGTACAAGTCTCCCTTGCTTTGATGTTGCTTAATATAGCTGCTGATACCATCCCTGAACATAAATTACCTCGTTACTTCCAATCACATATCTATTGCAAATGAGGGAGGGCAATGCATTACACTGACCACGACTACAGATCAGCTCAAATCAAAGCCAGCATCGGCATTGATCGCATACATTAATTTTGTTTCCAGCTGCTGCTTGCTGCATCACAAAGGCTTTTAATTTAGCATGAGGTACAAATGGCCATTTTGATTTTATTTGCATCTTCCACAGCCAGATCATCTTAGCACGTATGTATCATACCACCTGAAGACAAAAACTTGTGCATGCAATGCTGCATACCACAGCAATAAAATAATTTACAATGATTTCCTATAACACCAATTTACAGATGAGATTATTAACAAATTGCGATATGGCCTTCTGCCACCACCTCTTCTTGATTCTATGTGACACTCCTTACCATTGTGGGTATGTAGCAATTACTAGGAAGTATCCAGAAAGCACTCAGCTGACTGTTAGGATTATCTATTTAAATTAAAGCTACCCCTGCCAAAATCAAAGCCCATTTTCCCCTCTTGTAAGCCACACTCACTGTTTTTTTGGCTCAACTAAGATTATATTAAAATTTAACATTGTAGAAGAACAAGACCACACTCACAATACTACCCATTTATTGGAGCTTGGCGACATATGCATGTCTGGCTACATAAAAGTCAAAACTCAGTGAAAACATAACCACAGAAAACAAGATAAGGGACAAACAGATTTTACAAGTCGCCACAGGCAAGATCTAATGTTTTATTGCGAAAAAAATTGAAACTTGGAATATATTGATATTAATCATTTAACTGTCAGTTTCTCACATGTCATTATAAAGTACAAGCAGAAAGAATTCATAACTGCAGGAGAAATTTATACCTCTTATATGGTGGAAGCTTCAGCAGGTTCATGCATGTTGCAGAAGTCGGTAGCCGATCCAGGTCTTCCACCTCACCAGCAGCAGTCCTACAAATTTAATACACAGAAGGTAACTACTTAATTAACAAAATTTATAGAGAAAATCTTTAAAAGTTTACCTTTGTATGCAGAACTGGGGTTCTAAATATTTAAAGCCCAGCAATGGTCCACGAGAGCATCCAGTCACAAACCTACAAAGCATAATTAACTTAAAATCAGTCAACTGTAGTCCTCTGGATATCATACTATTCCAAGTGAGAGAGATTCTGAAGAAGTGAGTTAATCTAGTGATCAACTCACTTCAAAAATTTCTTCTGATATTCTGAAGAAAAATTCCTTAAAACTTCCCAGAAAGTCTGTATCACGTCATGTTCCTACCAAAAGAAACATAAAATTTAGATATTCATGTCCTACAAGCAGAAAAAGGCTTTTTTCGTTTCCAAAATTAGAGAAAACGTTGAATGATACATCTATTCACAACTCACCTCACTATATCCACCAGTGTAATGAGTATGTTCGCGTAAATTTTCAACATCTAAGCCTTCAAGTGAACCTGATATTAAAATCTGAAAAATTTTATGTTAAGAGGAATTATCTTATTTTACAAGAGTTACCGCATATAACTGTACATAGTGTCATACTTTAGAACTCAGAACCCCACACAAAGAAGAAAACACAAACACGTTTTAAGTTATCAACTAGCAAGCACATGAAATAAATACTGAACATCATTTGCATATACTGCAATAAACTAAAGTCATTTAAAGTCCATGTTCCACAAAGGCAAGGGCATAAGAGGAAAACATAAGAAGACGATTAGAAAATTAAAAAGATTCTGAAGATCTCCAGACAGCTAAGACGTAGAAGATGCAGGTTTGGGTTCATTGCTGCATCATCTCAGTCATACCCACCAAGTAAGGACATGCAGCAGATATGGGAAACGTTTATGCAGAGATGGTTATATAGTACATTTGAGAAAAATAGAGAGCCTTGCCTTCAGCAAAAGAATCTGCAAAGCAAATTTACGCTCAACAAAAACACATACATTTTAACAGGTAGTTACCTGAAGTTCATGCTCGTTAAACATCTGAATCCATTCTTTCCGAATAAGCTTCTGAAATCCACGTAAAAAATGTCTACTTTGGGAGCGTATCTGATTACACACACTGATGAGCATTAATTGTAATAAACAGGTTGCAAATTATAGGTCGAGATTGAAATTCTAGTAGTATAATAGGTCACCTGATAGTTTAGCCGGTGGTTCGCAATAAGATGAATGTATGTAATTACATTTTCATTGGTAACACGTATATCTTTACCCCCTATGATGAGCTCTTCCTCTGTTTGCTCCCCATATTCATTATTTAATATGACAAAGTAAAGTTCCAGTTCTGAAAGATCACCTTCATAATGCTGCAAACAGTGTACTCTCACATTTAAATAATCACAAACAACCAGATCCAAGGAATACATTGAAACAGAAAAGAAACAACTAATTGAAAAGAATACCGAACAATTTTCTACAACCTCATTCATTAGTAAGTGAAAGACAAGGAAAAACCTTCCGGAAAAGTGCAGTCAAACCCACAATATATTCATTACAGAAGTTTACAATGAATCAATAGAATAAAACGTGGCATCTAGAATGAATCAATAGAATAAAAACATATACTAATCAGAAACAATAATCACCTTCAAGAAAAGAAGGTGCCTATACAACTCCGGGTCCAGTGAAGGCAAGTCATGAAGATAGTTGGGCCTAACAAAAAAAAGGAAAGTTCTTGTTAGTATGTTCAATCTAAAATGTCCCCAAAAATTATGCATGAGTATACCCAATTGCAGCACAGAGCCATTCACTACCTATATCATTGATACTTGTTCAATTTCCAAAAAAGAAATAAAAGCTTTCTATAATTGTCTCTTAAGGAATAATTATCATAAAAATAATTCCATCTTGGAAATCATTTTCCTTTTGTCCTTCATTGAGATGCAACAAGAATGTTTGTTGCCAAAAAAAGCAAAAAAGAATGTAGAGCCATATTGAAAAGCCTATTGAAGAATAACTATAAAAATCTCCACGTCTTGGAAAACATTTTCGTTTTGACCTCCATTGAGCTGCAATATGTATGTGCAAGCATAGTTATGATGGTGATCCACATGCCATTTAATTCTAACTTGCTTCTATTCGTTAGTGCTGTGATAACCAGACACAAAGAAGCCCACTAGGATCCAGTTGTGCTTAGCGTTTCCATTTCAGTGCCAGAATGGCAATGCTGAGCTAATCCTTAACACACCAAATTTCTCCAAGGCAATCACAGCTAAATTCTCATCATAGTTATCATTTGTGATTCATCCCAGCTATATGGGGTCAGAAACCCGAATCCACAACACCATTAAATTTTGTTGTAGTCACTTTAATAAGAATTCATGTAAAAATTTTATATAAATACATGCATATTATCCTACGAAGTTATTTTCTGAATCAACAGTCTGGTTCTTAGCGCACATATTATACTACAAAGTTGGGGGAAAAGTAGATAATTAACCAGAGAACAAAGTAATGATAGAAAATTTTGGGGGATCTTACCTCTCTTTTAATTTGCTTAAGAAGAATGTTGCAAAGGGTATATCAACCAAAATACCTTCAAACATTGCCTGAAACAATATGGATAACACTCTCAGTAAAATACAACTAGAATCATCCTGAATGTGTAGAGATGGAATTTTGCACGTATAAATCAACATAAACCAAGCATAGAGCGGATTTAAGAGAGTTTATAGTACACAACGACGTGAAAATCTGCCAGTGATACATCTTCCATTTACAAAAGAACACCATCGTAAATTCCAAGAGAGCTTTTAAAACACAGCGAGATAAATATCCGCATCAAAATATCATAAAAACCGTAACCTTATTGTGTAGGGACAGGAACAGAAACAGACTGTTTTAGGGGTGGATATCATTCAAACAGCTGTTGGACAAACTTGTATGTGTCCA
This sequence comes from Houttuynia cordata, assembly GCA_039654745.1. Lineage (NCBI taxonomy): Eukaryota > Viridiplantae > Streptophyta > Magnoliopsida > Piperales > Saururaceae > Houttuynia > Houttuynia cordata. The sequence continues at coordinate 28,680,079 of CM077503.1, forward strand.
TGTCTGCACTTTTTACCGTCAGAAAGATTTTTTTCATGACGTCGTCCATTCTCTGACAGACATGGAGTTGGACACGATGAAAGAGTATTTAAAGCCCATATCATATATGTCATTGGTGTTTTAGGTTCTAGTAATAATTTCTTCAGTCTCCTTTTATCAAATCTGTCATGCCATAAAATACAATCTGTAGCATACCTTTCCAAGAAGACACCCAACAAAATAGAAAAACTCAAGATGTTGTTCATGTACAAATCCTGATCCAGGATTCGGGTATAGCAAGTGGTCTGCTGTTTCCTGGAAATTGCAAGATGTAAATAAATACAATCATCAAATCTTCATGCATGGAAAGAAGACAACTATCTCCATTTACCATCTATAAGGCTGGAAATTTGTGCATAATATAAATGGAGACCACACAAAAGTGCCGATGCAAGATTTACAGGATTTTAAGAGGATTGCTGACCTTAAATAGACCATATTGCACATCAAAAGCTGATCGAGTAATGTTCTCCATAAAATCCTTAAAGATCCCACCTCCATCAATCCCAGCTTCCTCAACACCAAATTCATTTACGAATGTCACCCGGATCTGAAATCAACCATGCAAAGAAAAAGAAACCCATAAAAATTAAATAACAATTTCCAAAGTGAGTGAAGAATATACTATGGTACAAATAGCAATACCGTTTCACGTAGTTCTTCTTCAGATAATGCACTCAACTGATCAAAAGCATCTTCAAAGATATGATCTCGCCTTATTCTGAATCTATGTCTTGTCAAAGCAACACGGTGATCATCCCTTTGTCTCGCTGCAGCTAACTGGGACTGCTACAACAGTATAGTAGTGAGTATGAAGAACACTTCGCTGACATGTAGAATTGATGGAGGCTCTCAAATTTCAACACTATCTCCAACAATACCATGTTGTACCACAAAGAACTTTAAAGAATTCAAATATAAGTGAGCTAGAAGTTAATCACCCACTGTAAATATCTTAACACGTGTGGTAAATGGCACCAAAAAGGGGGCTTTATTTAAAATGTCATACGCTCTAGTATTTTCAGTGGCAGCCTGGAAGAATAAAAAATTGATGAGTCATGTGATCCCAGATATATTAACATTCATAAGGTGATAATGATCACCTGACTAATAAAATTATCATCAACAGCCTGCTGTCCATGGAAGTCTGTAGGAGATGTGAACTGTCGTCTGTTATTCCAATCTTCAAGCTAAAACAGAAAAAAACAAATACCACAAGGGCAAACAAATGTTACAAAATGCTAAACTATGAACAACATAAGTCATTTGGCAACTTAATTTTAATTAAGGCTAAAAATTCGCAAATAAAATCAGTGAAACACGGCCAGAACAAAATAACCAGAATTTTGTTGCCAATAATGATGCAGTTTCTAGAAATTCGACGCCATGTCAGCAGATGCTGCAGCACAATTGATCTCTAAAATACTACAATCTTAAAAAATGACCGAGTGCTGGTCTAGCCCAACCTTCATACAGAGCAAGTAATAAAGGAGATGTAAAATAATAGCTATACCAGTGAAAGAAGCTCAGAAGCTGAAGTTCCAACTTTCTGCTGAATGAATGTCGCAGAAAGTTTTTTCGTATCAAACAGAATGCTGGTAAATCTCGAAGAGTTTGCAGTCCTACTAGGAATTACCCAGAGGAGTTGCCATAGCGCCTGCAGGAAGGAGGAAGGAAACCACTCATTGAATGACAAACAACTTGCAAAACAAAAAGCACTTAAATGCAATAAAGTCTTCCTTTTCCAACAGGAAGAAGACATTTTCAACACATCCTGTGGTGATCAGCAGTTGGCTAAGAAACTAAAACAAGGCCCAGTCAGAAAGACAACTTTTACCTGTCTCAAAATGATAACCAAGCTTCTAATGTCATCCAAAGATAATGGTTTCTTTTGATCATAGAACTCTTCATTATCGACCATTGTGAGCATATACCTACAAGATAAGAGTTGTGTAGTAGTTATAATCTGCAGCCGAATTCAGAGAAACAATAAAAAAGAGATAGATATTTTCTTCCTCACTATTTAAGCAGGAAAGACAAGGAATAATTTTACATACTTGTATACAGGACAGAAAACTGATAGAGGTAGAACCCAACCAAGAGTATCTTCTGGTAAGTAGGAATTCTGGTCAGATAAAGATGGCCACTTCTGATTCTCATGGCATCTTTTTGTATAATTCCAGAGCATAGGCACAAGTTCAGTTCTGTAGGCTAATTTGGTCAAAATTCGCTCAATGGGTAAAACATTAAAAGCAACATGCAGAAAAGCGCAAATTGCACCAACAGCAGCCACGTCAGCACCACTTGGCACATCTTTACGTGAAGCATCAAGAAAAGAGGTATTCCTAAACAAGATAGTAACCTGTTCATGAAAAGGAAATTAGCATCAAGGAAGAGGTCAGGTGTCTGCCAAACTACATTAAGCAAGGAGAAGTCAGTGGGATAATCGAGAGCATACCAGCTGATGAAGAAAGACGGGATCCACAGCATTTGAAATCTGTTGTTCTAGTTCCCCACTTAAAACTTCTTTCTTAGATTCCTCATCCACATCCATGTCATCCTCATCTTGTGTTGAATCTATGGACTTAATTAAGTCATTAATCCTTGTACAAACTTTAGTGGACAATCAAAGACATGATGCTTTGATCAAATTGATTACACGTAATCAAAATGACAAGCACAATTTTTTACTTGTATAAATAAATAAATAAACAGCGAACTTATTGATACAAAGTTCAGTATCAGCTCTTCGCATGATGACACAAAACAAAAGATATGATGGTAGAAATTGGCAAAAACTTTCTCGTAGTTTTTTGTATGTATTACTGAATTGGTGGTCTACTGGACCCCAAATAGTTAAATAAACTAATAAAGTGTAAGCTTATATATCAATGCATAATATGGAACAAATTTTGAAAATAGAATCTCGAGCCCAAAATTCAACTTACTTTGAGTAGAAGATAATCTTAGAGGTGGCAATGCCTCCAACAGAAATGTAACAACAGTGGCAAAATCAACAGCCTGCAATACACAAGAAAACTTATTTGTAATTAGGATAAATAACAAGCATTGACATGAGAAGTAGGTCATAAACATAGTGGCAGCTCCTCGAGGTAACTTCTCTGTAACATTACACGCCAGTATGGGAGGTGCCATGACAATCCTCATAGATGCAACTACTATTTTTCCAAATTGAAGCCAACCAAGACAACTGAGATCTGAGAGGCACCTTCCCTGGACTAGCGGCCTCTCATAACATTATTAACAAAATGGTAAGTACGAAAGGATCTAGCTTTCACTGAAATCATTTCCTGCCAAGACATTTGCTACAGCTCTGATCCAAAATATCTACTGCAATATATTATTTGCCAGAAAGATCATGCATGAACTACTATCTTTAATGGGAAGAAATAAAAAGAAATTGTTACTTCATTACTAGTTTCTTTCAGTGAGAAAGAGAGGCAAAGAGTAAGTCATTCACGAAATTGACATGCCTGAAAAAAAACAATATTGCAAGAGAATGGCTCTCTTGTGTACAGACTTATGTATTTAGATAGATTCACAGCTGAGCTATATTAAATATTTTATTTACGCAAAAGAATGGAGGTAATTCTCAAATAAAACAGCAAAATACTTCCTCCGTTCCATTTTAATAGTTCAATTTAAAAAACATCGTGACGATGGGTCCACAAGTGGATAAGATTTACTAGGTCATCTGGAAAGGAAACAATGGCAGTGCAAGCTCCACCATCCATTGGAATCCTCAGCTCATTTTCTTTGCGCCTCCCTACCTACCTACCTCCCCCTTTCTTTCTGCAATGGCGGATTCAACCGTGTACAAGTTCCTCAAGCTGCCATTGGAGATCCCACCATGGACGCCAGTGGTGGTGACCCCAATCTTCCCCTACCTTTACTTCACCCGCAAGTTCTACACCTCCCAGGCCCTCAGTGGCCACCAAAATGACTACAAGAAGGAACAAGCCACCGCACATCGCACCGTTGCGGCGGCCCAGGCGGCACAGTTCCAGGTGGGTCCCCCAGCAGACTACTCGTAGCTGCAAGAACCGTTTCTGGAGATCCCCCAACACTACAGCTCATCCGCTGCTACCATGCCAGATCCTGACAATGGCTCTACTCTGACTGCTGAGGAAGAGCTTGACCTGTCTCTGCATCTGTAGGTTCTTCCTCACTGAGTTATCAGAAGCAGATTAGACTTTGGGGAAGGTGAAACACGACTCCTTTTTTAACTTTTGAGGGAGGGGAGAGGAGGGCAGTGGAGTTGCAGAATGGGGCTGTCCATGTATGCAGCCACTTAAATTGAGTAAAATTAGACTACTCATCCAGAACAATAAAATTTCACAGTAGGACTATTAAAATCAAACGGAGCAAGTACATATTATCTTCTTCCACTGCCTTTTTTCATGTGTCTTCTTGCCTTCTGCCTGAACTGCAAGACTTGCTTCATCGAGATATCATAACCAAGAAAGAAAGAGAATGCTCCTGTTACTAAGAATGACCAACAAATATCTCTATTGGGATGACATGACAAAATGATGACATTAAGACTTGCATTGCTTCCTTACCATATCAAATGAGCAATTTGGTTGAGTTAAAGCAATCACAGAAATTTCCAATATATTTCCAAGCAAGCAAGCATATCCCGTATATGCTTGTGATATATCAACAGGAAGAACATTAGACTGTCCTTTTAAGCACAACGCCATTTGGCATAAGTAGTGACCACTCAAACCCCTAGCAAAAACCTAAAAAGAAAAAAACAACTTCGGTTAAATGTATAACACCTTTTTAATCACCTCAGAATAAATGCTCACTTGCCAAACAAAAGCAAGTTGTTTTAACTGGAGTTATGAGTGAGCAGAAATAACCTCTCTTAAAAATTGAAAATGGCGCCACAAGAAAGGAACAGAAAGGATTTGACATGAGAAACTCAAGCGAGGATCAACATCTGAACAACGACAGGGATGCTGACCAACATGAGAAAACAATAGAGTAAGAACATGTTCCAGGGAACATATACTTCCAGGAGCACCTTCGATCCCCTCCCTATCCTGCATTACAAAATTCGAGCATACATAGTCACTGGCATGCCAATTATTTAGTCCAATATTTTATATGAAAATAACCAGAAATTTTCCAAACAAGAAATGGTTGCACAGAAGTATCTAAAACCAGCTGTTCCTATTCATGAAAACACATACTTTTGCAGTAAGAATAATGTCCCGCAATAGTCCAAATGCATTTCTCTTGACCAAATAGGAAACAAGCTTGCAAACCCAAGGAACCTTTGGATTAGATAATGACACAACCGCCTCTAGCAAGATCACTGATGTAGCAGTAGAAGAATCAGCTGATAACAAAAGTTCATCCTTCAACCAATCCCTATAATTCAACAGCATAAACATCAAATAGCTATCTTAGTCAGTCATATTCATATTCAAATGCAATGACTTGCCTAAGATTTCAGTATTTAGATAACAGTGTGCCTCCTACCTAAATGTGAAAAGATTACAGACTGAAAATCAATCTTTGCCCATCCCACATTTTAACTTGGAGGACTAAATTTACTACCTTGACATATGGCAATTGTTAAATAGCTCAACAATCTCCGTTGGGCCACTTTTATGTTTATAAGCAAGTCAAATGTGATAAATGTGCATATATTCTTACCGAATAAATGATGGAAACGGGTAACATATTTATATAAGTCAAATGCAAAAGGCTCTTATGTGCTAAGAAAATGGATGTCACATATTACCTGTTATGATAGACAGCCTGAAGACAAGCAAATGCAAGCCTTTTGAGTCTAATCTCCACAATGGTATGATTTGCATGATAGTCTTCTGCAGAGAAAAGTGCCAGAATATTCCCTGTGTACAACATGTTCCACTATTGTTATTTGGTTTTTTCTATGGTGGACATATTACAACTTTGTTGTTACAACAAAAAAAAAAGATAACTTTGTTAACACGGACTACCACCCAAACTATTATATTGCATGCTTCAGAAACTTATAAACAGAACTTCTAATGAACAAAATAAGTATTGTTCCGTACAAGTTAACTATCACCGTCAACTTCTGTGTTTTATATGGAACTTGGATATCAGATGGCATAGCAATGCGGATGTAGTGGGAACATCAGATTTGTAGTGCTATTCTCGCATGTAGTGATAATTTGAAAGCATTGCAGACAGGCCAACAAGCAATTTGTGTTTTATACGGAACTTGGATATCAGATGACATAGCCATGCGGATATAGTGGGAACATTAGATTTTTAGTGCTATTCCCGCATGTAGTGAGAATTTGAAAGCATTGCAGACAGGCCAACAAGCAATTTTAGATGCAGGAAACGAAGCTTCTACCAGACAATTAACTTGTAACTAACAACTGAAACTGTCTGTTGAAGCGTCATTTAAGTGGTAAAGACCAAAACTATAAGCTCGTAGCTTAACTAGTTCAAGAGGATCAGTGAATCGATATTTGCCAGATGTCAAATGCACAAGCATTAAAACAGGGTAGATAGAGAAGTAGAAATTTATGTGACGGGCTTTTGCAACTTACCACTAGACTGAACAAGCTTTCTAAGTAAACGGCAAATTTCGACAAGGAGAAGAAAATCGCCACTTTTCTGGACATCGAAGAAGAAGAGGAACTGTCGCAGGAAGTTGGCATCAGGACCGAAACAATTTCTGATCGGACACCAAAAATATTAACGTTTAATGCAGGGATTATAATCAAAGTCAATAGAAAGGGGAAATTTGCAATTTCCATAATGTAAATTAGACAGTAAACCTACTTGTCCACCCTTTCACAGCGGTTTCCAAACGTGGCACAGAACTGCTCCCTAACTTCACTTTTAGCAGTTTCTACTGCCTTCCTCCCTCTGAAGCACTTCTGTTAATTAGTCAAGTTTCATACTAGTAATCAGTCAAAGTTCCATACTTCTACATACGCAATACAATCATGGTTAAACATAAATTCAATTGTGTCTTCGTTTTGGTCGTGTTTTTGGTTTTAACGTAGACAAAGGATATGCGTCAATACTTGAGAAGGTGGAAAGGGAGAAACCTGGATCTTGAGTGCGGCGGATTTCTGCTGCCGCAAACCCGACCTCCGCCTCCGTTCGAGCCTCGTCTGCTCGAGAAGCTTCAGGCGATCCCTCTCTTTCAAACTCCGGCCGCCCAAATCCACTCTCTTCCGCGTGGACGCCTCCCCCGAGAAAAACATCTCCTTTTTTATGCGTCACCCTTTATTATTACCTGACGAATTCCTCCTTCTCCTCCAACCCTCCGATACCTCTGCAATTGCAAACCTCGCATGCAAACTTGCATTCCAAGTGAGTAGTAGCAGAGCGCCCACGATCAACGGTGGCCGAATTAGAAAGCCCTGGGACCTTGCGCGAAGAAGACCAACTTTTTTCCAACCCAACCGAAGGTAGCAAATTAGCAATCAGCAATTCTCCGCTAAAAGCAAGCCCACCCAACTCTAGCTGTTTTGATACAATTAGCTCAACACGAAGAGGATTCCGAAGCTGAGAAAGAGCACAAGAAGAAGGAAAGAAGAACTTGATGAGCAGTTGGTCAATCTTCTCTGAGTCTATTTCCTTCCATTTTCTCCACAACCAGGGGACACGGTCGAGGCTCTCGCGCTAGAAGAACGCCTTTTACTTCAATGGACTGAGACGGCAGTTTCTTCTTTGGTTTTTCCCCTTTTGGGCCACGACTGCGAGGAAGAAGGTCCCTTCCCTAGCTTCTAAAGGCTTGCTTTATTTCTGGGCCAATAATGCCACTGCCTCCGATCGCATGAGACCTTCGAAACTAGGGGCCCATATAAACTCTTTCTAAATTTTTGTTATTAGGGCCCATTGAATTCAGCTTATCTGTCCCCACCAAAAAAACAAAGAATTCTGTAAAATTGGCTTCTTTTGTCCACCATGGTCGATACAATTTGAGCCAATAAAATCTCATAAGATGTTGGACAAGGGCCCATATTTTACAATGGGCTCAACTTTTACGAGCCCACTAACTAGAAGTGAAAATTTTAATGGTTTGCATACCCATACTGCTATTCTTATAACTTACTATCTTATCTTATCTTATAAAAGTAAAAATAATGGAACCAACAATTTCAAGTGATTTCTCTACTGCAGCTGCAACACAGTCTAGAGCGTTGTACTTCCCCTAACCGTCAGATAATGGCAAGGGGCTTGTCTTATTAGATCATGGCCAGGGGCAACAACGCACTGCACTGCAGTGCAATCTAGACCGACTCTCTCTAAAATATTTATTACCCATCTATTCATTAGTAATCCTAATAAATACACCCTCCATGTAATGCAGCTTGTCTGCATTACAAAATGAGCGGTGACTCTAAGGCCCATATAAAAGAAAAAATAGTGTTGCTCTCCCTCTCCCCGTGATTTTAGTCTTGAGAAAGCGAATCGATCGAGTGTTGAATTCGATGAAGATTTACATATTGGAAGACTAATAGTATTATTAATTGATATGGCTGCTCTTCTCCGTAGATAGGGTTCCTAATAATGGTAATTAATAATAGCACAAATTGTCTAGTCCTATCAGCACATGCATTTTGCTTGTGCATTTTGACTAGTTAATTAACAAGAAAGAAAAGAAAAATTACTTGTCCTTGCATGTCAACGATTTGCAAAAGCTAGTTGAATTATGCTCTAGGAAAAAGTTTAAATTAGGCATTAATCATTTACTCATTGATCGGAGCTATGGCAGAACTAAAATAAAATAATAGATTTGAGCTAACATTTAAAAAACTGACCGTTTTAGTGATCTTGTTGAGTGAACCCGAACTAACTGAACAGGTCGTCCAAATTCACCCCAAAAGGCTAGGCTTGAGTTTAATCGGTCTGACCAAATAAGTTGGTTGGAATTTTAAAACATTGATTAATTGTAGGTTTTTTCTGTAATTGCATCTAATCAATCACGAGAATGAAACCCCAATAAAAGAACTATGCCCTCATGATACATGCCATATAGGTTCAATCAGCAGCCTAGATGAAATGCATGATACGTCGGTCTCAAGAGAGCAGGTGGTTTGGGTTATAAAAAAAAACAAATATTCCTTTCTCCAGCATGGAATTGGACGGAAATAATTGTACACCAATTCTGTGCACCAGATCATACATCGCGCTTTCGTCGGAATTTGGAAGTGGGACTCACTTGGCCCAACTAACCAACAAAAACCAAGACGTACATATGGTTTTGGCGTATTGATCATTTTCCTAATTAGGCATAGTCTCTCATAAGCAAAAAAAATTTGAAACACAATGACGAGTGAGCTTCTTACCTTAGTTCCTACATGAGCTTTATCAACTCATTCGAAATTTCGAACTGACCTATCATGAGAAATGATCACCAACTGGAGATAAAAAACAGGCATGCATGATGAAGTTTACTCCTCTGGAAGATTACCGCATCTTAATCAACAGTCCGTCCATCTCAAAATCTAGAAACCAAGAAATCTCGATGTGGTATTGTTGTAAAAGTCTTGTTTCCTAACTGCTATTTTCAGCCAACAGCCATTTAGTTACTGGACCATATTCTGTTGGATTAGGCTGATATGCCCATGGAGTGGTTATTTGGTTAAGGCCCATAGTGACGTGTGTCGATGCTGTTTTCGAAGTTTTTTTTTTATAGTTGCAGTTTTCAAGTTAGGATGAAAAGTGGGGACAGGAAAAATGACTGGTCTGAACTCGGTTGGTTCTTGAAAAGACAGATTTCCTATGCATGATGTGGATAGAAAAATTTGTGAAGATCAAGAATTTTGATTACAGTGGAGTTTATCCATTATGCATGGTAGTAGGTTCAAACTTCAAACTCTTCCTTGCACACCAACCTTTGCCTGTCTACCAAATTGGTCAACTCCGGAATAATTCCCGTCAGCTGTTTGGAGGAAAGGCAAAGTCCAAGAACACAGCGTATTTCAACTCAAGCACACCTTAAAATCGAGCAAGTGTCTTTTTTTTTATACGCAAACGAGCAAGTGTCTTGTTTCTTCTGATACATAAACGAGCAAGTGTCTTAATTTGACTTGTGGCTGTGGATTTTTTATGAAGAAGCTTCTCTACAATATACTTGTCTTCTTGTCACGGCCCGTATTTTAAAAACTATTTTTAAACTAGAGTAGTAGCGGAAAATCAAAGGATTACTCCTCTATGCGATAAATCATGAGTTGAAAAATTTTCGACTAAGCATCAAGGCCGTGATAATTGGGGTTCACAAATATGGATATAAACCATATATACATATAGTATTACAAGATGCAAAGTCAATTAAGTCAATGCAAGTCCTCTAAGTGCAAGTCTGTATTCCAACTCAAAATATACTAGAAAATAGCTGGCGCTCACGCCTTATTATAAGGTTTAGAATAAACCAGGAGAAGATATGCTAAGCAGCTATCTAAACGCCCTCACTACCAAGCTCCAAATTCTCAAGTGCATGTGAAGTCCTCCACAGCAGCACCTACATCACACAAGGATGCTGAGTATAAAAATACTCAGTAGGATACCATAACACAATCATCAACATTATAATAAATCAGGATTTACATTAACATATTATGCATCCTATTACAGGATTCTATTTTAATCTTTCAACCAAAGATTTTTATTGCTTCCCAAGTTCAAGTTCAATAATTAAGTCTTTTTCCCATATAGACAGACTCACTGAATATCATACCTACATGACAGACAGCACGAAAATACCGTGACTATCACTCCGGTTAATACCGGTAATCACGGCACGCCCTGAATGCCTCAAGGGTGACTACCTCTCCCATTCCTTGCCATAGAAGGTATGACCGTTGGAAGGGTTGGCTCCACATCAGCTCCTGGCTCGATGTGGGTCCGGAGAACGCAGCCTTCCAGGATGTTAGCGCCTCCAATGTGCACAGTAATCCACCTGGCAACCACGGCTCAGGATGAGTGCAGAGCTTCCATCTAGGGAAGATGCAAAACTCTCTCTAAAATCCATAGAGAAGAGGTAACAGCTTAAGCATGGCCAATAGAATAAGTAATATTCTCTCTAAAATCCATAGAAAGATGTAAACATGAGCCAAAATAATATATAAATACTCTCTCTAAAATCAATAGAAAGATACAACAGCTTAAGCTTGACCAATAGAAGTTGGTCCTCATCATGTACTATAACACAGAGCTTCCACCAATGGGAAGATGTGAATGCTTTCTAAAATCTATAGAGAAGATACACCAGTCGGAAGATGCAACACCATCCCAGCTATACCTTGTGATCCTTAACAGGTATCACGTATCACTAGTATGAACCCTTCTTAGAGTTATGGCATATAATTCACAACTGCTGGCTCAATAGCTCAGCAGATAGTCTGACCTTTGACTTAATAGTCGTTCGGTAGCATGATCGGAAGTCACTCACACTCGTACACTGACTCTCAATCTTAAGGGCATTTTAGTCTTTATCTTGATTAGGTTCTTCTCAACCCTCAAGCTTAGCCCTCAAGTCATCATTTTATTATCTTTCATAAAATGATTAAATCTTTAAACCAACTAGGTTCATTAGTCAGGTTTTTCTTATCATTTAAGTCCTCAGCTATCAGTAAGTATAAAAAGAAGGACAATTGCTCTTAATATAGTAACATCAAATACATAAAGCTAATACGCCAATTAGGGCTTGAAATCATTTATCAAATAACCCAAAACCAATAAAATGAGCATATGTACCTTACTGGCTCTGTATGTACCATACTGCATTGAGTTACACATAAAGTCAGGTTCCACCGTCAGTTGTAGGCAGTTTTAACTATCGGTTGATGTCCACCGACAGTTCAAAACTAAACTGATTTGCGAACCGAGTCTATTTAGTGAACCGGGTTCGGTCTGAATATGAACCGGGTTCGGTTTATAAGTGAATCGGGTTTGGCCTGACTCTAAATCGAACCGGGTTCGGTCTGAGGGTGAACCAATTTATTTACTGGACTGGGTTTGGTCTGATAATTGATCGGCCCGGTCCGGCTTGCCATTAGACCAAACCGGTCGTCTTCCTCAGAAAGACGACCAGTTGGTCGCCCTTTGGCTGCACCGGCCACGACTACAGCCGTCGTCGCATTGCCATCGACCAGCCGGCGCCACCCTCCCTTTTCCTCCTCTCCTTCATTGGCTGTTTGCCCGTGGTCTGGGCAGATTTGGAGGTAAGATCGGGTCTGGCAGCATGCTTTTTCTTCCTTCACTGCGGCTGGCGGCCTGGCGGAGGTCGAGTCGACCCCCGATGACCCGCCATCGGCCCCTACCTCCTCCTTCGACGTCCCTGTCACCTCCATAGACGAAGAACCCAAAAAAATCAAAATTTGACGAGAGAGGTATGGGATCCTTCCTTGCATGCCGTCGAGTCGCCGTCCACCGGAGGTTGTTGAGGTCGTCGAGTGATCGTTTAAATATAAAACCCTTGCAAGTGCACAAGGCAATTGTACTACAGTGAGTATGGAAAGGGTTGTCGAACCTCAGGGACGGATTAATATTCTACCAAATTCAAGAGAAAAGTAGCAGTTTTTAATTAATCTAGAGAAAAGCAATGAACTTTAATTAAACTAAGCTGAGATTAATCAATAGGAGAAGTACCAAGGCTTTGAATCCACCACAATAGACTAGTGTATCGTCTCTCTCTCTCTTTTGAATTCAGATTTCCAGTTGGCTAGTGTATTCCTCTCGGACATACACTTGTCAATTCAAATTATAGTGCCCTCCTCTCGGATGTAACACATAAATCTATTAAAACATGGAACTGTGATCTATCTCTCTCGAGTATAAACCAATGAGACTTTATTAATATGTAACACTTCAGAGCCCTTACGTTCCTCTCGGACACGCCAGTGCTCTTTCAGATTGAAATCCACAAAGATCCACTCTTGTCTCTCTCGAGTACAAAGAATAAACTCTAATGAATTAACTTTTATTGCATAACAAAGATTCATACACCAACTAGAATAAAAACATAATATGAGAGAAAGAAACAATACAACCAATCAGTTGGGTTTCATCTACGCCTTGGAAGAGAGTCTAGCTAAGCATGGGAAGAGAATCCATCAACAAGTTCTTCATCTTCTTCTTCTTCTTCTTCCTTTGCTCTAGCCTCCAAGGACTCCAAAAGAACTCAAAACTCTATTCTTGCATACCCCATACGTTCTCCCTTAAGGCATATATATAGGGGTGAAGGAAAGCCCTCAAATCCCCTTCCAAATCCGAGTCAAAATAGGGTTAAATTGCGTTTTCCGTATGCACCGATCGATCGCCCGTATAGAACGATCGATCGCCCTGCGAACGATGCCGAACGAAGCCGTTTTCCTTTGTTAATTGCTTCCGATCGATCGTATGGCGAACGATGCTGGACGAAGCCGATCGATCGTTTTTACTGTCTTCGCAAGTCCAAAAATTCCAGTAGATACGATCGATCGTTTTGGTGTCCGATCGATCGTTTTCTCCAATGTAGTGTTTTCACGCGGAAGACGCGATCGATCGCGTAAGGATGCGGTCGATCGTTTTTACTGTCCGGAATCTTCAAATGACTATAACTTTTTGTGCTCCAAACTCCGAATTGCGCGTGGTTGGTGGCGTTGGAAAGCTGACATCTTGAACATTAACATGAGACTTGAATCAGTCCAATCCGACATTTGTACGCGGAGTTATGATAATTTGACCATTGAAGTCCGTTTTCGCCATATTTTTGCATCTTTGCTCTCATTTCCTACAAAAACCAAAAACTATATTAAAGTAGTAGTTATTCTAACCAAACACTAGCATAAATATAAGTTTAGGAGATAATAAAATGCATATTTCATGTATAGATCATCGAGCTCGCCGGAGAGTCGTCGTCTGCCGGAGGTTGTTGAGATCGTCCAGCTCGCCAGAGAGTTGCCGTCGCCGTCGCCGCTCGAGGACACTCTCCCCTGGCTCCCCTTCTACTTCTCTCTTAAACCAATCGCCAGCTTCGTGGAGGTCGCCAGAGATATACGAATGTTGCTGAGGATCTCCTCAGCTCTTGCCTCCTTGTGGGTCACAGTCACGGCGTCCGACTGCAGGTAGGGGACGCAGGTGAGCACCCACCCCTCCTCTAACTGCTCATCATCGATGCTCTGCTCCTCCATCTGGTCGAGGGTGAAGACACACTTCTCAACTTCGAAAAACTCTCGATGCAAACCCAAAATTTATCCATCCTCTTCACGTCTCTTGTTTTCTATTATGTAGCTGTGAGAATCGACGTAGTGATTTTCTACAACTAGGCACCATCAGCTTGATTATTAGCGACTCAGAATTTGTCGGGCCTTTTTTTTTTGTTGTTTTATTGGATATTTAGTCAATCTAGCTTTGATTTTATGGCGTGTGCGCCACGATGTACCATCAACTGCACAGACGCCATCAAATGAATATCTATTGTTTAGTCGAGTCAGTCGGCAAAGGAATGAATGACTTGTTATTCTGTCTCCTTAGTGCTGTAACCAGACCAAGACATAAAAACGAGGTTCTATGAAAATTAGGCTACTGTTGTTCTTTCGAGATGCAAGATGGAGAAGCTTGAATAAATGATGATTGTTTGATATGAAGGACAACAACACGAGTTATGGAAATGGAGGAAAGAATAAACCGTGATGCGCGTGGGAGATAATATATGTCACCAAAGAGTTGTGTGTTTCCAAAAAGGACTGCAGCCTTTAGGCAAAGCTTCCTTTTAGCTGGACTTCTAGGTTGTACTACGGGCTCAATTAACAAACATGGTGAGAAAGAGACAATACCGCCTTATAGATGGTCACTCATGTTCTTCTTTTTCTTTCCTCTTTTGTTTTTTTTTTTGCCCATTTGAAGGTTCTGATGATCCTTTATTTAGCAAAAAGGAAAGACACAAATAACCGAGCTCTCGCAACTTCCAAGAGGAACTTATGCCAAAAAAAATGAAAGACTCCCACGAGGAACCTTTTCTCTGCATGGGTGTGGATAGTTGCATGTGGATGGAAGCAGCTGAACTTAGTTATATGATTTACCTGTGAAAGCCTGAATATACTCTCCGATACACAAAACCAAACAAAAAATTGATGCAAGTTGCGAGAACAGAACATACGAGTCTACGTTATTGTCAACCCCCCCCCCCCCCCCCCCCCCACCAAAAATTAAACATTGTCAGCTGCAAGTCCAGTTCCACAAATCGACGAGGGTGCTTTAGAAGAACTTGGAGTGGGATTCTATGGACTACTTCAGGTTTGGAGGTCATGAACAGAAGCAGATGCGCGTTACGGTCTCATCTTCCTGTGCTAGCTAGAAAATTTAAACACGGTAACTTTGCTTTCCACGTTGCTAAGTGCTAATTACCTGTTACCCAATTGTGGAATTCATTCTGAAAGTAACATTAGAAAAAGGAAAAGCAGTTGATTCTCTCTCAATTCCTTGACCTCACAATTATCTTATAATAGAATTGATGTTCCATTTCTATTCTATTCTTTTGTTTTTGTTACCTTACATATATATATGGGAAAAGTTTATATGAGATCGTTCTCATACAAGGAGCATGAGGCCAATCTTTATTGCCGTTAGATTCCCATCGGAGGGCGGATATCAAATCAATGGGTAGGTGAGTG
Source organism: Houttuynia cordata (assembly GCA_039654745.1). NCBI lineage: Eukaryota > Viridiplantae > Streptophyta > Magnoliopsida > Piperales > Saururaceae > Houttuynia > Houttuynia cordata. Next base: position 28,695,765 of record CM077503.1, read on the forward strand.
TGTCACATCAAAGAGTGGGTGAGATCATTATGGATATTTATAGCCGTCAGATCAAGACCCAACGGCTACAATTCAAAGTGGCCTCATATAAGCAATATGAGAGCGATCTCATTTAAACTTTTCCCTATATATATATATATATATATAAAACATTCACGGTCATCATCTCAATCCTCTTTTACATCACCTCCTCGTCATCCACTCTTCCACACGTGCACAGCCCTGCACTCTTATGGCAAAGTAAGTCATGTAATGCTGAACCCGTATTTTTTGAATGCATATAGGCCTCATTGGACGGAGGGACAGATAGAGATGTTAAGGATCTGATGACCACGATGGTTCCACGTTGCCAGAATGAGATCCATGAAGCACTGTTAAGAGCGATGACTTGGCCCGAAACTGAGGCCTCCTACTTGTCTACAATGCAACCTAGGATGGTTAATAATTAGCACCGATGAATGAGATCTCCCCACGTAGTAAAAGTTACTACTTACGGATTGGTTTGGTCCCATCACGAACACTTTGGTGAACGAGAACTGGAGTAGGCCGCCAGGAGCCAGCTCATGGTTTCACCACCCCAACATTCCAGTGGACCTGCCTGCCTTGAATATATTTTGAATATGAAAGCAAACAGTCAGATGGAACTCTTTCCTATCACCGCACGTTGGGCCCACAGTTGAGTCTTTAACTTTTAGCGGCATGACAACATATACGATGTGAGAGATAGGAGTTCAAGGCATGACAAATGTCCTAAACTAAAAGAAAGAATTAATGGAAGAAAAGAAGGGGGGGCCTTTTACTGTTCGGGCTATGGCTGATGAAGAGTACCCACACCCACAAACATCCATGGATTAATTAAATTAAATAGCAACCATATCATTATTGCACTTGAGTAGGTGCTCCCACTAACTATTAATTAAAGAAAAAGTGAGAAACGGCCAAACCGAGCTTTGCATTATAATAGAGTTAGAGCAGTACAATTATTGAATGGGCTAGACCAGCACAACCACGCAACGTTTACCTTTGTATCTGAATTTTTTTCAAGTACTTCGAAGAACAAAGAATCTAGCCATCGTGCATTGAGAATATACAAATACAAATGCTCGTGTTCCTCGGGAATGCACGTCCGGCGTTTGTACTCCTGCAGCCCAACATGTTGGCCTCGTCTACTCATTGCAAATGAAGCAAAGTAAACGGGAAAGCAAGCGTCTATAGAATTTGATCTCAACATTTCCTGGGTTCATTTGGCAGCTGTACGCATAAGAAGGAACCTAGCTCTTCATATGTCTATTTACTTTATTTGAACCTTAATTTGTTCATTTGAAACTGGGGCTGAGACTGAATGAGTATGCCAAGCATATGGACTATGGAGCAAGACCGAGATAAAGTCAGATCGAATATGTATAATGAAAGAAAGAAAAAAGGCAGGAGTAGAATGGTGTTGTGTTTGGGTCAAACACGCTTCAGAGAAGGGAGAAGAAGAAGAGTTGGAAAATAGAATAAAATATGAAAAACGTTCGGGTTAAGTGTGGAAACAATAAAATCCTTGAAACCAGACACCGCCCATGGAAATGAGAGCGAGGTCCCTGAATACCTGGGCCTTTTACCATTGATGCAGCAAAGCCACCCATAAGTTGTCTTCGAGCGACGGTTTTCCACTCATCCAAACAGTGACTGGATACTACATACAGTGCGTCCAGTCTCATACATTTTCCAACCAGAATAACTTGGTATACATTCAGATGATTTTTTTTTTTTGCGTTTTCAAAAAAGAAATGATTGTTTTGGGCAAAATATATTTAACTGAAATTACTGATGCTGGTGACCCACCTATTAGTTTAACAAAGTAATCAAAACCAGAGTCCGGAAGCACAATCTATAACCGAAACAAACAAGCTGGAAGACGATGTATACACATGTCATAAAAGAAACACGTTTAATATGAGAATTCGCATTAGTAACTAATCTTTTTTGGATGTTTTCGGTTTCAGACAACTAACCATAATATTACTTGTGATAACAGCGACTTGGACCCAACAGCCAAAAGGAACCCAGCACTAACCACAAGAGATGATGCAGCCGGTATTTGAGTTCCGCAAGAATGGAACTGCTTGTGGTGCTAAGACACACGTGTCCGGGATTCATTTATTGGGTTCATTGGTTTGGCTATCGCCCTACCAGTCTCCTTTTAGGGAGTATGCTGCTCAGTCCTCATGGCTTCTAAATTCTAATATACATTCCTTAAAAAAAAACAGAACAAGCTGGTTTTCTTCTTCCCCGATTCAGAAAAACCTTTGCACATAACGGACTGTTTCTTATTTGTGGTGCATTCCATAAGACACTGACATGCTTCATATATGAATGAAAAGCCATGGGAGCTTATGCTGCTGCATTTATGGCCAATCTCTCTCTGTTACTAATTTTATCAAAGGATAAGTTTGGCACGTCTGAATGCCTTCCACTTGTTGCTAGCTGTGACAACTCCGTGTTCATAAAAGGAAATATGAAAAGCAATGAAGAATAGACTATAAAAGCTTTTGCACCTCAAAAATTGCAGACTGCTCCCAAGCCACACATGCTTGCTAAAGACGACATAACCAAATGGCCACTGTGAATCTGTGCAGACCGAGGGGGAGCAAGTCAAGACGATAATCTTCTATATGAGAACTACAGTTAACTACTCCGTTAGTGGTTTTGTACGTAGTTTCCCCAGTGCGTTAAAGCAGCCTGTTTATGGGAGGAATAACCATTTATTCAATGGTGCCAAACTTTCCTATGTTCAAGGTTATCATGTACAAGCAATGAAGCAACTGAGGATGCTTTAGTTTCGGTGTTTGTAAATTGTAACTAGTGGTACAGCTTTGCATGCTCCTATGGGTCATGGCATGCCAATATGCCACTATCAAATGCGTAGGTTAATAGGATAGGCATAAATAGTCCCAAAGTCTATGCGTCTGATCAGTCGTGACCCTTGTGTTTTATTTTGATTCGATAAAAATAAGCCATCCGGTTGGGGAAAAGCACTGCACGAACTAGCATACAAAACTAACAAAGTAAAAACGCAGTGGCCCGCCCAAATTCATGAACGCAATGGCATGACTCCGCGTTTACTTGAAATGAGTCATCTTATTGCCTTCTCTTCCGACCGATCGAGAAGGTAGATTCGTTACGTAAGACAGAACATAAGAGACGTACCAGATCCGTGGAGACGATTTCGTACGATTAAGAGGAGTCACGTTCCTGTCGCTTATTTGTTGTTGAAGGCGTGACGTTGCACGTGGTTTTTGTATATTCTCCGCCATGGTGTTTTCCAGTCGTCGTCTTTTTCTTTTCTGGGGAGTGTTTCTTTTTCTATGTGCTCCAATATATTATATTGATAACAAAGTATTGCTCTGGGACTCTGATTACCTGTTCTGATGATACTACAAAGAACTTTAATTTATCATCCTATTGAACCCGTTTCCACTCGTGAGGAATATAAAGCAGAGGTAAAATGCAAATCATATGTGCGTGTCGGGCACTAACGAACCAAACATGTAAATCGTATGTGATATCTGGTGCATATTTATTAGTTATTTTCGGATACTGTATACGAGTGTACAAATTACCAACAAAAAAAAGATACGAGTGTATAAGTAGAGGCTTGACTCGGGATTTGAATATGCCCACGTACGTAGGGCCCGGCCTATATAGGGTCCACGAATGGTAAAATACATGAATCCTAGGACCTCTTTTTGTAATAAAGACTTGTAGGTGCTTGCCGCCAAGAGACCCGCGTTTAAATGGTCCACATAGAAACGGACAAAACCCAGTTCAAAGTTTATGTTCAATTAAAAATGCGAACTAATATGCTAAAGAAGTGAAGAAAAGCGATATAAACGATCACAGCCGGAAAAGAGAAAAGGAAATTCAAGAGAATATCGTGAGGTCGGACTTTGGAGTCGACCAGCAGGATGAAAGAAAGTCTTATAGCAAAAAAAGAAGAAGGAAGAAAGTCAAACGTGACACTCATCTCTCCGGCTCAAAAGCAGTCGTTCAAGGAATGAGACACGGCTTGTTTTAGTTTATAGATCTCGCGTTTCGGCGGGTTGGCGCACATGCCTCTTTGTTCATTTTCTTCTCTTCAGTTTTCCTATATATTAGTCATCCATCTATCTCCCCCCTCCTCGTGTCAATCTATTATCCATAAGACCATACGTACCCACTTACCTTTTGCTGATTTTTCTTCCTGTCCGCTCAGGACGAGCTAGCTCCTCCAGCTATGGATGGCAGAGGTCGAGGTTTCAGTAGTTCAGCTAGCCAGCCAGAAGGTGAGATGGATTTGAAGAGAGGACCCTGGACCATGGAGGAGGATCTAATCCTCATGAATTATATTGCAAACCACGGAGAAGGTCGCTGGAACGCTCTTGCTCGTTGTGCAGGTACTACTACTATTCCCACCCACGTGAGGCCCAACTCCGAGAGCTCGTAAATGTCATGTACGGAGCTTTTGATTGTAAAACTTTTCAAAAAATATTTCGTGCTGCATGCTTTACCTATAACATGGAATTTTTCTCCAATTATCAAAGAAGGTAGAAGTATAGTGGGAGTGTTTTTAGAATTTATTTCTTCCCTTATTTATGGGTTTTGAAAGAGGCGGATTCCCAGATTTACTTTTGCAAGACGAATACTCTAATCTTGTTTTTCCCAGATCTACTCTTGTTTTTCTATCTTTCCCCTAATGTGGCTTTACTTCTTTTATGATAAACAAAGAGCAAGTTGCTCGTGCACAGAACATTGATCATATATTTCTTATGAAAGCGTCTGGGATAATCATATCCCACTAGAAAACAGTGGTACAAGTTGCACAGAAATAGATAAGAGAGCGTGTTCACATCAAAAAAGAAAAAAGATAGTGTTTGTTTTGATTTCCTTGGAAATTGTACTACTGGTGGACATGATTCATGAAGAACGAAATTAGAGTACGACTCATAAACCGTACAGTTAAATTTACCCTCAATCTTATCTGCCGTCTCATGATCGATATTTTACTACTGGTGGACATAATTCATGAAGAACGAAATTAGAGTAGTACGAGTGTACGACTCATAAACCGTACAGTTAAATTTACCATCAATCTTATCTGCCCTCTCATGATCGATATCGATGGTCGTCCTCTTCGAAATCGGATGGTTTGTAACACTGGACTGACTCACATGCATTTGTCGACATTCAAAAAAACAGGTCTGAAGCGGACGGGGAAAAGCTGCCGCCTGAGATGGCTCAATTATCTCCGCCCAGACGTCCGACGCGGTAACATCACTCCCGAGGAACAGCTCTTGATCCTAGAACTCCATTCCCACTGGGGCAACCGGTGCGTACATCAAAGCTATTTGGAAGATGGAAATATTCCCGTTATTTAACTTAGAGCTTCCTAGTTAAGATGATTAATGTTTATTACTTTCACTAAAATCGTGCAAAATTCGCTTGGATGTTCGATCAGGTGGTCCAAGATCGCGCAGCATCTACCTGGGAGAACTGACAACGAGATCAAGAACTACTGGCGGACGAGAGTACAGAAGCAGGCCAAGCAGCTGCGGTGCGACGTGAATAGCAAGCAGTTCAAGGACGCCATGCGATACGTCTGGATGCCTCGCCTCTTTGAACGAATCCGGGCCTCCAACCCCAACGCTACCTCTTGTTTCACTGCCAATATGATCGAAGCGCCGGCCCCGGGACAGCCCAGCTACGGATCTGAGGTCCTGCACTTTAGCCACAGCTACGCTACACCGGAGAACTCGAGCAGCAACGCCACCGTCCAGGCGGTGTCGCCGCAGGAGTCTGATTTGATTGATTACGAGCAAGTTGAAATTAGAGGGACCAGCTATACGTGTGGTGGCGAGTTTAACCAGCCTGATGATCGTCGTGTTCATGTCCGAGCGGAGTCGTTCACCAGCCCAGCAGCCGCCAGCTACGATGAGTCAACCGGTTTGGACTACCGGGCGGAGGAGGCGAGCGAGCCATTGGCATTGTGCGGGGAGGCTTGTGCAGGGGATTATGCGTGGAGTCCTGATGATAGTTGGTTTTGGCGGCAGCAGCTCTCTGATGGGTTTTAGAAGTTAGGATGTCGAAATACTGAAGTAAGCAAGAAAGGAAATCAAATCAAATTCAAAGATGAAAGTAGAGATTCATTAATGTGAAAATACAATTTCTCTGGATAAAATTATTTTTTTCAATATTGTCATATTGCTTCTTCTAGTGTGCAAATTGGTTTTGTATTTCAATTATCTAATTGACGTGTACAGATGACATTGAAAATCATATATGAAGCAATTAGTTCTTCCGAAGCTATAAACATCCTTTTTCAAATGGAGCTATTAATGTGGACAGAAAGTAGTACTTCTTAAGGGGAAATTTTTTCGCTAATAAAAACTTTCTTTTTTTCAGTAAAAAAATTGTTCAAACTTTCAGTTCATCAAAAGTAATATTTACTCTCAAAGTTTAGTAAAAACTTTAGTTCCTAATGCTGTTCATATGGAAATTGGCATATACAAGCTATAGTCCCTCACAATGTACAAGTTACCGATTTGCGAGTAACAAAAATGTGAAAAATCGACGATTTATTTATAATTAGAAAAAATGATTTCAAGTCAACGGATTGAATCTATAAAAAAATTATAAATTGAAATATTCATGTAAAACACTAAGTCAATATTTAATGGCTCCTAGCTGAGTTATGCTAGCCTATGTAATCAAACAATTTATATAGATAGAGATAAAACAAATTGCCGAGAAACCTCAATTAGTTTCACCTTTTCCAAGATTTATAATAGATTGTTGTGGGGCAGTTGAGACCATGGAATGCCGGCTCGCCGATATATCGGTATCGGGCCCCACCCGATACACCGATACGAGTCAGTATCGTTTTTTCAAAAAATTCAAAATATCGACGATATATCGGTTTCAGACCGATATATTTTCATTTTAAAAGAAAAAATTGAAAACTAAAAATTGAATTTTTTAAAAAAAAAAAAGGAAAAAAGACAATTTTTCCTGTTTGTTTCCCATCATAATATGCATTTTTATGCATATTTTGAAATTTATACTTTGTCTAAATTAGTATAACTCATTTTAGAAGTTAGATTGTGAAAATATATGGTAAAAACTAGTTTTCGACCACTGATATTTTTTTACACAATATCTCCCATATTTCGTCTCTTTGGTCGACCGATATTTTACCGATATCCGATACGGCATTCCATGGTCGAGACTCAAGAGAAGAACTTGGGGTACGTCCACGTAGGTCGTAGTGGTCCCCTCCCTTACCTTATTGCCATGGTTGTGGCAACTGGCATTGGGAGCTTTTGTCTACAAGTGATTACCTTGCTTTCTACTACTCCCTACATCCCATATTAATAGCAACATTTGCAAAAAATTATGAGTATCCCATATTAGTTGCAACTTTTTGCTCAATTTAATTGATTTGGTGCTTAAAAGAGCATCTCACAAGCTTCTTACAACTCATTTGCCAGCTTTTCCAGTCTCTTAAACTGGCACGAGCTTGTCAACTGCTCTTTTAAAGCACTCAGCCATGTTCTTACCGTTCCCTTAGTTATGGGTGCCACCATTCAATAATTTTTTTACAAATGGACTTATCAGTATGTGACGAAGTTTTAGGGTTCTAAGGGTCTTATAATACCTTAGGGGTTTCATTTGTTTAAATATGGTATTTGAAGTGATTTCGTTTTGCATAAGAAAGTTGTTCTAGTCTTCTAGAGCTAGCATGTTGGAGTTTTAAGAGCTGTCTCATAACTCAGTTCGAAATTCGGTTTTCGAGCCTTGTTTGGTTGTATCTTTACACTCTAGGTAAAAAAAATTGATCTATTAGAATATTCTACGGCAATGAGTTAACTTTTTAGAAGGGTGTTAAATTATTGGTTGAGGGTGAGCAGGATTTTGAAGAAGTTAATTGGATGAAATCAAGAAAATGTAGAGTGAATGATGAAAAATTTGAGACGAAAGGGTCAAAGGGAGGAGACTAAGGATTTGAGTGGAGTTCATCCATACCTTTAAGTTCTTAATTTTACATTCATGAAAAGGAGGTACACCCATTAATCCAAAAGAAAAGAAAAGGAGGTACACGACCATGTCCATTGGATGACAAGTTAGAACTAATTTTCACTCAGATCTGGTTCCTCATACCTGTGTAGTGAAAGAACTCAATAAGTAAGAACTAATTCTAGTTGCTGAGGTATGTACTCACTCTGTCCAATGAAGCATGTCTGCATTTGAACAAAGACGGTTCGCGCTCTCTTAAGAGTAATTGACGTAACCCAGTTTCAAATGCGGGGCTTCATTGAACGGGGGGACTATGACAAGAAACAATAGAAAAATACAAAGGACCTAAATGGGTCGACCACCTCACTAGAATGGGCCCATAGTGTAGCAAGTTTTTCAGACGAAGAGCCTACTGACTACTGAGCATGGTTCTGTCTTGGCATAATAAGAGTACGATGCATCATACTCGTAATCTTGCGACTTAATAAAACGGGCTTTACACTTGGTTAAACCGCTTGCCATTCGACTTGAGGAGCCGGCATCTTCTTGAATGCATTGTTTATCAGCTAACTCCCTCTGTTCCACGCTAACAGTCCTATTTGGTTTTCTAGAATGAACTGATATAACCACATATGACAACTAATGTGGTATAGGGAGAGTAAGACTTAAGATAAAGCTCAAAGAACGACATGGGTTGTTACTTGAATGAGGAAAGGGGGTTTAATGCTCTTTCAGCTCCTCGGCAGGATGACATGAGACAACCATGACGGCATTTTTTTTCCCTCACAGTGAACTCGAATTATGGCTACTGTACGATCAAAATCTACCAATAGGCCCAATTTGGCAGGCATCTTTCCAGACAAATAAGTGGCCATGCTGCTACTATATATATGCACGTAGCTCGCCAGTCCCACTATCACATAACTAAAATGCCCATTAAGGCCAAATGCAGCAGTCAGCGAGTCTCCAGGTCTGATTATCTTCTTTCCTAGTAGCTGTTCCATGATCTATGTCAGAGACGGAATATGCTTGCAAGCTCTGAATCGGCCTTTCTTGGACCTGCGCGTGAGCGTCCTTCTTGCTACTCATGCAGTATTCCACTTCCACTGGAGGGAGGTCTGTGCTGCACCTCACCAGAGCGCCAATGAACAATATAATTGAGGCCATTCTGCATGTAGAACATCCAGAGAAGATCTATCTCTACGGAGCTGTAACGTATTGATGTTATTATAGCACTACTGGAGAAAGTTGGCGTGTTTTAGAAGAATTTCAGCTCTTTCATGCTGGTTGCACGCATTGTTTTCTCCTATCCTCTTTGCGTCTTTCGTTGGGTGTGTGCGTGCGAGATATGCTATTGAAGATGAAAACTCCTCGTGCAATGTTTCCTAATAATAATTCTTGGAAATGGTTGGTGGTCTAACTCTCTATGTCCAAGTCAACAATAGTTGAGCTATGTTGAGTAGGAGTGCTATTCTGTGAAAAATATCGACTTTAGTCTCTACTCGATCTCTGGAGAATGCTCCAGCTTCCCCCATACACACCTTGGACGAGTTATAGTATAGTAGTTTGAGTGGCGCTTTTATAGTTCTAGAAAGTATATGCAGCAGTTTTCTACCTAGTTGTTACTAGAAAGATTTTAATTAAGTTGTGTATGCAGCAAAAGATTGCTTTGTTTACTGGAGCACACCTGTTGCATATGTGCCGTTGATCTTGCTGATCGACTGCTCCTATTAAGTGGAGATATCCTGGAGGATGTAAGTGGGAGAATAAAAAACTCTTCCTGCTATCACACGCCCCTCATGGGTCAGGCATGTTTGTATGATACCATAGTTTTTTGAAAAAGTTGTATGAGGAATAATAATTTATTTCCCATACTCCTTGTTTTATTTTATTTTTAATTAATAAGGCTTATCCAAGTGCTTAGTACCCAAATAGCTAGAAAGGGCAGGGGCACATACAAGGCCGACACCTCACCAATCAGGCCAATGTTGGGGGCTCGAACTCAGGACGCCCAGCGTGGTCTTGGCATCCCACCAATACCCCATTTGTTCATGGTTGATACTTCTGCTAGAATGATTAAACGGGAAAACTAGTAACGATATATGCTATCTTAGTCGACATATTGAGCGCATATTATTACTAATTCCGATAACTGATTCACGTAGCTGCTTTATAGAGTTTGACCACAGTCAATCATTGAATTGATATCACAATTACATCAAAATCGAGTTACACGGAAATTAAGTACAAATCATTCTTATAACTTGACTACAATGAATTAATGGCTTTTAGTGATGATATTCCCAGCACGCTACGTAGGTTGTTGATATGGAAACTGTATACATTGATATATACATACAGAAAATATTCTTTAATTTTAGACCCTTCATCAAGAGCCAGCTTTGAAGAGTTGGAGGCGACTCTCTCCGAGGGTTCGGGCATATGTTGTCTTCTTGTACTCAGCCCAGGTGAAGGGTCGGTAGAGTGGGGGATTTTGTTGGGAGACCATCTCCGACAGTGGCGAGATTCTTGCTTGGAGAGGGGGAGCAGCAAAATATATCATGGACATCCTCGACGTGCGCGAGTTGGCCATGGCTCTATGTCGGACGCTCACGAGCCTTCCATTCGTCATAGCCTAGAAAAAGAAAAGGTAGCGAAGTACAAAACCGGTTAGACATTCATACCATGTAGATGGATTACTGGTACTACCCACATGCAATGATCAGAAGCTAGATAAGGGGTATATAATAGATTCTTCCATTTCCAAACTGGCAGTCTTTATAATTGATCCGAATCCATTTTGCTTGGACCACGTTTAGCGAACGCGGTCTAGAGGAATAGGAACAATTAATGTGAGGGGAAGAAGAAGGACGTGCAAGATTGTGAAGTTAAAAGGCAATAGGCGTGTGGGACTACTGACCTGCAAGGCATCCCCAACGTTGACGCAGAAGGCCGAGGGGTCGGGGGGGACGGGGACCCAGACACCATCCTCGGGAGAGATCTGCAATCCGCCGACTCCATTGGAACGGAGGAGGGTGAGGAGCTGGGGGTCGGAGTGCTCGCCGAATCCGATGCGTTGGGACATGTCCCTCTCTAATTTGTTCCCCACCTCGAAACACGGGTAGTAATTGAGCCTAAACAGGGAGTCACTCTCGACATCTCTTACCGACCTGCTGAAGACCCTCTTGTCTTGGATTCTCAATCCCTCCGCCACCAGTTCTAGTATCTCACATGCCAGGTCCCGGACTGCCTCAACATAATCATTCACGGCACAGCTGCAACAATAGTTTTGAAGAAAGGAAGTACAAATTAGAATTATATACACATTATATTATACACCCTACCTAGTCATTGTGGATTTCTTTGCATGACTGAAGGCATCAAACTCATGCATGATAGGTAATGGGACATCATGATTGCTTTATTCAATATATTTAGTATTAAAAGCAACCCACAGGGGCTTGGCATTCGAATTTTTCAACACTTAGGAAGCAGAAGATGCCATTGACAAATGAGGTGTTTTTCATTTAGGAAAAAGAATGGTATAAATGATTTTTAGTTTCTAGGTGATGTACTAATCTCCACGGGTTCCTTTTTAATCGCATGTTAGTTTGTCCCTTGTGCTACAAACTTGTAAGTTGTAACTAATGCCCACCAGGTGTCGGGTGAGCCGGATCAGCGGAAAACATAAATCACGCGAACTATCTCAGCGAGGTGGTATATCTTGATCAGAAGGAGGCCTTCTCAACTTCTAAGCCTACATACATAGAGGCAGAGCACAGGCACTGCCTCGTATGTCATACAGTATGCATGGCTATGATGAATAAAACAATCTCCCGTTGGACATTAAATATGCTTGAAGATTATCATGTAGTTAAGAAGAGGTTCAAAAAGAAATATAAGAAAGACGAGTATAAAGAAACGGAGATATACGGAGGGAGGCAAAAGGATGAGCTAACCAGAACTTTTCTGGGTCATTGGAAATGGTTTTGGACTTCTGGGAAATGGAGAGGGTATCGGTATGGAAGAGGAGGTACTCGAGCTCGCCTTTGTCGCCATTGAAGCCGATGTTCTTGCATCCGTAGCCCAGAGGATTCGCTGGACCAGCCTGATGCTTAACCGAAGCCGGAAGTGCGAAGAAATCCCGCCCTTCCGCTTCCATCCTCTCAATCACCTCCTCAGCGACGCCATGATTGATCACCTTAAAGAACCCGTATTCCTCACAGGCCTTAAGGATGAGCTCCATCACGTGGGACCTCTTCCGGGAGAGGTCGATGACTGGTATAATATCAATCACTCGGATCTTTTCACTATGAACTGGAGCTGGAGAAGCTACCACCATGATGACTCCTCTTCTTGAATAGAAGAATAGACAGAAAGCAGAGGGACAAAGACGCGAGCGAACGAGAGAGAGGGAGAGAGTGGGGAGGTAGGGAAGAGAAAGGTGGGGGTGGTGAGGGTGTATATAAAAAGGAGGGAGGAGGCTGGGCCGCTGGAGTTGAGGGAGGAAGAAATCTGAAAATAAGGGAACCGGATCCTGTGGTGAAGCTTCACCAGCGAGGCCGCTGGTGAAGCTTCACCAGCCGCCGATCATAAGGAATCGACGGCGCACACGGTTTCCTTGTGCGCTCGGCCAAAAGACACGCTTTTGGCTGAGCGCACATCATATCCGTGTGCGCCGTCGATTCCGTACGATCGACGGCCGGTGAAGCTTCACCAGCGGCCTCGCTGGTGAAGCTTCACCACAGGATCCGGACTCGAAAATAAGGGAGCAAGTTTTTTCTTTTTTTTGTTTGTTTGTAGTTTGATGATCAAGGGGAGCGAAGGAAGTTTTATAAGCGTGTTGAATCATAACCGTAGTCTGACTCTGACAAGCTACTGATGGTGGCCAAGTACAAGTTGCAGATTCCTGTTCTACCGGAGAGTTGACTTACCTGCCCTGCCCCTTTGACCTGCTTTCCTTTTCCACACGTGACTTGCCTTCTTTACTTGCTGGCCACAGCTTTACTAGTTACCAGTTACCACCAGAAATTCAGAAGACGCTTCTTCCTCGTAAAATTACTACTGCTGCTTTGAAACGTGCGAGTTTGCCAGAAATTGATCATGCGGCTCCAATTATACTTGAAATGCTCTCTGATCATTTCCAGGCTGCGGCGATTAGGCTCCATTTAATGCTATGATCCTCTTAGCTGATGTGACTCTATACCCAACCATTGTTTCAATGTTGCTCCATGTCGTAGTTAGATCTCAGTTATGCAATTGATGTCAGCTCTAACATTAATATGCAAGGACTTACTTGGATGTTGGTAAATATTCTGCACATTGCAAGAAATTGACCGAATATTAATTTGCAACAATTTATTTTGATAATAATAAATCTCACTCCACTTCGCAAGAAATCATTAGATGTGCATGAGCCCAAATACGGAAATATGGAGTATGGATACGGTGCAGTAATTGGTGTTTTACCATAGAGCCACAAAAAAAGATGGATGTTCAACCACCTCGTGATCCATGGACTCATCCCATCTAATAATTTATCGGGGGTAGCACACAGAATATAGAAAGCTCATATTTTTTTTATTTACAATCACGGTAAAATGAGTAGGGAGTTCATGTCTTTAAGTACGACTAGTTGTTCTGCTAATATTTGTCTGCGGACTTATTCACTTCTGGTCAGGCTCCTCCTCCCCCCCCCCCCGGTGGATAAACTGAAATATGAGCTAGTGGATTTCCTCACTATTTGAGGGCTCAGGCTGGAGAAAAGTTACGTGTAACTGAAGGGAAGTACTTGCTTTCACCTCCCATTTGAGTCAACAACGTAGCATTTCTTGCACTAAAAGTTTGTGGTGATCAAATCAAGGGAAACTCTTAATATCTTCCGAATGGCATAGGGGTAAATTTCACATCATCTTTGCCAGGCTCAGTCTCGAACCAAATTGGAAACTAATGATATGATTAAGGCAACCACTAGTAGATGGACAGCTAGTCTAGCTCTATGGGCCTGTCAAAAAGGAAAGTAGATAGGAGAACATAATCAATTAGTGAAGTGATTCTTTACCAAAAATGATGAAAAATGCCCCGCTCAGTTTCTTGTGGCCGAAAGGAAACAATCTAGGTGGATCAGTTGGTGTTTAGGTGGGTTGCGACAATAGCTAAACTTTCAGCCATTAACACAAAACAAATGTCATCCAACGAATTGCCCATAAATAAGATTTAGTAGTTTTAAGTTTAGCGTTTGGTGCTCCTAATTGTCCACAAATTAACTACGTGTGGATGGGAGATGGGGGGTTAGTTCACCATCAAAATATTAATAAAATAGACTGAAAATATTCAATATATAAAACTAAGTAGCAATCAACATATTATTATTTAAGAAAGAAAAGAGTAATGGGATTGCCTTCCCATGCACACTGATTTCGATGGCCGGCTGAAAAGCAAAACCCACCAATCTCTTTCAGTCGTAGCGCATTGATTCGGTGGTCAAACCTAATGCATGACCTCTTCCCCATGAGAAGTGTCCTCCATATTTACAGCAGTCTAGCTTTGCCTATTGTTTTCCAACCAGCGAAAGGTGCAGTGATTCTACACACGGGTTCACACCTCCTCCTATTTGTTGTGTGTTCCTTTTCTTGGGGCTCTTTACGTCGTCACGTTTTTAAGTACTCTTTCCTTTCGTCATCCAACCTTTGGAAGATAGATCAATCGAAGTCTTTAGTATAAACGTAAGCTCGAAGTACCGAATCTCAGAATCAGTAGAATAGTCACGGCATGCTGACTCGTTACCAACTGGCGCTATTCAAACATGCACAGTTGACAGAAACCAGAGAGATGATGGAGAGAAGAGAGAGAGCTATGTATGTGATCTATAGTAGCGGACAGGAAGGCCAGACATGGAATAAAAGTTCAAAATCTGAATGAAGTATCGTAGAATATGGTGGACAAAGGAAGATTAATGGAGTATCTTTTATATAAATAAGAATTACCATCTATCTATAATCAAACGTTTTTTGGTACGTACCTATAATCAAAAGTTGTACCCTATAGAATCTGACCAGCTTCTCATTCGTCCTCAGGTGGATCCACATGGCACCTCTAGAGGAGCATTAAAGTACCCCATCCCCCTCTCCCTCTCAAGTAGATAGATATCTGGACTCACCGGCAGTTAACGTTAAGATGATATCGTTATTTCTGCAAGTTAAAGTGAAATTTTCATCATGATAATACTTATAGTAAAATGGTATCGTTATAAAGAATGGATTCCTTATTTGCGGCTTCTCCTACCCTACTCGATTACACCCCTAAAGAAAGATGACGAGGACATAATCATTTTTACTAGTAATAACATGGAAACTAATTTATTACGTACGGTGTCATAGGCATAGATTAGTTCTCAAATGTCCTTTTTTTTGGTTTCCTTCTACAGTCTAAACAGCATAAATTTTTGCTGTCTGTGTCAGGTCAATGTCCTAAGATATCTTAAGAAAGAAATGGAGGTAGAGACTGGTAAGCCGACCACCTGATTTATGAAAATTATTCGAAAATGAATTTTTCATAAATGCCTTCAACCATACTTATGAAAGTTGGATGGAGTGGGTTTATAGGTCTTGTCATTAGGCTGTTCGGAATGCGATATGCATATGTGTTATGAAGTAATGGCATATTATAAGAAGTAAACAGCTTATACTTGTCCTTTTGGGAGGTTGACGGTTGGAAGCTGCAACTGACCCTTTTTTTCTACAATTAGCTGGCACCGCATGAAAAGTCATAAAGAAGTTGGAAGACACTTGATGTCCAAAGTGCAAACAACTTGAAAGGTTAAATTTTTTGTTCAGTTGGTGCTGGACTCACGATTCGATTAGGATAAAAAAATTACAAGTTTCCGAGGACATATGGCTACTCACTTAAGGTAGATTTGGGGACAAGAGAAACTCGAGATAATCAAATGCTCGTGTTAGTGTCTTTTTGCTCGTGTGGACATTCTTCCAAAACTACATCACCTCATGGCGATTTGCTGTCAAGAAGACATCTCGCACAATACAACAACTTTGGTCGATTCAATAAAAGCAGCGAACATTGAAAGAATGGATGGTCATTAGTTACTAGATAGTGGGATTCCCTTTGTCGTACTCCATTCATTTGCTTGTAATGTCTTGCCATCCTAATATAACCCGTGATAATGAGATATTCCTCTGTATTTTCTATATCAAGCCGGCTATTAGAAAATTTTTCCTAGCCATGGTTACAACAAAAAATCGAAAATAACTGGTGAAAACCCTCCTGACCCAGCTGTCAGCCCACGAAAGTTCCGAGAAGCAAAAGTCTGGTGCGAAGACATTTCTGACCATGGGCTTCTGGGGATGTGTTAATATTAGTAAACAAGATACAAATATACAATGACTGAAGCTCATTGCATCCGGAAAGGCTGTCAGGACAGACCCAGATAATGTGCCAGATAGTTATGAGTTAATAATTGAACAATTTTGCATCCTGGCCAAGTTGTATCTATACTGCTCATTCTCCATCATCGTAAGCATCTCCAAATATCAAATCTATCAGTCGTAAAAAAAAACTCAAATCACCAGTCCATGACCATCGTGCATAGGTATCGTATCATGGAGGGCTAACAGATACATAATAGCTGTATATCATTGGTCCTTTGGTAGTTTATCGTACTATGTTTGTACCTTTTGTACAATGCTACAAATCACATGTTCCCTCTCTCTCAGAGTGATGCTGCAAAGAGTCTCCTGCTATTGTCCATTCCACAAAATGGTGGAAGCAGTGGCACAATCAGAAACAAGCCCAAATTCTAAAAACAAATGAATGGGTCCTTCGCCAAATAAGTACTTAACAAATGTACGCCAGATTTGAAATGACAACCAAATGTGCACTACACCTCACAAAAGAAAAAAAATTCTTGCATCAGTCGAAGTTCCTATGACGTATAGATAGATACCTAATTGCCAAAGCAGATATTTATGTCGCTGTCATCGACTCATTGTCTCGCGAGACTTTTCATAAAAACGGCGAGACATGGTCAGGTGCGCTTCAAAACAA
The DNA here is from genome assembly GCA_039654745.1 of Houttuynia cordata. NCBI lineage: Eukaryota > Viridiplantae > Streptophyta > Magnoliopsida > Piperales > Saururaceae > Houttuynia > Houttuynia cordata. The sequence continues at coordinate 28,712,862 of CM077503.1, forward strand.
AAGCATTTGCTTTCTAAAGTGGGCATCATCTATGCTAGTAGAAGCTGGTCGATCTTGCTATCATTAACTCTGCAAGTCACGCCTTCGTTATACTTGTATTATCAACAAATTAAGTTTGACTTGCTAAGCTAATCAACAAATAGAAGATGGAAACTCTAAAAGATGTTCGTAGCTCAAAGCAAGCAAGAGGTTGTGGCAGTTCCAACATCAATGTCACCCCGCCACACAACGAACATTCCATTTACCATAATAGCGCATTACAATACAGCGTACCTATTGGAAACCCATATATTATTCGTGAAGAGTTTTGTCCCGTCAGGTGCTAGACAGTCTCCATCCCATATTATAGAGAGGATGCATAGTGAACAAGAATTGTAGAGCTGAAAAACACACCTATTATTTGTAGTGTGAGTATTGCGAACTCAAGAAAGTCACGGGATGGTGCCCACGAGGGGATTTTAGGGAATATTTACGGTGTTATTGTACATCATGCAGACACCATGTAAAACAAGGAAACTCATGACTTGTGTAAGATTTTCCTTACATTGGAGCTTTGATAAACTTCAAAAGAAATTTCCATGTCATGCATCTCTTATTGTTCTTATTGTTCCACAAAGGAAACAAGTACATCATCAATGTACATAATAATTAAGTTAGGGGGGAAATTATAGAAAAAATAAGTAATTAAGATATACAAACATTCTTATTTCTGCACATTAAACTTTGAATAGCAAATTGAGCTCAGGAGGGATAGACAAAATTAGAGAAGAAAAGAAGATAGGTAGTAGAGAATGAGGAAGAGGGGCATTAAAGTGAAAGGTTGGAAGGACCACAAAGATAAGAACATGAAAATTGGGTCTTACAAGGTCAAGAAAAGGTCTTACAAGGTCAAGAAGAATTTTGAATTAACAGGAGGAATAGGCTGAGATACCAAATATAAAATTAAACTACATAAAAAAAAAAGTTAAAAGCTCGTGCAGGATAGCGCCTTATTTAAGGACTTACTTTGCTGACATTATCCTTGGATCTTATTGCCAACCTTCCAAGGGTCAAGGAAGAAGAGTGATCGACTTCACAGTAGCTTGGTCTACAGCTGGCGAAGGCGTTAGGTTTTGCAATGAGATGGACAATGATGAGGCCTTCCATGGTAGCAATGCACTTGCCTGCAAGAAAATCAGTCAAATTATCTTGAGTTCAAAAGGGCAATTTATACAGATAGAAGCCCATGTAAAAGAGGACGAGAGTACATTTTTTTTGCCTGAAAATTTACGGGAAAAGTGATGCTTGTGTCACATTGCAAACTTCATATGAATGCAAGACTAGCTTGGATTATTTACCCAAAAAAAGGCGAGATTGGATTTTAACTAAGAATGTATAAAACGATCCGTGTACCACAGAGCATGAATCGGGTTAGAAACAAAGGACGTGCAGATTATTCATAAGAAAATATATGTATAATAAAAAAAATGAAATAAAAACACAAGACGTACTGCAAGCAAAGAAGAAGAAGGAGCTTTTGTAGGCTTTCTGAACTAATTCTATGGGCAGATGAAAAAAACACAGTTTAGTCAGCTTTTTTCTCGCCTCAGCGTGGAGAGGGAGAGGCAGTCAGTCTCCTTGAAGAGTTGAAGCAAAATGGGGGCGTGAGGTGGGGCTAGTGTAAGGCTGGGAGGGGAACTGATGATAAATAGGCCTTATGGAAGAGGGGTTTGAGGGCAGCCTAGCCCGAGGGAGGAGGCTGACAGAGACAAGTCGGAGCCCCGGAAGGAATGTAACAGACCCCACCTCTCTCCCGGTGACGTCAGCCGTGGTCTCCACCTGACTCCAGCCGAGCTGCCCGCCGGAGCATCCCGTACTTACCAGAGTGTAGTAGACACACCAACCCAGGCAGCCGACTTGCCCGTGGCAATCAAGCTCATGTTAGTTCAGGGGCGGACCAAACTTCATTTGAAACCATTATGGCCTTTGTCTTGGCGCAATTAGATAGAAATTTGGTAATCTACAGCAATGGGGGAGCCTATGGTGGTGTAGTAAAAATTAAAACTCCAAAGAGACAAGCAGTTAACGTTTGCCAAGGAACCAGACTGGATTGAAGAGTTAAAAAAAGTTTTAAAGAAGAGTTGCTAATTAACAAATCAACTTGAAAGGGGTAAGAATACGAGGTACACATGGTCATAGCGGAGGGCAGAAAGTAAATAAAACAAGTTGAAAAGGCTGTTGCAAAAGATTCTCAAAATCTGAGTTGTTGAGTGAGATGATTGTAGCTGGGAATTGTGGTCCTGCCTGTATTTTTGGTCTGTCGTTGACAGTTTTACTACACTCCTGACTCCTGACCTCCCGCTATCAAATGGATTGAGAGTATACTACAAAAAAGTCTTTGTGTTTCTGACTATCTCTAGCAGTCTAGCCCTCTCAGGGGTGTCGGTGTTCTGTTTTTCTCAATCTTGGGACCTACATATTGCTTTGCATATTTACTTCCTGAAGCATATTAAAGTCATAGTGATTGATCCATAATCAAGGGATTCCGGATACATCAATGACAGGAAATTGGGGTAGGATGACATGAGATGAATAGAAGGAGCAGAAGAGACTCGACATGACGGGGACGTGTCGTTGCGATCCATTAATGATACTACAGTGACTGTATTTAACTGTCTTACGATCCGCTCTACTCCCGTTTCCTTCCCTTTTCACCTTTTGCACCCCTGGACCTGAAATGGCCTTTGCAACTTTGCAGCCGCTGCTTCCCAGATGATGGAAGTTCCCCTTACCAATCGTCAGTCTGCTTCTGCCTTGTTTATTAAAGATGGAGTTAAGATTGTTTCGTTTCAAGTTTCGCATGTTCGTAGCGAACTATTCCTGTACCCAGCCACAGCCCCTTGAACACTGTTTCAGCTGCGCACATTAACTTCGTGCAGCTACTGCACCCAATGCCAGCCTCTACTTCCCAAGGAAAAAAACTAGTGGATGGATCCAAACAACGCTCCAGCTTCTCACACTTCCTCTTTTTGACTTGGGTTTTCATGCTAATTTCTTGCTTCACTACACAATCCTCCTTGCGTCTCTTTTTTTGTCACTGCAAAGATTTTGCTTAGCTCAAGGCGCGAGAGGTTCCCTACTACGACAGTGGGCGGGACCATATAGGTATATATACAAGCAGGAAGGCAGAGCCCACTGCCCAACCTCTTTCTTAACACACGTTGTATGACAAAGAAATAAGAAATAAGAAATTATAGAGTGGAGGAGGGGTTGGGGCCCCTTCCTTCGGAATCTCATCATTTGCGATGTCAGGTAACTTCTGAAGCAAACATCTATTTGCACTGTATTCTGCATGCTCAAGCATCTTTGTACTGTATGGGTCTAACTCCTTTTTCAAAACCTTATCCAGCAATGCATCCCGGCTACTGTTCAGCTGTCGGTAACTCTGCCGAGTTATAAAACTAAGCTGGGTAGCCTGGTACCCAATAATCGAAACTTATTTCGAGAACTGTAATCGTCATATTATTGTTGTTTGCAAGCTCGTGTCCTCCACAATTTGGTAGGAAAAGGTGCAGGTACCAGCAGCACTAGCTTTTCCACTGACATGTCATGTTTGCTTCACATGGCGCGCATCCAGAGTGCTCCCTTCTTTGTAAACTTCGCATGTGAGCCTCATACTTCAATTTCCTACTCATTGCCTCCAATTTTTCATTTCTTTTTATTTATTTTTTTGGAAAATTTGCCATTATTTCAGCACAATTTACATGGTTTTTTTATCGAAAAAGGGGGAGAATGGGCGGATCTCAACTAGGCCCACAATGTGCCATCCCTTTTCTTCTTGGCTCGCGCACCTCCTCCACTAGGCCCAATAACATAAAGAAGGTTGTTGGTCCAGTGAACCGTCGCAGATTAGAGACTGCTTAATACAGTAATTAATAAGTCCCACCAGTCTAGCAAAGCTTGAAACATGGAAATGTAAACCAAGTTGTTCTCTCGAGTGTCCACCAGACTCCGTTTGCACCTGCAACGAGAGCCCGAAAAGGGGCACTGCTTTAACCTCCTCCCTCTGGTCTGCTCCTCTTCCTACCCTCTACAGTGGACGCTCGCATCTCCGTCCCCGAAAGCCATGTGGCTGCTATTGTATGAAAATGGATAATGGTGCCAGTCTCGAGGACAGATGGCCATCCCTCTCTCTGTCACTCTTCGCTTCCGGCTTCTGCTTGGGTCCTCTCATTGATGGTATTCATTCAAGACTAGGGCTCCAAATTTATCAGAATGGCTCCATCGACTCGGTCCCCTTCATACCAACATTTGGGTACACAATTCTACAATTTTGAAGTTATTTTTCATTTAATTACGAGAATATACAATAAATGAATAAAGATTTCTACTTCCTAGCAGTTGGGACTTTTAAACAATTTAGTTATCTTACATGGGTATCAGAGCTACAAGTTGCGGAATGTCCTGGGTTCTAGTCTCGTCAGATGGTTACATGTGAGGGGATAGTGAGAATATACAATAAATGAATAAAATTTTTCGTTTTTTAACCGCTCGAACTTTTAGGAAACTTAGTTATCTTACACCTTTTTTGTGCGAATTGCAGCAACCTTAATTCAGAACTTTGTATGCCCAGGTTCCTCCCTTACTTGCACCATTTTATTGCACGGTAGGATTGGCTCAATTGTTTTTAGACGAGCGGCTTTCTTCGAAATTGGAGGTTCCTCCGGGAAGTCCAAATAGAGCAGCAGCTTCATTTGTGTGAGTAGCTTGACTTATTGGCGGTTTTTCCATTTTAATGTCACTTGAATTTTTCATTTCGTAGCTGCTCTCATCAAGGGCTTTTCTTGTTCCTCTCCAATTAACATGTTCTATACTTCTATCCCATCCAGAGCACTGGTGTTATTCATCGAGTCAATTGCTGAAATGTACAAAGCAGGCGTGCCAGACAATATCGAGGCTTATACCCTTTTTGCATTGGCGGAATTAATTTGGTCCTTCTTGAATGGTACATGGCTCGGCTTCGCCTTAGCTTGTGTAGTTGGCATAGTTTGTCCGGACGATGAGATCCCACTAATCAAGTAGAGGTGTTTCGAAGTTCAATTCAATTTTGTTAAAACACGTGATTGCAAACAATCTACAGCTTATTTAACCTTGCAGGCTCTTTCACCTGTGGTCCTACCCTCATGCCAATCTTGAATTCATTGGAGAGGTAATCTTCTCCCCTATACTGTAGCTTTCATGTGTAGTCATTCAGACCATGCTATGGCTAAGGGGCCGTTTGGTTAGTGATTAAAATCAAACATCCAGCTAAAAAAAATTCAGCTTGATGTTTTTTTGGGATGTTTTCAACTTTCACAAACATCCACAGTGGATAATCCACTGTGGATGTTTTGCTTCTTTCACGCCCCAAACGGCCCCTAAGTTGCAAATTCATTTTGCCATTTCAGGGACTAATTGCCTGGGCAACCACATGCTATGCTATTTTGTATATACACCATTTCTCATTAACTTGGCCCGCTGGCTGAAATCAAAGACAAATTGAATCGGGGAGGGCCTTCTCGAGGAGGCCCATAGCTTTGCAACTGATAAAATCAAAGGGGAATGTCATGGCTTGATTTGTTCCTTGTATTGTTGCATTACAACGGATATATCCAGCATTTTCAGCGGATGATTAAGAACCTTCTTGCACCTGTATCACTTGCCACAAATGTACAGCTTGATTGTAGATGTGTGATTATATAGGGTATAAAACACGACCTTCTATTTTTTCTGAATTTGAAAGTGCACTTATTCTATCAACATGCTGCTATCTGCCCCACAAAATAGAAATCAACTATCTTCAGATACTGTCTAAAATTTATTCAATCAACCACGTAAATATACTGGAAACCATTTTCAAAGGAATCCCTACTTAGCAATATTACAGTGTATGTGCTGCCAAACTTTATGGACGGGTTCAGTTTATTTGATCCTGACGGAACATACAGATATATGCACATCTCATATTCGCATTTTCTTACATTCTAAATGCAAGTAAATTGAGAGTTATTCAGGATAGCCATGATGCCGTGGACTCTACTATAATCAGCATCACCAGCCTAATTAGTGAAAACCACATTCACAATATCCGGGAATTTCTCTTTAATAGCAGCTTTAATTCCAGATCCAATGGAGTCTGGACCTATATATCTGACAGTGCAGTCCCCACCGACTACTGATAGTACCTCCACGCTCCCACCAAAATTCTTAATCGCAGGTCTCAAGATGTTGAGATGATTGTCCACTGCCTGTGAGCACACGTGTCAATGTTTCAATGTTGCATGTAACAAATCTAATCTTCTCTACAGCTATAAAAAATTCTAGGGTAAAATCCACTAGAGCTCGTATGAATAATATTGAAAATGCATGTGACCCTTGTGTATTATGAAAACTACCACGTAAGCCCCATGTTTAAACATTCCTCAACAGAAAATAAGGTAATCTTCAAGTCCAAAATTGTTTTGGACACTTTTAAGGTTTACTTTATGTGCATTGGCGTGCAAGGTCTCATGCTACCATTTAAAACATCCACTCTGTGCGCTAAAGTCTAGACTAGCTCTGATTTATGAGAATCATTTGCATTTGCTACTAACATTTGTACAATATAAAGAGGTTAGCAATTAGGATCACCTAGGGCTGAACTTATGCTCGTGTGGAGGCGAAGGGCTACATTTTCGGGAATAGGCGGATCACAAACATTCAGATATAAGTCTGGCTCATTTGAAATAAATGAAAAAAAAAATGAACTGGCTCATTTGAGTTTGGAGTTTGATCGAAAATAAGCAACAAAACACTGGTCCAGAGTTTGTTCACAACACATTCCCCTCTCAGTGACAAGGAATGCTGCTCTGGCGGGCCTGCCAACACAGAGAAGCAGGCAAAGAGGAGGGTGGATGGGGGAAGCAGTGGAGGGATCTAAGCGTCGTGAAGGTTTAGATTGTAGAGATGGTAGGTGATAGAAGAATGAGAGACTGGAGGATGCCAGAAATGGAAGAGATGGAAATAGATAGAGAGGAAGCACAAAAAGTGGGTGGGCAGCTGGAGGAAGACAAACGGAGAAGTAACATAGGTATCTCGCGAGAAAAGTTAATAGTGTTGCTTTTAGTCATCAAGGGCAGGAATTATGTGCAATTTCGTTATAGTACAAATGAACTAAGTGAAATAAACCCAAAAATTTAACCTCTGCAGTCGTTTCACTTTGAAATTCATCAAAGACTTGCCGTATATCTTTAATTGCTTCCCCAAACTTCTCCTTTAACACCTTTTCAATACCCATTCTCATGGTTGTTGTTGAGCTTGGACATGTGCCACATGCTCCTGTGAGATAATTAAATGTGTTACATATACGAGAACAAAAAAAATGATGTAAAATTGAAAACACAAATGGCTTACACTATTCACACTAATGAAGCATCTAGCCTACATCTTCTAGCAAAACAGGAAAGAGAGCACTCCCATAGACATCCCAGAGCAGTACAGAGTTCCTTAATTGTCTCAGAATTCCACATTCATTGCGGTTGACTAACAGGCAGCTGATAAATCCCTTCTCTACAAATTGTTACAGGGAAGACTATTAAGACCAAACAAACAACCGAAATTTGTGCACACACATTGAGCTAAATTCAAATTATGTCAACACCAGTTTTCTTTTGAAATCCGAATAACCAAAAGTTAGTACCACAGCTAGCACTGCTACTTATTTAGGGTTTTAGGGTAAGGCAGAGGAGGGTTGGGGAAGATGGAAATCAGGTTTAGACACAGAAGCCTACACAAACTACGCAGTCTGTTTCATTTGGGAAACGATATTTGTACAGCAGATTCCTACACATTTTCCATACACAGCTGATGTGTATGGAAATGATTGGGTGAACTGATGTGACCCACTCATTTCCATACACATCAGCTGTGTATGGAAATGTGTAGGAATCTGCTGTAGGGTTATCACTGCCCGTTTCATTTATGCCACTATTTTTCACTGTACCGAGTGACGATACCAACCACATTGAAATAAGAAGCTAATTTTGACGGACTGAAATAAGAAGTTAATCAGACAAAAACAAGTTCAATTGCCAATAGATAAAGATTTCGTTTTTCGATAAAACTACCCCTCCGATCTGAAAAAGAGAACTACTAACTATACCAGCTTTCCTACTATAGCAGTTTTAATGTGCCAGCAATAAACAAAAGATTTATAGTCTGATGTAGTTATCTTATCCTCACATTTGGCCGACACATAAAATCGGCGTAAGGATCGAGAATGATGTCTTCCTCTGCTTCATTTGTGCTACCTTCATTTTACTAATAACCTTGTGCTTATGTGGTATTACTTTCGTGTAAGGGTTGTTTTTCGGTTCTGCACGAACTGTTTGAGATACCGAGACGTGTTTGAGTCCATGCGAGAACCCTAGTGAAGCAACATTTTCTAAATGTTTAGCATCTACAATGATATAAATACATAAGGTTTGAAAAACTTAGAACTTCATATTCAAATACTCCGTATTTGCTAGCTAGAACTGGTGGAGAGTTAAAGATGTTAACATGGTAAACCTAAACGACTAGCTTCCACTTTCTCCCCCTTAACCTAGCTCCGCCACCGGATGGCTTCACCCCTCCAAACAATTTTCATAATTCCAGCATCCATCCACCAACAATTAAAACGACCCACAAGAAGTAGAACACCATAAACGTGATAGCTACGTAGACGACCAAGCAATATAATCTATACTAAAAGAAAGGGAGAAAAACAAATAAGTACCTTGAAGTTTGAGAGAGACAACGCCATCTTCAACAGAGACGACATCGACGTTCCCCCCGTCGGCAATCAAATAAGGCCGCACGTCCTCCAGGACCAAATCCACGTTCTCCGCCGTCAAATCGAATCTCTGAGCTGAGTACAGCCCAGGAGAACCAGACGTTGCTTTCACTCTTCTGACCACCAACGGCTGTCGGAATTTCATGGCGGCAGCGCTTACCAGAATATCCCGTTGCCGGAAAATCGCTTCGCTTCGGCATCCCGAAATGGGACCCAGAAAGGACGATGGTTGACGGAAATTGAACGGCCACTGGGAAACCCCAATTGAATAATTCGGAAGAATCGTTGAATTCGCCATTAGAGACTTCGCCATCGCCGGTCTGGATTCCCGCCTCTGCTTCCGGGTCTCGTGGCCATGTATTTCATGCCAGATCCAGATTACCAAAGCACCCCTCAGCGCCACCCAGAAACAGTAAAGTATAATCACGTCCGTGCGTTCAAAAGGTGGGCCTGACATATCAACGGTTCGGAAGTATCCTCATGATGCTTCATCTCTTGGACTCCTCGTGCTTCTCCAGTCTTCGACCCTTTTTTTTTCCCGGCGCCAGACGATAGAGACACTCACAGTCTCCTTGCTCCGGCGAGCAATGGCAACGGCCGCTTCGCTGTTTGCTAGGGGGACTGAAGTGGAGGTGAGCAGCGACGATCCGGGCTTTGCCGGCGCCTGGTTCGAGGCCAAAGTCGTACGACTCGGGACCAAAAAGGGCAAGGTTTCCGTCACCTACGACCGCATGGTGGACGAGTCGGACCCATCCAAGCCACACTGCGAAATCGTCGACTTCGACCACGTCAGGCCCCGGCCCCCTCCGGAGAAGACGCAGCTGCCATTGCGGGTGGGCGACAAGGTAGAGGCTTTTTACAACGACGTCTGGTGGGCCGGCGAGGTGCAGAAGCTCTTAAAGGGATCCTCTGCGTATATCGTCGGGTGCGTGAATGGGGACGTGTTGGAGTTTTCACGCTCTTCTCTGCGGCCTCGGCTCGACTGGGTCGATGGCAAATGGGTTTCTACTCCCTATCCCCTCGACATGGTATGCGGTCGGCCTTCACAATCAATTTTTTTCATGACAACAATGAACTCTATTCTGGTTTAGACCATATTTCGTAAGTTGCAGCGGACTATGCGTTGTGAATAATATTTTGACATTTCGCTTCATTTTTAGGATTTTGTCCTTGTATATCAAAATTTAATCTATGTATATATGTCTGAGTTGCATTCTTCTTATAAATATCCTGGGGTTGTTGTTGTCTGGATTTTGACTTTTTTTGTTTAATATCATTTGGCTTTTGGGAAGAAAATAAGTAGTCAATATATATTTATAATTTGCAACGCTGTTTTCGAGTAGGGACATTTTTTTATCAAACTCCAGTATAGACGAACCTATAAGTTCTTTGGAGAAGAAGTTAGAGATTTTGGCTGGAAGTCAGGTGGACAACGTTGAAGCCATTCTGTCCGGATTACAGAGCTTTTTAATTTGAAAAGAAGATTAACTGAATGTACTTGCGAGATTGAAAAATTAGAAGATAGGATACGAGGGAAAAAACGTATAGTTGTTGGAATGGGTATGGACATTGTTGAGTTGGAGGAAAATTTAACACAACTTGATAGGCAAAAGGAAATTGGCACATCCAAGTTACAAGGGTTGCAAAGGGATGTGGAAGATCTGAAGAAGAAAATTCAATGTGAGAACAAGTGGAGCCAAGATCAAGTAGACAAGTTTGCTGCTCTGCAGGAAAGAGTCATAAGTCAAAAGCATAGCAATTCAGAAATTAGCTCGAGAATTATTAAGCTACAGCAACCTCTTATCCAATTTCAAGAGGGAAAGGGAGAATGAATTTACTGTGACGGCCCAATTGGAAAGGGAGATGCAAATGATAAAAAAAGATGCCCAGAAATGCAGACAGGATTTTCGCAAAATTGCTGAAGCGTGTTAACGGTAATCACTGATCGATATTCTGATCACTTTTCTTTTCCTTATATCTATTTTCTGATCTCTTGGATTTTACTATCTGTCTTTTATATGTTTCTGAGATGCCTTGTACATATGTGGTAGTTATACTACACTCCCTTTTTAAGTGAAAAAATGTTCAGGACATGTTATATACTTGCATGGCTTTATGGGCTATATAATCCAAGGGTGCGTTTGGTTACCTAGATTTGGGGTGGGTGGATTTGGACTTCGACCCTAATTCCAAATCATTTGTTTGGATTTACATGTCCCACGGATTTGGATGTCGAATGAAATACGCAGATTAGTGCAGAATTGGGTTACTACATAATAGGTGAGTATTCAAAATAACCGGGGGTCAGAGTGCCATCCTATCTTGATGCTTTAATTCGTTCAAGCGTATGGTTTGATTTTCAAGATGTCATCTTCTAGCTTCTAGTATTGATATCATAAAAGCGTTTTCATTTGTTCTCAAGGTGCCATGTAATTGAATCTATTTTTTTGGGTTTACTATTGGTATCTTAAAAGCATTTATTTGCTTTCAAGTTGTCATGTTATTGAAAATATTTTTTGGGGTTTGGGAGGTGTCAAATTATCATCTCTTCGGTCTTCAGACTCATAAAAGCATTTTTTTCCAGTATCCAAGTTGATAAATTATCCTCTTCTCATTATCTAAAGCTGATTGTGAAGCTCTTTGATTTTTGACGCTGACATGTTCTTATGGTGTGTTCATTAACCTTTTGTCCATAAATATGCTTTCTTCACTTTTTTTCACTGCCAATGTTTTATTTTTAACATCTCGTGCCTGGTGCCAAATTGTTTTGTAGTACATTTCAGCCTTGCAACAGGCAGCAAAGGCTCCTGCCTCATTTTTTTTTTCGTGTGTGTTAAAAACCCTTTTAGGAGTTGTGACCCCAGTTTTAGGTTTTACGGCTCTGAAATATTTTTCTCCTTGTAATAAGCTTTATAACTCTCACTTGGTTATTTACTAGTACATTTTATTCTTTGGCTTTTACAGGGTCGGTTAGTACTCTTGTTTTTGCTAAATGGTTGATTAGATTTTTTTTTTACACTTAGTGGTTGATTTGTACTTGGTAAGGTTACCATCCTTAGTGGATGTTTCTCTATTTACAATCTGATTTATGAGAGTGTTTAAATTTTTTTTGGTCCTCTATATCCTCCATTAATTGGAGCTGTCAATAGCAAGAATTAACAGTGCGCACTGATGCACATGCACTAATGTGCAACAACATGTGCTCTAACACGAAGCATCCTTAGTGGGAGCTTCTAGTCTGGTTCAGATCTTGACCATAAAACTCATGGTTCCTAAAATACATGGGCATAACTTCTTGAAAAAATTGTTGGAAACCTTGACTTAATTATTATTGGTAGAATAATACGGTCTTGCTTTTTCTATTCTATTTACTCCAACGTTGTTCCTCTGTCTTCAGTTTTTCTCAAGTTCAATTGTAGTTATGACCATTTGTCCTAGGTTAGATGGGATAGCTAGGTTGGTAAAGGTGATGAACTAAATTCTGTCAAAATACCTTTTTTTTTTGTTCATCGAACTTCATGTATTGACTCGGCAAAGTATATGCTTCAAGAGAACCCATCAAAGATTGTGAAAGAAACATCTAGAAGAGTAAACAATGCTTCCCCAGAAAACATGTGTTGATTTCTGTTGTGAGTGGATAAAATACTTTTATCATCCAAATAAATATTGATCTTGTATGAAATTGTTAAACTCAGTGAATTATATTTATGTCTAATTTTTTCCCGTGCTATTAATCTGTTTGATTAAAGTAAACTGGGAGAGTAGAGGATTAGCAATGAACAGAAAGTATATATCCTGTTGCTAAATGCTCTGAGTTCTATGATAACATGCATCATTCTCTATTTTCTTCATATGCAACTTGTACTGAGCTATATGTGTTTTCTTTGATTGTGCTTGGGGCTGGTGAATTAAGTAGCTGGAACCACTACTTGTACTTTGTGAACTGAAGCGCATGTGGACAAATATGTTTAAAAAGGTCGTGGTATAATGTTCTCCTTCGTGATTATGGCCCACTTTTCTCTACGCAGGAATTCTGGAGCCACTGAGCCATACTTGGAAGTATAGATTATCCTCTTTTGCAGTGGAGTTATTTTTCTGTGTTGTCTAATGATTGATTGATTTTTAACTATTTATTTACTCGCAATCGCACGAGACTCAGTATAGTCTAGTGGTAACGAGGTCGAACCCAAAGGACTTGGACTGTTCAACTTAATTCTAATGAAAGATTTGATTTTTTTATGAAACTAGTTATAACAGAATGAAACGTTCTAATTTAACAAAGCAATGAAATTTATGTGAAATTGATATGATGAGAAATATACTAAGACTTCGAATCCACCCAAACCAAATAGCTATCCTCTCCGTTAAACCCGTTTAGTGTCTATCATAGTGTCCATCTTGGCTTCCAGCGCACTGTGCAGCTCTCTCGAACATGCAACTAAACAATTAAATCTAATTTAATCAATCTCCCTCTCTCGAGCAAAGATCAATCATAAAAATGCAATCTTTATTCAAATAATACCTTGGAATTCGCTAAGATCCCTCGAACATTAACAAACCCTTAACTAACAATTACTCTACCCTCTCTCGAGCAACAGAATAATCATAGCAAAATAATAAGCATATGGAATAAAAATCACAACTTTAGAATTGGAAATAAGTATTGAGAGTCAAACAATCAGCAGGGCTTCATCTAGTCTTAGTACAATGAAATTTAGCTAGACATGGAAATAAGAGAAGAAAAAGCCTGATTCATCGTCGGATTATCGAAAATACTGTTCACTATTCACCCGGCACTGTTCACGCGCACTGTAGCACTATTCATCGTCTTCTCCGGCGGAACGCGGTTACTGTAGCAACTCGAACAGCACTGTAGCAGATCCAAATCCTCCCAAAATCAGTGCTTTCTCCCGGCGTTCGACTCCTCCTCCTTCCTTCTCTTCTTCCGGCCAAAGACCGGCCGGAATCCGGCCAAAATCCCGACGGGAAAGACTGTATTTTCCTCTGGTTTCTCTCTCTGTCTCTTCTCTTCTGTCGGCTGTTCTTTTTCTATCCCCCCAAAGCTCTCTCCTTTTCTTCGTTTTTATAGCAGATTCGGAGTCCAAATCCTAATTGAAGTCGAATCGAGTCCAAATCCAGACTTCCCATATCGAGCACGCCTGTTTATTTTTGTTTCCTGATTTAGCACGGCTCTGTTCCGTGGGATGCTCCTCCCATTTCCGCCGTATTCTGCCGACTAGGACCAACCGCCGTCGTCGTTCAGTTCCTCACTGCCAGTCGCCTTCTCCAGCTCCGGCACCGTCTCCGGCGTCCTCAATCTCTGTCATGGCCGTGCTGCCTCGCTTCTTCCGTCGCCGCCGTGAAAGCTTCAGTCGTCAAGCTCCTCTTCCGCCGTGGCCTCGCCCAGGCCTCCGTCGGAGTCGCCATGATCGTCGGCTCAGCCCAGCCCCGCCGCCTCAGCTCGTCTTTTCCGGCGAATCATCGCTCTGTTCTGAAACAGGCGAAGCCCGAGCGCCCGAGCTTCAACTCGGGCCGGGTTTTTTTTCTTTTTTTTTTCTTTTAACTGAACCGGCACTGAACCAGCCGGTTCAGCGCTCATTTTTTTTTTTTTTTTTTTTTCTTCTTTATAACCCGTTGTATTGATCTCAGCCGCCGGATATAATCTGAACGGATCTTCTCTTTAATTGTGTCTCTTTCGCGCGCGATATTTTAAATGATCATAACTTTTTGCTCAGAACTCCGAATTGCGAACAGTCAGTGGCGTTGGAAAGCTGACTTCGTGTAATTTAACATGAAGGTTAAATCAGTCCCATCAGAGATATACAATTGAAGTTGTAAATATTCAATCATTAGAGTCGCGTTTTATCCCATTTCTGCGTTTTGCTCTTGTTTCCTACAAAAACCAAAAACTATATTAAAGTAGCAATAATTCTAAACAAATACTAGCAGAAACATAAGTTTATGAGATAATATAATGCATATTTCATGTATAGATCATCTAATATATGGGCTAAATTAGATGGGAGGCGTGGAAGAAGTTTTATTGCTTTTGCTGTTAAGGTGTAGAGGAAGTTATTCTTTTGTACAAGGTGTAGAAAAAGATGAATGACCTTCAAAATATGTAAAGTCCCGCACACAAATTCCAAGTAAGTTATTTTTTTGCTACTAATTTCAAGTAAGTTATTTTTTTGCTACTAATTCCAAGTAAGTTTATCTTACAAGTATTGTGCCTACAACTAAAGAAACAGTTTGTCCTAAAGGAAAAGTCCATGAAGATTGCTCCAAACGACTTAATTCATTTCTTGCTCATATTGATGAATCCAAGTTAAGGTTACAAACGTACATGAAACTGATGCATGTACGTTCAATAAAACCCTCCACTCACCATTTGCGGCTCCCCGGTGGTGTTTGCTGAGTTTCCTTACCGAAAAAATGGAACCTTCCCACTTGGAGGGCTGTTTATTGATTTTCCTTTTTTTGTTGGTTAGATTCGTTGGAACATTATCACGCTATGAAAAAAAACATATAGTGGAAAATTTGTAAGCCTGAGGGCACGACATATAAGTTGTGTAATTGTCAGAGTAGGAGAACCGTCAGATTTTCCCCATCCTTCTGATTGATAGTGCGCGGGCGGCGGATTGGCACAAGCACCGTCATATTGCGTCTAGTCCGTGTGCGCTGTCGATCCCTTCTTGGACAGCTGGGAATGTAGCTGATGTCGTCTCGTGATGTATTGTGCAAGACAGATAATCCTGAGATCATCCAGAGCCGAGGCCTGGCCACGTTGACGGTAGCGATTGGCGTGCCCTTGTGGCACATGTCGTCGCCGCGATTCCCGCCTCTGCATGCTCATTCCATTTCCCGCCTAAAGAGGCAAAATTGCCTTTTACACTCTCTCTCGTCTCGTGCCGTGGCAGTGGTCTCTGCTTCACCTGCGCTGGTCTGGTTGGTTCGCACGTCCCACTTCTTGCTCCTGCATTTCTTTGGTTAGTCTATCATCAGTGGGTGAGTTGGTGACGCATGTGGCAACGATGATGAAGAAGAAAGGTCGCCCCCGGGGCTTCTTCGTCAAAGGGGACAAAGTCGAAGTCAGCAGTGACGACGACGGCTTCGCCGGGGCTTGGTTTGAGGCCACCGTCGTCCGCTCCGGGAAGCGTGTTTCAGTCGACTACGATTCTTTCGTCGACGACAATGACCACTCCAAACCCCTTCGCGAACTCGTCGACGCTGCCCACGTCCGCCCACGGCCCCCTCCCGACGATCCCCTCCTGGAACTTAGCCCGGGTGATTTGGTGGAGGCACGCTATAACGATGGGTGGTGGACCGGCGAGATTTCCAAGGCTTTGGAAGACTCCAAATTCGTCGTCAAGTTTTCCGGCTCGGAGGACGAGGCGTTTGGCCGATCGCAGCTGCGTGTCCGAAGGGATTGGGTTGGGGGCAGATGGGTCTTGCCGGTTAAGCAGGCTGGGACTCGTCGTTTTTCTTTCCTGATTTTCTTTAGTTTTAGTTCTTGTCAAGAACGCAGCTTTCACCCATGCATAGGATGTTTATAGAAATTCTCTTCTGTTTTGGTTTGATTGTTTATTTGGATTTCAGGTGAAGACAGAGTCCGAGTTCGAGGGAACTGAGGTCACTACGGAGCCAGTAATTTCTTTTTCTTTGGTTTGCTTGTTTGCTATTTAGTACTCCCTCCGGTCACTTTTAGTAGATAAATTTTTAATGTATTTGAAAAAAACTGTTTCGATTAAAAGTGACCGGAGGGAGTATGTAGAAAAGAGGAAATTAATAATTGCCGAGAGAATTCTTGTTTGTTTCCTCAATATTTCTGATAAATCATTCTAGTTGCCTTCTCACTTTATTTCCTATATACATATTTGTGCCGGGGGTATCGACATGAATCTTTAGATTTCTAAAGGAAATGCCCTTTCTTTGCGTGTGAATATGTATTACGTTTTGTATTGGATGTCGAGGTTGATTGAACCAAAATTGTGCCCTGGCTGATGGTATTCCCGCTTGAGCTGGTTGTTGTCTTCTCCTTCACTTCTTTTTTGGGCCTCGTCCTTTGCTTTCCAATTTACTTTAGTCTTAATCCTAATTAGGAACACGGTCTTCACATAAGAGTAAGGAAGTAGTGAAGGCATACTAGTCTTTTTACAGCTGCAATGTTGCTTATCATTTTTACTTTTGGGGGGTTTTGTGATAGTGTTAGACTTCATTCTATTTCTGGATCTCAGGAGAACAGAAAGATGAAGCATGAGGAGACAATGACAGAGTTTGCTCCGGAACATCTTATTGGCATGGTAATTTAGTTTACTTCTTGAAGCCAGCAGTCCTTATTCTGTGTCAGGCTCGACGAAATTCTGATTTCCATCTCTTTGTATGTGTATGTCTATGCATATTTACTTTCTTTCATGGAGCCAGCCTCTTAGATTTGAAACCTCTTCAAGTAGCTCATATTCATCCAGACATTGGGCCAAATGGACATTATCTTCTCTTTTATCATATGGGGTGGTTAATGTAGTTTCCTACATTCCATTTTCCCATTACTGTTAATGTGGTAATCATATAAGAGTATTGAATGAACTATTGAACTTGTAAATGTTAAATTATCTTGTAAAGAAGATATATTAAAAATTTCAGCAGTGCTCTATTGTATGCTGTAAAAGCTCTCTACTACGGTTTAACATGATTTCTAAAGTTCAATATTTTTTGCTGCTTGTTAGTGAGCTGGCTTGCTCCCTGCACAAATCTTCCATCCTCTCTGCATTTATTGCCTCATTGTGATGAGTTTCTGTTCAATTGAGCAAATTTTTTAGTGATGAACTTTCCTTTTAGATAGTCTTATGACATGAATTTACTCCAAGCTAATCACCTCCTAAATTTCAGGGGGAGACGGAGAGGAAATTTTGCAAGGGGATGCAGGTTGAGGTCAGTACTGATGATGAAGGTTTCATCGGGTCATGGTTTGAGGGGACCATAATTGAGGTGTATGGGAAAGATAAGTTCTTGGTGGAATACAAGAGCTTGAGGACAGAGGATTACTCCCAGCCTTTACGAGAAACTGTAGACTTCAACCATATAAGGCCAGTGCCGCCTGTTGTGTTCAAAATGGAAAAGTTTCATCGGTTGGAAGAAGTAGATGTCATGTACAATGATGGGTGGTGGGTGGGAGTAATTTCCAAAGTTCTAAAAGAGGCAAGGTACATAGTCTATTTCCGTACGACAAGGGACGAAATGGTGTTTAGGCATTCTGAATTGAGGCCCCATTTCGATTGGTGTGATGGGAAGTGGATCCAAGCTTCTCAGGTACTATGAAATACCAATAGCCATAGCCAGAAGTCATATTCCCTAAAATCATAATCCTTTTATAATAATGTATTCTGGTTTTTTATGTATGCGTTTTATAAGCCTTTTGGTCTGCCTTTGATGTTTTTCAGGCTTTGAAGTTTATTTGAGCAATGAAGGCAATGGATGCTTCAATATCGGATTTTGCGTCATTTTGTATGAAGAAAGAAAAACCTTGACTCTGAAATATTTTTGAACAATTCTAATGCACCTCAGCTGATGGAGATAGGGTGGAGCTTGTAATGTTATGGATTAGAGATCCTTCTCTTACTTTGAAATGGCATTCTGAGTCTCTGACTTGAATTAGTAATAGTACTCATCACTGATTTGTTGAGGTTACAAAGAAAAACATGAATACAGCAAACTACTTGTAACAACCTAATTGAGTTTTGAACTTGTCTAGCTCTTCATCTCACATTTTTTTCTCACTTCCTTTATGTGATTGCTTTATGCTTGCCAACAGTCTGCATTGGTTGCAGACTTGGTGTTGGGTTTTTGTTGTTTAGTTTGTAGAGTGAATGTGGAGCATAAAGAAAAAAATCTACATGCCCATAGCATGGTTCTAATTTTTATCCTAGTCTCTCTCTCTCTCTCTCTCTCTCTCTCTCTCTCTCTGATGAAACTAGTCGAAATTTGAGTCTAAACTACTCTTATTCAGTTTTGGCCGGGGGGTGGGTTTGGAATTTGATGGATTTTGGGTTCGGTTCGCAATTCCGGGAGACAATAGCGTCGTTGATCTTGAAGGAAGGGAAAAAAAAAAGGACTCCCCTGGATTGTTTTGCGGCCTTTGAGATCTCTCCCCCCTCGCCTGCCCGCGGTTGTGCTAACTGCTACTACGACTACTAAGTGCCCCAGTGCGGATTCGATTTGCAGAGGGAGAGAGAGAGAGTCAGGGGGAAATGGCGGAGGAGGGAGAGGAAGAGGAGGGGATTCTCCTTTATTACAAGTACACTTCTACGATTCCAATTGTGCTTCCCTCCGCCGCCTCGGTCGTGTTCTTATCGCCCCTCAGGCGTCAATGTCACTGTACGTCTTCTTCTCTTGTCCTCCTCGTAATTTCTTAATCGAAAAAGCACAACTATCCTTTCCCTCTCGCTCCAATCTTAATAATCATTAGGCTTTGCTGATTAATTAGATTGGGGGAAGGATGTCCTCACTGCAAAAACACATCTCTGCTGTCTAGTCTGATGGTCTTTTTGAGGGAACTTATTTCAAGCTCGCATCTTGCCACCGACACTCTGACCACAGGCTTGCCAAGGAGTCTGGCTTCACCTCTCTATCTATTCGTGTTGCCAAGGTTAGTTAACTCATCCTGCCCCTTCTGCCATTATTGTTCTGTTAAGAAATTTGCACATTAAGCTGAAGCTTGTGAGCTTCTAGTACCTCAGTGGTCCCTAAACCTTGTTCTTTTTGCCAGGAATTAGTGACTTTCAGTACTCATCCCCTTTTAATGCCCCCAACAATTTCTAATGCTGGAAAGCATCTCTCTGCGGTCGAGTTTCATGCTCTTCTTCAAACTGCTGGCAAGTGAACACTCCTTTTGTAAAAAGTTTCCTTCCAAATTAATGTCTTTTTGAGGGAACTTATTTCAAGCTCGCATCTTGCCACCGACACTCTGACCACAGGCTTGCCAAGGAGTCTGGCTTCACCTCTCTATCTATTCGTGTTGTCAAGGTTAGTTAACTCATCCTGCCCCTTCTGCCATTATTGTTCTGTTAAGAAATTTGCACATTACGCTGAAGCTTGTGAGCTTCTAGTACCTCAGTGGTCCCTAAACCTTGTTCTTTTTGCCAGGAATTAGTGACTTTCAGTACTCATCCCCTTTTAATGCCCCCAACAATTTCTAATGCTGGAAAGCATCTCTCTGCGGTCGAGTTTCATGCTCTTCTTCAAACTGCTGGCAAGTGAACACTCCTTTTGTAAAAAGTTTCCTTCCAAATTAATGTCTTTTTGAGGGAACTTATTTCAAGCTCGCATCTTGCCACTGACACTCTGACCACAGGCTTGCCAAGGAGTCTGGCTTCACCTCTCTATCTATTCGTGTTGTCAAGGTTAGTTAACTCATCCTGCCCCTTCTGCCATTATTGTTCTGTTAAGAAATTTGCACATTACGCTGAAGCTTGTGAGCTTCTAGTACCTCAGTGGTCCCTAAACCTTGTTCTTTTTGCCAGGAATTAGTGACTTTCAGTACTCATCCCCTTTTAATGCCCCCAACAATTTCTAATGCTGGAAAGCATCTCTCTGCGGTCGAGTTTCATGCTCTTCTTCAAACTGCTGGCAAGTGAACACTCCTTTTGTAAAAAGCTTCCTTCCAAATTAATGTCTTTTTGAGGGAACTTATTTCAAGCTCGCATCTTGCCACCGACACTCTGACCACAGGCTTGCCAAGGAGTCTGGCTTCACCTCTCTATCTATTCGTGTTGTCAAGGTTAGTTAACTCATCCTGCCCCTTCTGCCATTATTGTTCTGTTAAGAAATTTGCACATTACGCTGAAGCTTGTGAGCTTCTAGTACCTCAGTGGTCCCTAAACCTTGTTCTTTTTGCCAGGAATTAGTGACTTTCAGTACTCATCCCCTTTTAATGCCCCCAACAATTTCTAATGCTGGAAAGCATCTCTCTGCGGTCGAGTTTCATGCTCTTCTTCAAACTGCTGGCAAGTGAACACTCCTTTTGTAAAAAGTTTCCTTCCAAATTAATGTCAAATTTGGCAGGAATTTCTTTTTTGATTTACTTATGCCTTTTACAACTCTATTAAAGCCCAAGTATTTCTTAAGTAGAAAGATGCACCAAGTATATTTAGATATTTTTGAGCTAAATGGCTTGGATGAGAAAAAGCGACTTGTCCTCTTGGATGCAAGAAACATCTATGAGACACGAATTGGAATGTTTCAAGCTCCAAATGTTGAGACTTTGGATCCCAAAATCAGGCAATACTGTGATTTACCAGATTGGATAGACCACAATTCGAACCAACTGCAGGGCAAACTCTTCTCATGTAACTTAAACTGTTTTAAATGCTGGTTTGATTATATACTCGGAACTATCTTCATACTTTTTTAGGTCGATTGCTAGAAATAATAGTTGGTTGCATGGGGTGAGTTTTATGTGCACAGAGGTTGAAATTTTTGTGCCCATACAGCTCATGTTCAATTTCGAATTGCTTTGGTCTTTCCACATAAGGCAGTACATAATCTGTCTTGTATTATTCAGGTATTGTACTGGGGGAATAAGGTCGAAATGACATCAGCATATATCCGGTCAAAAGGTGAAGGTTTTGAGAATGTGTATCAGGTTAGAGAGATGATTCTCTTCCGACCAAGACAGGGTAAGGTCTGTACTAGACCTTTCAAGAACCATGGTTTGCTAGTATATCAGTAAGAAATGGTCAATCTACATATTTAACATTGCTTAACCATCATATATAGGGGCCGTTTGGATCGTAAAAAATCCCAAAAATCCACTGTGAAAAATCCACCAACTAGGGATTTTTGGGATTATCCACTAACCAGGCTGGTTAGTGGATAATCCCAAAAATCTACCTGGTTGGTGGATTTTTGGGAGTGGATGTTTTTGATTTTTCACACTCCAAACGGCCTCATAATGGGAATTAGTCTTTTCGTTATTAATAGTCAGTTTGTTTGAAGAAGGTGGTGAGAAGTTTCTTGCTATTTTATCATTCAGGTGTCATTTTTTTTCTACATTCAAAGATAGCATTCTACCCAAGAAGCTGCGAGTCTTATGCTTGCATGGATTCCGACAGAATGCTTCAAGTTTCAAGGGGAGAACAGCTTCATTAGCTAAGAAGCTCAAAAAAGGCGTATACCTTTTCCACGTTGGAAAATGCATACACCGTAGGACTTGATTAGAGCATACGGGTCTGCCATTTATAGTCGTTGAGGCATCTGGCGTGGAAATAACTGACCCCATTGGAGATGCTCTGCCAAAGTGGGTGCAAAAACTTAGTAAAAAAAAGTGAGGTGCAAAAGTATGATATATTTGATATCCAAGATCTGAAATTTGACACCCATCAAAACCAATCTCCAATAGGTAGTACTCAAACCTATATTTTATTGCTTTTACCGGTCAATAACTCTAAAATATACATAAGAATGCAAGAGGAATACGCAGACAGAGTTTCAATTAATCAATTCTATGCTTTGGCATCCCACTGTTTGTGGTGTCAAATTTGAAGTCCCGAATTAGCATCTGGGTTGGAGCTCAATTTGATGTTCGGATGCCAAAGCCTCCCATTTTGGCTGCCACATGCGATTTGGCATCCCAGGTTGGACATGCTCTAAGCCAAGGAAAAATTATTTAGGATGGGTTAGGGTTAATGAAAATTAGAAATAGAAAACTATTTTACATGAAAATAGTTTTTTACTAGGTCAGGGGTTAAAGAAAAACAAAGCCATGAAAATTTGCTTTTTCGGAGGGCCTGAAAATGGCCATGAAAAAGGGCCCGAAAATACCCCAAAATTTTCAGACCTCACAAGGTACGAAAGTCATTTTCCCGAGTGAAAAAAAGGTTGGGGGCTTGGTCTCCTCCTCCCTCCCTGCCCTAGCCGCTCCTATGCTCATGTGAGCCTCGCCATCTGCTCCACGTTCATCGCTGTGACGCCGTCGTGTGGTCCTCCCTCCCTGCCCTAGCCGCTCCTCTGCTCCTGTGAGCCTCACCATTTGCTCCACGTTCGTCGATGTTACGTCGTCGTGCGGAGGCGGCGGAGGTCTTGAAGATCTTGCCTCACGGCCACCGTGCACCTTCACTTGAAGTGATTCTCCCCCGTTGGTAAAGCTTCTCTTGCTCTGTTTCTGTTTCCAAAGATCCCAAGGAAAACTGCTAACTTTTCAAATAGGAGAGATTGTAACTACTGTAATTTGAATCCAACAGTTTAGTACCATTCGTCATAAAGTTCTATTTTGATTTTTCTATGTTGGTAGCATTAATATCAGTTGGTGCTTATATCATCTTCAGTTCAATATTCTAGCTCATTTGGGTTATGGGTATTATTGGATTTGGAACAGATATCAAACCTGAATTGATTAATTAATTATGCTATATTTGTTTGTAGTGGGTCTACATTAGTTTCTAATTTTCTATCCATCCAAATTTTTTGACATATGCATTAGAATTAGGTATACAGTCTTCAGTTCAATATTTCAGCTCATTTGGGTTTTCTTGCAACACATATGAAATTCTGAATTGGTTAGTTAATTCTGCTGTATTCTTTTACAGTGGTTGTGCATTAGTTTTCAAATTGTCTTTTCTTTGTGAAACCTTCATTTTATTCCACATTCATTTTATTGTGATTGGAAGACCTATGTCCTTTGAAGGAAAAAGAAGTGATTGGAAAACATGTACTGCATACACATTTATTTTTTTGTTATAGTCATTGTTTCACGTATGTGTTTGAGGTCAGAAGTTTTGTTAATAAGGTGTTTGATCTTTTGCTTTATCTTTTGCTCCAGGGCCTATATGTTTTAACAAAAGGAATTAACTAATGTGTCTATTTTTGGAGCTTTTCTAATACTAATAGTTCGCCTGGTGAACGTTAAAAGTTGGATTTTTGGGCTTGAAATTGGTTTTAAAGGAGGCGACTTGGTGATAACGGACAGAACCTGCAGTATTTGGTTAGTTGGTTTGATTTTCATAATGTGGGGATGCTAAAGGTGTGATGATGAGCATGGAAGTCATTGTGGATGGTTTATGCATGAAAGGGTCGTGCTTTTTTGAACAATTTTGCTGGCCAGATGTTTTCTGCAGTATATGTAGACTAGGCGCCGTTTATATGCCATTTTGGAGTTGTATTACGATGTCCAAGTTTCAATATAGGCTCTTTTATTCATCAATTGTTTGTTATTTATACACGATTACTTGTTCTTTATCTATTAGTATAGAATGTTGTAAGTATGATATTGTTTCTTTTGGCCTTTCGAGTTGTTCTATCTGTTATTAGCTGCTATCATGGATTCTATTATCATTAAAATTTTACATCTATCACTTGGTCTGTTTTTTGGGATATTGAAATTTTTTTATTTACTTCCATGAAAGAGAGAAGGATTATTTTATTGAATTTATAATAGAAGGTTTCACTTCGTACTGTAAGAGGAAGAGACGAGACAAGGTATGTTAAGATTTATGAATTGTATTGTCCCACATTAATAGTTCATTTGGTTTTTCAACATGGACTTATTCATTTTGAAAATCCAAATGGGGCTATTAATTCAGGACATAAGTTGTAACACCCGGAAAATTTGTACATTAACTAAAGGTTTTTATTTTAGGTAACTATTCTAAAATAGGAAAGTTCATTGCCTGATTTGATTTTCTGGTTGTGCGATGTGCTTTGATGTGTTATTTAATGTTTATGATGTGATATAATTTGTTAATCGCATGACTATTAGTAGTAGAAAACCAGGACACGAGGGTTGGTCCTGGCGCTGGGCACAACCTGGCGCTGAGGCCAGCCTGGCGCCAGGGTCTGAGAACACCTGACGCCAGGAGTGGGGCCAGGCGCCAGGGCATGTGTTCAAGTGGATGAGACCTATTTGAATTTCATAATTAATCAGTTAATTTTAGTTTTATACGTGGTCCGTGGTCTACACGAGATAGTGTAATGAGTAGTACAACCGCGGGACACCAGAGTCATGTGTGCGGAGGACTCTAGCTGTAGACGCACAGACCTGGGCGCAGGGCCATGTGGCACAGGTCCAGGGAGTCATGTGAACGTGGGTAACTAGCCACAAGGAGATCTTTAGAGGATTGGAGTGAATCTTGGAGCAAAATCTACGATTTGACCTAATAACGATAAATATGGTAAGTATCGCGGAGGATCGGGAAGTATCAGTTCGGTTGAGATAATTAGGGAAGGTAAATCTTAATTAAAAAGAGATAAATATTTCATTTTTAATCAACCAATAGGAAGGGGGCGTCTAGTTGGTTGGCTTAGATATGGTAGTTTCTTAGTTTGGAACGAGATATGTAAAGTATGATTAAGATTGTAAGCTCGGCCAGTAATATTTCTGTGTCGACATTCTATAGTAAATAAATTATAACTAATTCAGGAAAAACCGGAAAAATATAAAATTAGTATGGTTAGAAACTAGACACATAAGGCTAACTCCAATAAAAATTTCAGAGTCCATCTTCAATTGTACTGACCGTGGGAAGAGTCGGAAGTGGACTGTTATGCGTATGACAGTGTGCTGTAATTAGGATTAAGATAGTGAACGAATCTTATTAGAGATTTGAAATCCTAATTAAATAAGGAAAACACAATGGATTAACATGGCTGAACGTCCCTTACTAATGAGGGAGACCTTTTAATTGGTTAATTAGGATTTGGGATTAGGAAGGATCTAATTAGGAGATATCCTAGTTGGAGGAGGCTTTGGCTATAAAAGCCAAGGAGGAGGACGCCCATATGCTTCACTCCAAGCTTTGGACGCCCTGTGCTAAACCCTAGCTCTTCTCCCTTTCCTTGACACCAATTCCAGCAACCTTCTACCTCTCCCCTCAACCTCTTTTCTCGTGCGATCGAAGGAGTGGAGGCGTCGTTACGAAGGAGAAAGAACGAGCTACGCGTGGAGGTGTATTTCGCATACATCTAAGTGGTAGGATGGTTTTTCCCAACCAATTCGGTTTGCACTTCTTTGGTTCTTTCATATTGTGATTAATTTATAATCCTATTCATATTATCTCAGAGACAAGAGTGCCTAATGTTTGTTTCATGAGAGATTCCTTGTTGTTTGATAAATAAGAGTGCTCATAATGTCATACCTTGTTTAATGCTTCATGTTGATGCATATATGCCTACTTTTGATGGGAATATATATAGGTCATGTCTCTTGAACGTGGATGGTCATGAAAGTTATCTTCTTTATTCTGATATGTCCTGATTTAATAGTTCAATATAGTTAAGGGATGTATTAATAATGTTAAAAGCTTAATTAGATCAAGGTTGATGCCTTGAATCTAGTTTAAGGTATTATCATCAATTAGAATCATTATAATCATTAAGTTCCAGAACATACCAGAGTCTAGAATTACTCTAGGAGGGGAGTAATTAAGGGTATTAATGTTATATTATCATGGTTAATGGGTATTAGTACATGATTACATATTATAAGTAAGTAATGTGCTCTCGGCCAGAACTGTTTCTGCGCCGACAGTGCTCAGTATAAAAATCATAATTAAATGTATAAAAATCATAAAAATATGCCGTCAGTGGGGTTATAAACTAGACTCATAGGGCTATCTTCTGTTAAACTTTCAGTGTCAGATTCCTTCTGTATTGATAGTGGCGTCAGTCGAAAGTGGGCTGTATAGTATAAGACAGTTTACTGAAATTAGGGTTTTAAAGCACTAGTAAGTATTATTACTCATAATATGATATAATCTGATTAAAATAATATTAATATAGTAAGACAAAACTACTTATGAGTCACTCTAATAAGTGAAGAAGTTTAAAAGATTAAGACTTTGGGACGAGTCAGCGTGCACAATAGTCAATTTGGTCTTGTTTCTATGGTTCATCGTGGTGTCGGTTTGAGTATCCAATTGGAGATCAAACTTTCTTAGAAAGGTATCTTGAGATTAAAAGTAATACAATTCCATACTTAGAGATATCCCTATCAAAGGTAAGACATGATGCATGACGTGTACTCTAAGAGTGAAATTCATTATTCCTCAGATTGCGAGTCTTCATTATTCTCTTCATTATGCGAGATATGTGAATCTTCTTGTTACTCCTTGAGAGAGAGCCATATATTGTTGAGAAACCTTGATTATTTGTTTCATACTCCATGAGGGAGTCATTGCGGTAAGAGTTACCCTATTCTCAGAAAGTTGAGACCTCTGTTATTGTTGAATCATTGTCCAGTTTGACATTGACCTATTTCTCCACTTATTAAAAAAGGTGGAATCATAGTATGCTCACGAGCCATTGCTAGGTCATGAGTGACCTCCGATATTTATGGAACATGGGTTCCCTATTGCCCGAAAGGAGGCAAATACGTACGTTTAGGCTGTATGATATTACGGAAGGTCTGCAGTCTCCGCCCATTGTGCCCGTAAGCACCGATGGGGCCAGCATGCCTAGACGCGTGGCCGGGTTCCAAAAAGAGAACCTCTAGCATGATTCTGGTATAATCACTTGCGGGTGATCGGTAAATTCAGCGAGCAGAAATTGTAATTCCTTGCACTTTAGATGCCTGGAGCCTTTGGTATTTTGACCATTCTCTCCTTACACCGATATTTGTTTGGAGTCATATTGAGATTATTCTTTCCGATAACTTTTCCATTGGAACTGTTATCATCTGACCTTGCTATTCTTGCAACATAAACCTATGAGTGGTCCTTCAGAGAGTGTTTATTCCTGTTTATCCGAGTGATCTATTCTTCATAACTTATTTTATCTTCCTGGTGGGTTTTTACATCCTACTGGGTATTTCTACGAAA
Organism: Houttuynia cordata; assembly: GCA_039654745.1. NCBI lineage: Eukaryota > Viridiplantae > Streptophyta > Magnoliopsida > Piperales > Saururaceae > Houttuynia > Houttuynia cordata. Next base: position 28,740,495 of record CM077503.1, read on the forward strand.
TACTCACGCATCCTTTGATGCAGGCCTCAAAGATCAGTAAGTCAGGATTTTGCAGTTCAGAAAGGCGTAGCAGATGCGTGGGAGATGTCTTGAAGAATTACTTTATTTACTCTATTGCATTTTGTTAGAACTTCTTTAGTGTTGGCCAGTGTGTGCCTAAATTTGATGTTTGCTTTATTTGATAGTTTTTATTTAATCTGCTGTAATAATTTCAGTAGGATTCATTTGCTACATTGACAATGTTATTTAAAATTTGATGAAGAAGTTTTTAGTTCTCAATTTCTAAGTTTCGTTATGAGTTCCTGGTGATGTCGATTACACGTTCTTTTGTAACGATGTAATTGACCTGAGTGATCGAGTATTCGGTCGCGTCCCAAGGTTCCTACCTCGGATTTTATTTAGTTTACTTAAAGGCTTCCGCACTCCGATCGAGGTCAGGAATTTTGGGGCGTGACATAAGTGATATTATATCTAGCATTGTGATGGGAATGCTTTGGATCCTCATGGTTGTAATTGTTGGATTGGATCCTCATGGTAAGGGCATATATATATTTTGGTTTGCTTGTGGTTGTACTTGTTGGTTCTAATAAAGAGGGATTTTACATGAGTTCAATCAATTCACTATCTCATGATTTAGATGTACTAATAGCAAAAAAAAAACATTGTTTAGATGTATGTGAATTTTTCATGAGTTGTCTATATGTCCTATGCTCATGCTTTTCTAGCTTTAATAGTATGATGCCCTTACCATTTTCTTGCAGACAAGAGATCTTGCTTCTTGACAATGAAATTTATTGGTGAATCATTCTAACATAATGAAATTGTTAAGATTTGTTTTGAAAGAATATTAAAATCCTGGTTTTTGACATTATGATCTTTAACCTGCTTTAATTATAACTCATTATTCCTGCTGAGTATTGTAATAATGATGCATCCTCGTGGATGCAATTGTTTATTTTGGGAAGTTGGTAGCAGTTGTTCTTGTAGCTAGAGAAGATCATAGTACTAGCTTGCCTTTGTGATTTTGGTTCATATAAATTAGTTAAATAGTCAGATTTTCCATGTGAGATAAATAGGAGTATGTAGTGGTGGTCATTGCTTATTAGCTATATTGAATTTTAAATGCAATGTAGAAATTTTTGCTTGTGTACCTATATAATTTATGTTATGATTGATGAAGCTTTTTTGGATTGTGGATGTGTTTAATTATATGTATTCTACACATGAGTTATTTGAACTATGTATAGATGACGAAGAAGAGAGTAAAAGAGATATTAGATGATAGCAAAAGGAGGACAAATGAGACATGGGATGATGATGAAGATAAAGTCATGCTATAACTATTAGATGCGGAAAGGATAAAATGAAATAAGGTTGCAGGTGCATGGTTGAATACTATGTGGCCAGGTGTATAACAAAGTTTTAAAGAGAAGACTAAAAATGTGAAGACAAAAGATCATGTCACCAATCGGATGAGAACATGGAGAGGAATTTATAGAAAAGTTGCAGAATTGGTGAATAAGAGTGGATTTGGCTGGTATCCAGAGACCGGAAAGGTTGCGGCTGAAGATTGGCAATAGAAAGAATTAATAGCAGTATGAACACTACTTAAACATCAATTTCTTTTCCTTTATGTTGTACTTGTATTTTTTTTAATATATATATAGGATAAACCCGAGTTTCGCAAGTATCGAATTGATGGTTGCCCAACGTATGGATTGCTACGATCCGTGGTTGGTGAAAATATTGCCCAAGGGAATGAAGCCTTATACTTGAATGGAGAAGGAAGTAGTAATACTGGCGACTGTTTTGATGAGCCAACTTCAAGAAGAGGTACACCACCATATGTGGATTTGGGTGGTGACAAAAACTCTCACTTTGATGAGGATGTAAAACAATCCATCACATACAACGAAGGCCAACGAAGGAAATCCGATTGCCGAAAGAGGAAAGCCATTGATGTCCCCGCATAAGAAATTCAATTTGGAATGTAGGAGCACTCAATGAGATGACATCTGTTTTAAAGGTTTTTGCTGAGAAAGATAAAAAAATAGAACAAGTTATCAAAGCATTAGGGGAAATTTCAAACCTAGACCTTGACTTGAAATTTCGGGCAACTAGGTACTTGAAAGACATGGAGGACAAAGAAAGTTTTCTAATGATGGATCCTATGGAAAGAATAAAATGGCTAGAATGGTGTAAGGTCAATAGGGTGTGATTTTGGACTTCTTGGTAGATATTTGAGACTTCTTAAATGTTCACTTTGAATTCGTTAAATGTTAATTTTGGACTTGTTAGATGTTATTCTAGAACTTTTTTGTAGTTATGTTGTACTTGTTTGAATGCTTTGAATGTAAGGATTATGATCTTGAACTTGGTGTGATATCATGTGGTGTGATATTGTCTTAATATGTGTATATGTACTTTGGTCATAGGTGTCATGGATTGTGATGTGGTTGATGAACGTTTTATGATCAAAATGGCTATTGTGGCGGTTCTTGCAGCTTTGGGCCATTACTTTTGTTATTATAGGTTGCTTGAAAATCATCATAAATACGTCTTTGGGAAAGGTGGCACTAATTACATAAGAAAGGCATTGTCCCTTGATCGAGAATTGTTTAGGGAGGTTTATAGGATGTATCCTGAGCCCTTTAGAAAATTGTGTTTGATTTTCAAGCAAAAAGGTCTTTTAAAGAATACTAGATATGTTACTCTTGAAGAGCAAGTGGTCGTGACATTAATCATTTTGACCCATGGTCAAATGTACTTTATTACTAGAGAGCGCTTTCGGCGTTCTGTGTGGACGGTTAGTACCTATTTCAATAAAGTGATAGATGCAATTTTGGCTATTGCGAAAGATTATATCAAAGCTCCTACAAATTATTTACACCCTTAAATTTCTAATGATGAAAGATTTTTCCCATATTTTAAGGTATGTCTATTTTTTTTTCAAAATACGATGTTTGTTTTATTATTTTGTTAATAAAATACTTTGATGCAAGATTGTATTGGTGCACTTTATGGTACCCATGTTCTAGCTCATATTTTAGGAAAGGATCAAATGAGGTTTTGGAATAGGAAATGTCATATTACTCAAAATTTATTGATTGCTTGCAACTTTGTTCTTGAGCTTACATATGTATTAGCTGGATGGGAGGGCTCAACAGCTGATGTTAGCCTTTTGAAGATGACACTTACTTCCCCAAGTAAAAGGCTATTGTTGCCGGAAGGTGTGGACTTCCAACTTTTTATTTTTTTCATATTCATTGTTAATATGTATTAATTTAATTATATTTTTATCACCCTCTTAAGTAAATATATGTTGGTGGATGCGGGATTTGCAAGCATCCCAGGTTTCTTGGCTCCTTTTCATAAAATTCGGAATCATTTGAAGGAGTTTGGTATTACTCCAGAGAGGTTACTACAAACTGCACAAGAGTTATTTAATCATTGTCATTCATCCTTAAGGAATCCAATTGAAAGGTCTTTTGCTGTGTGGAAAAATCGCTTTGAAATTTGTAAACGACCACCAATGTTTCCATATAAAACTCAGGTTAAAATAATTGCAGCGAATTGTGTGTTTCATAACTTTTTGCAAAGGAAAAATAAAGAAGACATATGAGATGATGACTTTGATGATGATGGTGATGATGATGATGATGATGAGGGTGATATAGCACCCTTATTACCAAGTAACACTTCTATAGTTGATGGTACAACTATGATGGGTCGTTTCCGTGACAAATTAGTAAAGAAGATGTGGGATGATAGAAAGCGGCATGAGCTTTGAATGGATTCATAGTTGAAGAATCGATTATGCCTTATATTAGCAATTTGAAAGGGCATACTTTTTTAAGTTTTTGTGTAAAGTAAACTCAAATCATTGACTAGTTCATTTACTTTAGCGGAGATTAAATTGCTATACAATGGTATTTTTTAGAAAAGGTGACACTATAAAAAGCTTTACTTGAATTGATAGTTTTTTTTAAAAAAGATGTCATTTATAGGAAGCCTTGTAACTAGATTTTTACTTTACCAACTAATAGTTGTCATATGAATATTTTTGTGAAATAAAACAATTAACCCGGGACACATAATTTTAGTCTTTTTATAACATAACGACCCTTTCAATTTTATTAGTTCTAATGGATTAGTAGCATATTTTCTAGGACATTTTCATTTTTACATTTTCTAGAACCCCTAAGTAGGTCAGAAAATTGATTTTCAGTGAAATTTCCATGAACACTTTTTGTAACCCCTATTAGCTTTTTACGAAAAAATTCATTTTTCCATGAAAGTTTATTTTTCTAGAGAAAAGTATTCTCATGGAAAATTTTTATTTTCCAGAACCCCTAACTCACCCTTAGTGTGCTGCATTGATTTGTGCCCACATTACACTAGCCATCGATCTTGAAAGATACGAAGAAGCATAATCATAATCAAGTAGCGCATTTTTCTAACTATTTAGGGTCGATGACATGGATCTTATTCTTCCATTCAGGTTTGTTTTGGGCTACCTCTTTTGTAAGACATAATAAAATCAAATCCTTATTTATTAACTCCATCCGAGGTCTATTTTATCTTCATCTCCCTCCGAATGCACAAAAATAACGTGTTTGCCAAAAAGAAAAGTCTCAATAATAACTATCCAAAAAAAAATCTCAATGATAACGAGGAGTGTTTTTAAAAAACAAAACAAAGAAGTAAAGAGGATATTTAGGCTCTATTTGGTTGCCTAAAAAGAAGCTGGATTCATAAGAATATAAAGGAGAGATTTTCTAAAAGAATTCAGAATAGCTTCTTTCAATGGCATTTGGTGTAAATTCTAAAAAATGATAGGGGTATTTTTTTTAAAAAAATACAGTTTCAGCTAATGATGAGGTTTTTAGTTATCAAATGCCTTTGTCTTCCTTCTTTCGGAAATTACAATTTTTGTCACAATGATATAAATTCATCAAATGAACTGAATTTTGGCCAACCAAACACCTTATTTCTTAAACTTAGAGAAATAAACTTAGATTTATTTAAAAGAATTTGGATTTCGTGGTCCAAAAAGTGCTAAAAGGAAAAACAAAGCAAAAGGGATGTCCCACGACTCCCACCCCACCATCCCAGACTCCCAGTGCGACTACCCGCGCGCGCCTCATCCACTGGCAAGCTCTCCTCCTGAAAACAATTTTTCACAAAAATCCCCTCCCGGAAAATATAAAGACAAAGGAAAAACACTCCCCTCTCCCCCCGCCTTTTTCGGATGGTCGCCTGCGCAGCAGTTGCCCTTTCCAGGTATTCTTCTTCTTCTCCAAACCTATTATGTTCCATACTATCGAATGCTTCGACTCTTTCCTCATCGGGTCTACATCTTTTGTAGGGTTTACCTGCTCCTTTCCTTTGCTATTCCCGATTTTTCTCTTACTCTTCCATCGCTTTTTTTTTTTTCAGTTTTTACTCAATCAATTGTAGGGATTTGACAATGAATGATTTCAACAGCAGCATCTGTTGTTCCACTTATTTTCCGTTCTTCGAATTTAACTTATTTATACTACTACTCTTTTTTTATGAAAAGATGCATTTTACAGAAGGAAATTATGAAGTTAATAGATCACAGAAGTGAGCTTTTTTAACACTGTGAGGCATTTTCTCATTCCATACAACAGAAGAATCTAAAAAATTAATTTACCGGTCTAAATGATGCCATTTTGTGCAAAATTAAAGCTTTGAAAAAAGGTTAACTTGACTACTTCTTAGTTGCTTATGTTAAAAAATTCATCTTTCTTGTTTCGTTTCAATTATTTTTTTTATTTTCCTGTCTCTTTTGTTTGTTTCATTTTATGAACTTGTTTTTGTGCCAGTGCTCGAGCAGCTTCCGATTTTGCATGCATTTTGTCCCTCAACACTTCTTCTGTTTTGGAGCACATGTTTGTCTCTGTATCATTCCCAAACATCTTTTCCCCATACACTTAACTAGACTCGTTTCTCTTTTAGACATTAAGTTGGAATTGCTTATACGGTTTTGCACCTTTATCCCCCAAAGGAAAGTAAGAGAACTGTTCTTCATTGTTTTAACAGATATACAGGGTAATTTCGTGGAATACGTGTGCAGTAATTGGTGTAAATCCTAGCAGGAGAACATAAGAAAACGGATAGATAATTGGCAGAGTTTTAAATAAGAAAAAAGAAAAATGCAAGTGTAAAACTGTTGCAAATTCCGATGGCTCGAAAAGGGAATCAGCAGAAGAATGGTCTAGGCCGCACTACAGTTTTGCCAGAAAAAAAGGATAAGTCAAGACTGCAGGCGATGAATGGTGATTCAATGGATCCCTCGCTATCACATAGTTTTGAGGAAAAATCTCCACCTTATGGTTTCAAAGGTGCTGCAAGAAATGAATCACCAATGGCTAATTCAGAGAAAGGAGCAGACGATCCTCTGAATTCTGGTAATAGGGTGGGCCAACATGGACTGTCATATGTACTGGGTAGCTTGAGTAGTGCTTTTGTTTTGTCCGTTCTAAAAGTGGCCACCCAGTGGCTGGAGAAACAAAAACCACGAGTTGATACTTTGGTGACTCTTTCAGTTCAAGCTTATGATTATGTTTGCATCAGGAGTGAGTATCTGCGTCCTATTATATGGAGGTGGGTTGCACATTCTGGGAGATTGGTGCTGCTTTTGTCCATGCTCTGGCTGAACTGTAGTCTGAGGGGGCTGGATTCTTTGTTGAGACTGGGAACTACATCCTTCCTTGCTGTTATTTGGTGCAGCATTCTCTCAGTGATGGCAATGGTGGGGATATCAAAATTTTTTATAGTGTTGGTGAGTTCTTTTTCACTCATTATCATGTTGTTCTATTGTCTAGACTATCCTTATTAAATGATGTCAGATGACAATTTTTTTGGTTTCAGCAGTCAAGGTTATGGCTGCTTGAGTGTGCTACTTGGGTTTGTAACCTACGATTTGCTTATTTTTAGTTAATAAGAATTGCACTTAAGAGTTTGCTTTCTACAATTGCACCAGAGTGCCATTATAATCTTGCCTATATATGTTAACGTTATTTAGTTTAGCTGTTAAGGTAATTTCTGCTTGAGTGTGCTACTTGAATTTGTAACCTCCACTTTGCTTATTTTTAATAGAATCTGCACTTAAAATTTCTGGTTCTTTTAATACACCTGTTGGAATTATAACTTTTTGTGTACGTTAAAGTTCTATTATGGTTGTAGTGTATAGCATTACTTTCTAATGAGACATAATATAAGATGCTTATCACCGAGTTTGTTACTTTCTATGTTGTTAGAAGATATTGGTGGCATATAACATTATTGCAAATTCATTTGTAAGCTAGCCATCTAAAGCTAGATTCTTATGTTTTTTGCTTTCTCTATTTCCCAGGTATTGGTTGGTTCATTGGCAATTTTCGTCAGCTTCAGTTTTTCGCTTTTAATGACAGCCATTTTTGCAATTGTGGTTTTGTGCATTTATGGTAGCTTTTGGACAACTGGGTTGGTTGTCCTCTGCGCTGGTTTGTGCTTTAGTCTTTCTGGAAATAGTTTGTCTGGTGAAGACTTAGGTAAAAATTGTTAAATTTTTCTCAAATATTGTCTTTCTTTTTGCAGGGATTGCATTTGGTCTACGTCGTGAACGCATTGCACTATCCATCGTCACTGTTTATTCGATGTTTTGTGCAAGAGCTTACATGGGATGGCTTGGCCTGCTTTTGGGATTAAATTTGTCTTTCTTTTCCAGCGACCTATTAATATACTTTTTGAAAAATAATCTGAGTGAACATGGACCTAGTAATCAACAGGAACCATTTAGGGAAACAAGAGGTGGTTCTGGTGGTAGGTTCTATGTTGATCCAGAAGATGCTTTTCAAGCTGCTGGGGAGGGTCTAGATCGTGGCCCTGGAATGCCTTCCTGTAGTGGGACTGAGACAGAATTGACGTCTGAAGATGAAGTACCTCGACTCTTAAACTGTAGAGACCATTATTCTGCTTTGGGTTTGTCCCGCTATGGGGAGATAGATGCTGTTTACCTAAAACGGGAGTATAGAAAGAAGGTACATTAATGGTATTTTTTTATTTGAATTTACTTATCTTGATGAAAAAATTTGTTGCTCCCATAGGCAGCTATCTCAGTTTTACATTCATAATAGGCCACATGTTCTTACAAGTTGGAACATACACAATTGGATCCCCCCTCACAATTTAATTTTGCTACTTTTGATCAGATGAATGAGCCTCTTTATGTTTCCAAGAAAAAGAAAATGTATACAGATGTTTAGACGTTAAATAATTCAAGTTCATTTAAGAAAGTATGAAAACATTTTTACATGTGGGGCCGTTCAATTTTAGCTGTTCTGAGACCTGATTTGAGGATTTATATGCGTTCTCACATGTTAATGTGCAAAAGCAGTTTTCATTGTTAGAATAAATTGGCTTTTCTCTATCTCGAATAAGCATCATGATTTTGCTTTGCTAGGCGATGCTGGTCCATCCTGATAAAAATATGGGAAATGAAAAGGCGGCAGAAGCTTTCAAGAAACTTCAAAATGCGTATGAGGTAGATTTTATATATATATATATATATATATGTATATATATACACATATATATACATATTATATATATAATTTCATTGTGTGTCTAAACTGTAGTAGGATCTGTTAATATTACATCCCCTTTAAGTTTCTGATAGAGGGAATTATACAGATTTTGTTAGATTCTACGAAACGAAAATTATATGATGATGAGTTGAGGAAGGAAGAACTACTCAATTATTTCCGCAGGTTGCAAAATTCATCTCAAAATGTGAGTCATTATTTTAGTAGTAAATTATTCTGGTGACCATAAGCTTTACTCCTTTCATGTTAACTTAGATGCAAGGTCTACTGCTTCGTGATCTTGGCCTTGCGCTCAGGGTAAGAGGGCATTTATAGTAGCTTCACATTTTTTTCAGAAGGGAAGGGATGGCTTGTTGGTTGAGGTAAATGCTCGTACTGAGGTTGATAGCGAGGATTCTCACGGGTTTTCCAGGAGAATAGCATGCAAGAAATGCAATATTTTTCACGATTGGATTCTTACGGAAAGACATAAATCCCGTTCAAGATGGTGTCAGGTCTCCTTCTACACTGTTATTCTATCCATCCCATTTCCTTATTTTCACATTAAGTTGTCTGGTAGCTATGTGGCTGATGTACAGCTGTCGGCATTTGTAGGATTGTAAAGATTTTCACCTCGCCAAAGATGGAGATGGATGGGTTGAGCAGTCCTTTCATCCACTTCTTTTTGGTTTGTTGCAGAAGGTATTTGAACTTCACTCCTTTTCTTAACCTCAGATTAGTATTATGCAAGGGAACCTGCCATTTTAAAGGATAGCGTTTAAATTGCCTTTTAATTGACAGAATAAATGCTCCTAGTAGTACGTCTTTAGCATTACAGTGGCAAAACCAGTGAGTTGAAAAACAAGGAGTCCCGCTTTTGGGATGTGAAACCAAAAGAAAGTTGTGGAGACTGGGGCTATTACTTTATATTTAAAGCAATCTTTCATTTTTATTAAGATGTACACGTAACTGAAAAAGCCTTTTTTTTAACAGGCGGATACGCCCTCTGCTTATGTTTGCGCTGAAAATCGGATATATGACGTGACAGGATGGTTTCTTTGTCAGGTAAAAACCGTACTTATTTTGCCTGCATATAAATGTCAAGTAATTAGGCTTGTCATATGATGCATTACTTTGCCGTCAATGTTTTAGCATTTTACTGATAGTTAGCCTTTCTGTATGTCTTTTATGTAATGCAGGGCATGACATGTCCAGCTAACACGCACAAGCCAAGCTTCCATGTCAACACCAGCATCACGTCTAAACAATCTCATGCAAATGGTTATAACACGTCATACAAAGGCAGACCAAATCCTCCAAGCATGGACGAATCAATGAGAGAGGACTTTTTTGAGTGGCTTCAGAATGCAGTTCAATCGGGCATCTTTGAACCCAAGCACAGCCCACCGGAAAACCCTTCGGCGAAGACTAGCAGCTCCAAAGGCAGTGGTGGTAAGAAGAAAAGAAAAGGAAAGAAGCAATGGTAACAGCATTTCCTCGGTGTCAGAGGTGAATGAACGTTGCAAGGAGCAAGGGGAGAGCTTTTTGCTTATATCGGAATGACTTAACGTTGTAATTAACGACAGTTTGACCCATTTAAGGCCGCAAGGCAACAAGGTGGTTGTATAAAATAAGACCTGAATCAATATCAAGTAGCGCATTTTTTTAACTATTAACTATTTGGGGTCGACAACATGAATCTTAGGCTTTCATTCAGGCTTGTTTTGTCATTTTTTCAACTATTTGGGGTTGGCGACGTAAATCTTAAGCTTCTATTCAGGCCTATTTTATGTAGCTTTTGTGTAAGAAATAGTAAAATTATATTTTTTTTATTAACTCCATTCAAGGTCTTGTCTTCTCCCTCTTTTTACACTATTTATATGTATCATTTTTAATCTTCTCATACAGGAGTTTATTAGTTTTTTTTGTATATGCTCATATTAATGTAACCCACATTTCATCAGCTTCTCTCTTTTAAAAAGAGTTACCTCTAAACTCATACGAATGTATTTATTTTTAATCATATCTCTCTTAGTTATCTCTCTTAGTTATTTTACTTATCAATTTTATTATTTTTATTTTGGCTATATTAAATTTATTTATATAATTTTTCTTAGGTGCTTAACACTCTGCTCTATAGAGTATGTTTAACTATAGAACTTGTCTTTAAGCCTTTTTGGAATACGCATAAAACTCTCGATGTTACCCTCCATTTTACCCACTTCACATTTATTTTATTCTCTACATCATTATCAATATCTCTTTTTTTATGAATAATTAATTCTAAGTAACACAATTGATTTTTAGATTTTAATGCATAATCTATTTCACCTATAAATTCTATTAAAATTATTGTAATTTTGAAAAAATACTCTTGCTGTCAACATGATCAAAATTTTGTTTATCTTCTGCTTTTGTGACTAATGCAGAAATCATGCAGCCCACGGTTCCTAAAGCGTCACCTGTATGATCACCCGCAATGGTCTGATATATGCATGCCGCTATAAAAACGGACCCCTTCAATTCCTGGTGTGAGATTGCTGACGGAATGGGCAGAAATGTTTGTGATTGCTCACGGAACCACAAGTTTATGAGATTATGGTATCTGAAACGACAGAACTGCATCCATGTTATCAGCTAATCACGCCCCAAACGGCCCCTTAATATGCTCAATCTCTTTTGGCATTGATCCAGTGAGAACCTGTTTGCCATTGATGCTTTAATATGATTAAAAGGATAATGCATAACAACGGCTACCAGCAAATCCAGTAGAGGTACCTACCTCGTGGCCAGTTTCTGTGACCTCATCCCGATACCTTGATACCTGCATGTATTCAAATTTTGCGGGTCAAGCATCAACGTGTTTCCCAGCTATACAATATCTCCCTAACACATTTGAAGCATTGTATAAAAAAACACATTTGAAGTAGGTAACACAAATTGTTACTGTACCTTTCTGGCACATTAGATGAAGACGGGGGGGGGGGGGGGGGGGGGGGGGATATACAATCCTGGCTCAATTGTTATCACCTGCCCAACCATCGTTATTAACATAAAACTTATCATTTTATAAGGGTGGTAAATCTCACATGCGTCAGTGAAGATATTATAAGTATCTGCTTTAATTTGTCGAATCAGCATGAAGTTAAAATGGGGGAGAAAATAATGGTCTATTCACATTTTCAATCGTACTTCAAGATTTTTTACTCTATGCTCTCTAGAAATGGCATAATTTGCCCTAGGCAAAAGAAACTTAGCATTCCAGGTTGCGCTCAGTACTAATCATGGAGCAATCATGAACATCCATTCCGAGATAATGGCCAATTGAAGTTGGATTTAATTGGTGATAAGAGTTCAAGCTATTTGGGCAATCTTTTACTATTCCAAGCTTCCTCAATCCCTTGACCACCATCTCAATCTGCCAGAAACCTCAGAAAAAAAAGTATTTTATTGCATGGAATTAAAAAAAAAAAGGTTCCTCGAGATATATTCTATTTAGCTGAGTATATAGGATCTATACCGAATATTTATGCAGCACTGGGTTGGCAAAGGTTGACACACTCCTTATTCGTTTCGGGTACGAGATCATAGAGCTCCTCCTGGTATTAAGTTCATTCTTAGGCATCGTAAAGAATAGTCCTGCGGACAACTAGGTTTTCTTTAACGCAAGTAAATGGGTATAACAGACATTTCTAAGCTAAATTTTTTTTCCTTCGGACCGGTTGGGGCGTGAAAAATCAGCTACATCTAGCTGAAAAAATCAAGTTGGATAAGGATTTTTGGGATAATCCACTAACCAGCCGAAACACCTCATGAGAACTAGGAACATGTATCTCCTAAAAATTTAAGTTTTGATTTTGACAGGTTCTATTTTGAACATTCTCATGGAATAGTAGTTGCAAGTTAGGAAGACGTGTTGAAAAGTACTGGTCCAATACTATACCTAATTAGCCAAGACAAGAGTAGAAATTTTTAAATTTCAAAGACTAATCTCCTCCAATGACATTGTTTTAGCAATTAAAAAGAAAGCATGCTAGTGAGATTACTCTCCTCTCGTGATCGTAGTACATACAAGGGACTGCAGACATCTATACATGTGGTATTACAGTATTACAAAAGAACTTATGTAAGAGTGAAACCTAGCTCGTGCGAGTAATGTGCATATCGTCTTTCGTTTTTTTTAACCCTCGTCTTTGGTTACATTGCCCAAAAAGGCTACAAATGCTTCCCAAAGCTATTAGTAGGCTACATTTGACAAGTGTTATTGAAAACTTAGGTCAGGATGGAGATTTAAGAATTGTTGGGTATGGTCTTGAATGTACAATTTAGTTCTTGGACAAACATATTGGTGGGAAATATTTCTGGTGCAGAAAACCACAACTCGCTGTTGAAGTGATGAATGCCTTACACCCGTAAAGCAATGCAACTCCGACAATTTTAATGTCAGATAAAATTCGAACGAAAATGAGCACCTGTTCCAATTGCGAGGTGAACGGTTCACGTTGAACTATTTACGACAATAACTAATTTCCAAACCTTCATATAACGTGCAAGCAATTAACACGTGAATCGCTTTGACGCCTGAAATCGTAGCTCAAGATATACTAAAGCTTGCTATTCATAAGTACCAATTGACAGCAACGCAAGAAGCACACAAAGAATTTAAAAACTCAAAGCATTCTCGAAATTCAAGCAAACAAGGTGTGAACCTAGTGAGCTTAAGACTTAGGGGCCGTTTGGGGTGTGATTAAAAGCAAGGATGTTTTCCTACACTGTAGCATCCAGGTATTTTATATATCTAGCTAAAACACCTCAGGACGTGTTTCAGCTGGATGTAAAATAAAATTATGGATGCTACAGTGGATATCAAAAATTCAGTCTGGATGTTTTGCAATAATCACGCCCCAAACGGTCCCTTAGAGCTGGCAAATACCTGACGGGGCGAGAAATTAGGCATCAATGAGTGCCTCACCCTCAGCACCTGGAGAAATTTTTCAGTGTAGATACTACACCAAGCTAGACCAATCAACAAGAGATACACAACTCTCCCGATGTTCCAATTTTGGTGGAGAGTTGCGTGTCTCTTGTTGATTGGTGACCGACACCACACTAGCATGTCAACTTGGTGTCGTATCTATACTGAAAAGTTTTGCCAGCACCTTCATGGCTGCTGCTTAATTACTTGAACGGCTTCCCGCCTTTCCCAAGTCTCTACAGATCACTCTGGATTCTCAACTGCACGCGAGGGTTTTCGCCGTTCGGAGCTTCACCCTTCTACGACATACTGCATCCGACGCGAACGGAGTAGATGCTGCGAGTAGATGCTGGTAGGACATGGATGTTCACCGGGTCCGATGTTAACGATTATATTGCCTAATTATTCTGTCCGACACGAACGCGGTTCAAAGTTTCAATTTGGCCAGAGAAAAGTGTACAGCCACCCTAAACTTTGATGTTCTTTTTTGTTATATAGTAATCTGCCACCCCCTTAACACAGACAATGACTAACAACCGTTCGTTTAACGCTCAAGACTGAAAATCGGGTTCAGTTCGGTAACGGGTCAATTAAACTCTTAAAAAATCGGGTAAGATCGGGAAAAAATCAGCACTAAAAACTTAAGGTGTAAGAAATGATACAGCACAACAATAAATATGATAACTATCCTACCAAATATTTATCGAAAAAAGATTACTACCCTACCAAATAGCTACAAAATATTTATCAACAATAAATATTGTTTTTGCAACATCACAACGCAATCCACTGAACACGCGTACATGTGGAGCTCGCTATACTCGGAGCACAAAAGACTGTGAGAAGCCCATCAACTGATAAAGCACGCAGTGAAAACAAATACAATTGCCATGCCACAAACTTGATGCATGGTGGGTCTAACATGATAGCAACCCTGACAAACCATACTAACTACCCACCACCACATTGATATCAGTAATGTAGTCCACACTCCCCAAGGGTTGTCTCCAACGATAATTTTTTTTCAAACCAAGCTGGTCGTGTATCTCGCCATTCTTTGATAAAAACCGTCACTGCCCCGGTGACGTGTTAATCAGCGAATGATGAACTAACAACACAGCCAGCCTGGTGTCAGAAATACACTGAAAAATTTTCTCGTCCCAAAGGAAACGCCAATTACCAATCCCAACATTCCTCCACCGGCTGTGAAGAGGACGACGGCAACCAGATTGATTAATAGGCTTAACTTGTGTGTATGCCCCGTGATACAAACCTAGACTTCAATGAAGGCCGCTTGCCCAGCTGCCAGTCAGATTTAGTTTTGCAATCTCCCATCTACCGCACCTGCCATCCAGGGTCCCATTTATTATTTTACTTCTGCAGATTCTCTCTATGCTGGGCCGTTTGGGGCGTGATTATTGCAAAACATCCACGTTAGATTTTGGACATCTACTGTAGCATCTATGTTTTTTTTATATCCAGCCTGAAATACATCATGATCATGAGGTATTTTAGCTGGATATAAAAAAAACATGGATGTTACATTGTAGCAAAACATCCCTCAAACGGCCATCCTGCGCGCTGCAGAGCTGCGCATGTCCCTTCAACTCTCAGACCATGACATCAACCAAACAGATGCTTGTTAGTTTCTTGCAAAGATCGTATCAAATTTCAGAACTACCTCGTTGTCGGTGTATGATCCGTATCTAATGTATGAGAAAGGAAAGCGTCTTCGTTTCACAGTACATATATGTTTTTAGTGTTTCATCGATAGCATTCAAGACAACAGACTTTAATTTTTCAGTCCAGAGCATTTACTTGGCTGTGTTAATGCCCAACTGCCAAGTAAAGTAGTTGAATCCTTTTAATTCAATTAGTATGTGCTTTTTCCATAGAATTCCTACTATATATAAGGTTGAATCCTCATGAAATTATCCCACCTCCGCAAAGGAGAAGAAAATTCAAGATGTCGAGTGTTACACAAGAGCAGAGGGACAGGGCTGAGATCTACCTCGGCGATGAGATATGCCAAGAGAAAACCAAGTTGTTGCTCAAAGAGGTAGGCCTGCCCAACGGGCTCCTCCCCTTGGAGGACATCATAGAGTGCGGCTACAACGAGGAGACGGGCTTTGTGTGGCTCAAACAGAAGAAGAAGAAAGAGCACTACTTTGAGAAGATCAGCAGGCTCGTCTCCTATGGCACCGAAGTGACGGCCTACGTCGAAAATTTTAAGATCAAGAAGCTCACAGGGGTCAAGAGTAAGGAGCTCTTGCTCTGGATTACCATCTGCGAGATTTCTGTCAATGACCCTCCCACTGGAAAGATAACCTTCAAGAACACCTCCGGCCTGTTTCGAACATTTCCCACCTCCGCTTTTGAAATCGAAGAAGACAAATTATCAAAAACAATTGAAGACGACAAAAAATAGGCGACGAAACATCGTATCTTTCTATGCTTCTTCCATTACTTGTCGTATGATTTAAAAAAAAACCTTAAAATGTTCTCTATTTTGCAAGACTCTTGTACTGGGTACCGGTTTAATGCTATGAACTAAGTATATACTAGGTGCTATTATGACATGTTACGTGGATGGGAAAACATGGAATTTGGAAATATGCTTATAGCTTCGTTGTTTAGTTGTGATGATGTTCTTTTTTTCTTTTTTTGCTACTAGTGATGATGATCACGCACTCACATATTATATCAGAAATATGCGACGCTTTTTCCATGTTCGACGTGATTCCAATGGTGTTGCGCATGCTCTTGCTCGTCATGCTCAATTCTTCGAGGATCCTGTGACTTGGAGAGAAGACCTCCCAATCTTTATTTCTCTGGTGGTAGGGAGAGATTCAATCACTAGTGTTCATTGTTAATGTAGAGTGATTATGCAATTCTTCTTTGTTCTGTTATACTGCAATAAAAAATTATAAGTAGCTGGCAACATTATTCGGCGACAAATCTCTAATGTGCCTATGTTGAAAACTTGGATATAATGCAAAAAATCAGATGCTCATTCGGTGAAAAAATTTGCCGGGAAGGATAACGGTTTTCCCATCATCAATAATTTACCTTTTTTTGTAGTTATGCAACAATTTGCTTGGAGGTGTCGATTTGCCATTCTAGAACGATTATTCTCATTTCCCTCCGATTGATCAAAGCCATGCCATAAGTTCCATTTGTTGACCATCGCTTGCTATATCCGCTTATTTGATTAAATATCGAAGACAATTTATAACATGAACAGAGTTGATGCTAACAAAGCAACAAATATATAGTCTATTAACTCTTCCTTTAACCCTTTAATTACGGCACATCGTGATGCATGTGTTAGAAAAGTCCTTCAATTTGTCGACTAGAGTCATTTGAATATGGCAGACAGGAAAGCGGGCATGGGTTAGGGCCCACTGCTCAAGGCCAATCAGAACGTCTCCGGCCACTGGGTTCACCCATTTGCTGGAGTAATGCTATTCTGACGTTGAAAATCATATGTCATGAATGCTACTTCATATGGGGTTTTTGGGCTTCATCAATCAACGGTTTTGAATTATTATTATTTTTTGCTAACAACCGCCCCTTAGGCAGTGATACCATACTCACACATAATTAATAGGCCCCATGGCCTAAATACCTCTTTCTAGGGTGCGTTTAGATACTGATAGCTGATAGATTGAAAATGTATATCAGCTTGAAAATAATCACACTGATTTTTCCTGATTGGTGACAACCCGTTTGAGAACATGAAAGTAGTCAGACGTTAGGGTAAAAATTTTCAGGCCTGATTTGTGAAAGGTGAAATATGTTTGAGAACTGAAAATAAATCACGCTGATTTGTATTTGTCAGCTTCGGGTATCGTATAATTGATTACACGGTAGGAAGAGTTATCGTGTAATCGATTACACGATAGCTTTTTAATGAGACAAAATTTAATGATACATTTCTTACTCATTTTTTATCCATTTTGTCACTTTTTTTCATTCTTTCTCATTTTTAGTGTCTTTTCTTATAATAATGATATCATAAAAATGTTGAGCCACCACGTACTATTTACTGTAGATTTTGTTGGCTTAGCTCAACGAGGCGGCAGTGACGGCGGGCACAGATTCTCTTGGCTCA
This sequence comes from Houttuynia cordata, assembly GCA_039654745.1. Classification (NCBI taxonomy): domain Eukaryota; kingdom Viridiplantae; phylum Streptophyta; class Magnoliopsida; order Piperales; family Saururaceae; genus Houttuynia; species Houttuynia cordata. Next base: position 28,758,175 of record CM077503.1, read on the forward strand.
ACGGGGCACCGTCGGGGTGGGGGTACTTACCGGGGGGGAACCTCTAGGAGAGAGTTGATTTTTTTTTCGTAGAAGAGGTGCGGCGATCGATTCGTCAGCCTGATTCTCACTTTGGTGAGAATCAGTTTTTCAGGGCTGAAAGATGAAAATTGTCACCTATCACCTTTCAGGGCCACTTTTCAACCTTTGAGCAACCAAACACAACTACAGGCTTAAAAGGTGAAAAAGTGAAAATTTTCACCTATCACCATCACCGATCATTTTTCACCATTTCAGCTTCCAAACACTTTTCACCCTGATAGGTGAAAATTTTTACCTTTCAGGGCTGAAATATGGGTTTTTTTAACTTCCAAATGCACCCCTAATATGGTCGGGTTGCGACTCAAGCCCATGACTCTCTCCTTAGTAGTGGAGAGTTACTACCACTGCACTTTCATGGTACCCATTTTGTAATGTTGGCGTAGCTTATCATGTATGTTTTTCAACGTAAGGAAAATCATTTTCCATTTGTTGCTTTGTGCCGGTTCATGTTACATTGCTTTTTGGCATAAACATTTGCTTTTTTAACAAAAAAGACATCTTAATTCTCATGTCCCTATCTGTAACCTAGAGATTCTTTGACCTCAAAAATCGCATTTGTGTCTACTAGAGCTAATAAAGGGATCATACTCAGGTTAATTGCAGCAGCGGCAATCCAACTTGTCCTGTATACTGTGTAGTAAGATGCTCTGAATCTGTTTCCTTTTCTTTAATTTAATGAAGTGATTAGTCTATGGCATGAGTCAATCTGAGCATCGTACTACAATCAACTGGTACGAAGAACATGTTGTGGGAAATACGAACTTTTGTGATTAAGCGTGCATCTCCTGATGCTCAGGAATCTAGAAACATTGAAACAATATACCAAATGCATGCCAACAAAGCCATCTTATATAGGAAACGATATTTGTACATCAGATTTTCTACACATTTCCATACACAGCTGATGTGTATGGAAATGTGTAAGAATCTGATGTAGGGTTATCACTGCCCATCTTATATGGCATAGTCATATATGCGTAACGAGGGTTAACAATGACTAGTGGTGTTCTTTTGGTTGTGTGGTGAAGACGTACAGTAATGTTTTTCACGCAGATGGCTGACCAAGATTATCTCACCTTAGGAATTCAAAGATTTTTGAAAAGGATAAAAAATGAGCTGGTTGCACGCCAGAGTGGCCCCATAATCCAGTGCTCAAAGTCGCAAGAAAAACAAATATACGGTAGTAATAGTAAAGAAAAGAGTGATTACATATTGCAAACATGAGTAGGTACGGCTTCTTTCTAAAGAAAAAGGGCGAGTTAATCTATCAAACAAAGCAAGTCCGTATTACCTGATTCTAGAGATATGGGTTTAATTGCTCTAAGGTTTATTTGTTACTTGTGCATCACGTGGTGTGACCCACTCATTTGTATTTAGTGATCTTAAAACAAAATGAATATATGTAAGGGAAGGAAGGACTGGAAAGCCAGGTTCGTTGGACAGACATGTGATTATAATTTGCACGGCCCACGTAACCCCAGATTGGGGGAAAATATCAGGTCTGTTTGAAAGAGAAAGGATTAATAAGTAATCCCCACACACAGCCTTTATCCTCCACCACAGCTCACTCAGCCATGGTCCAGTTACCTACCATAACAAAGCACTTGAGATTGAGAGTACTACTGGGACCAAGAGGGGGACTTCTTAGAGTCATTTCCTTTTCAATTTCAAAATTCAAACTTAAAGAAGATCACCAACCGGTCCGTCCGTCCGTCCAGTGCAGGTTCAAGATTTTTCGCGCTTCTTCCCGCATGCGACACCACAGAAACTTGTCCGTGTGAGAATCGGACAAGCGACTTCAATTTGTCAAAGCAAAACAGTTTCAAAGTAGATAATAGAAAATAAACGGCAGGTGGCACGCCTTTTTGCCCGCTTCGCACCTTATAATTTATATCGTACTTGCTTCGCTTCTCCAAAAGGATAAAAAAATCTGAGAATGTCACGACAGCGTCTTTCTCGGCGAACCCTACCCGTCTCTACCCACTACTACAAAACATCATCATTATTAATTTAATCAAATCTTCTTTTTTGTGTTTTTGGGGGGTTGTCAAATGTTCCCCACCAGCCGCGAGAGTTCCATCTACCTGTTGTGCGCGGGAGTCGTGCATACTACTTAACCAACCTCCGATGGGCTGGAGCTGGTCCGACTCCTTTCTCCGATGGCCGGGGATCGGCCTCTCGGTCTTCGCCTGGAGCGGCTACCGGTCGGTTTTCCGTTGGCCGGAGGTGGACTTGGCCGGGATGGCTCCTTCCTGGGGCTGGACCTGGGTCCAGCTCGACTTTTCCATATTGGACAGCATCCTCTGGTCCTTCGTCACCATCTTCGAGTCTCTCGCCGTCGTCGCCATGCTCTGCTTCTTCCTCGTTTTCTGCGGCTGTAGAATCTGAACTGTTAATCCAATCCAATGAGGTGTTTTACTTACTGGTCAGGGTTTGCGTATCGTATGTTGTTATCAAAGTTTCTTATTGATTCGTTTGTTTCAATCCTTGTCTGTGTAGATAATAGTCAAGATGAATAGATGATACTGGTTTGGTTTTAGGGATAGAGATAACGGAATCTGAATCTTATAGTTTTTCGGTAAGTAAACGTCGAGTGTTTGGTTAATTCCAAAATTTAAGTTTGTTATTTCTCTGATTCTGAATTGCGGCACTAAAGCGTTTTGCAAATGTACGCTGTCGCTAGTCGATCGCTGAGAAGGTTTGCATCCAGTACCAGTATGGATAGTTGACAGACACCATGCTCCGAATATCTGGTTCTTGGTAATGGGAGATCTGGAGGGAATGAACTAGTGGAAGGCAGTTCAAAACCTGGAACGCGCGATAAAGCCAAAAAGTTTAAGTGAAACTTTTGATCATTCTGCATTATATTAGACTAATTATTCAATTCTAATAGAATGGCATCTCATACACTAGCGGCAGAATTAGTGGATATTCAGATATTGCCATCTAACAGGAATTGAAATGTGTTAAACAGTCAATGAACCTTTCAACCCTTGAACGTACTGGAAAATCTTTCCGAATGTCGTATTGGATATTGATAAAATATCGATTGACTAAAGAGACAAAATATCGGAGATAGTGTAAAAAATATCAGTGGTCTAAAACTAGTTTTTACTATGTATTTTCACAATATAACTTTTAAAATAAGTGATATTAATTTAGACAAGTATAAAATTTAAAATATATATAAAAATACATATATAATTCAAAATATGTGTTTCCGTTTTAAACCCGTATCCTTCCACTTAGGAAACAAATGGAGAAGTTGATTTTTTATAAATACCGATATATCAAACCAAAATCGATATATTGGCGATATTTAAAAAAAATTAAAATCGAGATTACACAATATCATTTTATCGGTTAAAGTCCGATATCAATATGTCGATATATCGCCGATACAACTTTCCATGGATCAGGCACCGATTTACCACTCAACTCACACCAATTTACAAAAAGAAAACCATCCCAAACACAAATCAAATGCCAAAAAGATGGTTTATTTTAATTATAGAACGGCTTTATGCTCATCACATGCCTACAGTAGATTTACTGCAAGGCAAACAATTCACAGAGAATTTCCATACTCAAGTGGGACTTTAGAATGGGAAACCTTTTGTTCAGGCCGCAAAAGAAATCTACAGACGTGACCTCTGTTAATATGTACAACTCATCGAATTAGGTTTTGAGCACTTCCAACCAGATTATAGAAGTAGAAAGAGTCCAGTTCAGACATTTTCCCAAGATGGATTGGAGTAGCATTCTTTGTTTCACACAGATCTACTTCATCTATAACACCACTTTCTGCTCGTTTTTTTCTGAACCGGTCACCTGTTCTACAACGCTGCAATAAGAACACAACTTTTTATAACATGCACAAGGGACACAACTGAAAACGTGACTGGAATTCCTTATCCAGAACAAGCATAATTAAGTGGCAAGCTTACTTGGGAGATTGAGAACCAGGATCATGTGCTTCACTTCCAGATGTATTTCTGTGATGCTGAATTAATATTAATCCTCCTCCTTGTGAGCCCATTGCTGATTCAGGAGTACCATGAGAGTTAAGAATAGAACTACCCCGCGAAAATACTCCTGCAAAAGAACAGTAAGGTCAGAAATTGAAAGTTGCAGATAAGGAGCATGTCTTATTCATGGCGATAAGACCATGGCCTAGAAGCACAAAATAGGAGACAACAGACTAAAAACGCCTGGAAAATCACATGTCCCGGTGGTAATTGACACAAGATTAGTGGGTCCCGATTCCACGTCCAGAAAACATTAAGACATGAAGGAAGAAAAAAACAACCATCTTCCTAAAAGTTGATGCCTTGGACCACTAATTTTCAGGAAATTAGTTAATAAAGGACTTGGTTTAACTCTTTTTAACCTCAAAACAAAGGATCCTTACTACTCTTTACAAAGAAATACACCAAAGTCTTCACTACTGAGGAACCACCAGAAGGACTTGAGTGACAAAGCAATTCATCAGGATGATGTATAAATGAGAAATAATAGACTAACAGAATAGAATGCAATAGTACACATGGTAAGGCATACATACTCAGCAAGTCACATTATAGAGCACATAGTAGCCACTTTTTAACATTCAAAACATGGTTCAGCAAAGTGAAATATGTCACCATATTAATCTCATCCCCACCCATTTGGGGGAATTTTCCATGTAAAAGAACGGATGTGGTACCATCTGAGACCATATCCTTTTCCATCAATAAAAAAACATAACTAAATAATATACATCGGTCTAATCGCACAAAAGAAAGATTCTGCCATATTCTAGGGATGGGTTTGCAGTAACTAAGCAATTTAGAAAGAGAAAAGACATTGAAACATGGAAAAGGAAATCAATATTACTTAAGAGAAAGGGTGTCATCATTAAAAAAAAACTTAAAGACACCTCAAGTCCCTCACCAAGTATCAAGATGACTCTTAATTTACTGAACCTTGCTCCAAAAGAGTGGAGAGGATGACATAAATCAACGGTCCAAGGCTGAATCAGGATTGACAGTTTGGCTTCATGAGAAAACTAAAATAGCATACAAACACTCATGAATTTTTCCATCAGAAATCAAGAAATACATGCAGAAGTCTAATTATCCCCAAAGTGAGTATTACCTTGCAAGATAATAACGAGGCAGAATATAATGGTGATGACCATGGCACACACACTATTGCCAGTAGATGTCGATTTAGCAGCTCTAGCCTTTCTCAATGCTTTCATTCTCTCAATTCTCGCCCTTTTCAGCATGGCCAACTCCGAGATCTCTTTAATAAGTTTGTGGTCAGCAGCATCCAAAGAAGGAGGTTTGGGAGGCCGAGGGGGCTTAGCGGCCTTTTTATGACTTTTCTTTTTAGGCTTCTCCTTGGAACCATTCTTATCAGCAAAACATGACTTTTGCTCTTCTGCTACCAACTTTGAGCTTTGAAATGAAGTCTGAGATGTGTGATTCGAATTGTTGCAGGAGCTGGTTATATCTTCATCCCTCTCATGTGATGATTCATCGGATGTCGTAAAGCCGCTCCATACCCTACATAAGATTTTCTTTGTTTGGCCACATCCTGAGACCATGAATTTCGGTCCGTCTTCCTCACTTGTAGTTCCTCCACTTTCGAGATCAATCAAATGATCCCTATCAGATACCGTGTTACTCATCGCGACCCTAATTGACCTTCACCATAGAATAAAGACAGTCTCTAGAGTGACAAATATTAGCGCTTCCTGAAACCAAATTTTATGTCAGAAATTCATATTTAGGCGCCGCACATTTATTTTGCTTCAGAATATTTCAAGCAAACTCTTGTTTTGACAACAAATATTAAGCAAACTTATAGCAAACAGAGCAATAAATATTATTCCCTCCGTCCTGGTTTAGATGTTCCATCTGGGAAAGAGCACAGTCCTTTTTTAGATGCTCCATATGGTTAATTTCAGTGCATTTTGAACCTCTTCTTCTCCTCATTTGTTGGGGTTTACTATCCAATAAAAATCAACCTTTTTTCAGATGGAGGATCTAAAACAGGACGGAGGGAGTAATATCTGTCTATTAATAGAACCCCGTTTTTACAGTCGCATTAATGGTTAGATTTCAGAATAAAGAAATATAGGGGAAAAAAGCTTCGATTTAATTACATCAGTTGGTACCGTCTGCACAAATCTGAAGGGGGAAAAAGTTCAATAAACGGGGCGAAATGCTAGAAAAACTACAAGTAATTAGGTACTAGATTAAAAAGAATTTAGGAAAAGGAAGTAGTAATCTCAATAGAGCAAAATTAAGAGAAAAGTCATAGAACGCAAACGCACCCCTCAATCGGCAGCGCAAAACCACCGGAAAGCAGGAAGCTCCACTCTAAGCAGAATGCAGCAGAGAAGGAACAGTAAATCCAACGAAAGGCACTCGAATCATCATTCGGAGTCCCTGACTCACTGTCCCTACGTTGACAATCACCAGCAAAAAGCGAAGTAACGCGAAAAAGATGATGGAGATCGAGGTGTAGATCCAATGCAATTTTATCCCTCGGATGCCGCGAGGGGATCCTACATTGGAGCTCTGGAGGAAGGAGGGCACCGCCACCACCAGGACGACCGAGCGCACGCGCGATGCCGGGGGGCGCTTTCTCGCTCTCTGCTCAAATCAAAGAATCGGACATAAAAAGGGATGATTCTGATTTGATAATGGGATGGGGGGGGGACCTCATTAAAGGCGCAGCTGTCGCGTAGAATAACTAAAGTTCAATTAAAGAAGAAGTAATAGTAATAATAATAATAATAATAGGAGTATAGTTAATTAATTACGGAGGAGGGAGGGGGAAATGCCGCAGCGAATATTAAGGCGGGCCTCTCCCTGCTCCGTCGGTGGGGGAGAAGTGGTAATCGGCCCGCCCCCACCAGATTCGCAGGCCCCGCTTGCGATGAGTGCCACCGACGCTCTCTATCCCTTCATCTCCACACCTTTTTCCGCCACCTGGTTGTTGTATGTGCATTATTGGCCTTGGAAGATGGCCCCACTTCACCCGTGCAAGCATGCAGATGAAAGGCCGTACTAGGTAGGGGGGGCTTTTCTAGAGAATCATACCGTCCCCAACAGATAGAAGAGAGAGAGAGAGAGAGAGAATATGGATGGAAGAGATGACGTCCAACGGGGGAACGGGACCCAGACGGTTGATGGGCGAAGTGACTATCCTTTTCTCCCGCTTTATTTTCACGGCCACTGGAAATGCTACGGGCCCCACATTTCATTTCTTTTAGCACGTGAGATTAGGTCGTGATAAAAAGCGGGAGGAATAGCATTACTCCTGAACGAATTTGTCGGTGTCGGTGGGTGGTTTCTTGGCTGTAGCTGGGCTGGGCCGGTGCTTATACCACCTTGTCGTTTGGTCGTTATTAAGTGCTTCGTTCAGCTTCCACATACAGAAACCGGCCCAGCCCAGCTACCGCCACCTTTGAAAAAACCACCTGGGCACTTCAAGCCCAACACTTTTTCATTTGGTGACACCCATGGCTGTGGGCCTGTGGCCGGCGACCTGGCCGTCGTGGAAAGGTGTTTTAAATTTTTGAAACAGGGAAAGGTGCAGCCGTGCAGGACCAGCCGAGCAGGGTATGCTTTAAATTTTTGACTTGGGAAGAGGATGCTTTTATAACCTCAACATTCACGGAGCATGCATTTAGTGACAAGTGCTCCATATAGATAATACTGGTCCAGCATGGACGGATTTCCAACTCTTTTTGACGTCGTAAATGTTGAAAATAAACGTATTTCTGAACTCGTTTCAAATAGTTTGAGCTACAATCAATTATACGTAAGATTATTATCAAAGAAAATAAGGGACAGCATGTGCCCCCACTAGCCAATGCCCAATAGGCGAGCATTCCGTTAAGAAGCGGCCTTCTCGCCGGCCGTCCACCCAACAAGGCGGCTCCATATGGCCCTCCCCGGAATTTTAATCTACGGATTGAGTGGTGCAAGCGAAAATAAACATGGAAGAAACAACAACCTTAAATCCCAATTACAGAATCCAATAGATTCAAACATCCTAATTAAACATTAAGAAGACTCCATTGACAAACAAAACGCAACAAGCGCGATCCCCACATCCAGACCAGACCGGCATGTTGACAAGCACCACCAGCAACTACCGTCGTCTCTTTCACTGCCTCGGCATCGCAATGGCTTTCCCTACTCTTGCCAATATTGGGGCGGATTCTCGAGAGATGAGATCCCTCCCAATCTCGAACGAGAGGTAAGCATCGACGCTGGCGTACTGCACCTGATCCCAGGTGAGCCACTCTTGATCCCACCGGCTCATCGTCACCCTTTTCGGCTTGTTCACATCGCACGCAAGAACCACGCTCGCCAGATTCTTCAGGCCCGTCGTCCTCAGCTCCTTCCTCCCCAGTTTATCGGCGGCCAGATGACGGAGGTCGAGGCAGCGAGCGACGCCCAGATTGTACCCCTCGAGAAGCTTCTCAACGTCGGACTCGATGCCCACCCCGACGAAGCGGAAGGTGGGGTTGGCGAGGAAATCGATCAAAGCCCGGGGGATGAAATCGGCGTGGAGGAGTTGGAAGATGAGGCAGCGGTGTCCGACGCAAAGCTGGAGGAGGGCGGCGGGATGTTCCACATGTCGGTTGAAAGAGGGGCGCCACTCGACGTCGAGGCCGACGACGAGGCAGTCGAGGCGGCGTTTGTGAATGCGGCAGGTGAGAGAGATCCACTGCTCGACGACGGAGGCGGAGTGGGTGAGGGTGGTACGGATGGAGCGGTCGGCGAGGGTGACGCTGAAGAGCTGACGAGCATCGGTGGCGGGTTCGTCCTCTCGGATGCTGATCATCGCCGCCATCTTTGCCTTGTTTCTTCTTCGCAAAACGAAAAAGCAAAAAGCAATGCAAAGCAGCAAGTAAAATAGCGCTGCGATGCGACCCGAGTCTTCTCTATGCAGAGACGACTAGACTTTCCAATCCGAGACTCTCCCGTCCCGCTCGATGGGAAAGGCAGCACTCACCCATATCCACGAGCCACGAAGAAATAAATTTTGACATGGACGGTTTGTGTGTTCTTTTACCTCTAATTTTGAGCGCTAGAAGGGGCCCAAAATCTCAGAATGGGCTTAATCTCTACTATCTCCTCTCTTTCTCAAAGCCCCCATGCCATTAGCCCATGGTAAATAGGTAGCAAACATCGTCCTCATCCTCACACCCGTTTGCAATTTTTTCCACCTCTTACCATAGATAACATTGAGCATCCGCCTGTTTGGCTCAATGAAATAGGCACTAAACTCTTCAAGATTCGCCTTTTCATGAGCGTTTTAGGATGTCAATGATATGGTGGAGCAGTTGAAAAACGATGCTATACATCAATTGACTATAATCAGAGTAACAATCAATCAGCTAAATGATGGCCCAAAACCTAATCACTATGACAAAAACCAACTTAAATGATGGCCCAAAAGCGTCCCATTTGTTTCAATCATCAGAGTAGTATAATGAGCTTTTTATGAGGAACCAAACTTCTGCTAATTTCCTGACGTTCCACTCAACAAGTGACAAATTAAAAAACAAAATTTCCTAAGTGACTGCAAACATTCCCTGACAGCAATTATGACTAATTGCGGTCCAGCCATCATATACCAATACAATAATAACAATAACTAATCTTAAACATACAAATAATCAAACCATCACTTAAAGCCTCTTACAATCTCACTTTCTATACTAGATAAGAACATTTGGCAGCAGCTTCCCTGCTTCTTCGTTGGTGAACATCCCAATTGTATACCCTAGCAATTGTAACCTGCAAATAGAATCACCGATTAATTTTATAGAGATCTAATTTGGAATACTGCTCATTTATGCATAAAACTAAGGAACATATTAAAACTACCTGCGTAATTGTTACTTGATCTCTCAAAAACTGCAGATCAGCAATAAGAACTTCAAACTGGCTTGAGCATTTTCTAGATTATTCTGTAGAAGAGCATTTGCCTGCATTCAAAAGAAAAAATTGCTTATTGCTGTTTGAAAGAGCAGTAAAAAAAACATAAATTTCTGCACTAGAGATTGAATGACAGACCTCTTCAGAAGAATACTCTAGCATAACATTTGCTCCCAACCCAGAGGCAGACTGAATCTGCCTCCTCTATCCGTGCCTTAGAGTATATTCCCTCAGAAACTTCAAAATCAACTAACAACGCCTGTCATAAAGAATAAAGAGCTTGCCGAATGTGAATAGAAAGTATTATCTGTGAAATAGAAGACACATAAAATACTTTCAAATAGTTGACAGTCTGTTTTCAAATGTGTCAACAAGATAAAAATATAATGAATCACCGAAAATTCAAGCATTTCTTCACTACACTCAATTATTGTGAAGCAATAGTGGCTCCATATTTTGGAGCCATATTGATGAGAGTAAAGTAGGTTTGAATAAGAAACTGAAATTGTAGAGGGAAGCTCTAGAATCAAAAGGTTTTAAAATAAGTAGGACTAAGACAGAGTGCATGGAATTTATTTTTTAAAAAGATAAAACTATAGATAGACCCTTAGTTGAAATAGATGGGTAAGAAGTGTCAAGGTGTGATCAATTTCGTTACTTAGGATCCATTATCCATAAAGAAGGGGATATTGATAGTGATGTGGTGCTTAGGATAAATGTGGGGTGAATAAAGTGGAGGGTAGCCTCGGGAGTATTGTGTGATAGGCGTGTTCCGAAAAGGCTTAAAGGCAAGTTCTATAGGACAGCCATTAGGCCTACAATACTCTACGAAGCGGAGTGTTGGGCACCAAAGAAGAGTCATATAGATAAATTGAATGTAGCCGAAATGAGAATATTAAGGTGGATGAGTAGGATAACTAAGAGAGATAGGATTAGAAATGAATATGTTTGAGAGAGCCTAGGAGTAGCTCCTTTAGGGAAGACGCTGAGGGAATATAGGTTGCGTAGGTATGGGCATGTGCAAAGAAGACCATTAGATGCCCCTGTGAGAAGATTAGAAGGGATACATGTAAACGATGCTAAAAGTGGGAGAGGGAGACCTAAGAGAACTTGGATGGAGTTAATAAAAAAGGATTTGACTTTACTATTTCTTACAAAAGGGGTAGTCCAAAACAGGCTTGAATGGAGGAGTAAAATCCGTGTCGTCGACCCCAAATAATTGGGAAAAGGCGCTATTTGATTATGATTATGATTATGACTATGACATACGCATAATGCTGAGAACATGACAATACAGGGTTGTCTCTTTCAACCCAATTACCTTTCCTGCACCCACCCCCACCTCACCTCAGCAAAAAAAACAAAACAAAAAATCACATCTTACACCATCATCAAAGTTTCCAGCTACTATTAGTTTTTTAGAACATCCTTTCTTGACCTGAGAACTGAGAATACCACATCATATGAGAAACTTAGTCAATTACATAATAATACCTCAACTTATTTTCAACGAGATTAATAGATTTACACCCAATGACCACCATCAAAACTAGATATAAACCACTTACAGCCCTGACCTTTATCGAAACAAGATAAAAAAAACCCTTCCCTTCCCAAATGTCCAGCTACACTTTGGCCTTTTAAAGAAGAGAAATATACCCAACTTGTTCACTATTCTTTTTTTCCACCCACCCGGCACAGGTGAGGCAGGCCCCATGCTAATGTTGGTGAGGCCCAAACCTGTATTGTGAACCTTATGACGATATTACACTCTCTCTCTCTCTCTCTCTCTCTCTCTCTCTCTCTCTCTCTCTCTCTCTCTCTCTCTCTCTCTCTCTCTCTCTGTGGCATTTTCTTCATTTACTATTTTGTCCATTTTTTACATATTACTCTTGAAAATAGAAAAAATGAGTGGATTCCAGTCATCTCATTAAGGACAGTTGCCTCACGAAAATGAAAAACTGATCTCTTCAAACAGCAAGTAAGCAATTTACTAGCTAAGATATAGTAACTATTTAAAATGTACAACGAATTGCAACAGCTTCCTACAGAATACTCAAACTTGCTTTACCTGCTCCACTCTGACTATGTAGTGTTCAAAACAGATAAAAGGCGATAATAGGATAAGAAAACATTATAGAGAAAAGAGTACGGATATGGGAAAATTTCAAATATAGAAATGATTTCTAAATCTGCTTATAGCAGAATAACTATAAACAAGTGCAACTTCAATAGTTTACTCTATTAATGACATCATTGTTAAAGCAAGTATATTCCAACATTTTATAGAACTTTCATAATACCAAAAGAAACACATTCTTCAGGATAAGAAGATCAATATCACTCACGTAGATTATAAAAGGCTCAAGACAGTACGCATTTAGAAAGGACACTGCAAAATCTCAATTTATCATAAAGAACATACCTCACCCCCCTTCTTAGCTTGTAAAGTTGAAACTATCTCTAAACACTTTTCAATATCAGGAATTTTGGCCTGATTGTCAAAAATATGTAAAAGACAATGTAGATTAGTTAATCACAAAGCAAATTTAGACTGGCAGCAAAAATTTTAAAGTTCTGTATATATGAAAAGGAAAGACTCCAGATATGGCAACTTTACCAAAAGAAACTAAGGAAGAGATAGAGTACCTGAAGATCCCTCTGCTGAGCAAGAAGTTTCATTTCAACTATCTTGTATTGCTGAAGTCTGCAGATTAGAGGAATAATCATTTCCGTTTTCATATATATTCACAGTAATTACTGTTCCACAGGTAAGTTCTATTTGGACTAAAGTTTTGAGACAAATAACTACATGATTAGCAAAGAAGAAAATCCACGGTTAACTTTTGTGAAGATTTACAATGTATTCTTTCATAGCGAAAAAGAAAAACCGCATGTTGATTTCCAGGCATCACAATATGTCCAAAGTCATTTCTAAAACATTTCCTACACCCTATTCTCGCAACAATGTAATTGCAGGTGCGCACAGAAAACCAGAGAATAAATGTCTTTCCATCCCGTGACAAACACATATGACAGTAGTATCAAAGTGTAACACAGGCTCATCTTCACACCAAGTCCTTGATATGGACCATGTCAACATGACTCTCCACAACAGCCTGTAAAATTAGTTAGCACTCCACTACTACAACGTGGAGATTCAGTTTGGAACACATATCTAGTTTCCCTCTTTCTGCTAGTTCACATTCATGTCTATATATATACAAGTGTAATAGCTTAGTTGAATTTTAATAAAAACACAGTTTCTCCAAATATCCTCTCCTTACAACTTTCTTCTCTTGGGGCTTCATATCTAAGTCAACAAGTCTTTCAGAGAAGAGGACTTACGCAAAGCAGAAGATGAGTGTGCCACCGCTGTGACCTCTGTCACAAAGTATCCGAACTTTTGCCATATATTCCCCAACATTGGCAACTTAGGGATTTCTGAACAATTCTATGAAATGGTTAGAATGATTTGCTAGCCTTTTGTTGATTTGATCTATCCCTTTGATATTGATTGCTTATTTTCTAGATTGCATCAATCTTGTGTTCTATCTCTATTCCATTCAAATGTCCCACCGATTTTAGTTATTTAGTTGGGCGTTTGTTCTATCATTTATGCTTTTAAGTTTAGAACCAAACTTTTCCCATTCCCATTTTCCACCGAACTAATTACTTTACAATTTTCCCGTATCAAGCTGAATTGACCGACTGAACTGAACCTGAATTCCGATTTTGTGACAGAACATACTGCTAGTTGCAGTTAGAGAACTAGCTGCCCTTTTCATATTTTTTTTCAGCACCGCAGAGATGAATGAAGAGAACCTCAATGATTTCCTACTCTTTTTGTTAATGTCACCATACCAAATTTGACATTAATCATGGAACCGCAGATCAAGAGGCTAGAAGAAATTTAAAAAGTCCGAAAAAGCATGACAAAGGGAAAGCATTTATTAATTTATTTGCATAAAAAACCCAACATATAGAAGATAAACGAAGAACCGTTAAGATTAGCCACTGCTCTGGAAAATAAAACATAAGCTTATCTAGGAAGATCCGATAGTCCCCGAGCTATAAGGATTCTAAGAAAAGGAGAAGAAAGATCGTACCTTTCTTGCAGAAACGCAAGAGCGGAGTTGACATCAAGGCCTGATTGGGTGAGATAGGCCTGGACGTCTTCGACAAAGGCCGCACCTGGAATGCCCCTTCTCTCCGAGACAGTCGGGGAAGACGACGACGACGCCATTTCACGAGACAGCCAAAAGGACAGGGGAAGCACCAAGTCGGCAGCTTTTGTGTTAGCTTCTAGGCTTCGAGCAGAGCTTCTTCTTCTTCCTCGTCGCTGTTTCAGTTCAGTTCCAATAGATTCCCCTAAAGTTGCTATCTAAGATTATAGACCGTGATATGATACAATTTGAGGGCCCATTATCCATATGAAAGAAACGCTACATGGACCTGATCGTGCATCACCACTACTGGGCCCACGCATTTCCCCTTATCTTCTGTGCGCCAGACCATTTTCAAGAGATCAAAAGCCCAAAAGCCCGTTTAAAGAACCTGGTGCAATGCTCTGGCGCTTTTGAGCGGTACAATTTCGATCGCGCACCGTTACGGGGGCAATGCCCATACACTGCATACTCATATGAGTCCCCCTAGCCTGCGCTACAGCGCTTTAGTTCCCTGGCCGTCAGATCATGGCCAAGGTTTCCCCCTCCCGCTTAACCCTTGCACTGTAAAATCATCATCATATATTCACGTTGGGAGGATAAGAATACAGTGGTATCCTACGTAGGAACAGCATATTCATATCCTTTGTATTAAAAAACCATAATTACAACTTCCATTTTTGGCTTTTTGTGTAAGAGCCAAAATTTGAAGTCTTCTCCTTTCCTTTGCCCCTGCCTTTTTGACATTCTTCCAGATATCTTCTCCAGAAATCCGCTAAAGATTAAAAATATATAGCTAATATGGAGATTGTTGATTGACTTGTTTTAACAGAAAAAGTATGTACAGATAATAGATAAGAAAGAAACACTCATGTTTAGGACAACTTTTTTACTTCTAACTATAGACTTCATCCATCAACTCTCGGTTTCACCGTATACTGAAGATTCATCTCCGTGGTGGCAGATTCTGCTACTTGTTCTTCAAAAGGAACTTCAAATGCCAATGACTGATACAAACAGACTTCGTCCTCTTTGCAATAGTAAACCTGCCAACTCATCACGAATTCATTATGTTTGCACACGTATTAACTAGCCGAATGTAACTTGTCATTTATTTTCTAAACCTGATAAAGCACTTTGTGCTAATGAAAGAATTGATATTTGACTGCCAGCAAGACCTTGGATAGATGATACCGTTCTGGAACGGTAATTCTGAGATTTAAGTTGCCTTTACTGGATAATACACCAGCAGCTTTAACAATTTGAGTGTCAACAGACAGCCTTCTCCTAAGACGTCTCAAAGAATTAAGTCCAATGTACGTAATGAAGACTCGTCACTATTCAATTATAAGACTGATTAAATTATTGTTTGTATCAGTTATAAAAAATTTCCCTGCAACAACAAACCATTTCTAGACATTACATCTTTTACCTAGAAAATGATAACTCCTTAAAATATCTAAAACCAAATACTCAAATAGGTTAAGCCAAGTAAGACTACATAATATAAGAGTTGAAACATTATGCAATCTAATTCGCATAAATTGAATATCTGAAACATATAAAAGGCCCGTTTGTATACACCCGATGCACGTGCATCGGCATGGTTTGAGCACGATTTCAATTGTGCCGCTCCTTAATACAGGGCAGGCAAGTTTGCCTGCTTCTGCCCGCGAGCCATTCAATCGAGATCCAACAGCTCATGATATGCTGGGCCGGCGCATATTAACTACTTCCATATGAAAAACCCCACCAACACCCATAAACAGGTTAGTTAATCCATTGAAATTGACCGATTAATGTCTATACATATCCATATTGTTGCTAATGAAGATGACTCAAAGAATTGATATATCTTCAACGTAGTACCCGTAATTATTGGCATGGCCAATATTAAGCCTTGAATCAGTCTAATTGAGTATACACTAGTTACATTGTTATTTTAAAGAGGTTAAGAAATATCACCAGATCCATCATCAACAATTCCTGATGGCTCTGGAAGCTGCAAAAGAAAAAATCAGTTGTGATTGTTGTGTCTTTTATGTAAGCTAAATGAATGCTTGAAACACAAAATCTACAAAAGGAAGTCCATGGATAATATAATAACAGGCTGAAAAGGCAGAATATATTGGTCAAGAAACACCAACAATGTAGAGTATCAACTTAAACACACTGGCTAATTGTCAACTTTGGCCATCCATCTGGAAACCTTCTTGCAGTTTACGTGTTTGTGTCAAATAGTACCACAAATTTGGCATGCTGGACCAAAAACTATTAATAAATACAAGAAAAGGAAATCATGGACTACACTGATAAACCATTATGATTATTACCATATAATTGAGTCAGGTAAATTCTTAAATAAGCATTAAACAAGATGGCAGGAAGCCTTGTCAGGTTTTCAGTTGTCCATATACAAGCATCACAGAGATAGAGTTTCCCTACAAATCGACTTACCCTAGGGGAAAGTTACTTTGTGCATCCTGATTTGTCCCACCATTAGGTTTCTCAATCAGCAACTCTGAAAAATTTCCTGCTGTCAGACATACATTAGAAGATTTCTGCCATTTCGCATCTGCACTGTGACACATCCTTCAAATTTTTTCACAAAAAAGTAGACTTTTATTTAAAATTACATATTTATTAGCATAACTATGCGTTAATGGTCATATATTACATCTTTAAGACAGAAATGACACAATAACAGCCGATGTGATAAATAAATATTTGGTAGTCTGGCAAGAACCTATTGCATATCAATTAAACATTTAACCCTAGTTGGACTTCAATGCTCTCATGCCTACATTATCTCTAATAATCCCAGGAGAACCAGGACGACCTCCACCAAGAATGTCATCAAGCAAAACATCTCCAATATCATTTCTGATAAGTGATGGGCTTTCCTGCTGCAGAGACTCCTCCGACAATGTAGTTTTTACTGCAATACATCTGTGAGAAGTGTATATCTTAGGGAAGTCAACATGTGATAGATAAATGATCATACAAAGATGACAATTTACAATGACATTTTGCATGCCCATCAATATGCTCAAATAAAAAAGAACAAAGATACGGTTGTATAACAGCAGTTACAATTTGAAATTTACACCGACAATATCAACTGCAGGGTCAAATAGGTCCCCATTATGTTGTCAAAACTCCGATATTTTTGTTTCAAATTAAACAGAAATGCTTATACATGCCTCTTTCAAATCTCTAAACAGGATATTATGAACTAATGCTTCCAGTGAAGACAAAAAAAAATCCACAAAAAAATGTATTATAACGAACCTCATTTTTGCGGCTTTTGCGGCCTGAATCCCTGCAAGAGCATCTTCAATCACAATACACTGATCCAGAAATTACTAGTTATTTGTTAGCATGAGCGCATGAAGATATATACACTACAAAAGATTGCTTCAGAGATTGTATTTGGTATAAACACAACTAAAATGATATGAATTCAAGGTCACTGTCTTTGATTAGATCAGAATCAGATGGGAACATATAAAATTATGTGCCAGATGGCAGCAAGCATGGTTTAAGCCCAAAAGTAGAATAAGATAGACAACACTAAAGGCATATGGCAAGGTTATAATGATGATAATCGTTCTAATATGTCTTACTAAGCTGCAAGTCATACGTTTAGCAGGCTAGACAATATAGTAGGCTGGCAACGTTTCAGTAAAGATAGTTTAAAGAAGGAAATGCACCTCATCAGCAGGTACATTCAGATACTTTGATGCGGCCAAGAATATATCTGGGGCAGGCTTCAAGTTTTCAAATGCATCAGCAGACACAATGGTATCAAACCTGAAAGGAAGTGTTAAGACAAAATAAATGAAATACAGTTGTCGTTCCACGTGAGATAAAAACACCACAGAAACAATAGATATCCAATGTGAAATTTTGTATCATGTATAAACTTGCAATTGACACAAGTAAAGATATTTTGCCTTACATTGATAAAGGCAAGCCAGCAGCTGCCAAATTTGCATTAACTTTGATCCGATCAGCACTCGATGCCACAGCAACCTTGAGTCTACTTTTCTTACACTGAAAATGAGTAATTAATTAGACAATGAAACTCTGGCCAACAAAACACAAAACAGTTCAATCACAAATCAGCACTTGCTGCTTTATCTAGATCTATCACAAGTTTCAACAACTTCTCACTGAGAAATTTCCCCTCATTTCGGAACATGACTTGCTCAAGCAACATTGGCATCTAATATGCATGCTGATGACCTTATTTATGGAAAAACAGCACGTGTACATATCTTTCAACCACTAAATTACTATGTCCCCAAAAAAAACCTCCCAAGTCACGTGAAAATGCCTAAGTCACAATTATATAGGTGAAAGATATATAGATTTGAATTCCACCAGATTACATGTGCCTACTTCCTCCAAAAGCTTGTTAAATTGTATGGAAACAAAGTTCTGATCTATAATTTACGGAACCAATAACTCTACAAGCAATCAAGAAAACACGAAATGTGAACTTGCATGATTTACAATTGTTAAACGGCCATGAAGGAATAACTTATATCCATAAAATCGCTGATTTATTTGTTAAAATTTAAGAAAAGACAGTTGGCTATGTGTTTGATGTTTTCCAAAGAGATGTCGAAGCTCCTCATTACAGGATTTGTAATTGTCTAATGTCTATTAATAAACCAGCATTGAAGCAATCCTGATTCCTTAACAGATAACCAGTGAGCACTGGAGGGTGCATCATGCATTGACAATTAGTGCCACTACCACTCTTTTGACGGCGTCCTTTCGAATTCTCGTCAATCAGAACTAGATGCCACATTACTCTTGAGAGTTGAGATCACTTTTTCACGCGGAAGCAAGTAATTAAAAAAATAAGGTGACTCTATCTATCAGACATGGAAAAAAGTGCAATCACGAATTTTTGTTCCAACCAGGTTGGACGAGTCACAAGTTTGGAAAATTTAATCTAAATTGAAGAGTGTTTAGAGTGTTTCATTCTTCTGATACGTGTTAGACATCTGTTTAATATGGCATAACAAAATCTGAAGAACACCACAAAATTACCTGCATAATTAGTTCAAGAGCGCCAGGAAATCCAATTCCGGAATTGGGCTTCGCGTACTGCGATATGACGAAACAAGGTAGTTCAAAAGATCATCAGTCTAAATAGGCAAGGACCATAACGTACTTCTCGTAGTCACATACATCATAAGAGTGCTTTGTTTCAAGTGCAAGTACCTTGTCGAGATAAATCTGAAAAAAACGTTCTTTAGCAGCCTGAGGATCGAAATCCTTGACCCCTTTAAGAGCGGCTACACCTCCCAGAAAATTCGCCTCACCTATATTGTAGTTGCAAAGGAAAGTAAGAAGAGGCTGCTATGCTTTCCTGATAAGTCGATACATTATCAAAAGATACAATGAACAGCGAATATCAAAAAAGTCGTACCGGTGCCCATAAAGGGCACAAAGTCGTCGGGGATGACAGAGACGCCCATTTCGGTAAACAAGTCGACTGCGGCCAAGCGGGAGAGATGTTCACTGTCGCAGAGTACTCCGTCCATGTCGAACAGAACCGCCAACACCTTTCCCCACCCATCCTCGCCCTCGCTCTTCGATGTCTCTTCAGCTTCTGCTTTCTCCGCCTCCACTTTCAGACACGAAGCAAACGTGGTTCTTCTCTTAGCCGGAGGTCCGGCGCGCCACGACAGGAAGGGGAAGGAGCTGGTAGGGGAGAGAGAAAAGTTCGGTCGGAATTTGGTAGAATGACGGGGGTAGTACTGGAAACGGGAAGGTTGATTGGGTCTGCTGATGGGTAAGCTCAGCGCCATCGGCCGCACGACTCGCGGGCGAGGGCACGAGCTTTGAGAGGGAAGACCAAAGATACTTAATCTGAAATGACGTGAATACCCTCAAAGATGTAAAATTCTTGCATTGGTTCCCACTTTTTTTTATTTCCTGGGCGTTGGAGAGGAGATCAACAGGAAAAGGCATATGATAAGCTGATTGGCGACAGGTGGCAATCACACGTGGTTCATCTTTGATCGACGTAGCTTCCATTGGGCCAATCGCTAATTTGCATTATCTCTTTTTTATTTATGAATTATCTCTTTTTGGCTATATTATAATAATTCGCCTTATCTGAAAATATGGCGCTATTTATATGTGGCCGCATGAAAAAAAATCGAAAACGAGAAAAAGAGGCATGGTTTCAGCTTTGGAAGGGGAAGCATGGTAGGTCTTTGCAAGTTGGAAGTTCTTCCCTGGCGCGGGAAGAGGAGAGGGCCTTAGAAGGACGCTTCACATTATACTTCTTTTCAACCAAGGTGCCGTTGTTTAAACTAAGTTCATCCTATTTTTGTTTGATAAAGTCACTTTAAAATAGAAAAAGGTTAATATTGAGAGTTGGATTGTTTATTATCTCTCCCGTGCCACATTGATAGTTTTATCTGATTTTCACAAATGAACAAGGTAGGACTATCAATATGGAACATGGGGGTACACAATTTACCAAGAGACTTCTGTTTGCAAGGCGGGAATTGGTATAGAAGCCCATGGGCTATGGCCATGTACAGTTAAAGCTCTGCATCACAATGCGGGCTATAAGCTGCAAGATTCAGGTAAGATCATCATGTGACAGCTAAAATAAAAAAGGGCAGTGATAACCCTACAGCAGATTCCTGCACATTTCCATACACACCTGATGTGTATGGAAATGAGTGGGTGAACTGATGTGGGGTCATAGTTTTCAAAACCGGACCGGACCGGCCGGTCCGGCCGGGGAAACCGGTCCGGTTCAGCCCGGTTCAACGAACCGGGCTGTTTTTTCAAACCGAACCGGTGAACCGGACCGGACCGGTCCGGATTATTTTTAAATTTTTTTTTTTTTGAAAAATTGTTGCGAGAGGGGGGATCCGAACCCCCCCCCCCCCCCCCTCACCACAAGAGACTTAACCACTTGAGCTACACCTATTTTAATGTTATTATTATACAAATTATATATTTATCACATATTTACTACTCCTCTCACCTAAACTGGGTCACACCGGTTTGACCCCGGTTTGACCGCGGTCAGACCCCGGTCTGACCGGACCGGCCATCAATCCGATTCGATGGCCGGTCCGGTTTTGAAAACCTTGTGTGGGGTCACATTAGTTCACCCACTCATTAACCTACACATCAGCTGTGTAGGGAAAATGTGTAAGAATCTGCTGTACAAATATCATTTCCTAATAAAAAAAGATCGACAACCACATGTGCCTATTTAGGGGCCGAGGCGTAAAAAAAACCAAAATATCCACAATAGATTTTCCACATCTACTGTAGCATTCCGGTTTTTTCACTATATAGACCTGGAAAAAACATGAATGCTACAGTATAGCAAAAATCTTTTAATCACGCCCCAAACGGCCCCTTAGTTGTAGTTTCAAGCTTTCAGCATGGTTGAAAAGGGCTAGTTTTAGGCATAACTTAACTACTCACTTTATCAACTATACTGAACGCTGTACCAGCCAAGGGTTTGTTGGATTTCCCGCATTCAACAAGGGTGCCCTAGGTTCAGGTTAATTTTGTACTCAAACCCCACCCCCAATGGTGGTCACCTTACCCAAGAATGTCTGTGAAATGATACATTCTTTATAAAATCGAGCGACAACCATGAGATGAATACCGGTTCTTCTTGGTTGATATGATAAAAGGACTAAATAAACGCGTGGAGGAGGACCCACACTAACCCAATAACGAAAAAATTATAATCCTGTGAGGCTGTAACCACTAAGAATCAAACTCTAACGGTGGCCTAGTGGACAATTACAACTCGTGCAAACTGCAGACCAGTGACACAATGCTAGTCGGAGAGTCTCGGAGGTTCAAGCTCTACCATATATTAACCGAGTCTGTTGGGAAAGTGATACTACCATAAGGGCAGAACTTGGATATTAGATACAGAATTTTAAGCAATTTCAATATGTTACTAGCTCGATCTATTCCTGTTCCAATGTATTCGCTGCTCAATCTAAACCAGTGATCCTCGATGCAATATTGAGCAAAGGCGAGAGAGAGACCATACTAAGTGTCCTATTTGGTTTTCATGGGACACTTAATATGGCCGAAGGATTGGAAGAGAAAATAGTGGTGAATGCAATGCAATCAGTTCTCTTTATCGTGCTGAAAAAAAAGAAACAGCACCTAATTTAGTGGGCCACTCTTCAACTTTTATATTGATAAACGGCGAAATATTAGGCACATGGTCGTACTTTTTTAACTTTGGATGTAAACCATGGTCTTACAAGCTAGACTACTCCAAGCCAAGATATCTGCAACACAAAATTATAAAGACAGAAGCAATATGCACATCGCAAAATAAAAATAGGCTACATTTCTGGACTGCGTCTAACTCATCGTAAAAGCAAAACGAATGTCATCAATAATCCATCCTTTGCCAGAGATATCTAAGATGATCAAACAGAATCACACGGCTCTATATTCAAACGCTATGCCCTAAAAAGACTGGCCATATATTCCGGAATGGAATCAAATACAACATGATCAAAACAGATGTCAGAATGAAGAAACAAAAGTATCAAAGACCTCCATGTCTAAACGTTTTGAATGGATACATAAAAAAATCCGGTTTACATGAGACTTGTCTCATGCAACTTACATGAGCCAAGTCATCTTGAGCCGTTGGATTGTGATTCGACGGCCGGTGTCAAATCAGTGGGTTGGTGGGTGTGAATCATCACCCACCCTTGTAGCTGTCAGATTAGGATCCGACAGCTCAGGATTACTTGGGTTCATGCAAGCTGCATGAGACAAGTCTCATTTAAACTTTTCCCTACATAAAAACAATTGTTTCAATCTCTGGAGAAGGTCATGATCAGGTGCACCCCACTAAAAATCAATAGACAGTCGTGAACTCTCAGATGTTCAAGTAGCCAAAAAAATCAAATGTCTAGGAGAAAAAAAAGAGTGATTCACAGGTAATTAATGTTCCAAAGCACTTCGAACAGACAAAGGAGAACCTTGGTTCATGCCTCTGGAAATGAGGTCATAATTTAAAAATAAAACAATAACAGTTATATCATCATGGAAGTGACGTCGAACCTTTTTGTCAATGCATTTAAGGTCTGAATATCGCATTTCTCTTTTTCTGGCTGCCTCTTGGAGAGCAGCTTTGATCAGCCTTTTGGCACTTCCCTGCACAATATACACAGTTTTGTGAAAAAAATGACAGGAAGATCACTGATACAAGGAAGACAGATAGGAGAACGTCAACAAACATAAGCAGGAGCTTAACCAAAACAGGAACACCAAAACATTAGCTCGACAAGATCACACATCTCCAACATTCTGGTTATATTGACAACTAGCCTTATTGTAGACATTTTTCTTCCAAACAAAAGCGGAAAGGGCGTTTATGCAGCTATTTTCGTATCTATACATATGTAAAAGTAACATCGCGTACTATAAATCATAACTTTGCCTTCAAAGAGGCTGTAAATACACTTCATAAGGGAAAGAAAGGAAATTCTCAATCTAGAAAGGGCAGCTGCATTTATTAACCGCTTGTGGATACACATATTGCTCGCACTTTACCATTTATCACTTGCATGGGACATTCTCTCATCTTGTTAATGAAAAGTAAATTATGACATGAAGTGCACAAATCGATAAAGTTAACAATATTTCTTAATAATTTTAAAAAAATACCTCATAATCTAAAGGAAGTTTAATTCTAGTTTGGAATTACGCTTGGCCGGTATGTCAGTTGCCATTTTTTCTCGATTTCCTGGAAGTTTTCCCTCTTGATATAGGTTAAGGTGTCTAGAAGAAGATGAAGGATATCAGGAGACATCCTTTTTGCAAAGATAATCAAACATAACTTTCTTTCTATTCCCTTTCCCATTTTTTTTATCAGTAAGGAAGTATAGTAAGTGCATGTGACTAGCAGACATAAGGGGGCGGAACCAAGGAGAGAGAGGATGGTACCTCCCTAAAATTTTAGGGCCCCTTCTTGGGCATATAAGTTTGTGGCAGACACCATAATTTGGCTCACACAACAAAGGAAAAGAAACTAATGGGCTAGTATATTGTCATTGTTTTGCTATTTACCAATAAAAGCAGTACAAACTATTGTTCAACAAATAACAGTACAAATTTTATCCAAGTGAGCAGAAAGAGCACTTCCTGTTTTTGTAAATAAGCACTGTTTTCGAAAATTCATGACACAACTGCATCATTTGGAAACAAGATTACCAGAAAAGAATTTACGAAAAGGATAAATAGGTGTCTTACTGCATGTGGATGATTGTGAACTATATCTACAGCTTGGTCATTGGTCAGGTGTTCCCAAAGCCCATCAGACGCAAAAATGAGGAACATATCATTGGGCTGCAGCGCGTGGGAAATAATATCCGGATTCGCAATCATGATAGGCATGTTCATTGGTTCAGAAAGCCTAAATTTCGCATCGATAGGTTCCCGGTTGTACTGAGCATTTTTCATATAAACATCACCTATAGATCGGGACACCTGCATGAATATAAGCGTTATTAAAAAATTTAAAGGAAATCAAATTGCTTTTAATTTGACTAAATACTCAACTGACTATGGATAGTATCTTTATCGTTTGCAAGGAAATTTAAAAAAATAAAATCAAAGAGAACTGATTAGCATTCTACGTTAACTCCAAATTGTTGTAAGAATGTTGCGAAAAGCTTCACCTTTACTCCAAACCACATACACTTGGAACGTTCACAGTTGGAGAGAGGATAAATTATTTAAACATAAATTTATAAGTACAACGAAATAATGTGATTCTAGTACTTGAGTTTATACCAAACCAGCATGCTATGGAGTCTAGATCAATCTCTCTCTTAAAGGTATCCATCATTAACATCCATGCCCTATCATAGCTATCATTCACAAACAGCTGTCTTCCCAAAAATACAATACATGTAATCAACAGTACAATTTGTAAAAGGGTATCGTTATAACCTGAATGATGCCCTTTACTCTCCAAACACCATGCTTAAGAACAACAATTTGTGGGTCAGCCGGGTGCATCTGTTTGAGTTCCTGCCTAACAGATTCCAGGTTAGCATTGTGCTCGGTGGATAACTGTATGGCCGCAATGCCACCTGTATTCCCAATTTTCCTCCCCAGTACAGCACGGGAATCACCCGAATTGGCCACATATAAAGTCCTCTGGGCGATCAATCCAACAAGACAGCAAGATCCCACAGTTGCAATCTGGGGTCGACTAGGCCAAAATTGTGAGACGAGAGTCATAAACTCTTCCTCTGTGCGTAGAAAGGTTCTACGGATAGTGTCTGATGTCACTACTCCCTGGCCCTCTGATGAGATCTCTGCAGCAAGTGAAAACCCATCATGTTCACATGAATAAAATTTGCACTGGAAGTGCAACAAATTTTCACCGAATAAATTTCTAAATACTGAACCAAATTTCACTATTTTAAAGTTGGCCATACTGTCCAGAACAAAGTCAATATTCATCATTCGCACAGCTGATTCAATTGAAACATCAACATATACACTGTTTGAACATCCCAGCTAATGTACGATAAAGTAAAACATGAAATCAATCAAACAACTTAAAAAGAATAAATATAGATGCTCAACCCAAGTCCAAAGTCCAACCGCGGAAATTCCGGAAAAGGTGATCGCAGACATAGCGGGCGGCGTCGGGCCCACCGTGGCCATCATAGACGCCAACGAAGGTGCCAAAATGGCCGGACTCGATCTGGCACTGGTCCTCGAGGACCTGGTTGGCCTGGACGACGGCCATGGAGAAGTCGCCAAAGGCATAGCGGCCGATGTCGCGAAACCAGAGAAGGCCATCGCTGGAGCCGCCATCATCGCTGCCAAAGGGCCTCCAGCAAAGGGAAAAGAGTTTCATAAAAGCGGCCCTCAGCATCCCACATCTCTCTCCGGCAAACCCTATTCCCGGCCCAATCCCTCGCGACAGGACCGATTCCCCGGACGGCCGAGGAAGGTGTAGCTACCTCCTTGCTCCGCGCAGAACAAGGGTTGCGGCGGAGGCGGGGTTAGGCAGTGGTGGCGGTGATCAAGACTGGAATGGCCTTCCTAGAAAGCAGAAAAAGAAGAAGGAAGCCGATCGAGAAAAAAAGACGCGTGAAATTTCCCTCTAATTAATACGACAACTTACCATATAATTTTAATTAATTACCGTGGAGTTATTATTAGGTGTGGGTTCTTCCAATGCTGTGTGCTGTCAAACGACATAAGTTTTTTTTATGTTTTTCTTGGGTAAAAGTCAAACGACAAAGGTTAGAGGAAGAGGAAATGCGCGTTTTTTGGGGGGAGATAATTGAGGAAATGCGCGTTTTTTGGGGGGAGATTTTACAGGGAGGTGAAGCGACGAAAGCAGATGGTAAGGCCGGTCGTCGAACAGTGAAAGTGAGAGCAGGGGTATTGAAGGATGGTGACCGGGGCCGCGCGGAATGTCAACTCGTGAATGAATGTGTTTGTGACCTGATAGGGAGGTTAACGAACCGACTCAACCGTAGGCTGATTCGGCTTGAATTTAACATTTTAATTTTGACACTTCAGCTTGCGAGCCAGCTTGGATTAGTTAATTTTGATTTTTATACGGGAAAAGTTTAAATGAGATCGCTCTCATATAACTTATATGAGGCCACTTTAAATCATAGCCCTTGGATCTTGATCTAACGGCTACAAATAGCCATAATGATCTCACCCACTCCCTGATGTGACACACTCACCTACCCACTGATTTAATATCCATCCTCCGATCAGAATCCAACGGCTATAAAGATTGGCCTCATGCTCCTTATATGAGAACGATCTCATGTAAACCCTTCCCTTTTTATATATGCATTCCATACTGTGAATACAGGAATGAGATAGTATTATGCTATCAGAAAAGTATTACCTATGTCTTCTAATTGTTGATTTTGATTTTCGTATATGCATTCCATACTATGAATACAGGAATGAGATAGTATTATGTTATCAAAAAAAGTATTGTGTATGTCTTCTAATTAGTTTGAATCTATAGATGTCAAAAAATGGTCTTAGTTCTCGATAGAGACATTACTTCTCTTTCAAACACGAGGTTTGAGGTAGTTGAGCATGAAACAATGAAAAATTATATACCTTGTGGTAGTTGAACATGAAAGAATGGTATAAATACAATAAGACCCTATACTTAATTGACATGAATTCCATAGTGTAAAATATGCATGCACATATTACAAAAATAATGTACAAATTGTGAGTTCTAACTTTTCTCAAGCTTCAAGTTGAGCTGAGCTGAACACATACATAGGTGAGCTTGACTAGACCAACTTTGAGTTCGAGCTCAAACGCGAACTAAGTTGAGTTGAATACGAGCCTAGTCGAGCTTTTAAGTCAGCTTTAACGCCCCGATGACCTGACCTCTAGGCTAGAGGGCACACCAAGTAAATTGATTTCTATTCCAAATAAAAAAGTAAATTGCAGGGTCGGGCAGAACCAAGGCATCAGCTCCGAGAGGGGGATAAATTACTAAAAAAATTCTTTTACGTATTAATGTGAAAAAGAAAAGGTGAAAATTTGGGTTGGGTTAAGTTAAGCAGACTCACTGAAATGGATTTAGAATTTTAGATAAGGCAGGGGTACCAATCAACAAACTATCTTGGTCCAACCTTTGATATTCATATAATAACAAGGGGTTAATTTTTTTTCCAAAAGGGGGGCAAGGCAGGTCCACCACTGGTAAATTGGCCTCTGTGTCTTTCTCTCTCTGTCCGGCCATGTTTATAAAAATAAATTTGCATAGAAATAGATACATTTATTTAATCCAATATAATTTAATGTAACTGCTATAAAAAACACTGATATAGTTTCACTTTTTAATGTACCATTTCCAGCTAATGATCCTTTATATTTGATTAAGTTTGTGATTAACTTTTAATTATGATGATTAAAGTAATTACTTTAATTGGACAGACACTTTGTCACCCTTGGCAGATTATGCCCTTGCTACTTTCAATGTGCAAATTAAATGGGATAAAGATCGGTTTGTGGGGTACCTTTAAGTGTTGCTTGGCTCGCCTTTTAATTTTAAAGAAAAAAGATTAAAGGCCTTCTCTACCTTAAATTGAGGGTTGGCCAGTTGGCACTGTTACATTGCTTAAATTCACATCGTGATCGTAGAGTGCATCGCTCAATTGTTTTTAGGGCATAATTTAAACATTAGCCTTACCAATTGAGTTCTTTAGTTTTACAGTAATATAGAATATATAACCGATTGCATTGAAGATTCAATTAAGCACGTTGGACCCTGACCTCTGTATCTGCAAGGGCAAGCGCATGACAATGTTTATCATCTAAACGATACTCCGTTCTGTTTTAGTAGCTATATCGGGGTAAAATAGTGAGTTTTATTGAATGGTAGAAACTAGTGCACAGAGACTCAATCCGGATCTGCTGGTGAAGCTTCGTGGGCACTCGGTCAAAAGACGCGGTTTTGACCGAGTACACACGGAAACTCGTGCGCCATCGATTTCGTACGATCGAACCAGCAGATCCCATCTCCACAAAGACTCTGTCTCGAGCAAGAAGCGGTTCAAAATTCACTTAAATTGAGCAGGCTGGATCATCTAATATGGCACTATCTTGTTTTTTTTTTTTATTATTGATGGAGCTATAATGTATTAGAGGGGTTTAGCACTGTATTATGAACAATACTTTTTTTCCATTTTGCTTACAACACAGTTCTTTTTTGTTTTCGCATATAGACAACAAAAGTTCACTATTTAGAGTTTTTTTCATATTACCTGGCGCCAATTTTTGTTTTTCCATATTACCTGGTTTTTCTAGTGAAATCCCATATAGCCTGGAATTGATACCTAAAGTACCAAAAATGCCCTTCTTTTACGTTTTTCATGCCTTTTGTATCATAAAGTACCTGGTTCTTCCCAAAATTAGCGATTTACGGGAACATCCAGTTGGGGAATAAGACATTCCGGCGAAGGTCCGTCCATCATCGCGGTTCAAATCACTGCCGACGCCGTCCAACTCGAAAAAAATAAAATTTCATGCTGAAAAATAACAAAATCAGAGGGAAAGACGAGAAAGAAATTATGATGAAGGGATTTTAATGTAAGAGCAGCGGGGAAGCCCTCCCAATTACAAAAATAAAGATCTACATGTAAATAAACACATATAAAGGTCACTCATTGGTGTTCGACCGTTCCTGGACATGAAATGGGGATAAAATGGGCAAAAACATGAAATACTCGTCGGCGAGTGACAAGTTCAAATTATATATCTTTCTCTGATCCTAATGAAATGGAAAAGGATGAAAAATAAGGAAGAACACAAAAAAAGAGCAAAAAACGGATAAAAATGAGCGAGTTATGACATTTTAAAAATTTTGGTAAAATCGTGTCGTCGAAGACACGAGTTGAATTCAAGTCGTGTCTTCAAAGACACGAGTTGAATTCAAGTCGTGTCTTGAATTGAGTCGTGTCTTCGACGACTCAATTTTATTAGAATTTTTAAAATGTCTTAACTCGCTAATTTTTTTTCTTATTTTTTCTTCTTCTTTCATCCTAATATATCTTCATGAGGTGGAAGAGGAGGAAAAATAAGGGAGAACGCAAAAAAAATGGACAAAAACGGATAAAAAATTAGCGAGCTATGACATTTTGAAAACTCCAATATTGCAGTAAAATCGTGTCGTCAAGTCGTGTCTTTCAAGACACGATTTTACTGAAATTTTTAAAATGTCACAACTCACTCATTTTTTTATCCGTTTTTGCCCATTTTTTTTGCGGTTTTCCTTATTTTTCCTCCTCTTCCACCTCATTAAGATATATTAAGATGAAAGAAGAAGAAAAAAAATAAGAAGAGAGAAGAAAGTGGAAGCTCTTCACCGGAAAGCTTCTAATTTTTCTTTTTTCTTCTTCTTTCATCCTAATATATTTTCATGAGGTGGAAGAAGAGGAAAAATAAGGAAGAACGCAAAAAAAGGGTAAAAATGGATAAAAAATTAGCGAGTCATGACATTTTGAAAACTCCAGTATTGCAGTAAAATCGTGTCGTCAAGTCGTGTCTTTCAAGACACGATTTTACTGGAATTTTAAAAATATCACAACTCGCTCATTTTTTATCCGTTTTTGCCATTTTTTTTTGCGTTCTTTCTTATTTTTCCTCCTCTTCCACCTCATGAAGATATATTAGAATAAAAGAAGAAGAAAAAAATATGAAAAAAGAAGAAAGTGGAAGCTCTTCGCCGGAAAGCTTCCATTTTTTCTTTCTTCTTATTTTTTCTTCTTCTTTCATCTTAATATATCTTCATGAGGTGGAAGAGGAGGAAAAATAAAGAAGAACGTAAAAAAATGGGTAAAAACGAATAAAAAATGAGTGAGTTATGACAACACGACTTGCAGTAAAATCGTGTCGTCGAGTACACGACTTGAATTCATTTTGAAGTTGCTTTTTGGACAAGATGTCCTATATTTAAAATTTTGAAAAGAACAATTCATTCATTTTTCATCTGAAAAGTCGTGAAGAATATGTCCTTCACATTTGAAGTAAATTTCTAAGAGTTTAATTGCGACAACAATGACTTACTGGATGGCTTATCATTTTATTTTCCCAATAAACACTTGAATGTGAGGGGCAGTGTGAATTGTTCAATACATCTATGTCACTGTCCCTTTCAATGTTTGTGTGACGAAATATATCAATAGCAGGCTATATAGACTTTTCTGCCTATAAATATGCAATGCCTTATATTCAGTATGATACAAAATCTTAATGCTACTTATGGCTTCTGCAAGAACCCTTTTGAGACATCTCATATTGGCCTTGGTTACGGTTATTACTTTGAGCAAGGGACCGGATGTCTCCAAGGAAGAATATTTCAAGATGAAAAGGTACTTGAGTTTCATAAATAGGTCATCTTTAAAGAGCATCAGGGTAATTAAGCTTCATAATACATGTTCAAATTTTCTTAACGTTCATCCTTTTACAAAGTATAATGAATTAATCTATGTATTTGTTATCGCAGACCAAGCATGGACAAACTTTTGATTGTGTAGAAATGTACACGCAGCCAGCTCTGGATCATCATTTGCTGCAGAATCACACGATCAAGGTTATCTTTTGATTTACTTATCTTCAAATCAAGCCTCACAACATTGTTATATGTGTTGGGACTAATACTAGTGCTCATCAGATGAGACCATCTTCCTTACCTCTAAGAATTAATGTTGCACCTTCATGGTAAGAAAAAATGGAAGCTTTTCGGCGAAGAGCTTCCACTTTCTTTTTTCTTCGTATTTTTTCTTATTCTTTCATTCTAATATATCTTCATCAGGTGGAAGAGGAGGAAAAATAAGGAAGAACGAAAAAAAAAAGGCAAAAAAGGAATAAAAACTGAGCGAGTTATGATATTTTGAAAATTTTAATACAATCGTGTCTTAAAAGACACGACTTGAATTCAAGTCGTGTACTCGACGACACGATTTTACTTCAAGTCATGTCTTTCAAGACACGATTTTACTGGAATAATCAAAATATCATAACTCGTTCATTTTTTATCCGTTTTTGTCTATTTTTTTGCGTTATTCCTTATTTTTTCTCCTCTTCCACCTCATGAAGATATACTAGGATGAAAGAAGAAGAAAAAATATTTCTTCTTTCTTCTTATTTATTCTTATTCTTTCATCTTAATATATCTTAATGGTGGAAGATAAGGAAAAATAAGGAAGAACGCAAAAAAAGGATAAAAACGGATAAAAAATGAGTGAGTTATGATATTTTAAAAATTGTAATAAAATCGTGTCGTCGAAGACACGACTTGAATTCAACTCTGTGTCTTCGACGATACGATTTTATTACAATTTTTAAAATATCATAACTCGCTCATTTTTATCCGTTTTTGCCCATTTTTTTTGCATTCTTCCTTATTTTTCTTCCTCTTCCATTTTATTAGGATCACAGAAAGATATATAATTTGAACTTGTTACTTGCGGACGAGTATTTTACGTTTTTTCCCTTTTTATCCTCTTATTTAATGTCCAGGAGCGGTTAAACATCAATGGGTGACTTTTATATATGTTTTTTTACATTTAGATCTTAATTTTTGTAGTTGGGTCGGCTTCCCCGCTACTATTACTGTAACACCCGAAAAATTGGTACGTTTTTGGAAAGTGCTATTTTAGGAAACTGGTCTAAAATAGGAAAGTTTTCGTAACTGTCGTGCCTTTTGATATGGTATTTCGTTTTGGCCTTGTGAAACCTTATCTTGACGATTTTTGGTCAAAAAAAAAAAAATTGTGTAACCAGATTAGGCAGGTTTTTCCGAGCGCGAGGACTGGGCCTGGCGCCGTGACCTATCTGGCGCCAGGGTTTGATACAACTGACGCCAGGGCCAGTCGAGCGTCAGGGCTAGGGCTAGTCACGTGTGCGAGTGCACGTGTGACGGGCCCAGTGGATGTGTCACCAGGACAGGACTCGTGCACGGTGGAACTGCTTTGCACGCGTGTTAGTTATCTTAACCGTTCATCTACGATCTGAGTTGTTGGACGTGCAAGATTTAGGGAAGAGCCACGTGTACCCTGTAGTGGTGTGCCACCACGTGATGATGTGGACACCCTTGGGCCCACGATTTGGAGGACCAAATCGTGGGAAGCTTTTGGGGATTGAAATCCCTTTTGAATTTAAATATCATACCTTATCTAGTAAATCACTTATCCTAATTGGCAATCAATTCAATTTGAAATTCAAATTCATCTAATTGTTATAATTAGGGGAGATTGATTGGCAATTAGGGTGGGAGTAAGGAAGATGCTTGAGTATATTCCAAATCCAATTTAGGCGCCTTATCCAAATTGATTTCAAATCATGTTGATTGGTGAGGTGTAATTCCGGATTTGGAAGAATTGAAGAGATTAAGCTAATCAAGAAATTCGAAATTGGTTAATGGAGGATGCTAGGGCATATTCCATTCAATTAGTTGACCCTCATAGTATGAGGATCGGATTTGTAATAATTAGGGAGGGATTGATTAGGAGTTATCAAATCAATCCAAGCTAATTAAATCTATTAATTCAAAAACTTGCCCCCTTGAACCGTAATTGGAATTTGATTAAGTGGATTGCTTTGGGCTTGATTGGACCAATCAAGGACCCTGCCATATGAATGGAGGGCGCCCTTGTGGCATGGGCTAGGTTTGGAAAGATGGTGATTAATGAGGGATTTGATTGGGAATTACCCAATTAACTCAAGGCAATTAACCCAGTCAATTTGGAAACCTACTTAATAGAAATTGGGATCGGTTTTGAGCTTGGAGAATATGCTTTTTGGAGGTTCAATCTAGGCCCTTGATTGGAGAATAGATCTACGGTGGTGATTAACCGAAACTATCTATTTAAAGGCTGCATTAGTGGACCGGCCAAACCCTTTTGCCATTCTTCCTTTAAACCGACCCCGGTGACCCCTCACTTCGACCCCACTCTCTTCTCCCTTCGACCAGCAGTAGCCAACCTTGAAGAAGATCGTGGTGACACCCCTGGAAGTGGTGGTCGCGCGTGGAGGATCAACGAGTCGTTGGTGTGGTGCAACCGGTGATATATCACTCGTCGGAAGTCGGTTCTTCGTAAGCAAGTAGGATACTCTTTTCTCTTGATTTATATCTCTGATTTCTTGCATAATCTTGAGAAGGTGTATGACTAATATTATAGCGTACATCATGTTCTAATTGTGTGTTACAAAATTGCTATCACTCGATGCGATTTCTATTCATGTTTCATATAGTATATGCTAGAGTGTGCAATAATGCTTATGTTCGTGTTCCCATGCCGATCCTAGTTGACTCCCCACTGATTTTGTTGTCATCTATTGCTGATCGTGTCTCGAAGTAATGTTATATTAATTGCTGTCCAACAAAAGTTGGCTTCTTTATAGTCTCTCACATCGATTCATGTCATGATTCATTGTATAATGCAAATCGATGCCCTGATTTTTGTATCATGCTACCCAATTCATTACTCCTTTGCTTTACAATGCTCTTCGATGTAAAAAGGTGAGACCTTTGCAGCATATCAGTTCATGTTGGTGCGTCTTAGGTCCGGTTTTATGCAATCCATATGGGTATGGATTGTTAATCGATTAATAGTGCAATTATACATGGATCGGGTAATAGAATTAGTGATATACATACAAATCTAATTAAAAGATCAATTTTTATCTACTAATTAGACCCATCTCCGTGGTGCCAGAAGTGGTCTGACGTCATGTTAGAGCCTGTTTGGGTCGTGGAGGTGTCCAAGTTTACTTGGCTTGTTCAATACTTTTGATATATAAGAATTAAGTTAAAAGATTAGCAATCGGGTGATAAGTGTAACCTAATGCTGAGATTAAATCAATAATTCCAGAACCATTAGGCTCTGTAAAATACATTAAGAAGAGGTTAAGAGTGTCAGTAAGGGTAATTAGGGAATTACAAAAGGTTGTACAATTAATTAATGGGTATAACTTGTGTTAAGTGGTCTCGGCCAGGAGCAGTCCTGCGCAGACAGACCCCACTCTAAAAATGGTAACTAATTGTAGAAAAATCCAAACAGTAAACCGTTTATCAATCTGAAAACTAGACATCTGAGGGAATCTGGGATAAAAATGTCAGAAGTTAGTTCACTGGGTTCAGGGCGTAGTGACCTTCGGAAGTGGGCTGTTCTGTTTGGACAGAACTGGATTCCTGCGCGTATTAACCCTAAAACCCTAATAATATTAAGAAACTTAATTTAAGATAATAATTAAAGAATTTAATTAAGAGTGATACTACTTATAAGACTTTGGGACCAGTGAGCTTCAAAGTGTAAAGCGGATCCTAGAGTCGAAAGGGGTGTCCCTTTTTAATTGTCCTTTGTGTTCTTCTCTTGAGTTATTCACAACTCAAGGGTATTCAATGTGAGAATCTTTTTCAGAATCTCTGACGTGGTCTATTTGAGACATGTCATTTCATTATTTCTGTGTCGGGGATTGTCAACCCTAGGATTAGGCATGACGATGAAGACGGCGGAGCATGGACCTTTGGCGAACCAGTGATGGGTCTTTTGATGAGTCTTTCGGTCGGGTCTCAACCGAGTTCCCAGACCTAATTGTTCTGAGATGTTCAAACACTCCTTAGTGAGTCTATTTGAATTGTGATCGATAATTGTATTTTACTCCTATGAAGAGTTGAAGTTCAGAAAGCTTTGAGTTAAGCCTTTTCAGAATAAAACCCGTTGTCCAAGAAACTGTTTCTCCACTAAGCAGCGTTCCTGAGAGCTCTTAGTCGGAATCATAGTATGCTCACGAGCCATTGCTAGATCCTGCGAGATCTCTGATGATGATGAACCTCTGTAGTTCAGCCGATGACGGCAACCGCGTGCGCTTAGATTGTATGACATTACGGAAGGTCTGCAATCTCCGCCCATTGTGCCCGTAAGCACCGATGGGGCCAGCATCCCTAGACGCATGGCCGGGTTCCACTGTAGAACCTCTAGGATGTTCTGGTATTGTTTTCCATGAAGATATGGACAGATTTGCGAGCAGAAATTGTTACCTCTGACACTTTAGATGTCCAGAGCTTATGTTAATATTTTATCTCCATTACTCTGTGTAAGTTGGAGTCTTTGACCTTTAATTCCTAGACTATGATGAGTCGAGGATGTCTGATGTTCAGATACGTGAAATCAGTTTGTTAAACCAAGTCTGTTGACCTATATCTGTTTTGGAGTCATCTCTTGTACCATTTGTTCCACTGTGATTTTTCTGTATCCTACTGGGTATTTCCTATGGAATACTCATGCATCCTCTGATGCAGGAATCAAGGAGGAGCAGCGGTGACGGCAATCAGCAACGTGAGTGGACGATGGAGACAGAAGACTTGTTTATTTATTTTATTGTGATTTGGATGCTTGAACTCTCGGCCTGCGCGCCGTTTTACTTTACTTTATGTTGTGTTAAGACGTTTCAAGACTTTGTAATAACAATTTAGATATCTTTTCAGTTATTCCATATTTTGTAAGTAATTATTGTTTAAGTCGTGATGATCCTGCATGTTCCCTGATATTAAAAAGGGATAGTGGAAGTCTCGAGTATTCGGTCCGTCCCTGGTTTCCTACCCTTGACCTTCATTGGAATGTCGCTTCCGCGTAAATAGGGTCTTGGAAATCTGGGGCGTGACAATTACATCAAAATCCCTTCATCCCGCTTGTTTTCTCGCTTTTTGGAGCAAAGATTACCTTTCCCAATTTGGACGGCGCTGACGATGATATGGGCAGAGATGTCGAACGGAACGCATTCTTCTCCGACTGAACGCGAGCTTCTCCGGGTACCCGCTCCTCAGATTCCGGGTAATATAAAAAAACCCAGAGTGTGGGTGCTCATACCTAAACCTAAGGATATTGGTACTTTCCGAGTCTTATAGAAGAAAGAATGAGATTCCGGGTAATATGAGAAACCCAAAGTTGGAGATTCCGGGTAATATGAAAAACCTAAAGTTGGCACCAGGTCATATGTAGAGAGCTCCACTATTTACCTTACCTGCTGCATGGTGTTTCTAATAACACCTTTCATTACATACAGTGATGAATAAACCCTAGATTCGTCAAAACGGGAGAATTAGCTTTAATAGACAACCATTACGTGCAGGGGAGGGCTTTTTACATATTACCTGGCGCCAAGTTTGTTATTTCCATATGACCTGGTTTTTCCCGTGTTATCTCATATCACCTGGAATCTG
Organism: Houttuynia cordata; assembly: GCA_039654745.1. NCBI lineage: Eukaryota > Viridiplantae > Streptophyta > Magnoliopsida > Piperales > Saururaceae > Houttuynia > Houttuynia cordata. The sequence goes on from CM077503.1 coordinate 28,795,155, forward strand.
GACTTGGAGTACCAAAAATGCCCCTCTTGTATATTTATCGTGTTATGACTGTGCGAAGAGGGCGTGTTGGAGTTGTATACGAAAAGAAAGTGTTTCCGGCGATTTCTCCGGCGATTTCCAGAGGCGACTCCGCCGGCGAGTCCTCCGACGAATTCCAGCTGCCCCCAAGGTGTTCGAAGATCCGATTAACGTCCCCCCTGCTCGATTTCTCCGGCGCCCCTTGTTGGATTTCGACGACACGACTGACGGACAGTGCGGTTTGGGCGGCGATTTGTCGCGTAAAACTCCTGGGATTTCGGGGACGAAGAAGTTGAGTTTCCCCTGCGGCTCCCCGCGCCTTCGAGCAACCGGCGGAGTCTGAATTCTGAGGTTCGGTTTGCGGCGAGGAAGCGTGTGAAAGGGCGTACGAGGAAATACACACATACACACCACTAAACCGCGGTAAGTTAGAAAAATCCTTACTTATTTTAGTTCCAGAAGCTAAGAATTTAAGATTTATAATTTTTAAGATGAAGCATAAAGTCGTATTGTATACAATACGACTTGAGCGTTAGTCGTGTAGGATGCAATACGACTATTATGATTGCCTGTGTTTCCAACACGACTGTTCTACTGACCACTCTACCTATCTCATTGCAGATGGATACAAAAGAAGATGAGTATATGGAGGAAATACCATCGGAAGAGGAGGAAGATCAGGAATTCTTCGTTGCACCTCGGGAGCGAAGACAGAGGGGCAGGAAGAGGAAGGCTCCGATGGACCGATCAGGCAAGAAAACATGCAATCCGCGACTGGCGGTTAAGACATATTGTCAACCGGGGGCGATGAAAAAGTGTGCGGCCATCTTACGGCGTCACCAAAGATGTTGCCAACTGATCAGAGAAGCTGGGTTCTCTGTCATCTTTGAAGGTGAGGACGTAGTTGTTTCTCGGAACCTGATCGACCACTTGGTTAGGTATTGGGATGAGGAGGCGAAGGTCTTCAATATCAAGGGGAGAACGGTACATTTCACAGAGCAAGAAGTTGCTCTTATCACTGGATTGCCCGCTAAGGGCGAAAGAGTTGAGGTCCTTCCCTTTGTGCCACGGCGAACGGAATGTGAATTCTTCAAAAAGTACTTCACCGTAAGGAAACCGGACATTCCACATATTGAAGAAATCATTGACAAGCTTAGCGAGGGCGAAATGAAGATGCCAGAGGAGGACATGGCGAGGATGATCATCTGCCTCCTCATCTCCACGGTGTTGTTTCCACATAGCACGAGAGCGGTGCATCCCTCTTTCTACCCTTATATTGAAGACCTCCCAAGAATGAGCTCATACAATTGGGCTGAGGCTATTCATACGATGTTGGTTTCTGGTATAACCCACACCCGCAGACTAGTGGGTGGGAGAAGTAAAGGGCTGGGAGGTGGATACCTAAACGGCGCTTCATATGTCCTTCAGGTATGTAGTATTTGTATGTTTGTACAGTCTTCGAAAGGCTCTAAATGTCGTGTATTATGCAACACGTCTTTTATTAATGTCGTTTATTATGCAACACGATTTTATTTATAGTCGACTATTATACAATACGACTTGATATATAGTCGACTTGAATTCAACACGACTGTATCCCCGACTTTTACTAATGTCTTCATCTGATTACTATGCAGATTTGGTTTTTTTGAGCACACGACAATCTTCCATTCTGTGTTCGGCCCTACCAGTCCGAGGGCGAAAAGGTGGCCAGGAAGTGGGGCCCTAATTACAGAGGTGAAGATGGGTGCACAGAAGAAGCACCGTATGACCGACTACTGGAAGGGTCTATTCGATAATCTCGACGTATGGGAAGACGTCATCGATGTCATCGTCCCCATGGACAAAGAGGCATCTCTCATTCCTTCGCCTCCCCCAGTGGCCCATCAACCGCGACGACATAAGACGGAGAGGCCGGAAAGAAAGAGGAATCCTAAACAACCTACCTGCTCTTCCTCGAGGACGGCTGCTCAGTCTACTGCCCTGGGCCGATTGGAGGGTTCGCTCCAGGGCATACAGTCACTAATTGAGATCGCCCTGTCGTCGTATGAGGAGATGGGAAGGCTGATCTATACATGAAATATGCATTTTATTATCTCCTAAACTTATGTTTATGCTAGTGTTTGATTAGAATTATTGCTACTTTAATATAGTTTTTGGTTTTTGTAGGAAACAAGAGCAAAACGCAGAAATAGGATAAAACGCGACTCTAATGATTGAATATTCATAACTTCGATTTCATATCTCTAATGGGACTTATTTAAGCTTCATGTTAAAGTTCACGAAGTCAGCTTTCCAACGCCACTGACTGTTCGCAATTCGGAGTTCTGAGCAAAAAGTTATGATCATTTGAAATATCGCACGCGGAAGAGACACGATTAAAGAGAAGAACCGTCAAGATGAGATTGGATGGATGAGATCGATACAACGGGTTTTTGTTTAATAAAGAAAAAAAATAAAAAAAAGGAAATATGACCGGTTCAGAGTCCGATCCGGTTCAGTTAAAAAAAAAAGAAAAGGAAAACCGGCCCGAGCCAAAGCTCGGGCCGTTCGTCCAGAACAGAGGCGCTCGAGCTTCTGCTCGAGCGCCGGTGGGTTCATCTTGACGGCAGACGGGACGGCGGCGAGGCTGAGGGCGGAGGTGGACTCGACGGCAAGGCTGGGCTGAGACGGCGATCTCGACGGCGGCGAGACTGAGCTCCGGCGGCGGCGAGACTCGACGAAAGGAAAAAAAAAACAAAATCAAAAACAGAGCTCTGTTCGAGAGCTCCGGCGAGGCTGATCACGGCGGCGAGGTTTGACAGCGATGATGGAGGCTCGAACGGCGTGGACCAGCGATGATGGACGGCGACGCTCGACGCTCGGAAGAAAAAATGGTAACTTGTTTTGAAAAGGGAAAACAGAGACCGACTCCTATTCAAACTAGAAATTGGATTTTATCTTCGATCGGGACGTGGTTTTGGGTTCTTGTAAAAGGAGTTGGACTCCGTTCTGCTTTGCCTATAAAAACAGGAAGGAGAGGAGCTTAGAGAAGAACACCCGACGGAGAGATTTGAGAGCTTTAACAGACGATTTTTGGCCGGAAGAAGTGAAGAAGAAGTGAAGAAGGCCGGAGGAGGGAAGAAAGCTGCGATTTTTGGACTGCTACAGTGCACAGCGAGCTGGGAGAGACGATGAATAGTGCACACTGAATAGTACCCGTGAATAGTATTTTTCGGTGAAACAGTATTTTCCGGTGAATAGTGCGAAACGACACCAACGAATCAACAGCGTTCTCCTTGTCCGATGGCCGGCTAAATCCTTGTCCAAGGCGTAGATGAAACCCGAGTAAATTGGTTGTATCGTTTTCTTTCATCTTAATCTTAATTTACCTTGATTGGTGTATGAATCTTATTATAGAATCACTGTTAATTTATTGAGGTTTATTCTATGTGCTCGAGAGAGGCTAGAGTGAATTCTTGTGAGTTTCAATCCGAGGAATACTTGCGTGTCCGAGAGGAACGTAAGTAGACTAAGGTGTTATAAAGGAATAAGATTTCATTGGTTTATGCTCGAGAGAGATAGATCACAGTTCCATATTTTAATTGCTTATGTGTTACGTCCGAGAGGAGAGCACTACATTTTGAATTGACAAGTATATGTCCGAGAGGAATATACTAGCCAATCAGGAATTTATTCAACAGAGAGAGACGATAAGCTGGTTTATTGTGTGGTGGATTCGAAGCCTTGGCACTTCTCTATGTTAGTTAAAATCCATTTTAAAGTAGTTAAATTTTATTGCTTTCTCTAGATTAATTAAATCAAAATTTGCTTTCACTTGAATTTGGTAAAATATTAGTTCGTCCCTGAGGTTCGACAACCCTTTAATACTCACTGTAGTACAATTGCCTTGTGCACTTGCAAGGGTTTTATATTTAAACGATCAAAGGCCCGTCGGACCTCTGCGAGAGGTTCTTCACTGTATCAAGACATCTGCCGCCACAGCGTCAACGCTGTTAGAGGGTCACAACTTTGACCATCCTGCTGAAGAGAAGAGTGAAGAGCTGAAGAAGGAGACGAAGAAGGAGACGAAGGAATCACAGAAGAAGGAGAGGATAACGAAGTCATCATCGGTCCATCACAACGAGGAGGCAAAGAAGCGGCCCGATGACAAGGACCACGTCAAGCAAACTCCGATGGTCATGCGCAGAAAGGAGCTGGCGCACAAGTCAGCCAGCGATTCATTGCACTGGGGTAAAGGTAAGTTGGAACACGATTATTTAATCTTTCGTGTTGCATACAACCCGACTAGGTATTTTTCGTCTTGCATTCAACACGACTATCTAATTTTTCGTATTGCATTCAACACGACTAGCTAATTTTTCGTATTGCATTCAACCCGACTATCTAATTTTTGGTGATGGATTGTACACGACTATTCCTTCTTTTGTGTTGAACTCTACACAACTATGTTATATTTCTTGCTGTTACTAACACGAATTTTGAAAATGTCATTTCAGCTCCCATAAAGCAGGCGGATGCGGAAGATAAGAGTCGACGGGCTACAAAGAGAGCCGCCGCGAAGATGTTTTTGAAGAAGCTCCAACCAGAACTTGAGGAACACATGGAGCGTGCAGAAGAGGAGTCCCGGATGACGTACGGCCGGGACAGATTCCCCCCTGGTGTAGTGGTAAGGAGGAGAATGAGGACTGTCAATTCGAGGGAATTGCAGAGGCTTAGGGAAGAAGACCATATACGGAGAATGGCGGAGGAGAGGGCGAGGAAGAATTTGGCAGAAGATCCGAACGCCGACTCTGAAGATACCTTATCCGACCAACGAACAACCTCTATCATCGATGAGGTGATCTCTTCCCTACAGCAGTCGGATATCCAAACGGCCAAGGATGATGAATGGGCAAAGGAGGAGGCGGAGAAGAAGGACGAGGTTTCATTGGCAAAGGAGGAGGAGGAGAAGAAGGAGGAGGATGAGGCAAGGGAGGAGGTGAAGGAGGAGGAGGTGAAGGAGGCAACTGGCTTAACGTTATCCCAGGCTGTTGACGTTGATGTCCTGCAAACCCCAGAAAAGGCTAAGCATAAAGTTGATCTCCCAGAAAACTATGGTAATTTGGAGTTATGCTTCGACATGGGGGTGTTGTTAGAGCGGGATAGAATGGAAATATCAGGATGGATAGCCAATCCAAGGAAGGCTTATCCTATCCCAACACTATGTGATGAGGACTACGTATCCCTTCTGCAAACAACAGAAATTAACACCAATGTAAGTATACATACTCGACTATTCCTTAAGTCGTATATAAAATACTCGCCTGAACCTTAAGTCGTATATAGCATACTCGACTATTCTAAAATCGTATATAAAGTACTCGACTATCTGATATAGTCGTGTATGTCGTTAGCACGACTATACCTAAAGTCCATTATCGTTTGAATATTGCGAACTTCTGAATATGTTGTTGGTTTATACAGGTTATAGATGAATTTTTTGGTCTATTACGGGAGCGTAATGACAGAGAACGGCTGAAGTATCCGTTCAGTTATTTTGGATGTCACGCATTCAAAGAAATATTCGACAACGTAAGTTTTTCCTGCATCACCAGCGCTAATTTCACGTTTCCAGTTCGTGATTTTCGGAATTCTATTGCGATTTTGCAGGAATACATATAAGGGGGCAATAATACAAAATTGATAAAAAAAACTTGGGAGGATGCTCAAGGGATTGAACAGGAACATGTTCTATGCCTTTTTCCCAATCCGCACTGGTTCGCATTTCTGCCTCGTCTATGTACACTTCCCAGTTGGTGTATGGCGTTTCTACAACCCCCTATCCGGCAAACCCCAGTTGTATCCACATCACAGGGTCGCAGCTGAGAAATTCACTAACTTTATGAACATTGTCATGGCACACACACTGGGACTCATCCGTTGCATCGACTGGAAGATGACTCAGATCGCCAAAGCGCCCTGCCAAGAGAACTCAAAAGACTGTGGCATCTTCATCATGATGTACGTGGCGCACTTGGCCTCCAATGTCAATCCACCTGAGTTTGATCAGTCATCAATTACAAGAAAGTGGCGCCCAATAATTGCTGCGAGTATGATTCGCGGGGTTATCGACAGCGAGTTTGACGACGATCCAATCCGAAAGCAAAATCAGGCTGTCACAATTGCGGGGTTTTTTAGGATGTCGGATGAAGACTAGTATTCTTTTTCGATATTTTTTTGTACATGTAATCTATTACAGACGACACTTTTTTGTGGTTTTCTGCATCTTCTTCCATGTACATACAGTATGCTTTCAATAAATTCAAATTCATTTCTTCCATGTCGACAGAGTATTGGAAAGCCGCTTAGTGTCGACTCTTGAAAGACGACATCTGATATAGTCGTGTTGTCTCATATCCGACTATCTATATTATCGTATTGTATCATATACGACTATCTATATAGTCGTGTTGTATCATATACGACTTTCTATATAGTCGTGTTGTCTCATGTACGACTTTCTATATAGTCGTATTGTATCATATACGACTGTATTATTAGTCGTATAATATTGTAGTCGACAATTACATTCCTCTTATGTCGACTCTGCGCAGACCATGACGGAGTATAATTTATTTTTCTGTCATGTACGTGAGGAATGATGGGCGTCTTTCAACGACGGGAGGGCGCTTATACAAGACGACACTTATGCAAAACGACACTTGCATTCAAAGAAATATTCGACTACATGCATACATTGCGGTAGAGTAATATTTGTTATACATGAAATTGTGATCGACCTAAGTGAAGAAGGGTGGGGCCTTAGGTAAGCCAGAGGGTCGTCTCGGCGCTGAATCATCCGTTCCCAGGTTGCCTTGTTGCGGGAGTCTTCGATATCTGCGCTTCCTTGCTTCTTTCGCAACCGTTGGGTTAGTACACCTTTTACGGTTGTGACCAACTTGTCGACAGTTGCCACATCTCACCCTCAACCTCTCTGGCGGGTCAGGCTGTGACTCGATTCTCTTTGTCTGTCTCCTACCCCTCTTTGGAGCATCGAGCATGGGCGGTTCGTATTTGAATAAAACCCTGTAATCCCCCCACTGACTCCTGTCTAAAGTAGGGAAAAGTACTTCTTCATATGTTGTGCGGTACATACATGCATGGTACCACTTTTCACAATATTCCACCGGGTCGAAACTCCTCTCATCGATACATGCAATGGCGTGCTTGCAAGGAAGTCTCATGCTCTGGAAGAACCCACATGTGCAGGTTCTCTTCGTTAGGTCAACAACATCCTGAGGGAAAGATATGACAACAACATGAATAGTCTTGTTGTGAAATAGTTTTCTTAATTTAATAGTCGTATTGTCGCTAAGACGACTATATCACTAGTCGTATTGTGACTAATACGACTATATCATTAGTCGTGTAGGCGACAACACGACTATATAATTAGTCGTCTATTTTACGATACGACTATTCCGGAATTGAATTATCAGAAACCATTGCGGAATGAATTCTTACCACATGGTATAAAGATGTGACTTCAAACTGCCATAACGATAGCGGTTGCACTCTGACTGTTCCAGCACTCTTATTCCTCATTTCGTTAATATGATTGTGTGCATACTTGGTTAATGGTGTCGTTAGCCGTTCTGCTTCCATGCGGCGTCTCTCGAAATGGGAGGTCGTGGTCGCACGAGTTTGCTCGATCAACCGAGTTATTGGCCAAAATCTAGCCTTCAATAGCATATTATTTGCACTTTCTGATATGCTTGATGTGAGCATCCCATATCTTTTACCAGGATATTCCACGTTAGCCCAATTTTTTTTATTGATCTTCTCAACATATTTCCATGCCTCCTCATTGTGGTCCTTCATCTTTTGCATGATTTCATCAAATTCTGTTCTCCGGAAACATTTTGCAGCTCGGAATAGAAGGTCTTTCAAGTATTTATCCTTCCATTGATTAAGCATATTGGCGGCCATATGCCTTAGGCAAAACCCGTGGTGAGCCTCAGGAAATACATTAGCAACCGCTCTCAGAAGTCCCTTCTGTCTATCCGAGACAATTGTATCCAGAGATGCCGGGGGGTCCGTAAAGAGGGTGGCTTTGAGTAGGCTAAGAAACCACTTCCTGCAAGGCAGCAATCAGAGTGAAAGCAGATTCAAGAAGAGATGGGGGTACACAGTCGTATACGAAACAAGACGACTGTATTAGTAGTCGTGTTGCTCGAATACACGACTACTCATACAATCTTTTTAGCATACGTACCACGAATTTATAGTCTCTTTCTCAACAACTGCAAATGCAACGCACATTAATTGTTGGTTCCCGTCGACTGTTGTTGCAACCAATAACACTCCGGGGTACTTTCCTTTCAGGAATGTTCCATCAACTGTGAGCAGCGGCCTAAGTGATCTTCGGAATGCTCTTGCGACCGGGCCGAAGATCCAAAAGGCACGTCTGAACTCGTATCCGGCTTCCTCATTTTCAATTTCCGGAATATCACAACATCTTTCAATCACCACATATGTACCTGGATTACACCGCTCTAATTCCTTTGCATAATGGGGCAAAATACGATATGCGTCTTCCGGGTTGCCATCGATCAATCGTATCAATTCCTCTTTCGCCCTCCATGCCCTTTGATAGTTCACTTTGACGCCCCAATGTTTCTCAATGTACTGTTGGATATTAACCGTTTTTATGGAGTTTGAATCCTTGTGGAGGCCATGACACTTCCGTGCAATCCATAAGTGTGAGGCCAATGGATGATCTTTAGAACTTATCAAAATGTCGCATGTATGCCTTCCTTCACTCCTTGTCACGGTGACTCCGTCAACTAGATTCGAAGCCCGTATGTACCACTTGCACCCTGTAATCTTGCACTTTGCAGCAAAGGTGTCCTTGTTCTCGTCCGCCACTTTGAACATGAATTTCCTCTTGATTGCCAAATCAGTAAGAACCATTTTGAACTGTTTTATACTTTCGAATCCAGCCCCTAAGGCAAGTTGTGCCTCATAGTCGTCTCCTTGCAAACTGCCGCTCAACATCGTCTCCTCCTCATATTTTTTTGTAGGACCGGCCTGCGGTGAAGAGGTACCCCAATCCCAACCACCTTCACCATCAATATTGTTGTACTCATTGTCGTCCAAGTCTTGTGCCCCCGACGTGACAGATTTTCCTTTAGAAGTGGATGCTCTCGCTGCTTGTTGGAGTTCTATTCCTGACACAGACTGGTCTCCTCCCGTCGGATGCGGCCCGGGAAAAACTGGTAGCGTGAGAGGCTCATCCCAGTCATCTGCAGACCACGGTATTTGTTCATCTTCAAATAATTCTTCTTCATCTGGATCTTCTTCTTCGTCTTCATTTTCATCTTTCTCTTCATCCTCGTCTTCATCCTCATCTTCATCTTCACCATTGATCCCATTCATCTGACGCTGGTTATCGACTTCATTCGGAAATTCATCCTTTGTATTTTTATTACCATCTCCCAATCTGCGATAACAATGGTAAGAATGGCATGTATATTGTACAAAAACGTCTAAACGACTTGATTATTTAGTCGTGTTGTCGACAACACGACTTCAATTCCAGTCGTCTCGTATGCAACACGACTTTAATTCCAGTCGTCTCGTATGCAACACGACTTTAATATATGTCCACTTGTTAATTTCACCCCTTACCTCACGGTTTCAATAGAAAAATTTTCATCTTTTCCTCCTTCAAAGGCTGGTGCAGGTGACTTATTCCCCGGCCTGCACGGCCTCTCCTGTGGTGTCTTACTGGCCGGCCTCCCATTTGGAGGCATTGAATTCTCGCCGTCCTTATCCACAGTGGAAACCATTTGCTTATTGGCAATGGAATTCTCTGTGTTGTTATTTCCAGCAGAAGTCCACTCCACGTATAGATCGAGTGGTCCATCTGTGCATCGCCTCTTGTTGTGAAGAATGAATATTGTCTTCACGTCTTCATCGTCTTCAAGGACGTATCGGGTTCCACAACGAACAAGATATGACAAAGACAATGTACCGGATGGAGACTTCAGCGGTAATCTTTCTTCCACTTGTTGCAACAGTCCCATGTACTTTACTTGTGTATCAATAGACATGAGCTTCAGTTTCCCACCCACATACCCATCAGAATTTGTGAATATTCCATCGTAGTGTAAGCACAAAGGTATGAAATCCATCCTTACCTGGTATTACAATAACGAAATTAATTAATAAACCTTGATTGAAAATAGTCGTGTAATAGTCGTATTGTAAAACACACGACTATAGTTATTGTCGTCTTAGGGAATATACGACAGTAGGAAAAAGTGGAACACTGTGCAAATTTTCAACTTACATCTCTCGATCAAATTTACATTATATCAAACGTTGAATTTCAAGTTGACGTACCGTTTTTGAATGGGCGATGACTCTTTCGCAGTTGTGTTTGCGTATCAACTGCTTTCCCGCTCTTTTTTCGTGTTTTGGCAGCAATATAACTTTTCTTGGTTTGGACGGCGCCGGCGCCGGCGACGTTATGGCCGGAGCTGCTGCACGGAACTTCTCCGGAACAACTTCTTCTCCGGACCGCCTTTTCCTTCTTCTCCGGAACGCCTTCTCAAAAAAATGCAAAAACCCCTGCTGCCGTATATAGAAGACAAGGGTATTTTGGGTAGGTTCCAGGTCATATGAAAGGAAATATCTTTTTCCAGGTGATATGATAAAACCAAACCCGGCGCCAGGTAATATGTAAAAAGCCCTGCAGGGGATGAAGAGGCAAACATATGTGTTATGCGCAAACGGCTGCTAGACAGTTGAATGATTGAGTAGACGTTTTTTAAACAAACGAGAGATCAATGAATGTCTTCATTACCAACAATAAGCTTTTTTTCCTACAGCTTGGATTTGGAAGAAGGCTGGGCGGCGCTTCGTCCAGCAATGAAAGTCTTCATACTCTCAAATTGATCTCTGTTCATGCCTTGGTAGAACTGGTGGCCCCGCTCCTGCTTTAGCCAACCACCAATCAGGAACACATTCTAAATTCTAAGCTACGTATCTGTCTCTATTATCGAATTGCAAAAAAAAGAAAAAAGAAAAAGAGGAGGACGATAACTCAGAATGGCTCACCGACCTTCTCCGTATCAAGGGCTCGCCCTAGCTCGAGCTTGAAACCGTCGTTGAGAACACTCTTGTATAGGAGCACCATGCCCTGGTTGTTCTTGATGATGGCCTCCGCCACCTGCTCCGCCTTCTTCAGCACCTCGCTCCTCTCTACCACGTGGTTCACCAGCCCCCACTTCTCCGCCATCTCCGCCGTGATGGGCATGCAGCTCAATGACACTTCCCGAGCTCTGTTCTGTCCGATTATGCGCGAGAGCTTCTGCGACAGCCCCCACGACGGAAATATACCAAACCTGCATTTTCCGTCATTATCAATATCTTCAAGTCGGATTTTTCGCTATCGTCTGACTAATTTGCACTAATTAAGATTGCTCTTCTACTCCAATTTGGCAATTCCTAATCTTATTTACCTTGAGTGGGTGTCGATGAACTTGGCATCAGTGCTGGCAATGAGTATATCGCAGGCGAGGGCGATCTCGAAACCCCCAGTGATGGCGAATCCGGTGATGGCGCCGATGATGGGCTTGCGGCAGTTCTCCATCTGGAAGACTGGATCCGTCTCCATGTTGAAGACATCCCCCTTGAACACCTCCTCTGCCGCGGTCAGGTCCACGCCCGAGCAGAAGGCCCTCCCGGCTCCTGATAGGACAGTCACCTTCACCGATTCATCTCCGTCCAGCTCCTTGACTGCTGCCGCCAAATCCGTGATCATGGCCTTTGTCAGCGAGTTCAGGGACTTGGGCCGGTTGATGGTGATGAACCCGATCCCTGTCTGGCTCCGATCAATCTTGATCAGCGCATCTGCCGAAGGCCCATTCATCGCTCCCCAAAGTTCTTCGATTCCCAGCCGAGAAGAGATTAAAGAAAAATTAGAGAACAGTCGAATTCAGACAGATGGGATGAGATTCACACGATTTTCAGGGATAACGAAGCGCAAAGGACACGAGACTTTTGGGTCCGTTTCTCCTGGTCACCTTCTTCTAAAAATGAAGTCGACCTGCTGCGTATTTAGGGTGCGTTTGGATATTGACAATTGAAAGGTTGAAAATTTATATAAGCCTGAAAATAAAATAATCAAGGGGATTTTTCCTCCTCGGTGATATCCCGTTTTGGAACTTGAAAATAGTCCGGCATCAGGGTGAAAATTTTTGGGCCTGATTTATGAAAGGTGAAATAGGTTTGGACACTGAAAAAAAATCACGCTTATTCGTATTCGTCAGCTTTGGGTATCGTGCAATCGATTACACGATAGCTTTTTAATGGGGACAAACTTCAACGATGCATTTCTTATTCATTTCTGATCCATTTTGGTCTATTTTTTTCATTCTTCCTCATTTTTAATGTTATTTCTTATAATAATGATATCACAAAGATATTGAACCACCACGTACTATTTATTGTAGATTTTGTGGGATTTTTTTAAATAAAATACGAAGGTAATTAGGATATCATGACGATCAGAATGAGCATAAAAAATAAGGAAAAATAAGGCCCATAACGGACTAAAAATGAAGGAGATACGAACAGTTGAAGTTTGTCACATTTTAATGGGGAATTACACGATCCAGCGTGCTATAGTGTAATCGATTACACGATAGCTCACTGTATAGTGTAATCGATTACATGATACCACACTGTATAGTATAATCGATTACACGATAGCACATTATATAGTGTAGTCGATTACATGATAGCTCACAGTATAGTGTAATCGATTCACGATAGCTCACTGTATCGTGCAATCGATTACACGATAGCACACTGTATAGTGTAATCGATTACACGATAGTTCACAGTATCGTGTAATCGATTCCATGATAGCCGAGCTATCATGTGATTAAATCTAACACACGATAACTAGGCTATCGTGTGATTAACACATGATAGCCTATCGTGTAATCCAACACACAATAACTAGGCTATCGCTAACTAGCTCAGCTATCGTATAATCGATTACACGATAGCACTGGTTATCGTGTAATCAATTACATGATAACTTTTTTAATTAGATAAACTTCAACGATGCGTTTCTTACTAAAATAAGGGAAATATATCCGAAAATGGACTAAAAATGAGGAAAATATACGGGGAGACGGGAGTTCCTCAGCTTAACGATACGGTGGCAGAAGTGTCAGGGCAAACACCGGGGTGACCAGCTTTGGACGATCCAAACTCTCTCGGCTCAACAGGGCACCATCAGGGTGGGGGTACTCACCAGGGGGGACGAATATGTGGGAGAGAGTTAATTTTTTTCTTTGAAGAGGCGCGACGATCGATTCGTCAGCCTGATTCTCACTTCCAGTTTTTCAGGGGTGAAAAGTGAAAATTGTCACCTATCACTTTTCAGAGCCATTTTTCAGCCTTTCAGCAACCAAACACAACCACAAGCCTGAAAGATGAAAAGGTAAAAAAATTCACCTATCACCGTCACCGACCACTTTTCACCATTTTAGCTTCCAAATACTTTTCACCCTTATAGGTGAAATCACCTTTCAGGGCTAAGATATGAGTTTTTTCAGCTTCCAAACGCATCCAATTTATTTTTACAAAAAAAAAGACTAGATGCTGACTTATGGCGACTAGATTACCTTACCTACTTACATACATCTTTACCAAAAAGCTGGTTATCAGTGTCATTTGATCACATCTTAAAAGAACGATACAAAAACGAAAGGAACAACATCATGGATCATCATCATCTCCAGGCAGCAAGTGGTTTATATACAACTCATAGCATTCCCACGCCAGTCATTTATTTCCCAGTGGTACCAAAAAAAGAAGTTGATCACCAAACTTTTCACATTCCGGGCACGTCTATCTCAATTCTCAAAACTGCATAGGTTATGTTCCCTCAAGGTAGATGGTTCATCAGGCATGTATGTTCCATTAACTTCTGCTGCATGCGTTTCCAATGAGACATGGTAATCGTCCGCTGTGTCGACGTCATCCGCCTGCGAGGCTCTATTCTCTGGCCCACTATTCACAATTTTTCGCTTTCTGTAAGCTTCCATCTCCGATTGGTATCGTTCTCTGTCCCTGCTGCTCTCCTCTATATACGGCTGTGAAGAACACAAATGAAAGAAAAGGAGCACGCAAATATGTTATGTTAATATCTAATCATCACGAAGTTTATGTTCATGAATAGCTACGATCAATACGACCACAACATAAGTTCAGGTTGTAATTAGATACTAACTTGTCGGTCAGCTGTAGAGAGGGACTTCCATGTAGCATTCACGTACTTCCTTATATGCCCAGTGGTTGACAAGAGTCCTGGTTCTGCTTTCGGCGATTGAACTCCTTGGAGATGAAAAAGTGATAGGCGCTTTTATATCTGCGTGGAGCATCTGGATCCTTCTTTAACAGGTTGGACCTTTTACGAGCTCCTTTGGAAGTCTTCGGGGCCTCAGTGTTTGATGGACAATTTGCTTGCTCTTTAGCTAGTGCTATTTTGATCTCCATTCCTAGAAGATTTAGAGCAAAGTTCGGGCCAGCAACCTGAATGAGCTCCGGTACAACTTTATATTCTGAGAAGCAATGGAATAACCCATTGAAAGACTCGGAGCCAATACTGACACTTACCAGATAACCTTCATCAGCTTTTGACGTAATTTTCCCCTTAATCACGTCGCCTAGAATACAAAGACACAGGACAGCCCCCAAAATTACTTTTCCTGCCTTGTAGCGGCTCAACATAGGAAAAAAAAGATGCTCAACAGAGCAGAGGTGCTCAAAGCCTCAAACATACCAGTAGTGGGGGCCATAAATAGCAGATTCTGATCAAAATCAACTAGGTGGTTAAGGTAGTGTTGTTGCAGTGTCAAAAGAAGATCCGGAAGCTTTCCTGCTATGTTCAAAGCTGATGCCACTTCGTCCCACTTCCCTTCACTTGTCACCTGAAAGACGCAACAAATAATTTCTTGAAAAGCTGATGCCACATCGTCACATTTACCTTTCTCTTGTCCTGCTTATTATGAGCTACACTAGTTTAAATAAAAACAAATAAATACATAAACCAAAGCATAATTTAAACCAAATATATACATAAACATGTATCAAAAGCTTTATGGAGATCAAGTTTCTTGACGTAAACCAGTTAGTTACTAGTGCACCTTATAGCTAATGTTTCGTCATTATTTAAGAAAATAATCTGGGCCATGAATCATGATACGAGCATCACCTTGTCAGGGCCACCTCTTTTTGTCACTTCCCTAAAGAGAGCATGCAAGTCCAAGACCCCGTTCCCAACCGTAGGCCTGTTGCGAGACATGTGGAGTTAATTATTAACATGTTGAAGAGCTAGCATAGTGCCAAAAAAATGTTGAAGAAGCGGCCGAACAAAATGCTCAAATGCATGATCCGATGAGTAATTCTCTGTAACTAGTTGTGACCCTCGTAGAGGCAGTAGGGTCGCTACTACATGGAAAAGCTGGCAATGTGGTGTGCCTTACCGTGGGTTCTCACGTCCATGTCCGACAGTGGCACTTTCTTCCGTCGAACAGAGCGGCACCGGATCTTTGGTTGGGAGCACTTGACCCATTGTTGGACAGAAGATGCAGTGAAACAGGAGAAGGTTGTAGCTTAAACTGCAGAGGAGTTTGGCGAGAGAAGCAAGAACCTTTTCTTTTCTATTTAAAAAGAAAAGAGTTTGATATGACGCTTTCGCTCCCTGGCATGAGAGAAAGCCCAAGTGTCTTACATCTGATGTCCAGCTGCTATGACACCGTCGACGGGTTTCATATTCCAGTTACCACTAGTTCCATTCCTCCATTTTCTAACTGTTTTTGTATGCTTGTTGTTTTTATTGTATGTTTGCTGCTTTTTGTTGTTAAAAGAATAGATCCTAATAGAACAGTACATCTGGCGGTTTGCTTGGCCATCATTGATGCTAAGTTAGCATAGTAATGTTAACAACCTTGTCCAAGTTCCTTTTTCCATTTCATATGTTCATGGAGCTAACTGCTATCGACCGAGCTGCATGGCCTAGCGCCTAGCCGATTTCGATGGAAAAGCTCTACATCAATGACGTGGTAGTTTTTCTCAAGTTTACAGGAGAAAAAATTTCGAGTAGTATTAAGGATCATCAGATAAAAATTTTCCTGCACAGCGGAAATCAAACTTTTTCGACTATGTTGGTTCAAATTTCCTGTGAGGCAGCTCCATTCAACCGTATAGTTTGTTACAATGCCACAGTGAAGACCCTAGGCTATCACTATTTCTATGACGTCCCTACAGGCGATTGCAATTTGCAAGCGCGGGCAAGCTGGTTGACGTTCATGGGAAAAGCATCGTTAGAATCACCGTTCATCAGCCGCCTTGCTATCAGGACGTTGGCAGCGTCTGAAGGATGGTATGGGTCCCAGAATACATACGTGGACCGGTCCGAACAAACGGTCGATGTGGGGCCACAGGGCACCAGGCCTCCATATCTCCCGCTAATACGGCAACAAGCGGTGTGAGCATTCTCAAAGCCTGCAGATTAAGACCTCAATCAGATTAAGTCAATTTGATTTATGAATGAATAGAATTGGACACATTTGGAATACCATATTTAGTGTAATTCTGAACAATGTCGGAGACAATATGGTAAACATCTGCGTATACAAAGAAGGAATCCTCGAGGGTCAGACTGAGCTGACTGACGAGACTTTTCAACTGCTGATTGAAGGATTGAGCCATTTGGTTGGGGAAGGCGACGCAGTCATTTCCAGCCGATGGATTGAGGTCCCGTTGGTATGGAATACATCCGAGGGGGCCTACATTTGTCACTATAAACTTCCTTGCGTCCAAACGATAGAGTCTCTACTCAAAAAAAGAAACAGATCATAGTCAGATCAAGTGTCACTAGTACGTTGTGTATCAAAAAATGTGTTACTATTACGTAGTATTTGCTTGCTTTGTGGATAATTTGGTTTTTGAAGAAGAGACGAGATGGATTACTGTGAGCTGAAGTCTGAATCTGGAGATCATCAACTCCACAAACATCTCGGGAGACAACATCTGATCCCTCTCTGGGTCTGACTGTAACGGGGATAAGTAGTTGTTGATTAAGTCATTGGAGCCCATTACAACAGCGAAGATGGACTGCCTCAATAGATCGGAAGCTGCAGTTGCGTTCGTGTTAGATATGATGCTCTGTCTTGTGTTCTCGAAATCATCAATCTGAGCGTCCATGTTGAGCCGGCCTCCCTGCACCCATCAGGCTCACTAACAAAATGCATGACACATAATAAAGAGAGAAATCGGAGCATTTGATATTAACAAAAATCAAACGTGGAATATCGGATGAAAAGCAAAAAAAGCATAATACGTTGATGAGCAGGGAGATGGATTTTACAAATATGACGCCAGTGTCATTAAGAATTCCCCCACCGCCGGAGCCGTAGTTGACGCCATGAAGAAGGCAAGCTCCGGTGGTGTTTGGCGCCATGTAGGGAGGAGTAAACTCCTGAAAGCCCAACTCTTGGCCTGACCAATCAGTAAGACTCAGGAATTATTAGCAGTACTAATCAGATATTAAAAATTGTACGTAGGAGTATAAAGGGGGAAAAGAAGAGTGACCTGAAAAGCATGAAACAAGGGAATTACCTATGATGTCGGCAATGGTTCTGCCATTTGTGAAACGCCCAGTGGGCGTCCGATCAGGGAGGAAATCGATCCCGTTTGGGGAAAAGTTAGCTCTAGAAAGGGATGCAATGTAGTTGTTGTTTCCACAATCTACCAGCGAATCTCCAAATACATAGCGGGCAGGAATGCCTTGTCCACTGCAGAATCTCAGCAGGAAAATCCCAACAGCACTGGAGATTATGTTGAAGATGAAGTTAGGATCTGAAAGGCTCATAGCTGAACATCCAAATTCAGATTACTATAAAACGGAAGAAAAGAGGAAGCAGGATGTTCAAACTCTCATCCCTAATGACCAAAGAGAACGTTTAACTGAACTAGGCTAATGAGAAGAATGTGAAAGGAATTATAACGAAAAAGGACCCAAAAATATAAAACAAACACAAGATACAAAGAGAGAGTGGAGAATGTAAAGAATAAGAAGGGTTTTGGCCGGAGGAGGAAGGCCCAAGAAAGCTGCCATAACAAGCTTCTTCACAGCTGCAGTTGGCCTACGTTAACAACATTTCCCGACCAGGAAAGCATCCAATTAAATCTATGCTGTCATGCAAAGAGCGACATTTTTTCTTTTTGCATGAATCTAGAAAGGAAAATCTACAAAAATACAAGGCGTGACCCAGAGTCCCAGACTATTAATGACTCTGCAGCGGGTTGGAAGCAAATAATCGATAGTGACACCAGGCAAAGCAACAAAGACAATCTAATAGTGCATTGAATGATCCGCAGAACAGTAAGAACTCGTGAAAGAGAGAGTTTGGAAGTATTGGATTATACGGTGCAAAATCAAAGTAATACTCTTTAATCTTTATGCTAACATTGCATATATAACGAACATATGATCCTGACATATCATAGACGAAATGGGGGTAAACCCTATCATACACGAAATGGGGGTAAACCCGCGATCAACGTCCGTTAGAAGCTCATTGGAATTTGGATTTGATATCATTTTCTTGGAACAGATGCCAGTTGCAAGGGGAAAAGGCAGGATTATCAAAAAGATTTCCTTAAAATTAACTCGTAACAAAAAAACGAAGGTAAGAACGAGGCACCTGGACTTGGCAATCATGGAACATAAGTCTCAACAATGCAGCTGGAGTGGTTGGGTCCATGCTGAACATGGGCAAGCGTTTCTCTTACAAGGCGCTCGTAGAACTCGTAGGAGAGTTGATTGTTTCCATGGCCGACGACGAGCAATAAGATATCAAGCAGAAACACAAGCATGACATTCCTGACTAGTGCCATTCCTCTCAGACTGAAAACAGAGGACGCTTTTCTCCAGCTCCTACGAATTCCTGCAGTCACGAAGTCACTAGAGTTTGATTTGATAATGCGCTGTTGAATGCCAAACGTATGATTTGAATACGCGCATTTTCGTATTAAATTTTAAAGATACCTGCTGCTCTTACCAGTAACTCCGTTTACTGTTCTTCTCTGCAATGCGAAATCTCTCCTGCCACTGTTACGATGACTTTGCCATATTTGTATCTGCCATCAAGAAAGTAAACCCCCCCCCCCCCCCCCTCTATTTCAAGTAACTTGGAGACTGCCCGTGAAAGTTAGGGATGCTATCATGCTAGTTACCTGAAATCTGTACTCGCCATTAAAGGAAGAGACTTTAATTTTCTTGGCTCCATTACCCGCAAGAAGAAAACTGATGGAGAAGAAAGCCATTACCTTTTGGCTAGCGATAATAAAACCACTTAAAAGGAGACACCATCTCCGCTATTAATGGCGGGAAGATTATAGGAAGTGTTATCTGCAGAAAACAGTGATTATAGATATTAAATTGAGCTAAAAATTTAAAAAAAAAAACTGTCCAGGCATGCACCAATTGCCATTTGATTCCTCACTATTTCTTCCAAAAGCAGAACTTTTGAGATGAAGAATGCAGCATTTTTTTCTCCTTGTTTCATACATGGAAAAAAGGAAGCAGCAGGCCCACCTTTATAATTGTAAATCACATTATATCACACTACTGCCGACACCGAGCTCTGTCCGTAATCTATCGAGTACTTCCATCTCCTGCCTAGCTATCATCTCATGTGACCAGCCGGCCAGGTTAGCTGTTCAAATGGGTGGATCCGTCGAATCACTGCGCAGTGGCCAATGGGTCAAGCTCATATGCGGTGCCAGCTTTGAGTTTTTACTTTGTTCTATTTTCTCAATCTCAAACAAAAAAAGAATGAAGTTTTATCGTTCTATGTTGCCCATTCTTTTTGTTATTTTGTACTCATCTTTGCCTAATTCTACAAGGACGTTATCGATGTTAGATACCTTTCTCTTGTCTACACGCTCGCCGGAGGTACAGTGGCAATCTTTTTGCAAGAACACTGCGTTTGCTTTACAATTAACTGAGACGATTTGAACAATGTCTCTTTTGCTACGTTTAAATGGCTAAGTGAGTTTTGAATTGAAATGGTGGATTTGAAGTTTGTTATTCAGTTGATTGTATCGACTGTGCGGCGGATGAGTCGATTGTGAATGCCGTCAACGAAGGAATAAAGGTGGCAAGAGAGATTGTTCCCACACTGAGGCCATGGGTCATGGTTAGCGTAAATGATGATCAGGATCTTCACTTCCGAAAAGCTGGTATCCATCTATTGTTTTCATTCGCTTCTCTGGATGATACATTATTGTTGCTGATCCGTTTCTTGTTGCTGCCAATTTGACAAAATTCTGCCAAGATTGCGGTGCGCTGCATTTTTTTTTAAATTTAACTCTTCGTACCAATTTTTTTTTGTTTCATACATTTTAGTGGAAATAGAAAGGATATATTACTTCGGACCATCGACCAAGCATGGATATTGACTTAAATATTTGCCCTCTATGTACAAAAGTTATTATCATAATGTATAACCCTCATTACAGATCATGAGAGTGAACAAAAGAAACTATTCTTTAATCTGTGGTATTTTACTGTCACCAGAGTTTGACCCTGCAAATTGCCCGTCTGATTGTTCGAGATCATGTGAAAGCGTCTGCCCTGCTAATGCAATATCTCTGAAGAAGGAATCAGTAGAAACAATGGTTCTTCATTACCATTTTATATGTAAAATATTCTAATTTCGCTTTTTGTGATGAGTTTTAACACGGACGGGAAAATGCTCATCTTATCTTGCTCAATGCAACCCTTTTCCAACATCTAAACTTCGAGTTGCTTCTTATGCAGGGTGGTGTTTTGATTGATAGATGCTATGGTTGTGGTCGTTGCTTTCCTACGTGTCCATATGACCGCATAAGTGGGTTTTCTTTTTAAAAAATTGTCATGTTGATAAACATCTGAAGGAGCTAGTTTGAAATAATTTGCTTTAGGAGCTATTACTTATGTAAGAGATGCCATCACCACATCTCAACTTTTAAATAGAAATGATGTGCATGCGATTTAGATACGCACAAGTGCAAGGTATGATGATACTCAACTCAAGACTGAAATATATGGCAAATCTAGTTGCTATAATTTCTTTAACAATGTGGTGCATTCAACCTTAGATCTTTGCCAATTTTATATGCTATCGTGATAAAGTTGGGACCTCTTCTCCAGGCAGACTCATTCTTTCAAGAAGCTCTCGGACAGTTTGGCTGAATCAATTAGTAATGTTGAACTCGTTGCAGTAAATTTCTGATGTCAAGTGTTTTCCCCCTTAGGTAGTGTGTGTTAGCATGGGATTCATCCTGCAGCTTGACCTCATGGTTGCTCGCAGGAAATATGTATCTTGGGCAGAGGCTTGAGACTCTCTCTGATGTCCCAACAGTATCCCCAATGCTCTGACCTCCTGGGGCTATGGGAAAAATGAAGCACTCTGATCAAGAGGGTGATTGACAATTGACTTTAATGTTAAAATTCAAGGAGATTATAAACAAACAAGATTAATGCACCTATTTTGCCAATTTCTTGATTAATTTGTCTTTATTGTGTGGTAGGTTAGCTTAACTGATGTTGGAGTTTTGACTGTCCTGTATGAATAGTCTCTACTCAATAATGAAGGCAACTAAGCACGGCTCTAATTTATGGCAGGTGTTTACAATAAAAATGCATGTATGTTCAATTATAAACATAATCTTATCTCTTAAATTGAGTGTCACTTACATTTAGCAGCGTTTTCTAACTTCTATAGAAATGGCCTGTTTTATATATAAAGATGTTGAACGTAGTGATTGCTCGTACAGTTGGATGGTCGACCTATGAGTAGGGATGTTGGTCGAGGCGCAACAAGAGAAACAGTTGCCTTTGCTGTTCAACTGGTAACGATTGAAGATAGGCCCCACGGTTTGTGCAAAAAAGATCAGGGTGTTTTGACAGAGATTATACCATGTACTCTGGAAAGAATAGTATGAAACACCTTTTCAATCTTCGATTTTGAAGGTTTTCTACAACTTACCGATGAAACGAATAACGACACAGTCAATTCTTTACAGAAATTGGGGCTTCTAAGAAAAATGGCCATGTCAGGCATTTGTACCCACACCCTTTATTTCTTAATAATTTCATTGTATTGATTTTTAAATGTGTGAAAGCAAGGGGAAGGTCTCATCACTCATGCTCCTCCTAAGCTCTAACTGCAAGAAATTTTCTGTCACTGCCCCTCCACTTAAAACTTGACTTATATCAGTTTGGTCCTTAACCTTTTGTTATAAAGAAAGATGGAAGCCCTCCATAAATCAACTAGAAGCTGAATGATTATGTGTCCAAAATGTTTGGACTTCTTGCAGAAAACTCTGGAGGTGGAACACATAAGGCCTGTTCGCCTGACTTACAACAAGCCTTGATTGGTGGAATAGCATATGGAAGCTATGCACGCAAGGTCTGTTTCTCCTTTAAATGAAAAACCACTATGCTATTCATAAGCAGAACAGTGAGAGTGTTATCTTTGTTGCCAACTGGCATAAACTTGCTATTTAGCCAAAAAAATACAATGAAGAGTGAGTCTCAGAAAATTAAAGAAACCAAAAATGAAGGCAATGGCGAATATACTAATGGCACCGGGTTCTTGAATGATCACACTCTCCCATTGCTGATTTGTGCAGATTGTTGGAAGAGTTTTATACAAAATGCAGAGCGATCCTGAAGTTACTCATGTGGAGGATCACCCGGAATCTCTATTGGAGGCACTTATAGAAGCCACTGTGTTAGTGGGACCTGTCAAAAGTTATGATCCATCACTTTTCTCCCATACGGCCATCTGAACTAGTGACACTGTACTCATGTATGATAAATACATGGCAAGGAATGTCTGATGTAGCACCTGAATATTGCAACAAAAAAAAAACAGCTTAGTTATTCGAGAGTATTCGTCCCCGTGTGCAACTGTTTTCCTTTAAGTATACATATTCATTTTTGCTTTGAGAGGTAAAAGCTCTTCTTTGCAGATTATCATCAATTGCACTCTCTACTTCTCTAATAATATTCTAGCATGTCAGACTTTGGTCAAATGTCAAAAGCTATCTCATTACTCCCATTTTCATTGTTTGTGAATATCGTAAAATGCTTTCATGTTGACTATGATTGTGGCTTTCGTGTTGACTATAATTGGATTTCTCACTAATCATACTCGAACATAATATAACAAAAACGCTCATCTATCATGAGCATAAAAAAAGACTCACAAATGTACCCATCAGACGAACTAGGGTAAAAGACTAACCAATTGTTTGGCACCCTTCTATGGGTGGGAGTTAACTAAAATATTAGCACAAATTAAAATAGGGGGAATTTCACATACAGTCGCATTGTATTTTTACGCATAACTGCAGTGCTATTTTTTTAATCAAATAACGTCATCAGTGTGGCAGGCTTGTGTAAAAGATAAATATGCCATGCCCATTTATGATAGGAGCAGGAAATAACATAATTATATTTTTTTCAAAATAGTATAATTGTGTTATTTTGGGAACTCGCCCAGCCTTACCTACACGGCGAGCATGTTGCGCAGGTGGTGAATGAAGGCAGAGATGAAGAGCCTACGGTGGTCGACGATGATGAAGGTTCCCCGGTCGTAGTTGATGCTGCCGGCGAGATAGGTACCGACGTAGAGAAGAGCGAAGAAGATTGGCAAAAGGGAGAGGAGTAACAAGGAGGCCATTGGCATCACCGAGCAATGGTCTCTCTCGATGGCCTGTCCAACTAGCACAACACCTTAGCATCATCGCTTGCTTGTTGTTGCCATGGTTTGCCCTTGGTCACTTAATATGAAAAATAACATACAAGTGACTTGTATGAAAAATTACATACAACCGACGAGATGAAGAGCAAAAGATAGGGGAAAAGGGTAAGTTTAGAGTTTTAAAAAATAACATAATCAAATATTTATAGGATAAAGTTAATTAAAATTTTGGAACTTAAATATTTTTGGACTCTATTTTATGTAAATAATTTTTTTTATTGTACGTGAAATTCCCCTTACTAAGATTTTTCCATATCACCTACCCAATGAGCTTGGAATGCCATATTACTTAATTTTTTTGGACTCATGTCATACAACCTAATTTCGGGACCTTAGTCTTTCCATTTTGCCCTCCCACCCAATAGTAGTAGTATCGTGTCATCGAGGACAGGATATCAATGCTATCATTGTGTATTTAAGTACACACTTCATTGACATACTTCAACCAGTCATGTTTTCATCATTTCTTATCCGTTTTTTACCATTCCTCGATGACACGACACGCTGCATGTTACCTGTAATTCAAAATACACAATACAAATTACAAATATGCTTGTTTAAATTTTTTTATTTTACTTATATATATATTTTTTATATACACAATACATTTGTAAGAATTATCGGTCAACATATTTTTATTAGTCATGTGCTTGACACACACAAAAGACAAGTGGACTGTGTTTGTATTGGAGTGATTGTGTATTTGAGGACATGACTTTTCTCGTATCGTTTCCTTCGTTACATGATAGTATTGTCAAAACATAGTCATTGAGGACACGATAACAATACTATCGTGTATTTAATTACACAATTTAAAGGTAACATTCAATCTCATCACATCTCCCTCATTTTTTTATTTATTTATACTTATTTTTTTGTGTTCTTCTATATTTTTTCTTCTCTTTCTCCTTACGAAGATATCTAAAATTTCTTAAAACACCTTATTGTGGGAATGACGAATTTTCAAAGAATAGTTCGCCACTCGACTACAAATACTTATCGATACAAAATGTTAACTTTCACTGTTCCTAAAATTTGTGAATAAAAAAAGACATAATAATTATGAATTATCGATTGTGAAAGTGCTTATTCGAGTCGTCTTAGCGAGCTTCTTATGCTTCTTCGTGGGTAGACGAGGTCGGAGTTGATTTCGCGAGCCCCACTCCGCTAAATGGGTTCGTCTTGCGAGCGGGCGGAGGGGTATATAAAAGAGGCTGTGCTTTCTGCAGCGGCGGCGGTGCAGTATCACCAGTTTTGTTTTGCTTTGCACGCAAGAGAGCGGGAACTTTTAAGAGTCTCTTATTCCCACCGCCGGTGCGGTGACCGTAGGGCTTCTTCGCTGGTTGATTAGCGATGGCTGCAGCGATGGTGGAGGACACGTCTTTCGAAGATGATCAACTCGCTTCAATGTCTACTGACGACATTGTTAGGGCTTCTCGTCTTCTAGACAATGAAATCCGTATCCTTAAGGTTTACTCTTCCTTTTTACTTCCCTTCCGCCTCCTTAGGGTTTCTCTCTCTTCACTCATCTCCGCGCGGCGCCATAATCTGTCATTTTTTTCCCATCGGTTTTGCCACAGGAAGAGTTGCAGAGAACGAATCTCGAACTTGATTCGTTCAAGGATAAAATCAAAGAAAACCAGGAAAAGATTAAGCTCAACAAGCAGCTTCCTTATCTCGTCGGTAATATTGTCGAGGTATATCTGACCCGGATCTGCATGTATGCTTTTGTATTGTGAGTGAGTTTGGTGAGTGCGTTCACCTTGATTTCTGGGGCTTGAACTGTACTTTCGCAAATATCTTGTTTTAATTAAATTTGAAACTCCAAATGTGAAGGTCAATTTAAGTTTGACATATTTATTCACTTTGCGCGAAATCGGCCAAATCTATTTACTTTTTCCCTTTTTTATTTCGTTTACTTGACCGTGGTTATTAATTGCCTTTCTCGTAGATTTTGGAGATGAACCCAGAAGATGAGGCTGAGGAAGATGGTGCTAATGTTGATCTTGACTCTCAGAGAAAGGGAAAGTGCGTTGTGTTAAAAACATCTACTCGCCAAGTTAGTCCAATTTTGTCTACCGATTCCCGATAAGCTTACACATATAATTAGTTTTCGATCCACAACATTGCATGTGTGTATGTTTAGTGATAGAGACTGGTACTTTTTATTTTCATTGTAGACGATCTTTTTACCAGTTGTCGGGCTTGTTGACCCTGACAAACTGAAACCAGGGGACTTGGTTGGTGTAAACAAAGACAGCTACCTGATATTGGATACCCTTCCTTCTGAATATGATTCACGGGTTAAAGCTATGGAGGTTGATGAAAAGCCAACAGAAGATTACAATGACATCGGAGGACTTGAGAAGCAGGTAATGAGCTATAATTATTTGTGGTATGAGAAAATTATTTATATTGTGAGCTCTACTTCTAAATGATAATCATGGTGCTCTTTTATGCTTATATTGTTGCAGATACAAGAACTTGTTGAGGCAATTGTTTTGCCAATGACCCACAAAGAGAGGTTTCAAAGACTCGGAATTCGTCCTCCAAAGGGCGTTCTTTTGTATGGGCCACCTGGAACAGGGAAAACATTAATGGCTCGTGCATGTGCAGCACAAACAAATGCTACCTTTCTGAAGCTAGCTGGTCCACAACTTGTTCAGGTAAGATTTCAAGCAAAGTTTACTATTTTGATTGCAAGTCATATTCCCGTTGAATTGTTTTCATTTTATATAAGTTTTAAGTTTTTTTTATCTCTCTATACTATCATCTCTTACATCACCATATTATTTAATTTGCGTGAAAGTTTAGTCTACATAAGTAGATATAACTGCAACGTTTTATTCAATTACATGTAATTTTGGCTTCCACTCATTAGTCAGAAGATAGGGATTTGTTGAAAATGTACTAGATATTCAGAATTGGGTACAAAATTATTTCTACGAGATATTTTTTAAGATGTGACTAGTAGGAATCACTTCTAGACGTGTTTTAGCTTTTAAACTGAAAGTGAACTCAGGCCCCTGGTTCAATTTTGAACTCAGTGGAAAGCTTTGGGGCCTACAGGTTAGTAGATTTATCCAGCATAACAGATCTCAATAGTGCATGTTTTCGAGAGATCACTGGAAGTGTTTTATGAAACTACTATCAGATCTGACAACCCCCCTTTTCATTCTGTATCCTAGGTCTTTGCAATCTAATAAATGGTCGAAATAAACCAAAGTGCATGCAGTACTTGAACAGAATAGATGATGAGCAACCTATCTGTTCGTTTGTGTTTTTATTTTTTATTTTTTTTGGGCCACTACTACCATGCACCATATTATTTACTTTTGTTAGTCCAAATACTTGTATTGACAAAGACATGGCTTGTTGTTTTTTTAGATGTTCATTGGTGATGGTGGAAAACTTGTTCGTGATGCTTTTCAACTGGCTAAGGAGAAATCTCCGTGCATCATATTTATTGATGAGATTGATGCAATTGGCACTAAGCGGTTTGATAGGTATGTCAGATTGTTTCTTTATGTTCGAGGTCTCCTATTATACGTCTGCTCTTACCCTTTTCTGCAGGTGGCTCAGAGCACATAAAGAATTATAACTGAAGAAGTCCTTTGGTGCTCAGGTTGCTGGAAGCAGAAGCCACCCAGCAAATAAGAGTGATCCAATTGACCTAACCTGAGTGGTAGCATATGAATTCAATTTAGCAATTGGCCTATAGGCATTTTCAACTCTGGTCCAATTGACCTATAGGCATTTTTAACTAGGCATCTGAATTAGATATAACTCTCCTCGTGCCTTGAGCAAAAGATACCTTTGCCTCACTGCATTTTTTGTCGATTATAGTCATCATATTTTGTTATTACATATCTATTACAGTGAAGTCAGCGGAGATAGGGAAGTGCAGCGGACAATGTTGGAGTTACTTAATCAGCTTGATGGTTTTAGTAGTGATGACAGGATTAAAGTAAGTATATCCTACTGTTGTCTAAAAAAATCTATCCTTCTCTCTTTAATTATCTGAGTTTCACTTGTTAATAGTGTACAGAACACGAATGGACGAAAGATGTGTTTTTTTATGTTATAAGCAAAGGTAAAGAATAGTAATGTGGTATAAAGATGGGGTTGTGATGAGCAAGGTGTCAGTATAGAATCTTACAAGTCCTGCTGCACTTCTCTTTCCAGCAAGATGGAAAAGGTTGTGATTAACCTTGACTAATTTAAATTTTGAATGCAGGTCATAGCTGCAACAAATCGAGCTGATATATTGGATCCTGCTCTCATGCGTTCGGGTCGGCTTGATCGAAAGATAGAATTTCCCCATCCTTCTGAAGAAGCAAGAGCTCGAATTTTACAGGTTTGGATCACCTGTCTATTTGTTATATGCTGTCTTCTGATCCACTCTTTACATCTATATCATTTGCTATTCACTTGATGCAGATACATTCCAGAAAAATGAATGTGCACCCAGATGTCAATTTCGAGGAGCTTGCTCGCTCAACTGATGATTTCAATGGAGCACAACTGAAAGCAGTTTGCGTAGAAGCTGGCATGCTTGCTTTACGTCGAGATGCTACAGAGGTGCTTATTCTAAATCATTATCAACTAGGGCAATATTTGTGCTGCTTTCAAACAGTGCCTATAACCTATATTATAAGAAGGGATAGGGGAGTTGGAAAATTGAACTGCTTTGTGCCAAATGAGCATTAAATATGTGGCTTTAGGAGGGTGTTTCCCACCTCATTTACAACCGCAACCTCTATACTCTTGAATTGCATATAGCTCTTTTTTCAAAAAACATTTTTGAGACTTATTAGCAAGGCATTTTAATGACATGTACCGTTTGGACTGGGGCACTATGAGGTGCGTACCATCTATGATTCAGTTCCAGAGCAAATTAGGTGTATTAAAAGTGAAGATCAAAGGGTTTTAGTGAAAGATGATGAAATTAGAGAGAGATGGCGTGAATATTTTGAGCGTGAAAATTATAGTAGTGGGATAGATTTGAGTCTAGTCATGTTAAAGAAATAACTTATTTTAGGAGATTCTCCACAGAGGAGGTAGGAGCTGTGTTAAGGAAGATGAAGAAAGGCAAAACTCTAGGGTCCGATGGAATTCCTATTGAAGTTCTGGAAGACTCTAGCAGGTGTTGGCTTAACTTGGTTGATTAGTTTGTTTAACAAGATTTGGAAGTCTAAGAGGACTCCAGAGGAGTAGAGGAGAAGTACCCTTGTACCCTTGTATAAAAATAAAGAGGACATCCAAAACTGTACAAACTATAGAGGTATAAAAATTATGAGACATACTATGAAATTATGGGAGAGAGTAATAGAAGGACGTTTGCGAAAAGTAACTAAAGTAACAAAGAATCAATTTAGTTTAATGCCGGAGAGGTCAACAACAGAAGCTATATTTTTATAACGGCAGTTAGTAGAGAGGTACAGGGATAGAAAACAAGATCTCTATGTAACCTTTATAGATTTGGAAAAAGCCTATGACAGAGTGCTGAGAGAACTTATTTCGAGTGTTTTGAAGAAGAAGGGTGTTATAAGAGATTACATAGATATCATAAATGATACGTTTGAGGGGGTTGTGACTAGTGTACGGATTATTTGGGGGGGGGGGGGGGGGGGACTAATGTCTCTAGTAAGCTCACTCATAACTAAAGTGAAAAGATAAGGATTTAAGGCTGATCCTTGATGAAGACCTATTTACTAGATATTTACAAGATAATGTACCTTGGTGTATACTTTTTGCAGACGATGTAGTTTTAATTGATGAGAGTAAAGTAGGTTTGAATGTGAAATTAGAATTATAGAGGGAGGCTCTAGAATCAAAATGTTTTAAAATAAGTAGGACTAATACCACGTGCATGGAATTTAATTTTAAGGAAAGTAAAACTATAAGTAGAGCCTTAGTTGAAATAGATGGGCAAGAAGTGCCAATGTATGATCAATTTCGTTACTTGATCCATTATCCATGAAGAAGGGGATTTTGGTAGTGATGTGGTACATGGGATAAATACGGGGTGGGTAAAGTGGAGGGCAGCCTCAGGAGTGTTGTGTGATATATGATAGGCGTGTTCCAAAAAGTCTTAAAGACAAGTTCTATAGGACATCTATTAGGCCTGTAATACTTTATGGAGCGGAGTGTTGGGCACCAAGGAGAAGTCATATAGATAAGTTGAATGTAATAGAAATGAAAATGTTGTTAAGGTGGATGAGTGGGATAATTAGGAGAGATAGGATTAGGAATGAATATATTCGTGAGAGTTTAAGGGTAACTCTTTTAGGGGTAACTCTTTAGGGGAGAAGTTGAGGGAAAGGGAGATCTAAGAGAACTTGGATGTAGTTAATAAAAAAAGGATTTGACTTTATTATCTCTTACAAAAGAGGTAGCTCAAAACAGGCCTGAATAGAGGAGTAAGATTCATGTCGTTGATCCCAAATATTTGGGAAAAGTCGCTACTTGATTATGATTATGATTATAATTATGTACTTTGTTCAGGAGGAAATGTATCTTATGTTTTGTATTTTATTTGTACAGGTGATTCATGAAGATTTCAATGAAGGAATAATTCAAGTTCAAGCGAAAAAGAAAGCCAGCCTGAACTATTACGCTTAGGCAGTCCCATTATGGAGATACTGTTTGTATGATCTTTTCACATGCTTGCAGACAGAGAAGTTTAATTATGTCTAAACGTTAAAGTTCAGGAAAAAGTTACTTGTATGATCACTTTGCTTTCTACCAATGCGATCGCAAGTCGCCACCTTATTTTTATTTCCTAGATCCATATACTGATGGATTTTTATTTGAAGTCGAGCCCGTAAGAATTTATACGTCAATTATGCATGATCTGGTTCAAATTTGTTTTACAAGAAGGTACAAATTTACTTGTAGAGATACACACTGCTAGTGATGTGGCCAAACAGTTTTGATGCAAGGGTATGTAAGGCTCCAAATTTACCAAAAAAACAGGCTCCTGGAGGTAAGAGTAAACAATAGTGAAAGTTGCTTCCTGCTGTCTGAAAGCAGTGGAGACGGAGAGGCCTCTTCAGTTAGTCGTAACCTTTTCAGTGGCCTTGTTTTTTTTTTTTGGCTACAACCGCCCATGGGCAGTGTGACACGCACACACTCACTCCCTAGCTTAACCCTATGGCCTATACATTCCTCCCAAGCTACATGCCCACTTTTGCCTCTCGGAGGGGATATGTATCCGTGTGCCGAACCTAACAATGTTGTGGTTGCCTGGTTCTAGACTCAACCCAGGAACTCCTCCATTCTGCTGAAGCTACTACCACTTGTGCTATGCGTTTCGGGGTTTCAGTGGCCTTGTTGCTCTAATACCGATCAATTATCTTTGCTAATAAAATTTCTTTTTTACTTAAAACGCCATCATTTTACGGCATTCATTTGGTGCGCAACCAAAAATGCTGACAGCTCAGCAAAAGGCGTCAAGAAAAAGACTCGATTTGATAGTACGGTTAACCAACGGCCCATCCATATTCCATACTTGGCCCTTTTTTTTTTACATATATACTTGTTCCATGGTTGCTTGTTGGCCACGTTCTAACTCACAGATACTTTCGTGTGAAAGGCCAACCAGAAATAGACGAGTCGGAAAACCGCGTGAGTCACGAGTTGCAGCCGCCAGAAGGATAAAAAAAGTCAACTCCCACCATTGTCACCAATGAAGGAAAGGAATGGTGAGAAATTGCAGTCTTCCATCGACAATCCAACGGCCCCCATGGACTGAGTAGATGTATTAAGTTTAATTAACCTGTAATTAAACATTAGACAAGAACCGCTTGCAAGAGATTCTTAACTAATTCGTCGTCCATTAGCCGGTATTACCATCCCCGGAGACCAACAGTATTTAAGCTAACAATTTTAATGCTTAATGAAGGTCCTATACACGCCAACCTCCTACTTTTTCCAATAATGGTCAAACTTGACGGCTTTGGGAATATCCAAAAAAGAGAAAAAAACTTGAGACGCCTATTTGGAAAAACGAAAGATGCTTGATATCCAAGTAACTTGATCACTAGGAAAACCACCACGTAGAAAAAACATATATAATCACTTTATTTATACGTGATCAGAGCATCTCCAGTGTTCGATCTCTCTCTCTCATAGTCATCAGCTGGAGGAGCTTTTCACACAACACTGTAGACCATACTTCAAAGGGATAACAATTTCCTGTATCCAAGGAGTTGCACAATTGATGAAGATTAACAGACTCCATGTTGTTGTAGATGATTGCATTTCTACTTGTTGCCTCCGTGTGCTTTTTTGCTTTCCTAGGTGGAGGAAAACTAACGGAGTTGCTATCTGTCAATCGACCAATTTGTCAACTTCTATGTTTTTTTCGAGGGCCAGTAAAAGTTGGTCATTTGCTTTGCTTCTTCTTTAGCAGGTTGCCAGGTTTAAGGCACAGAAACCAACCCAAGATAGCCAGCATACGAGGGGAAGGAGGAGCAGTACCCCGTAAACTACTTGAAATGTCTGAAGAGTATGGATTGGAAGGTCACAATGCGAGCTCATCTCAAGTATTGGATGATGGAAGCGGACAAAAGGGCGAGGAGCAAAAGGAATCTGAAAATGGCAAAAAGAAAGAGGAGCAAAAGAACAGTGTTCCATTTTACAAGCTCTTTTCATTTGCCGACAGGACAGATATAATACTAATGTTGGTTGGGAGTATTGCAGCTGTAGCAAATGGAGCAGCCATGCCCCTAATGGCAGTCTTCTTTGGGCAGCTAGTTAATTCATTTGGAGGAACTCTGGACCGAAGTAATATTGTTGATCAAGTTTCCAAGGTTTTTACAGCTTGCTAAACTTTCTATAATTCTTACGACGTTGGTCCAAAAGGATATACAAGCGCGCAAGATGAAATTGTATTTTAGCTTTTAATATCATCCTGACATTGTCATTTGAAACAATGAATATTCCTATATACTTTCTCGTCACTTAATTTTCAGGTGTCACTCAGATTCGTTTATTTGGCTGTTGGATCAGGCGTTGCCTCTCTACTCCGTAAGTAATACGCTTCATATACTAGTATTTTTCTTGGATACGACTGATTGATCATGGCACTGAGGACACAATCTGTTAATCTTTCGCAGAGGTAGCTTGTTGGGTTGTTACAGGGGAAAGGCAAGCTGCACGGATTAGGTCTCTGTACTTGCAAACCATATTGAGGCAAGACATTGCATTCTTTGATAAGGAAGCAAGCACAGGCGAAGTGGTTGGGAGAATGTCAGGCGATACCGTCCTCATCCAAGACGCCATGGGCGAAAAGGTATCATAGCATTTTTATCCACCATCCTTAATTCATGCAATAATAGGTACCGATTTCAACTTCTGATTGGTAATTACCAATGATGGGGATAGATTATCCTAAGCAGAAAATATGTTGTCCATGTTTATTAGTTAAGAACTCATTTATATTGGTAGCGAAAAATTAAAAGAACTCTCTCATATTTCCTCCATCATTTGTAGAATTTTTGTTCTCACTTAACAGGTTGGTAAGTTCATTCAACTGGTGTCAACCTTCATTGGAGGCTATGTGGTAGGGTTTATTCGAGGGTGGCTTCTTACACTCGTGATGCTCTCCTCGATTCCTCCTTTGGTAATCTCTGGCGCAGCCATGTCAATTCTCATAACAAAAATGGCATCTCAGGGGCAAAAGGCCTATTCTGAAGCAGGAGTTGTGGTAGAACAGACAATTGGCTCAATTAGAACGGTGAGTAGCTTAAGATTAGTACAACGATCTTTGTACCGTCAGAGAAATCATATATGCATATGGTATGTTTGTTGAAAATGGTTTTGATTGCCCGTCAGGTTGCATCATTTACGGGTGAGAGGCAAGCAGTTGATAAGTACAAAAACTCTTTGAAAATTGCTTATAAGTCGGGTGTTCATGAAGGCTTGGCTGCAGGGCTAGGCCTTGGCTCTGTCATGTTTGTCATGTTTTGCGGCTATGGTTTGGCTATATGGTTTGGTGCCAGGATGATACTTAACAATGGTTACAATGGCGGCGACGTAATCAACGTTATTTTTGCAGTCTTAACAGGCTCAATGTAAGAAGTCACTTCCACATTTGCATTCAGAGTTGATAATAAGTAAAGCTACACACAGCACACACAATCCGTAGAGTATGTACAAGAATAAAATCTGATAAATCCCTCGTAATCCTTGTCATATGTCGGTATGATTCAGGAGCCTGGGGCAGGCAACTCCTTCCCTCGGTGCATTTGCGGCTGGACAAGCTGCTGCATTCAAGATGTTTGAGACAATCAAGAGGAAACCTGAGATAGACGCGTACGACCCTAGTGGACTTGTTCTAGAGGATATTCAAGGGGATATTGAGTTCAAGGAAGTTTGTTTCAGCTATCCAGCGAGACCGCAGGAACCAATCTTCACTGGATTCTCTCTCTCCATTCCTCAGGGTAGTACTGCTGCTTTGGTCGGAGAGAGTGGAAGCGGGAAATCAACTGTCATCAGTCTCCTAGAGAGGTTTTATGACCCACAAGCTGGAGAAGTCCTCATAGACGGAGTAAATTTGAAAGCATTCCAGCTGAAATGGATTAGAGAGAAAATAGGGCTTGTTAGCCAAGAACCTGTACTGTTTGCTTCAAGCATAAGAGACAATATCGCCTATGGTAAGGATGGAGCAACAGATGAAGAAATAAGAGCTGCTGCTGAGCTTGCAAATGCTGCCAAATTTATAGATAAAATGCCACAGGTTTTGCTCTACTTAAATTCATTCCATAATCTAGCTAAAATTATTGAACCATGCTATTGTTTGAACATTTCGTTGTAAATGCTTATTACCTTCAGGGGCTAGACACCATGGTTGGTGAGCATGGGACCCAGCTATCCGGGGGACAGAAACAGAGAGTTGCCATAGCCAGGGCAATTGTAAAGAACCCGAGAATACTTTTGCTGGATGAAGCTACAAGTGCACTTGATGCAGAGTCAGAGAAGATTGTGCAAGACGCCCTAGACAGAGTAATGATCGACCGAACCACAGTCATTGTCGCACATAGGTTAAGCACAATCAGAAATGCTGATATGATTGCTGTAATTCATCGAGGGTCAATTGTCGAAAAAGGTAATCAATTACTCTAACTTACAGATAATATTACAAGGCTTCCATGGTTTAGTCTTCTTCTTTATAACTGAATTCATCCAAATACGGGCAGGATCTCATACCCAACTGTTAAAGAACCCGGATGGAGCTTACTCCCAACTTATCCACTTACAAGAGATTAACAAAGAGGTTGAACAAACTGCAGCGGATCAACAAACAGATATTCAAAGACAAATAAGTAAAAGCTTGTCCTTGCAGAGATCCATAAGCCGTGGATCATCTGGACGGGTTGGAAGCAGCAATCGCCATTCCTTATCTGTCTCATTTGGGCTACCAACAGGACTCAAGTTTGAGGAAGATACAGCAGATGATCCAAATACACCTCCCATGTTGGAACAGCAAAAAGAAGTCCCACTCCGCAGGTTGGCCTGTCTCAACAAGCCGGAGCTCCCAGTGCTACTTGTTGGTTCCATAGCCGCAATCGTGAATGGAGTTATACTACCGATTTTTGGAATCCTCTTCTCTAGCGTCATTAAGACATTCTTTGAGACACCTTCTAAGCTTCGGAAGGATTCCAGGTTCTGGTCACTCATGTTTGTGGTCATGGGGGTAGTATCACTGGTGGCTTCCCCTGCGCGGTCCTACTACTTTGCTGTAGCAGGGTGCAAGCTCATAAGAAGGATCAGGATAATGTGTTTCCAGAAGGTGGTTCATATGGAAGTCGCCTGGTTCGATAATGCCGAGAACTCGAGCGGGGCCATTGGCGCCCGGCTATCTGCAGATGCAGCGACTGTTCGCAGTCTGGTGGGCGACACTCTAGCGCTGATCGTGCAGAATGCAGCATCCATAGTGGCCGGGCTGGTAATTGCTTTTGAAGCAAGCTGGCAGCTGGCCTTGATAGTCCTCGCCATGCTGCCCTTGATTGGTGTCAGTGGATGGGCTCAACTACAGTTCATGAAAGGATTTAGCGCTGATGCAAAGGTTCAATCTTTCAGCTTCGTTCACACAAATCATCAAGTAAGTGAGCTGCACTTCTAATGTAACAAAAACTGATGATTGTGAAAATAAATTGCATGTAGATGATGTATGAGGAAGCGAGCCAAGTGGCCAATGATGCAGTAGGAAGCATTAGAACGGTGGCGTCATTTTGTGCTGAAGAGAAGGTGATGACATTGTACAGAAAGAAGTGCGAGGGTCCAATGCGGACAGGCATTCGGCAGGGTCTCATCAGTGGCATTGGTTTTGGACTCTCCTTCTTCCTATTGTTTGGCGTCTATGCCACAAGCTTCTATGCTGGGGCTCGCCTAGTTGAGGATGGAAAGATAACCTTCGAAGACGTTTTCCGGGTACGTTGCGTTCAGATATCTCTTCCTTCTTCTTTTTCAGTGGATATGGAAGCAATGTTCCCTGACTGAATTGATAATGTGTTGATTTCCATGGATAGGTGTTTTTTGCCTTGACGATGGCCGCTTTGGCAGTTTCTCAGTCGAGTGCTTTAGCACCCGATGCTACCAAGGCCAAGGCCTCAACTGCTTCAATCTTTGGGATTCTTGACCGCAAGTCTCACATAGACTCCAGTGATGAATCAGGCATGAAGCTAGACCATGTCAAGGGTGACATAGAGTTCCAGCATGTTAGCTTCAAGTACCCAACCAGACCCGATATTCAAATCTTCCAAGACCTTTGTCTTGCAGTGAAGTCCGGCAAGGTAAAACCATTACCACTGCATTTGACGTGAATCATTTTATTCCTTTTGAATAGGTTAATGGATGGAAAATCAGATTCTCTTTCAAATTTGTTCTTCTCCATGAATAATGCATTGCTTCCACAATCTCTCTCAGAGAATTTAATGTGTACTGATCAAGTAGGTATTTACTCTAGTTGATGAGATTGCAAATAATATTTGAGAATCTGATAGCATTTGTGTGAGAAAGCAAACTCTAAATTTAATGAAAAAAAAGAGCTAACTCACTTTTCATTGCCTATGGGCTACGACAGACGGTGGCTCTGGTGGGAGAAAGTGGGAGTGGGAAGTCGACAGCAATCTCGCTGCTTGAGAGATTCTACGACCCCGACTCCGGCCGAATCCTGCTGGACGGAATCGAGATACAGAAATTCCAGCTGAGGTGGTTGAGGCAGCAGATGGGGCTGGTGAGTCAAGAACCAGTCCTGTTCAATGTCACCATCCGCGAGAACATCGCCTACGGCAAGGAAAGCGACGCCACCGAAGCAGATGTCATCGCCGCCGCAGAAGCTGCAAACGCCCACAAGTTCATAAGTAGCTTGCACCAGGGATACGAGACGGTGGTGGGGGAGAGAGGGGTGCAGCTGTCGGGAGGGCAGAAGCAGAGGGTGGCGATAGCGAGGGCAATGGTGAAGGAGCCCAAGATACTGCTGCTGGACGAGGCGACCAGCGCGCTGGACGCCGAGTCGGAGAGGGTGGTGCAGGAAGCGCTGGACCGGGTGATGGTGAACCGGACGACGGTGGTGGTGGCCCACCGGCTGTCGACCATCAAGGGGGCGGACCTGATCGCGGTGGTCAAGAACGGGGTGATTGTGGAGAAGGGGAAGCACGAGGCGCTCATCGCCATTCACAATGGGGTCTATGCCTCTTTGGTCGCACTCCATACTGCCGCCGCATCCTCCCATTATTAATAATAATAATAATAATAATCGAGAGAGAATGTCCGGTCTGGCGTATGTGGAAATGCGCCATCTTATTTAAAGCTACAAATTATTATCCAACTGTTTTCTCTGTAAATTTGAAGTATCAATTTTGTCTGAACAAATTTTTGGTTGAGTTATTCTTGCCAGCTGGCAGATCATGCGGGGCCCACTGATATAAATGTCTACCAGCCCTACAGCGCACCAACGATTTTTCCTTTTTTGGTTTCTGTTATTGTAAAATTTGTATTAAGTAAAAAGTTTATATGAGATATACATACGACTCACGCAGGGCTACATGAGCCGTGCGAGCAAGAGCCATGGGATCTTTGTGCAAAGTGCATTGAAGGTTAGCTTTTGATGGGAAACTTTTCCAATAACCACGACATATATACTCTTCCAAGATTGGCATTTCGTTCTTGGCAGTGGCGGAGTCAGGAATTTAGATGAGCTGGGGCATAAAATTTCCTTAAAATTTACAAAACAAATTATGAAAATAAAGTATAATAAAATATATTATTTTAACTAAGACAAAATATATATTAGAATACAACCACGTACATGTAATTTTTTAATCAAGACATACTATGAAAACAAAATGTCTACAATATTTTACACATCTACAACAATTTGCCATTTTTCGAAAGTGTTCGATAATATCTTCATTTTCAAGCTCACTAAAATATAATTTTTTCAAATAGGTGTAACTAGATAGCTCATTAAACCCAATTTTTTTAATAGGTGTAACTAGACAGTTCAAATATATGTTATTTTTTAAATATCATATAAATAAATTGTAGTAGCAAGGAAGGAACAAGTGCGATCGGTTGGCAAATTATAGTAGGAAAGACGAAATTTAATCAAAAATATAGTAGCAAAGATGAAGAATGTGGGTGGCAATAGCAAGAACAAAAGTAAGAATTAAGAAGTTGTGTTTACAACCTAGAGGCCCTTACTATCAGTTAGAGTATATTTTTTTTATTTTTTAATATTTCCCTTAAGATATTATGACAAGCCAAGCCAAGCCGATTTCTACTTCATTTTTTGTCTTCTTGTTTATTTAAAGTCCAAATTTACCTCACCAAATCATCAAGAGTAGTTATAAAAAGACAATTTTTGTAAGTCAACAAGAGAATAGGAAAAATTAGGAATTGGGGAGGGGCACGCTAATTATATAAATACGTTATAAAAGTAAGTAATATATTATATTAATAAAAAATAAATAATATATTACATTAATGGCAGCTGGGGCAATTGCACCAGCTTGCTCCCCCTGGCTCTGCCAGTGGTTCTTGGCATGTAACTGTGGACAGGGTCATTGGTAAAAAGTCTAGTGATTTCTATGACATGTTTTATATTTGGACAATGTGTTTGATCTATCCTTAATTGCTTAATTGTCAGTCATGATGCTTGAACCTCACATATATGCGCAGGATTAGTTCCTTGAGAAGATGGTTTGCGGTAATTTCTTGTTTATGAATTAAGTCTCAAGAAATGGTATGGACATGCTGCAGAGTGACCTATACGGATGGTAATGTTCATGTACACTATGGGGAATAATAAAGCTATATATTTTTGTCTAGATTATCGCAACATTCATAGTTTTATCAGAAAGTCTCTTCTTCCAAGTGAAATGCTAGTGAAATGCCTTCGCCTGATAAAAGTGAAGAATTCTATCGGTTAAAATATTTCAAGGCCGAAGAGGGGGCATTTTGGAAAGTTCAGGTCCTATTTGCAGGTGATAGGTTCGGGCGAATGGCACCAGTTAACGTGGAAAAAACTCCTAAAGCCATAATTTTTTGTACTTCACATATATTTCTTTTTCAGTGTGGGCCCACGTACTTTATACACGTGTACTGCTCCTAGTACACTGAAAAATTTATGCAAGTTTATCAGGCTTCAGGGCACCCGAGTCGAGAGTCTAATAAAACTTGGCCCGACCCGGTCTTGCCAAAAACTAAATTCTAAAACCCATTTTGGCGACTCGCCCAAGCCCCTTCGACTCGTTTTCCCGAAGCTTTCGAATTCGATTTTCGACTCCCCCGTTGTGCGAAATCAGGCGACGCAGTACTTTTTTGGGGCCAATCGGCAGGCGCGGAGAGAGGAGTGTGGAGAATGGAGGAGGTGGGAGACGAAGCAATAGACCAAGTGGTGGATTCCAAGGCACTCCAGCAGCAGAGCAAAGCCCTTGATAAGCTCACTGACCATGTCGAAGATCGTCAACTCAATTCCCTACGTGTCCAAGAGGTTGTTTCTTCTCCCCTTCCTTTCTTTTCCTTTTTTTCTTTTCATTGATTCTTTTCGAATAACTTTTTCATTTCTTTTTCTCTTTCAAAATTCATGCTTTTGAAGGCAATTACAAATTTCAATTTAACAAAATTATCTCAGAACTTATGGAACTGGTATTAGTATCTCTGTATGTTTATGTGGCATTACATGATCTTTCGTTCCATGTTTTGTGATTAAGCGGTTATCTCACAAATCATGTTTGTTGTTTCAATCCATAGGCAATGGCTTCTATTGCAGCGTCCGCGGAAGCTGAGAGGAATGCTATGAAGCTAAGGTGGCCTCTTACTGGAATTATTTGGTCAGTTTGTTTCGGAATTATTTAAAATATGTGCTTCTCACATTTTTATTTCGGATGCTGTGTATGTCCAACATAGTTGGCATTTATATTCGCAATAGGTATATGTTCTACTTTGTTTTTTTTTAAAAAAAATGGTTGGTCTCTCTATACTTTGTCCAATTTGAATTTATGTCATGGGGAGCATTACTACCGTAGTGCTTATTATGAGAGGTTCAAAGCTTTTACAAATCATTCTTTCTGTCTCTCCGATGATTTCATGAATCATGAAATTTGAACTTTCTGTTTTCACGCTGGAGATGTGGCACCTCTGAGTCTTGCCCAATCTGGGATTATTCTGCACTCTGCAAATTCATTGTTTCTTTCAAATTTCTCCATTCTTCTTAAACCGATAACCTCAGAAGTAGCATTTTTGTTTTAAAAAGACAATCACATGGAGAAATACCTCCTACTGTCCTTTGTTATGATAAGTTTTTGTTCTCTATTTTTTGAGAATTCAGCTGTGTTTGTTGAGGTTAAGATATTATATAGCAGATCTCCTCCATGTCTTCATATTTTCATGTAAATCTAGCATGTAGGTGTGGTGGTTTTTACAGTAGTAAGGACTTTCACTAAATATAATTGGAAGTCCTTTCGGTGCCTCAACAGTGAATGCGTCACAGTGGGAAGATAGTCACGTGTGTGATTCAATTAAAAAAAGAAAATATCCTCTTTTGTCTGCATTACTTCGCTTTTTCGGGTTCATGAGTTTCTTTTTTACGTATATATCTATAATTAGCTCTATTGTTTGGATTCTGGTATTTCATCCTTTCCATTGCGGCTGTGGAAGGTTCTGAATCAGAGTTTGAACGCTTCTGAGTTCCTACAAAATAATGGGGCTAATTTGATATACTAATTTCTGACTGAGCCATAGTTTAGTTATATTTTTGTCATTTGTGCGCAGATCATCTTAAAAGATCTAGTACAATGATTGAATAATAACTTGCTGCTTATGGTACATGTAGTCCTATGGCGCAAGTTAGGAGTGTAGCTGTAATATTGAGAGTTTTAAGCATAGGGACAATATCTAAAGCTCAATTTGGAATGTACTTTGTGCGCTTGTAGCTTGTTACTGAAACTTTAACTTTTTACTTCTGTAGGGAGAAAGAATTAGCTGCAATTAAGATTAATGCCACTGATGTTGACATCATTGCCAATGAACTCGAGGTGACAGTTCTTTCTCAATGTCTAACCTATAGATTATGATGAGTTTAATTCTAGATTTCAGACAAAAAAGGTCAAACTTTGCCATAACAGTATCTTGATGGCTAGAAGAAATGGTTCAGGTTGTTGTGATAACCAGAGCAGTATGACATTCAAGTGTGTTTTGGGAAAATGATGAGCAAAAAGGAGATGAGAAATCTTTCGGCGTTTCTTTATTGATACTTGTTTCTATGTTGTTTCTGAATCACACAGCTAGACAAGAAGGTAGCTGAGAGGACACTGCAGGAACACAAAGGTGATGCTGTGGCGGCCATTCGTCACTTGTTGCAATCATAAATTTTGTGGGAAGGGGCCATGTGCTTTGAAGATGATCTCATCAAGACCTAGACGAGAACTTAAAAGAGTGATCGGAGTTGTACTTCCTTTGAGTTTCATATGATACCGTCCCTAATTGCGGCAATTTGAGAAATTAATTGTTTTTGATAGACATTATGTGGATATTGATGTATAAGCTGAGAGGTTGCTTGGTGGGGGCTGAATTCTTGCTGAGAATTCAATGTGATGTTGCAGTGTGCGATATCAAAGTTTCAAAAACCTTGCTGAGTTTCATATGATACCTTCCCTGTCTATCCAGTGGAATATGCTACTTTCCGGTGGCTAAAATGTAATGTCAAAAGAAAAGGCAAATAGTTTATTCTTATTATCACATTCTAGTATTAATAGCCTTGTCAAAGAAGGTAGTCTTTTAGTAGAAAAAAAGTTATTGGAGAAGAGAAATTTATTTGCCAATTAATATTATCTGGTTAAATAATTGAATTAGTCATTAAACTTATATTAGCGATCAGCCATGGAGACAACCGTGATTTTATTCTAAAAAGACAGGAGCCTGTAATTATGTCATTATGAGCTATGCAGGAGGCTTAATTTTATCACTGGTTTTATGGAACAAAGTCGGTGCATAAACGCCCAATCGAAGATCACTCCATCAACATATCAGATTACAAATTATGCTGGCAATCTATCCAAAAATTTAGTTGTATATGTACAAAGCTACAGACGTAAGATGTTACTTGCATCACCATGTTGCCATGTTACAAGCAAACTTCCAAGCAGTAGCATCCATCAGTAAGGCCAAGCTCGTGATCAAAGTCCAGCAGGTCGAAATGGACATTGAACACAGCAGGAGCCAGGAGATATGCATAACCTTCTCTTCCCGCTGTTGATTTATGTCCTGGAGACAACGTTGTGCAGAGCTCGAAGAACTTGTCCTTTAACCTTCCAGAAGCACTTTCTGGTTAGGCCAGCTTCACAACCAAACCATTTCAACCTGGGAGGATCATCCAACTGTATTAGGGTCAGTAATTAGCTATTCTTGCTCTTTTACTGCTCCTCGAGAAGTTGGAAGTTCTATTTGAACGAGGAAGTAACATCTCTCAGATTCCCTGATGTATTGAGCTTCTCCATTCATAAGATTTAGGATCCTCCTGCACATGCTCAACCCCAGGCCTTCCTGTGTAGTCCATCCGCTGTTATGAAACATGTCGCGAATAAGTTCCGGAGGAAGGCCTTCTCCAGGACATGCCATCCTGTACCAAACAGCACGTAATGACGAATTCAAACTTAAATTTCAATGTTGAACTAGAATGGCTTCTAGATATTAGAGTTAACCACTGAATAACCATGGTGTGATAAAAAATTATGTAGGATCACAAGGAGAAGTTGGAAGAAAGGGAGCCTTATGACTGGCCGTGGTGAATATCAAATGAATTATAGGGATTATATTTATTTTTTATTAA
Organism: Houttuynia cordata; assembly: GCA_039654745.1. NCBI lineage: Eukaryota > Viridiplantae > Streptophyta > Magnoliopsida > Piperales > Saururaceae > Houttuynia > Houttuynia cordata. The sequence goes on from CM077503.1 coordinate 28,838,400, forward strand.
TAGTTCAATTAGTGGCCTTTTTAGGCTAGTTGTTTAGGCCTGTTGACAATATTTATTCAATGCAAGGTTTAGCTATATTTTCATTAGTCAATGAATGGAATAGAACTCCTTTATCCCTCCTCATTGTTCATTAGTTCACCCATTTAATCATTTATCCTCCTCTTTTGCCACCATTTACTCCAAATCTCTAAAGTCATTCCACCCTAATCTATCATTCTTGATTTCCCTCCTTTCCTTAAAATTATCTTATAACCCCTAATTCCTTCCCCTCATTCTAGTCTTTGCTAACGTCTTTCCTCCTCCCTTCCAAGTTAGTCCTGAGGAGGAATCCTCAACCACCTATGGGGGCAAACAACCTTGGGAGCAAGGGCCGTAACAAAAGATTATCTTCAAGAGTAAGGATTTTGTAATTTAAAGATGACAACGAGCATTTAAAAGCAATTAAGAAATAACAAGTAAAATAAGTAGAATTGTGGAGGGTTGCTCTAGAATCTAAAGGTTTTAAAATAAGTAGGACTAAGACAGAGTGCATGGAATTTAATTTTAAGGAAGGTAGAATTATAGATAGAGCCCTAGTTGAAATAGATGGGCAAGAAGTGCCAAGGTGTGATCAATTCCGTTACTTAGGATCCATTATCCATAAAGAAAGGGATATTGACAGTGATGTGGTGCATAGGATAAATGCGGGGTGGGTAAAGTGGAGGGCAACCTCGGGAGTATTGCGTGATAGGCGGGTTCCAAAAAGACTTAAAGGCAAGTTCTATAGGACGACCATTAGGCCTACAATACTCTATGGAGCGGAGTGCTGGGCACCAAAGAGGAGTCATATAGATAAGTTGAATGTAGCCGAAATGAGAATGTTAAGGTGGATGAGTGGGATAACTAGGAGAGATAGGATTAGAAATGAATATATTCGTGAGAGCATAGGAGTAGCGCCTTTAGGGGAAAAGCTGAGGGAATGTAGGTTGCGTTAGTATGGGCATATACAAAGAAGACCTTTAGATGTCCCTGTGAGAATATTAGAAGGGATACATGTAAACGATGCTAAAAGAGGGAGAGGGAGACCTAAGAGAACTTGGATGAAATTAATAAGAAAGGATTTGACTTTACTATCTCTTACAAAAGAGGTAGCCCAAAACAGGCTGGAATGGAGGAGTAAGATCCGTGTCGTCGACCCCAAGTAGTTGGAAAAAGGCGCTACTTGATTATGATTATGATTATGATTAAATAACAAGTAAACTAGTAGTAAAAATAAGCTCCCTGTGAGGATTGTATTGCATTTTTAATTTTTTCTTTTACAAAAGGAAGAGTAGGAAAAATAAGTGCACGCTAAAAGTAACTAAAATGGAATGCAGAAATGAGATGAAACGATTTGATGAACAAGAAGGAAATTACTGTTCATTTTAGTATAGAATTGATGTTAGGCAGACAAGTAATATATTTTAAGGTAATAATAGCAGAAATGATCTGAAAGTACCTGAATTCTAAACGTACAAGCCTAGTTGAAGGTGTTTGCTTCACTGTCGGCTTAATTTGGATTTCCACCCAACCGTCTGGAGCTGGTGCATATCGGACCATATTTATTAAAAAATCAGCCAGCACTTGCTGTATTCTGATTTCATCCCCATAAACAATCATAGTTTTTATCTCCTCTGGAATGTCTCGAATCAACTGCAAGCCCCTCTCCCTCAGCAGAACCATTGATTGGCTAACAACAGCATTTACAATATTACCAAGCAGACACTCTGCGTTTTCAAGCTTCAGTGAACTATCAGAAAAAATAAGTCACATGTTAGGCAACTCTTAACTGTAATAAAATAAGATAATCACGGAGAAGAAGGAAAAAGCCTCACCCATCTTCAATAATCTTTAAATTAACATCCCCAATGATCTTGGTCATCTGCCTCTCACAAGCAGAGCTCGTCTCAAGGCATTGCTTCTGATCATCTGACAACTCCGTAGCCTGCAATAGCGAATTGGTAAACCTTATTCCACCGAGAGGAGTCTTTATTTCCTGACAGATATAGGACAATTCCTTCATCTTTGCAAAGCACATCTTTTCTTGTTGTCTCTGAACTTGTAAGACCTGCTGCAATTCTGGTGAAGCAATCTGCAAAAAGCAAAAGGCTCCAATAACTTGACCGCCTACGTCAATTCTCTTATTTGCTGTCAAGAGGCCCTGCACAAATTTCCCATTCCGATCAAAAAATGAAAATGGGAACTTCTCAGCATCTTGCCCTCCAATAGCATTGTGCAGAACAACCATAAACTTAGTTAGAGCATCGGCACCACAGAGCCTACAACAACTGCCAAAAACTTCTCCAACCAAGAGCTTTCCGATCATTTCACTCCTTGGCCAATCTGTGAGTTTTTCCATGGCTGTGTTCCACTCTGAGCAACAGGCATTTTCATCTGACACAAAAATTGGAGGAATTAGAGGGTTTGGGCTGTGTATTATCGCTTTGTAATCACCTTGGATGTGGATGAATTTGTCCATAACCACTTTCTGTCCAGTGACATCCTGGCCAACAAAGCATGCACCAACTATATTTTCTGCAGTGTCTTTACTAGAGCAGGCATTGACAACAACGTAAACTGCTTCCTTCGCTTCGGCCGAATGGAAAGTCCTTAGCTTTATCTCCACATTCTTATCTTCTTCGCCTGCATGAATACTTTCAACAAATGATCATTTCTATCACACTAGCTCCTAGTTGCAACCTTTACACATATGTTTTGCATCAACGAATCACTATGCGTCCTTTAGACGTTTTAATGACTATTTTAACAATGATAAACTCATGGGCGTTAAAAAGCTAATTTTAAAAATTTAACCTGGTTGTTTCATGCTATGGCCTGCTCTTTAGTTACAGTAAAGTTAAAAGTTTATGCTAACAAAAATGTTTTGGTACATTAGTGAAAGATAAATTACATAAACAATAAGGCAAAAAGTAAAGGTATTCAAGCACTCACCTCTCATGGCATTATAAAGAAGCTTATCAACGACCTCTATTGATTCCTTGTGTACAAGGTCATGAACAAGTGATTTCCCCATTGCTTCCTCCAAAGGTAGCCCCGTCAATTCAGCAATTTTGGCATTCCACCCGTTGATCCTTCCATTCGAATCCACAGCAAAAATTGGAGCAGTGGCTGTCTCAATTAACCGAACCATTTCCCTGGCAACCGAACTAAGTTCTTCCATCCCCTGTTGCAGCTCCAAATCCCGCGATTGGTTATTTTCATTGATCATGCTCTTCTTACCGGTCACCAGTGCTTTCGATTCACTGGCCTTGACATTGGAGTCCCTAAACGAGTCCCGCAGAATGAGCTGCAAGGAATGTATGGCATCCATCTCAGCATTGTCCCAAGGCAAGCTCCGGCTCTTAACCACCTCCAGGAACGCCTTAAAGGAAGAACGCGGGTGCATCCTCTGCCCATCATCTTTGTCCTTCGGGTGATGCTTGGCCCCACCCCATTTGATCTCTTTCGCAGTGTGAGACCGGAACCAAAAGAGGAAATCATTGGAAGTGATATAAGCAACAGCCATACCACATACTGCCTCCCCAAGAGAAGCTGCGCCCGGGTAGCCCGCGTCGGCCAGACTGTCGGTGCTCAAGCCGGTGGAATCCCCATGGAAGGCCAGCAACCAGCCGATGATGTCCTTAATTTGGGTCTCGGCAGGGGTCACACCTAGAGGGTAGTACTTTCCCTTGTAGAATAAAGCAGCCCCGTCGCATTTCACTAGGTCCATGATGCTTGGGCTCTGCGTGACGATGCCGGTGGGCGAGTCCCGGAGGAGCATGTCGCACAGCAAGGTCTGCGTCTTCAAGACGTGTTTCTCCAGCAGCTGCGAAGCTAGCTGCAGCTCCATGTTGAGCTGGAGCCCGAACGCTTGCATGAGGAATTCGCAGGCATAACGAAGCGGGAAGGGGATGCAGCGAGGAGAAGTGTGATGGCAGACCACCAGCCCCCAAAGCTTCGTCGGATTCCTCCCACTGCCGCCCGAAGCCGAAGTCGTAGCCGCCTCGTCGTCGCTTCCGGTGATGATGACGGCCATGCCCAAGGAGGCTATAGAGCCCATGTTGGCCATGTACTGGGCGTGGCAGCCATGTGGCGCGCGCAGGGTGGAGCCGACAAGGCAAAGCGGCTGGGGCAGGGCTTCGTCCTGGACTACTCGCACCGGCTTGGCGTGGCAATCGGCAATCATCCGGACCCGGTTCTGCTTGAACAAGAAGCGGGAGGCCTGGGGGATGTCGGTGGCCGGGTAGTGGAGGCCAAGGTAGGGCTCCAAATCGGCCCTCTTGCTCTCCGCCACCACCTCCCCGTGCTCGTCCTCATGGAACTTGTAGACCATCACGCGGTCGTAGCCCGTGAGCTCCCGGACGTGCTCCACCACCGTGTCGCAGAGGAGCTTAATGTCGCCCCCGGTGAGCGCCTGGAGGCGGGAGATGGCCCGGACGGCCAATTTCTGGGACTGGACTGCGCCGGCGATGGAAAGGGCGGGATCGGCCGTGCGGGCGGGCTCGAGGTCGATGACGATGCCGACATCGATGCGGTGGAGGATGGCGTAGAAGGGCTTGCCGGAGTTGGAGGCGTGGAGCCAGAGGGGGTTGAGGAGGGTGATCTCGCGGGCGCGGGCAGCCTTCTCAAGGAGGGCAGCGGAGGAGGAGGTGAAGAGGGAGCGGACGTCGGTGCCGACGGCGAGGAGGGAAGGGCGGGCGGCGGAGTCGATGGTTGGGACGGATTGAGGGATGAGGTCGAGGAGGTCGGTGGCGTTGAGGCTGTAGGCGAGGACGCGGAAGGTGGGCTCGTCGATGGCGACCATACAGCCGAAGGGCTGGATGTGGCCGCCGCGCTGGATCCTGGAGAGGTAGGCGGTGATCTGCTGCTCGGGGACGGCGGAGGAGGAGGCGGAGGCAGGGAAGGTGGAGGATTGGGTGGTGGTGCGGAGGGAGTTGGAGTAGTGGAAGGATCTGCCGGACTGGTCAGACTGCTCGAAAACGGCGTGAAGGCGGGCGTCGGCGGAGTACTGGGCGATGGCCTTGCTGACCGAGTCGGACGGAGGGTGTTGGTTACTAGTGCTGTTGTTATTGTCGCTGTTGTTGCCGAATCGGACATGGCTGCCACCGGAGGATTGTGTGTGCTCCGCCGCTGACCCTCTCCTACCATTCCCCATTTAAACTTCACCTTTTTAGTGAGATGTTGTGCGGAGCTGCTGCTGCTGGTGGTGGCGGTTGAACTTGAGAACTCGCCGAGCAAAAGGGGAGGGAGCCACGCGGTGACTGGGAATTGGTGGGATTGATGAGATGGATTGAAGTAGATAGAGATGATGATGTTCTTGTCTGTAGCAGCAATCGGAGTGAGCTCTTTTTTTATACTCCAGAATTTATGCTTGGAAAAAGTTCACTGGGAATGAAAAATTACTAAAAAAGAATGAAGAAGGGCGAGGCAAGGGAATGAACCTGGTTGGACTGTTTGGCAACATCTCTATCTTTTTGTGTTTACATCTCTATCCATGATGCTCGTTTTTTCTCTTTTTCGACGATGGCTAGATTTTTCTTTTCCCCAATACCCCAGCAAAAAGGCAACAAAACAAAGGCATACATACAGTCACTGACGGCCCCCTTTGTGCCTAGACCTCAACTTCGTTGAAAACTCCAAGTCATTAATCTGCCTCTAACCAGAGAAAAGAAAACTCTTGCAAGGATCACAAACAAACACACACGAATAAATTGATTTTACGAGCATAAATCAGATTCAGAGACATGGATATGTAAAGTGGGGAGCCATTTTGATATATAGCTCAAATGCTCAATTACCATCATTTTGAGCTTCAATTCTTTTACGACATAAATTTTGAGCTTCAATTTCACAGTTCCGAACAAAGGAAGCTTTACATGTTAAGAACTTAAGAGCGGACGCAAATTGGTTACCCACCATCATCAACAATTTGATTGTCCCTTCCCCCCAGCCCCCCACCCACTTTATCTACATGCGTATGACCCAAAATTTCCTTACTGGCAACACTAGTCAATTTGCACGTGAAAATTGCAGGTGCTAATGGGACTACACAAATTATATCACTGTTAGAATTATTTATTAATATTTGTTATATATTTATAGGAGTTTCTAACTACTTACACGTAAATTTCGCTATTAGTCATTTAACATGAAAATCTTGGTTGAACTAGCTACAATTATTTATTTATTAAGACGAAGATTACTAATTAAATAAGAAGCTTTCAGTAGTAGTTAAATCTCAAAATCGGTAAATGTCTCCGGACACTCTAGACTATCCATTTACAGATTTCGCGGAAAATAGTACTGCAAATGCAAATCAATATCCAAATTAATCTGCCAAAAATCTACAAAAACATTAAATATCAATAATTCGTTTTCTAGCAATTATAAAACTTAAGTAGTAACTCCAACAATTCCCAAAAAAGTAAAAATAACATTAACAAAACGAAGAACAATTCCGGAAGTAAACCAAACTCTTCTAGCCGACACAACATCCAAGAGATTTCAGAAATGGGATTCAACCTCTTGCCCATGGACAAATCTGAGTGCTACCAACTAAATCACTTGGTGTACAAAACATCCTCCCGCGGGTGTCGGTACAACGGCTGTTTTAACCTCTTTTGGTCAAAGGTATGCCTAAAAATTCAAGACAACCATAAAAACTTATTAGTTTGTTCAAATCTTGTCCTACTTAGCAATTTGAGTGGCATGCGCAATGGTGTTAAGTGACATCACTTCTACCAGATTCACAATTAAGAAATGAAGGTCATCATTTCCTTTAAACTGTTAATCAAAATTTACCAACAAAGGAGAGCAAAAGGGAAAAAGGGGGCCGTAGCCGAGCAAGGGGGAGCCAAAGCTCAAGTAGGGGAGGCCAAAGGCCAAGAAGACGAACGGGATAACCCTTCAATTCATCTCCAAAAACTACTCATTACAATAGCTTACAGGCCTTATATAGTAGAGCCTGAATTATATAAAGAGACCAAACTAACCCTGTTATATAAAAGACTAAACTAACCCTAATACTCAAATAATTCTTATTAACTTATCATTCTGCATCATTCTCCCCCACCAACAAGGACTCTCCTCCAGAGAGTCAAAGATGAGGTACTGCTTTGAGAAGCAATTGAGCAACACATATCATAATCAGGTCGACCAGTCTACCAGAATAAGTATTTTTGAATTCCACTCCCACAAGAGGGAATAAATTTATAATCAAAGTTGGGCACAATTGGGTCAAGAGGTGAGAAAAATGGGTGTAGCCAATGTATGGAAGGTGGAATGTGATAGCTAGAGGGGTTGGGTAAAGGTGGAGGAGGGGGCCAAGGATTAATTCCTATAGGCAGGGGAGGTGGCATACAAGCCAATAACAAAATCGTGATTGTAGATGGGGATGGGAGCAAATGATAGTCAATATAAAGGTTGAAGTAGGTGCCAAGAATGTGAATTGGCTCCTTGGTGTGGATGACCAGGACATCGAAAAATGGGGTAGGAATGTGCGGCCATGATAATAAAGGCAACTTTGGTGAACCCAGGATGAGAACTAAAGTGGGCAGTGGCACACCACTCGTAGTGGATTGTCAAGGCTTCTCTTCTAAAGGTGGATTTGCTGTGGTTAGGGGCATGGAGACTGTGATTTGGATTGCTTCCGGTGGTGTGGGTGTTGTCAATAGGGGTGAAGCTAACTGAACAATTGATGGCCCAAGTGCTATAGCTGATGGCGGTGGTGGACATGATGATCAGACTGGCTGAAGAAATGGCAGTAGAGATTGTGGTTGATGTGAAGAAACAACAACAGGTTGGTCTTCGTCTTCCATAGATGCGACAACTTGTCGACTAGAACGTAATGTCTCTATCATCTTGTCAAAGTGCTTGTCTGAGGTCTTTTTCAATTCATGCAAACTATGTTGCATAATATGAAGTGTATCCAGAATACCCTCTAATCGACAATGAATCTCCTCATCGGACGCCAACATGCTAGCTACATGAGGTGTAGGCGGTTGTCGAATGAGAGTGGTACCTCCTGAATCGTGGAGACCAGTCTGGGGCCTTGTTAGAGAGGCATGAATGGGCTGAAAGTCCTCAAAATAGTCATCACGCACACTGCACTGGTATGGCCTCCTGTAGGGACGATTAGACCCGTCCACCTTATAGTGATCGCGGTCGTCTGGTTTAGGCCCGAGCTGTGTAGGTTTGCAGTACCTTGCTCGTTCAGTTGCGATGGGATAGTTGTAAGCAATTCTTGCTCAGTGGCTTCTTAAATTATCCCAAGAATGCTCCATGTCTGTCTGATCAGTAATCCAACAAAAAAGTAGCAACCACAAAACAAGTGGTCATAGACAGCCGAAAGAGGTGAGTCACGTACTTGCTAGTGAATGTGTAACGAGAAGACAAACTTGGATATTGTTTGGATTCCAGTTGTGGTGTTTTTTTTTTACTAGACCGGACTAGATCAGTCTTGCTAGAAATAAATGAGCCGGTTCGGTTCGGTTGGAAATAAGGGTCGGTCTGAGTGTGTTAGTCTGGTCACCAGCTGGAAGAAAGGAAGTGTTCCAAATGCGAACTTTCCTGGTGCAGTGTTTCGTTGCGAAGTTGCAGGACCGCAAACGGAAAGAGGGATCTTCACTAGCCTGGATGGGATCTTCTCCAGCCGATTGGGGTCGCCGGATTTGGAAAAATTTCTGTGAGGATGCGCCGGATTTGCTGGAACGGCAGAGATGTGGGTCGCTGTTGAAGGCCGGCGAAAGGGGCAGATGGATCCACCGGCCGTCCTTACTAGACGCCGATGACACTGATGCCGTTGAGGAAATGGCACTGACGACGCTGATGCCGGAAACCAGAGGAAAGATCCCACCTTTGAGATGGATGGCGGTGAGAGGCGATGGCGATGGTTCGACGGCGGTGTGTTGATGGAGCGACGGCGTAGGCGGAACAGAAAAGCCAGATGCAGGTCTGATTGGCTGCGACGACGCCGGAGACTGACTTGTAATAGCAGAAGACACCCAATGGGGTCGTCGTTCCTGGAGTCTGGCACAAGGGGAGAAGATTCGTGGTGTTCTGTTCCAGCCAGACACCCAACAGAGCATCGATCGACTGAGGAGCCGAGACAGACGAGCGGCGATGGTGACGGCGAGAGCGGCGGTCATGATCGATGAAGATGATGACGGCAGACAATGGGTTCCAGCGACTGCAGAGGAACAGATCCGTCGACAGCGATGTCGGACTCGTGTAGCTCTAGAAAAAAACGAAGTTTTTTTTTGAGATCTGTTGGCTGCGGTCTGTTGGATCGTTTGATGGGGTGACGACGAGTGCCCAATGGACACCGATGAGGCTGAAGTGGCAGCACTGGCAGCAAGCCCAGTTGGCTGTGTCCGACGCCGAAGGCCGACAACGATCAAGAGACAGTGGCAGCAGTGAGCCGTTGTACGAAGTGTGGAATTTGGGAAGCAACTGCCCGCGAGGGACTTGCTGAGCTCTGATACCAAATGATAGGAGTGTCTTTATGCTTCATCAAAATTTAACAACAAAGGAGAGCAAAAGGGAAAAGGGGGGCCATAGCCAAGCAAAGGGGAGCCAAAGCTCAAGTAGGAGAGGCCAAAGGCCAAGAAGACGAACGGGATAACCCTTCAATTCATCTCCAAAAACTACTCATTACAATAGCTTACAGGCCTTATATAGTAGAGCCTGAATTACATAAAGAGACCAAACTAACCCTATTACATAAAAGACCAAACTAACCCTAATACTCAAATAATGCTTATTAACTTATCATTTTGCATCAAACTGCTAGAGTAATACTTATTAGGTACACATTTTCTTTACTCATAAGTTACATGTCTATGCAATTTGTACGCAAAAACGCAAACGATTACCAGTGCTTCGAGTTCCAAACCTGGCTATCAGGCTTATCAACTATCCATTCAGCATATATGAGCATAGAAACAAATTTTTTTCAGAATCACTAGCAACTTTTACTCTACAACTGCCCATGAAGAGAAATGTAGTTGGGGAAAGCAGACTTACCCAATAAGACCAATGGAGCGAGCAAGCACAAAAGGCCCATTAAGGTAACCAATCTCTACAATTTCGTCAACTTCTTGTTTGGTGAACATTCCACTGCCAGCAAGAAGATCTAAGAAAAGTGACCCAATTGCCCCATCCACGATCAGGACCAGGTTATTTGCCTTCGATAAAGTGCAGGTTTCAACTTGAACTGCATATTCCATGTATTTCACCGATGAGAAATGCGTGCGAGCATACTTCTGCAGAAGCTCCACTCTCTTGTCTCTATTGTCTCTACTCTTAATCCTAATTCCAACAAGGTGTTCCATAGATTTTAATTTCATAAATAAGCAAGAGAACGACATAAAAATGGATCCAAGAATCATGAGTTTGGCAAACAATCTATTGTTACCTGTGCCCAATTCCTGGTACACGGATGCCTTTCTTTTTCATACCTTCCACAAATTCATGAGCAGAAAGTCCCTAAAAACATATGATTTAACTTTCATGCATGAGATGGAGCAAATAAACAGAAAAAAATCTTGCCCACGAGGAATTTGAGATGCTATAAACAGGAAATAACCCTATCACATGCATCCTTAAAATAACTAGCAGCATCATCAATAGCTCCACCAAATCGAGGACCAATTGTCAGCAAACCTGTTCAAGAGATTGTGACAAACTCAACATCCAGACATAAACTGCACTTTATTCTATGATAGTCAAGTTTCCTAGAAAAAATGATCCATCATCTTCAACCTATCAAAAACCTCGCTATATATATTAAACATTAGAAGTTTGGCAGATAATACAGTGTGATATCTGAACTCTGAAGTAGCTATAATTACCTGAAACAAGACTCGAAATTAGATCTTTTCCAGCTCTGGCTGTAACTATGGTGTTGTGAGCACCAGAGACACAACACATGGTCCATGATCCGCACACAACAAGATACAAATCTGAAAAATTGAATGCATACATGAGTATATGCTGGAACAGAAGTCAAAGGCGAAAATACAGAGTGATGCAAATGCTCATTATAATATTCAACCTCAATAAATTTTGTGCAATACTGTGGAAGACTACGCTTGAACCACAGAAGAGAGATAACATCACCCACACCATAACCCTGTTCAACAATAGTGGACATCGAAACACCCCCATAACATTGCTCTTCCCCTGCAAAATTTGACGTAGTTATTTAAGCTTTGTCTGATTGTTTATTCTCTTAATGCCAAAAATGATTTAAAAGGCATAAACCAAACCTCTTTCATCAGAGATCGTAGAGATGATGTGCGTTGCAGCCCAGACCTTTCCACTTTTTATTAATGTGTTAAGATCCTCAGGGATCTGAGGAGGTTTGAATTCAGGAATTGGATTAACCTTCCCTTCTTCGACCTAGATTTTCTCGAAAAAAAAAAAAGAATAAAAAACTTATGCTGCTAACTTGAAAAATGCTTCTATGCATAAAAGAGTATACATTTAACGTCAGTAACATACAAGCTTGTCAAATGTGTCTTTAATTGCAGTTTCAAACGCTTCATAAGAAGAAGGAACAACTGGGGCTGCATCTTTTAATGCTTGGTTTTTTGCTTGTGCTGACTCCATTTCACCACCACTCTTAGCACCCTGGTTTAATGTACAATCACCATCAGAAAGAAACGGGATACCAAATGATTCCAGTAAAAAAGAAAATTTATTTCACTCACAGCATGGCCAAATTGCACTTCTGAGTTGAACAACCTAGCACATGTCCCACTAACCCAAGCAACTACGGGTTTATGCACTTTTCCCAGCTGTAGAGCTTCTACCAGTGAGTACTCGTCACGCCCACCAAGCTCCCCCAGCACAACCATCACTTTGACCTAAGTCAGAATAAGTGCCAAGTTCAAAATAAAAGATTTCCAAAGAGAGCATATAAGTCATCTCGCCAGGTAATAGAGAGTGAGGTAGTCCTGACTAACAAGCCTGTCTTCATAATTATATGACATTTGTAGATAAAGCTTCTCTGGATTTGTTCATTTTAGCAACAAGGAGAAAAGGCCTTTCAAACAAGAAATCACTTGTGGAATGCTGTTAAACCGTAGTACATGATCAGAAAGAGTGGAGCCTGGAAAAACATCTCTTCCAATTGCTATGCCTGCAGGAGTTTCAATAGATATGAAAACCTAATAGGAGCCCAAAACATCCATGCGATACACTTTTTAATCCACAGTATCAATACAGATTTTTTATGAATATGCACATACCCTCATATATTCCATCTGTAACACGTGCAATTGTGTTATAGATTTCATTTGACATGCCACCCTGTGATCATCAACCCAACTTTCAGGTTGGCTATTCAGCAAAAATCAGTAACTAACAATGGAGTCATAGTGATGCATTCAATTTCAAGGTCCAAGCAATAGCTGTTTTATGATATAAGGAAAAAGTGCATTAGCAGAGCTCTACTCTTTTCAAAAAATGTCTACCCAGATAAGCGCATTTAAATTTCAATGTGCATCAAATACATAAACACAAAACAAAGATTGTAAAAATCTTTTTGAACAATTTATACTCTCGCATCTAAGTGTCTAGAATTTTAGATATTTTCTTGTATGAATTTTGATACCACATGTAATAATGAATTTAAACAGTCATCTGAAAAATTGAGATACCATTTCATAATGTAAAACATGAAGACAAGTCGAGACAAAGGATACATACAGATTTGGACACAAATCCCACAGATCCAGGCCTGTAAAGCTTGCACTGGATAATATTATCAAGTGTTCCTGCAGTATCACCAATCTTAAAAGCTCCAGCTTGTATGCCCCCAACAGTTGCAGGTCCAATAACAACCTGCATTTCACATAAGCACATATATATATAACCCAGAACAAGAAAGAACCGGGAGTTCAGAATTTTAAACTAATAAAAAATATCCACACCCTTGAAGATGACCCTTCTCCCTCACCTTATTGTTAGCACAGGCATATGCAATCATCTGCTTTGTATCCGACTCTGGAACTCCTTCAGCTATAATGGCCACAACCTTGACTGTCGGCTGCTTCGAAGCAGCCATGGAAGAAGCAGCTGCACTGAAGATATGTTGCGAATGACATTATGAGCTACCCTAGAAAATGATTATCCGTCATATAGATAAATAGAGATGAACAACAGCCTTCTAAATGATGCAAAGTTGATGAAGACATCCGCCGTTGGATGTGCACCACAAGTGGCTTCAATGCTACAACAAATATTTAAAAATAAAGAAGCATATGAAAAATATTGTCTTGCATACCGTAGGAAAGCACTCAAATATCTAAAATAAAACCAGGTTAATTCAGACATTACTTTGCCATGTTGATCATAAAGTGATTATTAGAGTTAAACCTATTGAGTGTTACTATTTAGTTTAGGCAAAATTTAGAGCTAAAAGGTCATATGGATTTAATAAATTCAAAAATAATTCAATTATCAAGAAGAAAAGCACCTAGAATGAACTGGTATAGCAATTTCCTCTTGACCAAAAAATAATTTCTGAAAACCTTCCGCCCCAGGGTTAATAATTCCAGCAACAGATGGTGTTTCTCTCCCTGAAAGTAATTAACCAAAAGGATATAAACCATCACTTTGATAGTGCAAGCTATATAAAAGTGCAAAATATAAAGGCATAAGGAGACAAGAAGAGAAACTATGCTCACCACAAATAAAATCAAAGTCTAGCATGCGTTGGACCGGAAGTTGCTTGTAGTTGTAAAAAAGTGCCTGCGTGTTGCGAGAAAAGAGCTGTACGGTAGCCATGATATGGAAGGACACTGAAGAGGAACCTAAAAATCAATGTCATATAAATCTTTCAGAGTGAAAAAACCAAAACACATTAGAAGAAAAACTAGATGGATTACATGAAAACAAATTATTGCATTACCCAATGGATGACTAAACAATAAAAATATCATAACTCAATACACAAGGTCTCATCGGTAAAAGTTGCAGATATACCTCCAAAAACAGAAATTAGTTAAATTCCGTATTCTGATCCAGACGGCTAAAATAGAACAGGAGGAATAGTAATTTCAGCAAGCACAATAGACGCACTACATTGAGAAACAAGGCCAGCAATGCCGCAATATTAGATGTAAATAAACAGACTAGTCAGCTAAAAAAATAAACAGATGGAGAGACGGATACGACAAATCAAACCAACAACCCAGTTACCTTACTAGAGGGATTAGTTGGAACCTCGTCTTTAATTCTCCGTTTCTAGCTCGTCGGAGGGTAAAAAGGGAGGAGGAAATGGTGTTGGCAGGTGCAGGGCGGAAGGAAGGGAGTGGCAAGAATTGGGAGGGAGCTCGCTTGGCTTTGCTTAAATATGACGATACTTATTGAAGCTGGAGGGTGAAGGGAATGGGAGCGGGGAGCACAAGCCAACTACCTCCCACTAGGCCAAAAGAGTGATGGGAAAGGGGAGGGGGGAGAGGGTAGCAGGTTGGGACGGCCGTTAGTTGGTGTGTTCATGTCTAGGGAAGGTAGTTGCAGCTGCGGCCTGACGACCCGCCAGCGACAACGATACAGGAACTAAGGAACAGGCGGAGAGAGAGAGAGAGAGAGTCGAGGAAACGGACCTGTGTAGCCTGACCAATTTGGTCACTAAGACCACCACACAAACTTTGCCAAGTAGTCAATAGAGGGAGGGAACAAAGAGCTGAATAGTCGGAAAAATTAAAACTTTACGGGCTTTTTACATATTACCTGGCGCCAAGTATGTTTTTATCATATTACCTAGTTTTTCTCGTGACTTCTCATATGACCTGGATTCGGCACCTAGAGTACCGAAAATGCCCTTCTTTTAAGGTTTTTATGCATTTTGTATCCGAAATGCTTCATTCTTCCCAAAATTAACGATTTACAGGATCATCAAGTTGGGGAAGAAGATATTCCGGCAAAGATCCATCCATAATCGCAGTTCAAACCATCGCCGGCGCCGTCCAACCCGAAAAAAAAAATTTCATGCCAAAAAACTGTAAAAACAGCGGGAAAGACGAAAAAAAATCTATGATGAATGGATTTTGATGTAAGAGCAGTGGGAAAGCCCTCCCAACTACAAAAATTAAGATCTACATGTAAAGAAACACATATAAAGATCACCCATTGGTGTTCGACTGCTCCTGGACATGAAATAAAAGGATAAAAATGGGCAAAAACGTGAAATAATCGTCGGCGGGCGACAAGTTCCATTTATATATCTTTCTGTGATACTAATGAGGTGGAAGAGGATGAAAAATAAGAAAGAACGAAAAAAAATGGGCAAAAACGGATAAAAAATGAGCAAGTTATGACATTTTGAAGATTGTCATTTATCGTGTTGTCGACTCAAGTCGTGTACTATGCAACACGACTTGAATCCAAGTCGTGTTATATGCAACACGACTTAAATTTAAGTCGTGTTGCATATAACACGACTTGGATTCAAGTCGTGTTGCATAGTACACGACTTGAATCAAGTCGTGTCGTCGACAATCTTCAAAATGTCAATCTTCAAAATGTCATAACTTGCTCATTTTTTATCCGTTTTTGCCCATTTTTTTTTCGTTCTTCCTTATTTTTCCTCCTCTTCCACCTCATTAGTATCACAGAAAGATATATAAATGGAACTTGTCGCTCGCCGACAAGTATTTCACGTTTTTGCCCATTTTTATCCTTTTATTTCATGTCCAGGAGCAGTCGAACACCAATGGGTGATCTTTATATGTGTTTCTTTACATGTAGATCTTAATTTTTGTAGTTGGGAGGGCTTTCCCACTGCTCTTACATCAAAATCCATTCATCATAGATTTTTTTTCGTCTTTCCCACTGTTTTTACAGTTTTTTGGCATGAAATTTTTTTTTTCGGGTTGGACGGCGCCGGCGATGGTTTGAACTGCGATTATGGATGGATCTTTACCAGAATATCTTCTTCCCCAACTTGATGATCCTGTAAATCGTTAATTTTGGGAAGAATGAAGCATTTCGGATACAAAATGCATAAAAACCTTAAAAGAATGGCATTTTCGGTACTCTAGGTGCCGATTCCAGGTCATATGAGAAGCCACGAGAAAAACCAGGTAATATGATAAAACCATACTTGGCGCCAGGTAATATGTAAAAAGCCCAAACTTTACCTAACATTTATTGATCCCCCTCCTTTGTCCTTTGGTTATGCAATGTGGTCACATATTTTGACACCACTTTTTATTTTTCCATATTACCTAAAAAATATTTGTTTCTTCCATATGACCGGGAAACAACAAAAAATATCTTTCTTTCCAAAATATAACATAAGCCTTCCTTCCTCCTAAAATTAGCGATTTACGGGAGCATCCAGCTGGAGAAGAAGATATTCCGACGAAGCTCCGTCCATCATCATGGTTCAAATCACCACCGGCGCTGTCCAACCCAGAAAAAAATAAAATTTTATTCCAAAAAAATAAAATCAGCAGAAAAGACGAGAAAAAAGCTATGATGAAGGGATTTTGATGTAAAAGTAGCGGGGAAGCCCACCCAACTACAAAATTTGAGATCTACATGTAAAAAAACACATATAAAGGCTACCCATTGGTGCTCGACCACTCGTGGACATCAAATAAGAGGATAAAAATGAGCAAAATCGTAAAATACTCGTCGGCGAGCGACGAGTTTAATTTATATATCTTCTGTGATCCTAATGAAATGGAAGAGGATGACAAATAAGGAATAACACAAAAAATAGGCAAAACGGATAAAAAATGAGCGAGTTATGATATTTTAAAGATTGCCGTAAAATCGTGTCGTCGAAGACACGACTCCATGGAGGTCGTGTCGTTGAATACGACTCTATTTAGGTCGTGTCTTCGACAACACGATTTTACGGCAATGTTCAAAATGTCATAACTCGCTTATTTTTATCCATTTTTGCCAACTTTTTTTTTTCGTTTTTCCTTATTTTTTCTCCTCTCCCACCTCATGAAGATATATTATGATGAAAAAAATAAGAAGAAAGAAGAAAATGGAAGCCTTTCAGCAAAGCTCCGAATGTCACGGCGATCTAGACCAAAACCGATGACCGCCCACGCCAAAAAAAACTTTATTACAATACACAGTAATTCCGATTTAACCCACTATTACTTACTAAGACTATAATATATAATAAGATATGGTTATATTAACCTTATTATACAATGTATGACATGCTTAGTAATTAATACAACAAAAGTAACTCACTTAAAAAGGTTGATATAGTTGAGTCATCCTAAGCAGCGTTGGGTTCAGCATGTCTATAGCCTTTGTGTACAGCTTTGAGTTTGTGGAGTTTCCATATAGGGTTTGAACTCTCAAACCCTATCATCTTTCTTATATTGTGGCATGTGAATCTTGTAGTCAGCTAATCTTGGGGGTATTCTTATCTAGGGCTATGCACGTTGAAAGTATCCAATGTACCGAAAGTCTGTTGACACTTTCTTGCATCTCATCTGGTGATTAAAATAGAAAACTCTTCTTGATTACTCATTTGGTGAGTTGAATGCTGATTGAGATATTGAAATCTCATTAGTACTCCTCTGTGAATCAAACGTTGAAAGATGATAAATTGAGTTATTGATTGACGCAAACTTTGTTGTTGAGAATTACTATTAAGTTCCAAGTAAACTGTTCTTCCACTAAGAGTTCTGTAAGGATCTGGAATTATAGTATGCTTAGAGAGCCATTGCTAGATCCAGAGTGATCTTCGATTAATATTGAACCTCTGTAGTTCAACCGATGAAGGCACATATGTACGTTTTATATTACAAAATATTATGGAAGGTCTTGTAGGCTTCGCCCATTGTGCCCGTAAGCATCGATGGGGCTAGCATCCTTAGACGCATGGCCGGGTTCTAAAGAGAGAACCTCTATGATGTTTTGGTAAGTATCCATATAAAAGTGGAAAGATCTGAGAGCGAAAATTGAAATCTCCTTACACTATGGATGTATGGAGTCATAATTGTTGATATATTCTCCCTACACTTTGGATGTTCGGAGTCTCGAATTATTATTCATATCTTTCTATATTATCGAGTTGAAGTCATCTTGATTATGGTTATTATTTAGGTAAGTTAAACTCTGTGTTTTAACCTTGATATTATCGAGTATTCAATTCTATAATGTGATATTTACTTCACTATTATCCATTACATCCTCTGTGGGTTTTTGCATCTTATTGAATATTTCTACGGAATACTCATGCATCATCTAATGCAGACATTAAAAGAGAATGAAGCAGACCAGGTCGTAGTTACAGGAGAGGTGGTTGGCTGGGCAGAGTTGAAGTTGAAAGTTATTCGTATTTTGGTTATGATCAAACTATTGTGAATTGTTGGCCAATGTGTGCCAAGACTTTGATGTTTTCAATTGTTGACTATTTATTTTATCAGCTGTAATAAGACTAAGTAGGATATTTGATTTTCATTTCATTTATATTAATAATGTGTTATTTTGAGACTGAATGACTGATAGTGATGATGTCGGTTGCACATCCTATTGTGATGGAGTAATTGACAGTTCACGTGCATGGGTTTCTGGCTTCTTGGACTTTGGTATTTTAGATGCTTCCGCACTCTAATCGAAGTCAGGAATTTTGGGGCATGACAATATCAAGATCATTATGATATAATGATGATTAGAAAGAACATTAAAAAGAAGGAAGAACAAAAAAAAAATGGGCGAAAACGGATTAAAAAAATAGAGATATATACATGGTTGAAGTTTGTCCCACTAAAATAGCAAGAGCTTCATAGGCGTTGGTTCTCTCAAAGGCGTTAAAATTTGTCCCATTTTAAAGGGGCAATTAAACTTCACCAAATTATATTTCCTTCATTTTTAGTCCGTTTTTACTTTTTCTTCCTTATTTTTAATGCTCTTTCTAATCATCATGATATCATAATGATCTTGATATCCTATTGAAAAAATACTACAAAAATTACAATAAATAGCATGCGGTGGCTCAACATCTTTGTGATATCATCATTATAAGAAAGAACATTAAAAATAAAAATAATGGAAAAAAATGGGCAACAACAAATTAGAAATGAGATGCATTGTTGAAGTTTATCCCACTAAAATAGTTAAAAAGAGTTGTGCTTCAAAGAACCAACGCTTTTTCACTTTGAATGGAAGGCGTTGATTTAACCGACGCTTTTTGGGTCGGGGTAAAAAAAAACCATACAGGCACCGACGACCGGATCGGGAATTTTCAAACTGTTCCCTATCAGTAATTTTTTTAAGTATTATTTAGTTAATTCCCCGTAGGAAAAAATGATGGCATAGCTATCCTCCTTTTTGTCTTATATTTCTTTTAGTCATCAATTTGGGGTGACAAGTACGCACAGTGGGCTTATTTGAGTCCATGGATATCTTACAAGTGACTCAATAGTCGGCCACTGATGAATTCAATTCTGGCTTGTCTCTCTTGGGCAGGGCGAGTAGGCTCAATTCTGTCCCTTGTAAGTTGAAATCCAATAAGATACCCTGAACCCATTTCTCTTCCATTTGTTACAACATGTTCTTTGTTACAAAGTCGGTGTAGCATTATCATTCCATAGGAGAAAGAAGAAAGGGAGGCCGGAGGCCGGAGCCCTGGAACACTAAAATATCTACCATTGCTCTTCGCAGACATAAATTACAAATCTTTTCAAAAAGTATTTCAGATAAACAAAATGGATACAAGAGTATTCTTTCCAATGGTCACGACAATGGCAGAGTCTGGAAATCAGGGTATGGATCAAACTCGCAAGCCAGATTTGCCCTATCATCATGAAGAATGAGGACTTTTAAAGTGCCGGATTCTCTTAACCAGGCAGCCGTCACTGGCCCTGCAGATACAAACCGACCAACATTGAACTTGGCAACTTGGAAGGGAGCTCCAATTCCAGTAAGTAGAGCTTCAACAGCACGCCTAAGAGTGCTATCCCCAGCTACCTTACTGTGTTTTCCCCACCCTGTTAAAATGCTGTACCAAAAAAGGAATTGTTTCAATCTCTGGTGTATGAGTTTATACTCGAGGCAGAATGAATAATGACAACAATAATTTGTGCTTTTTTTTTCTCTGCATATCTGGTACAGAAATTTGTTTACCTCACTAACTTTGGTAGCTCTTGCCCCTTGAATACTACAGAGCGTATATTGAGCAACCAAGTGTGGACCATTGCTTGCGCCGCACCTGATGACATAAGATGCAAATCCAAGCACGACTCACACCACATATTCTCCCATACTTGTCGGCGTTTTCCTTCAAGCACCACAAGCTGGGCACCACGTCTCTGAAAGAACAGCATCTCGGTAATTAGTCTATATGAATTGAGATTTTCTCCGCGAGATGGAAATTTAGAAATTTAGACATCTAGGATTACCTGGCCAAAATGCCAAAGCATATCCGTCAGTGCATTGTAGAAGGCAGATGCAGTTGAAGAGTCCATTCGCTTCACTTCATCGAATAAGGACTGCGCTTGCGGCCATACTTTATCTCCACACCCCATAAGAAGTCCATGAGTCACACCATAGACCTGATTATCAAACAGCCGTAGTTTCTCCAATAGCATAGAAGCATCCTCGAACGAATTGCAACGGCTGCATTGATAGCCCCCAAAAGTAGAATGAATACATATATAAACCACCTTTAGTTTCCCCAAATCAGACTCAATCAGGTGAGAAATAGTATAAACAGTAAAGTAGATATTCAAAGGAAGTATGAATAGTGATGACGAGTTGAAAAAAGGGCCTCCGGAGCAAGAAAAAGACTTTAAACATGGAAAATATTATAAGAAAACATTCTCTAAAGGAAAGAATATAGATACTCTATTAACCGTTAAAAATACGATCAAATAGTATGAAGATATGCTAACCTATATTGAATGAGGTGTTCACATTTCTATCTGTAAGCAACTGTTCTTAAAGAAATGCATAATTTCCATCAACCGAGTGTACAATGCCATCAACACATCAGTGATATTCTGAAGTATACAATAAAACAATGAGGAAGGCGTCGTGAGTCTGTTTTGTGTAAATACTATCAGTAAAAAGCCCACTTGAAACCAAATCTATAACCATGGGGGATATCCTATCAAATTACCCAAACTTGTAATAAAAAGAATTTAACTACACTGGACTAGCATATGCAATGCGCTCCATCATTTGACCCTCTGAGCTTCTATCAAATAAGCAAATAATACAAACGAAATTTAACTATGCAGATTCATTTTCAAGTCTAAATAGAATACACGAAATAGCGAATAATACACAAAAACTAAGAAGCAATTATACCTGCAAGCATTCAAGATTGCCGAGAAGGTAACCACATTTGGTTTGATCTTCAACTCATGCATCTTGTGGAACATGGACAAAATGCACATTATCTCCTGCGTCTTGCTCTTCACATCGTCAACCACAGGTTTGTCTTTCTCCACCGCCAACTGTTGAAAGATATTCATAACCTGGTTATTCCCAACACTCTCCTCAAGCTTCTTGTTATCTATGACTTTTTCCATGGCTGAGATCTCATTCATATCATTGGTTTCATCCCCGAAAATCTCATGAATCTGAACACCACTTGAGCGTGCAAATGCATCAATAATTGAATTATAAGTAACAACATTAGGCTTGATACCCTCCCTTGTCATCTCGTCCAATACAGCAATTGCCGACTGCACCAGGCCATTCTTGCACAACGCATCAATTAAAGCACTGTACAAGACGACATCGGCCTTGAGACCCTGCTTTCTAAACTCTTTAAACACCTCGATGGCCTCCTTATACATACCCCCTTTGGAATAAGTATCAATCAGCGTCGAGTAGGTTAACACATTGGGCATATGGCGATCCGCCTTCATCTCCTCAAACAAATACTTCACAGCATCATACTTGCCCTGTTTCCCATACCCACCAATCAAAGCATTGTATGTGACAGCGTCTTTCCTAATACCGGCACTCTCCATCTCCATACAAACACCCAAGGCCTCCTCAAACCTTCCCAGCTTCGCATAAATTGATACCAGAGTATTGTACGAGACCCTGTCCAATTTGATCCCCGCCAGCTTCATCTGCTTGAATAGGTTCAGAGCTTCGTCCAGTTTTCCAGCCTTGGCGAACCCATCAATCAGAGTACTGTAGGTGACCACGTTGGGGGTGAGGTTCTTCTCGGTCATCTCCGACATGATATCCACGGCCAAGTCCACTTGCCCACCTTTGCAGACAGCGTCCAGG
Organism: Houttuynia cordata; assembly: GCA_039654745.1. NCBI lineage: Eukaryota > Viridiplantae > Streptophyta > Magnoliopsida > Piperales > Saururaceae > Houttuynia > Houttuynia cordata. The sequence goes on from CM077503.1 coordinate 28,860,654, forward strand.
AGCGTGTTGTAGGTGAAGACGTCCCTGTCGACCCCACCTCGGACCATCTGGTCGAACAGGTTGCGTGCGGACTGCCACAGGCCGACGCGGCTGCAGACGGCGAGGAGGGAGTTGAAGGTGATGCGGTCGGGGCGCACCCCATTCTTGACCATCTCATCGAAGAAGGATAGGGTGCGTTCGAAGTCGACTCCGCCCTTGCCGCATGCGTCAATGACGGCGTTGTAGGTGACGAGGTTTGGGGTCAAGCCGGAGGCTTTCATGGAGTCGAACAGCCGGATGGCATCGTGGGCGAGGCCGCTGCGAGCGTAGGCGCTGATTAGAGCGGAGTAGGCATACACGGTGTTTCCATAGCCGGAGGAGCGGGCGGTGTCAAAGAGGGAGCGTGCGAGGTCAACTTGACCGAGTCGGCCGAGGATACTGATGGCGGCGGAGACGAGCTTTCCCTGGTGGGAGGGATTAGAAACGCGGGCAATGGCGAAGCGGAAGCAGCGGAGGGCGCGAGGGAGGTCGCCACGGTTGCCGAGCTCGCGGAGGAGGAAGGAATAGTCATCCGGGGCGGTGAGCCGAGGGGCGAAGGAAAGGAGAAGGTTCTCAAAGGAGGGATCTTCATCGTCGGCGGAAAGAGAGGGGGAGAAAGGGAGGGCGAGGGCGTGTTGGAGGGCCTGCTCGGCGGCGGAGGAGTGGCGGGAGGGGCCGGGAGAGGGGGGCTTGGGGCGGTTGAAATGGAGCTTGGAGACGAGGCGGGTAGAGCGCTGGCCGCGGAAGTCTGGGGAGAGGTGGTGGGTGGCTGTGGCAGCGGCAGAAGCAGAAGTAGAGGATTTGGGACGGGGGAGGGCGGGGGAGGATGAGGAGAGGGAGAGGTGGGGGTTAGGAGGAGGGTGGTGGGGGAGGTGGTGGTGGGGGTGATTTTGGAGAGGGGTTTGGTAGGGTTTGGAGGGGCCGATGGAGCAATGAGGAGGCGGAGTCGGCGAGGCCATTCCTCTTTACTTCAATCTCTTGCTGCCGCTGCCGCTGCCGCTGCTGCTTCTTCTTCTTCCTTCCCACACCAGGCCACCCACTGTTGGTTGAGTGTTGTTGAGACTCTCTTCGAATCCTCTGGCGGAAGTTTGGGTGGTGACTGGTGATGCGTCCAGAGTAAAAAAGATTTGGGGGGCCCTAGCGATAGCATCGTCGCCTCCTCGGCCTCTCACTTCGTCTTTTTACTTATTGGTCCGACTTCCTCCGACACTGACTCAAGAACTCAACTCAGCTCAGCTCCGCAGTCGTGGTTGTTGCGGCTCATTTTTAGGGGGTATAATCGACACTCCAAGATTGATCTTGGGTGTTTGACGAATGCGTCCATCCTTGCCTTGTGGCTCCTGGACTGCTATACTCTTCATTTACTCCGATCAAAGAAGCAGTCAATTCAATTTTATCATTCGACTCACGGGGAGATGTATCTTGCCATTAATTGCGAACCCCTGCGCTGGTCATTAGAGCCATTTTAAGGACACGTGGTCTATTTTATCATGTAGCCCCTGCCCTCGACACGGGTGATAAGTTCACCAGGTTTATTAAGCAAAAGTGGAATGTTCTCCCAAGAAAGATGAAAAATGGTTGAGGGCGTCTAGGGTGACCGAGTTTGGGGACCAGATTGCAGACCCCATGCTACATTAGTACGGAGATCTGTAATTGTGCCAATCTGGTCGCCAGACTTGGTCAACAAAATATTTTCCAAAATACTTCACATACATTAACTTCCCTATAATTTCATCCACCGGCTGATGTGGCAACTCCAAAAGGATAATGTTAGTCACTCTGTCACTCATCTTCCTTTTCAGTCCTTTTTACATATTACTTGGCACCAAGTATGGTTTTATCATATTACCTAATTTTTCTCGTGACTTCTCATATAATCCGGAATCGGCACCTAGAGTACTGAAAATACCCTTCTTTTACGTTTTTTTTGCATTTTGTATCTGAAATGCTTCATTCTTCCCAAAATTAGCGATTTATAGGATCATCAAGTTGGGGAAGAAGAAATTCCGAAAAAGATCCATCCATAATCGCAGTTCAAACCATCGCCGGCGCCGTCCAACATGAAAAAAAAATTTCATGCCAAAAAACTGTAAAAACAGCGGGAAAGACGAAAAAAAATCTATGATGAATGGATTTTGATGTAAGAGCGGTGGAAAAGCCCTCCCAACTACAAAAATTAAGATCTACATGTAAAGAAACACATATAAAGATCACCCATTGGTGTTCGACTGCTCCTGGACATGAAATAAAAGGTTAAAAATGGGCAAAAATGTGAAATACTCGTCGGCGAGCGACAAGTTCCATTTATATATCTTTCTGTGATACTAATGAGGTGGAAGAGGAGGAAAAATAAGGAAGAACGAAAAAAAAGGGCAAAAACGGATAAAAAATTAGTAAGTTATGACATTTTGAAGATTGTCATTATCGTATTTTCGACGACATGACTTGATTCAAGTCGTGTACACGACTTGAATCAAGTCATGTCGTCGAAAATACGATAATGACAATCTTCAAAATGTCATAACTTACTAATTTTTTATCCGTTTTTGCCCTTTTTTTTCACGACTTGAATCAAGTCATGTCGTCGAAAATACGATAATGACAATCTTCAAAATGTCATAACTTACTAATTTTTTATCCGTTTTTGCCCTTTTTTTTCGTTCTTCCTTATTTTTCCTCCTCTTCCACCTCATTAGTATCACAGAAAGATATATAAATGGAACTTGTCGCTCGCCGACGAGTATTTTACGCTTTTACCAATTTTTATCATTTCACTTTCTTCTTTCTTATTATTTTTTCTTCTTTTTCCATCCTATATCTTATTGAGGTGGAAGAGGATGAAAAATAAGGAAGAACAAAAAAAAAAGGGCAAAAACGGATAAAAAATTAGCAAGTTATGACATTTTGAAGATTGTCATTTATCGTATTTTCGACGACACGACTTGGATTCAAGTCGTGTTGCATAGTACACGACTTGAATCAAGTCGTGTCGTCGAAAATACGATAAATGACAATCTTCAAAATGTCATAACTTGCTCATTTTTTATCCGTTTTTGCCAATTTTTTTTCGTTCTTCCTTATTTTTCCTCTTCTTCCATGTCATTAGTATCACAGAAAGATATATAAATGGAACTTGTTGCTCACCGACGAGTATTTCACGTTTTTGCCCATTTTTATCCTTTTATTTCATGTCCAGGAGTAGTCGAACACTAATGGGTGATCTTTATATGTGTTTCTTTACATGTAGATCTTAATTTTTGTAGTTGGGAGGGCTTTTCCACTGCTCTTACATCAAAATCCATTCATCATAGAATTTTTTTCGTCTTTCTTGCTGTTTTTACAGTTTTTTGGCATGAAATTTTTTTTTCGGGTTGGACGGCGCCGGCGATGGTTTGAACTGCGATTATGGATAGATCTTTGCCGGAATATCTTCTTCCCCAACTTGATGATCCTGTAAATCGTTAATTTTGGGAAGAATGAAGCATTTCGGATACAAAATGCATAAAAAACGTAAAAGAAGGGCATTTTCGGTACTCTAGGTGCCGATTCCAGGTCATATGAGAAGTCACGAGAAAAACCAGGTAATATGATAAAACCATACTTGGCGCCAGGTAATATGTAAAAAGCCCCATTACTTGAGAAAAAATACACATGCAATATAAAATAAAATAAAATAATAGAAATCCAAATGCATAAAGTCACCACAAAAGAAAGAATTGTGGGAAGATTCAGTTCGATTTAATGAAGCATTTTTAGATCTATAAATAGACTTTAAAATGGTTATGGAGCCAAAATCTCCAAAGTGTGTGCTCTTTTCCTAGACTTTAAAAGGGTTATGGAGCCAATACATCTCCAAAGTGTGTGCTCTTTTTCTAGACTTTAAAATGGTTATGGAGCCAACACATCTCCATAAATGTGCTATTTCCCTTTATTCTTGGCTTCTACTTTTTGCGTTCTCGATTACACGTCTCTTTACAATCAAGAAAATGATAAAGAAAAAAGAAGTTTACAGGTCACTTACCTTTTTCTTTAATTTTTTTTCTTCTGAGCATACCTTTTTCTTCAACTGGTTTCTCATAACTAATCACTGAGTAGAAGAATTTTTGGTCCTCTCACATCCTCAAGGGTATCTGCCACTTTACGTGAGCCGTCAATCACTAAGATCAACAAGCACACATTAGCGCCGAGCTCTAGCAAATTAGTGGGCCCGCCATTGATCTTGGTGATCGACAACTCCTGTGAAGTGGAGGATATCCCAAAGGATAACTCTCGGATGACTGACAATTCTTCCCGCTGAAGTGCCTACTTGGAGTGTTTCTACTTCTTTATGATGGATCTTTGGAAACTATCTTTTCATCAATCATCAACAACTTACATCCAAATTTGATGGATTGTATTAAGCATAGACCTTACTCTCAATGAAGCTCTATATTGATTTGTTATCTTCGGTTTTTACTCTTTTAATCATCACCTTGCTATAGTGGTTGCATTCAAACGCTCACGCTATGCAGTCCTTACGACCCAACTACAAGAGGCAGGGGAACCGGCCCCTTAGCACCGTAAAAGTTTAGTGATCATTACTTGGTACGAAGTGATTGTATACCATGAAAGACACTATGCTGCGATAAAAATAAAAAACATCAGGTGGATATTTGGGATTTTTCACGATCCAAACGACCCTTAAGTTGTGTTAAAAGTACTTAGCACCACCTATAAAAAACTATGCAGTGAATTGGCGCACTGGCTTTGCAAACTCTTTTCTTTCTTTTTTTAGAAAATTGGAAGTGACACTAGTTACGAATTTCAAATATTCCATCAAACCCAATTTTTGTCCCTCAACAAAAAAACCCTAGGGTTCACCCTTCCCTTCCAGGCCTAGTTTCAGGGTTGAAAGTTAACTTTCTAGTGACCACCACCACCTGAGCGGCTGCCAATGGCCACCGGAACATGACCAGCCTCTCAGCTGCCAAAACGCAAAGAAAGGAATATCGACATTTTGATTAGTCACTTTTCTGTAGTTAGGGGCCGTATGGGGAGTGAAAAATCAGCTCATTCATGTGGATAAATTTGAAAAAATCCACCTAAAGAGTGGATAAATGGGATAATCCACTAACCAGTGACAGGTGCTTTCTTTTTATTTAAAAAAAAAGAACTAATCATGTCCATGTCCGTTTCCACATCTATTGGGTACTCTGGATTGCAGATATACATTTCTGACCTTGTAATTCTGCACACGAACACAGACAAGGAGTGTCCAATGCCTGCCTGTTAGACATCCACCCCAAGAAGACCTGCTAAGAGGTTGCATGATTTTAATGCCGTCTAGGTAAACTAACAGCAATAGCTAAAAAACCATTACATTGACAAAAATGCCAGAGGCCCCAGCCAGATAACCTGGCTATGCTCGCATGGGGCAAATTACAATGTTAATATATCAGATTAAGTAAATTCATACAACACAATAGGTCAAACTAATTCCACTTGATACAATTTGCACCTTTGCACAGCTGAGTATGAACAGTTCCCATCATCACAAAGTGCTGCACGGAGGAGATTTATCTTTCTATACAGGATATCTGCAACCTTTTATCTGCCTTATACTTCCAACCTTGTCAGCGCTATTGGAGGTTAAAGTTTCCAGCAGAAGCTCTTACAGTCAGATCCGTCTGCTAAGAACTAAGCCCTTTTGACATTCAAAATGTGTTCAAAAAGGGAAAAAACATGTGTGAAATATATAAGGTCATGACATTCAAAATTGGAAAAAAATGGTTATTTTACTAAACTAAACCAACTATTGTAATGGAAATTTGTCAGTAAGTCCTCTTTCTAATAATTGGTTTTCGAGTTTCCTTTTTTGCATTTGCGGTAGTAGCAAAACCAATCGTTAATTCGTACATATCCTTCAACCTGTTGGAACCTGACCATGTTATTACTTGTACTATACTTTATTTCAAGGAAAAGGGGCATATCAAATTACCTGGGCATAAAAATAAATAGAGAAATGACAGCCACTCCAGCAATTAGTGGAAACACTGGGGCCGGTGTTAGTTCCTGCAAAAAAAAGAATACACGTGAGTGAATTGTATCCTGAAACTGCCATGGTAAGCAACATGATCGCAGGGCTCTCACTCAGTGAGACAAAATAGCCATACCAGTTTTTGGCGTAGCTCTTCAATTGAGTATTTGAGAGGGCCCACATGGATCTGAGGCTGTTTTTCCAAGTCTACCTCAATAATTTCTGACTCAAACTTGTAGGCGATTGAGGAAAGACCTAATCGAAGGCGTACAAGGTGTCTACTCTTGGATAAGTCGCAGAGCTGGAAGTAACGGGAAAGTCCTAGTGGAAAAACTGATACAATCTTTGAAGGGTCACTTGCCAACTTGACTTCAACTGTAAGATGTGGCTGCAAGTTTTCCAGATCATCTCCTTCCACGTGGCCACTTAGAATAGTTATCTCCGGCTCTTCAAAGACCACAAAATCCAGGTCTCTGATATCCTCTGAACCCACCTTGGGAAAAAGTAAAGAAACAAAGAAAAGCACACATAAAAATCGAGGGCAATCAAATTATTTGTTGTGTAGATCCCACCTTGGGAAAATAGAAGTTACCTCAATGGAAACAAATTCGGGAGATGCACGCTCAATCTTTGTGCTTCTAATATTCTCCTCATCAACAACTCTAATCAAATAAGTCGTGTTTGGAAGAAGCCCTCTTAGGCGATAACTGCCTAAAGAATCTGTGACACATTCCTCATAGTAGCCCCTTGATTCAGACCGGGCTTCAACAGAAACACCTTCCTTTGGCTGGCCCGAAAGGAGTGTTACTGAACCCATAGCACTGAGTAGATGAAAAAATAGTATCAAGAACGAGGATGAAGATGCATAGTATAAAAATTATCATCACAAAGTCCACATGATATAATGTACACCACACATAATTATGGTTAACTAATACTAAAAGATGAACTTGAAAGTACCTGTAAGCAACACGGGTCGCCTGGAAGAAGACTTCTTTAGACTCAACTGAGCCAAGCTCTATTGCTTGTGCTGGAGGAGAAAATGAGTATTCCTGTGAAAGGCAATGCAAAAGCATATAAAATATTCTATACGCACGCACACAAACACGCAAGGTACTATAATATGCACCTTGAGGAGAGGGCGAAGATAGAAACTTCCAGGAAACAAGCTGTCAAATAAGAAAGTTCCACCGGCCCCACTGACTGAATTGTTTCTGTAACCATCTTCACCACTTAAAGACAGAAGTACAGTAGGCATTGAGTCTCTAGAATCTTCTCCCACATATATCGAAACAGAAATTTGACTAAGCTTCTGACAGGTAAATGAGTAGGGTCCATCTGATTTAAGGTGATAACCAGGCTGCACATTACATGAAAGACATGCATATGTGAGAAGATCTGAAAGCATATTCGAAAAAAATTAAACATAATATTATTACAATCAAATGATATGTGTGAGGATAGTTACTCGTATTTTGGTTAAGTTCTTAGTGTTAAGGATCAGTGCTCCTCTTATGTAATTCAGACTTCTCAATTCAAAAATACAGTTTTAGTCAAAGAGTTCTAACAATATGGACCTTTGTTGTACTTGAATCATCATCATCATCATCATCATACGCCTTATCCCAGCTATATAGGGTCGGCGGCATGGATTATATACCGCATTTGACTCTTATTGAAATCCAAATGGTACAAAATCCAAACAAAGAAACATAGTGGCAAGTTTTTACGCTGGATGCCCTTCCTGACGGAACCCTCCGAAGAGGAGACACTTTGTTGTACTTGAATAAAAAGCAAAAAAAAAAAATATGTGCACCTTTGAAGCTGCAACATAGTAACTTATATCATCATATAAAGGTCCTCCAACAAAGATCCCATCTTCCCCTGTTTTTGTCTCAATAGCCAGTTCACCTTTTCGGAGTATAGCATTGGTACTCTCTCCACTTGCAAATACCTTGATGCCAACATCAGAGAGAGGAGGTGATACTGACCCAATAATGTAGAGGCCAGACCGACCAATAAAGGGAGGAATTATAGCTTGGCAACCATCAGTTTTGACAGAAATCTAGACAACATAAGATGAAAGTTACCAAATTCAGCTTAAAACTTATTCCCAAACCTACTACATAAGAAATATGACCACAAAAACATCTTACTTGGTATTCCCTTGGATAAAAAAGGAACTTCCTCTCCACATTGTTCCTGGAATATACGCCAATTAGAAAACTCTCTTAACTTCAGATTACACAATTTAACTTAAGAAAATAGATTAATTTAAAGCATAGTAGCATTTGTTTCAGATATTAAAGATCCTATGGTAGCAGATATTAACAATCTGTGGGAAAGTGACTTTCATTCAAGAATGGCTGGGGTTGATGTTGTAGCAAGGGATATAAAGGCATTTAGATATTCTGTTCATGCTTATTAAAAAAAAACTGTACAATAAAAATAAAATAAAACTTATCATATACACTACTCAAACTCACTAACTTCATTATCTTATACCTTGAATCTCGTGGAACAAATATAAGTTCATCCCCGAGGTTTGCCCAGTATGAGTACTCATAAACGCCCCTAACGGCTTGATTATTAGAACCAGAAACAAGCCTACCAATGTCCTGACCAAGTACTTCACGATCTCTATTCAGCATGTCTACAATTATAACCTCAGATAACTCTTGCCCTTCCAGGAGTGACGTGGTGTCAATCTGGATTTCTCCTTTGAGAAGGTACTTATCTCCTTTTAGATCTATAGACTGCAGATAAATATTTTGAGCAAGAAGCAATTAGAGATTTCATATAAGAAGAGTCTTTGACAAAAATGAAAACAATAGCATAAATTAAAACCATACCGAATGATCCAATGTATCAAACATCACTGATGAGTTCCCAAATGAAATACACGAATTCAGAAAATGAAGTTCATGTTTTCCAGGGGATTCTATGCATACCTGCTGAGACCCTTTCTGCATATTCCAGAAACAGAGACATAAGAATGTATGCTTGAATATCAAGGGACCTAATATTCAGCAAACACCGCACCTTGATGGGCAATGTCAAGGTTGGAGAGCCAGATCCACTTAATGCAACATCTACGCCATGGGTTGAAACTATGTTTATCCAATAACCCTTTTGAACAAAGACAATGCCTTTCCGGTCCTCTGTCCCCACATCAACTTCAATAATACTACGCTCCCAACACCATGTGTCCTCGGACAAAGATCCATGCTTAGCCTAATAGACAAAACAACAAATGTAAATAGTAGAGTCAAAATTGTCAGAAAGTCAATGTTAGGTAATGTACCTCAAGCTGATACTTGCCAGGAACAATTTTGGCAAAGACGAAGTCACTACTCTCGTCAGTCAAGTCAATTGTTTTCTTCTCCTTCTTACCTTCATCGGACAACCTTGAAAGTGAAACATGAACGGAAGGACCACAAATGTGTTTGCAGATCACGGTTCCATGAAGATCTACTTGAGACTGAGTCACCAAAATGTTCACACAGCAGTAGGTTACCATAACATTTGCAACAGAAACGTTGAAAACAATCGGAATCCAAGAAAATTTACCTGAGAAAATTCTATATTAAGAAGTGGGCTGTTGATCCTAACATCAACAAAAGGAGGTAAGAACACAAGACCAGACGCACTTTCACGTGTTGCTGCTAAAGAAGATAACCGGTATTCACCAGCAGGAACCTACAAAGAGTGTGCACAAGGTATTGCACCTTTAAATATAATTGGAACTGACCATAAATCCACCATCTTTTGTAAAGCCGTCAACACAATAAGAACTCAGCCTAAGTTCCACTCAATCCTGCGCATGAGCGGTATGGAAGTTTCATTGACCCAGATCGAGCTAGAATGAGCAACTCCATCTTGCGAGCAAAAACAGACACTGAATTGGACACTGAACAATGCTCTGATTTATACAGAGTTGAAGGGATTGAAAAAAAATGCTTACTTCAAAGATCCACCAACTTTTACCACACTCCAAATTATTATTCTGCTTCGAATCAAATCACAGTCCAAATTATCTCTGACCTTAAAAAAGATATCTTTAAATTACAATTAAAGTGGACAAATGTGGGACCAGCCATTCAAATTGCAATGAAACTTGGTGGACCTCTAAAATGAAATGATTCTCTTTAAATCCCCACCAACAATTTCCAAATAGGAGGATTATGTGGGCCCCAAGATGGAATTGGTTTTTCGCTCAGAAGATGAAGTTATTATTCTAGCACTTCTACTACATTATATTTACCATTAGAGAATTACAGGAGAATTTGCTAAATCACAACATATATTTAGAAGATGGCAGCAGAAAAATATGGTTACAGAACCTGAGCAACACATGCAAACAGAATTCTCACTCACCTCAAAGCAAAAATTCCCATTCTCATCTGTTTGTTTGACTTGAGGTTTAACATTTTCTGGACCATGTGTCAGTGCCACCTGTGACAAACACAAAGTAAGAAGCATGATGAAGCTGTATAACTTTTCTTCATTTTAATACACGTGAAATACTTCTGAAGAATGATTTTTGTAACACTTAATCACCTTTGCCCTGTAACCGATGGTAATTGAGCGGACAACACCACAAACATCATAATAGATTGCTTCAATATCTGGCACAGCAGCCATATTTGGAAGAACCTAACATTTGTTGAAGAGAGAAAAAACATAAGCAGCTTCTCATTAAACGAGCAGACAAAAAAAATGAATGTTTAGACTCAATGTTGGCAGAATCAGTTCAAATCAGCTAATTCCACTCAGAATTCAGGCTATAAAATCAAATCTAGCAACTGTATCAACTAGATTAAGTCAATTTTTAAACCGAAAGACATAACCAATCTAAGATCAGCTGAATCAGTAAAGACATTTTTATTGTCTTATCCATCCTTTTACCCAACGATGGGCATCAAACAAGGAGTTTTGGGGTTTAGGGTATATTAGAAGCACACCGTATTCACCCTTTCTAATAACGGTTTATACAACCCATTTTAATGATATCTAAATTGTCAAAATTATATAAGAAGCATTTTAAAAAACGTCATGCTTTTCATGTAAAAAAAGACTGGTCACTTTGTGCACATTTTTTGCATGAAGATGACCATATAACAGGGATAAAGGGGAAGATGATGATGATTAGAGGCAAAACAGAATCCTTCAATACTCAGCTTGAATCAGAAAAGTTGAATTTTCTGGCAGACTTTCCAGTTATGAGACAAACATTTATGTGCACGAAAAATAAACACTCCAGTGAAGTTGTATGAAGCTGGCAAGAAGATTATTTACCATGAAATTCTCCAGGGTTTTGAATTTGTAATGGTTTTTCTTTGCAGCAATTGTGTAACGCGTAGATGTAACCTAAAAAGCCAAGATATAAATGAACATGAAAAAACAGAAACAAGCAGTACATACACTTAAAAAAACCCAAAGATACTAAATTCAACCTGATCAAGCTTGTAGTGTCCATGATTGTCTGTGATAGATCTCAATTGGCCATCAACTATAATTTGCACAGCATTAACTCCATCGCCGTTGCCATCAATAACACGGCCTCCAATGGAAAACCCAGTCACCTACACAAACACATAGAAAAGCACTTGCGATCATAGTGCAGAAAATAATGTTCATGTTGCAACAGAAAGCCACTGGACAGGGAGGTAAAGGTATTTTGATACACTTATGTAGCCAGATCTGTTTAATTAAAAGATTAAACAGAAGTTAGTTACCAGGCAAGAGATACCTGAAACTTTTGAGGAACTGTTGTATGCTGATGGACAATGGAGACATTTACAGAAGGAGGTGACACATCAAATATCGTGTTCTCACCCTTGTAATAAGGTACAAGTTCATAGCTCCCTGTAAGTAAATGTTAAAAGGACTAGTTACAGTATTTTCCAGACTCACCCAAAAGTTTTATTCACTAATGCACTGAGATTGGACATAAAAAATGAGCAAGCAAAGTTAAATTTTTATTATCAATTCATATCACAAGATGAGAAAATTAAGGAGAGATGGAGTGGATATTTTGAATATTTATTGAATGAAAATTGTAGTAATGGAATAGGTATTGAGTCTAGTTCTATTAAAGAGATAACTTATTTTAGGAGAGTCTTCATAGTGGAGGAGGTAGAAGCTGTGTTAACGAAGATGAAGAAAAGCAAAGCTCTAGGACTCGATGGAATTCCTATTGAAGTATGGAAGGATCTAGGAGGTGTTGACTTAACTTGGTTGACTAGTTTGTTTAACAAAATCTGGAAGTCTAAGAGGATGCAAAAGGAGAAGTACCCTTATAAAATTAAAGGGAACATCCAAAGTTGTACAAACTATAAAATTATAAAACTTATGGGGTATACTATGAAGTTATGGGAGAGACTAGTAGAAGGATGTTTGTGGGAGGGGGTTGTGATTAGTGTATGAACAATTGGGGGAAACCATAGAGTTTCCAGTTATGGCAGGTCTTCATCAAAGGTCAGCCATAAGTCCATATTTTCTGCTTGTTATAGATGAGTTAAGTAAACATATACAAGGTAGTGTACCTTCGTGTATGGTTTTTGTAGATGATGATGTTTTAATTGATGAGAGTAAAGTAGGTGACTAGAATTATGGACAGAGGCTCTAAAATCAAAAGGTTTCAAAATAAATAGAACTAAGACAGAGTGCATGAAATTTAATTTCAAGGAAGGTAGAATTATAAGTAGAATATTAGTTGAAATAGATGGGCAAGAAGTGTCAAGGTGTGATCAATTCCGTTACTTAGGATCCATTATCTATAAAGGAAGGGATATTAATAGTGATGTAGTGTATAGGATAAATGTGGGGTAGGTAAAATAGAAGGCAACCTTGAGAGTTTTGTGTGATAGGCGTGTTCCAAAAAGGCTTAAAGGCAAGTTCTATAGAACAACCATTAGGCTTGCAATACTCCATGGAGTTGACTGTTAGGTACCAAAGAGAAGTCATATAGATAAGTTGAATGTAGCCGAAATGATAATGCTAAGGTGGATGAGTGGGATAACTAGAAGAGATAGGATTAGAAATTAATATATTAGTCGGAGTTTAGGGGTAGCTTATTTAGGGGAGAAACCGAGGGAATTTAAATTGCGTTGGTATGGGCATATGCAAAGAAGACCAATAGATGCCCCTATGAGAAGATCATAAGGGATGCATGTAAATGATGCCAAAAGAGGGAATGGGAGGCCTAAAAGAACTTGGATGGAGTTAATGAAAAGGGATATGACTTTACCATCTCTTACAAAAGAATTGGCACAAAATAGTCCTGAATGGAGGCATAAGATCCATGTTGCCAACTCCAAATGGTTGGGAAAAGGCACTACTTGATTATGATTAAGATTATGAATTCATATCACAAGAAGTGAAACCTAAGCAGGGTATCTACCTTAAGCAAAGACCTATTTCCAAGTATCCTAGAGCAAATCATGCAAGATAACCTGAATTAACGCAGCAAGCATTTTTGTTATGCTCAGTAATATAAGATCAAAGAGTTAAGCTAAAAACATTTTTGGGAGGCGTACATTATCATGTGATATCTTTAATTGAAATTCCATAGAAAACTAGAATAGCATTGTAATTTGCAATTATTGAGCATTAATTCTGGCAGCATGTTTCAATATTATAAATTTATCATGATTGTTGATCTAAATAAGCAAGAAGCATCACAATGAAGCAATTAAAAAAAAGCTAAGTTAAACAAAATGATTTGCATTTAACTATGAGGACTACTATATGTTTTCACAAATTTTACAACAATTTAAACAAAGTCAATTCAAAGGAAAACATCAACATTTCAACATATTAAAAATTATTACCACATGGTATTGCAGAAAATGTGAATTTCCCATCCGCATCTGATACAGCATGGCAAAGTGAGCTCCTCTGCCATGGAGCATTACCAGTGCCCTGGGGACAATTAACCTCCAAGACGTCATCTGAATATAGATATATGTGAACGCCCAAGATTGGATTCCCCTGATGCAAGATGGAAAAAATGCCCAAGGCCAAAAATACATTAAAACATCAACCACAATATAGAGGCTTTGTACTCAGTCACTGGAAAACTGTGATCCTAGTAAAAGTAATATGTATAATGATTTCAACAGGATACCTGTGCAACAACAAAGCCATGGATATCATAACCAGGAACGAAGAAGAAATCATCCACATAGGCATTGCCAAACCCCAGCACCACCTGCAAAGGACACGCTTGAGAGTGCTATGTGGAAAAGGCAAGAAGGTGATAGTAGAGACGAAAAGTATAAGAACATATAGGAGGAATGCTTTAAACCTCTTGTGAACGTCTGACTTCAACCTTTAAGTTTGGGTGTGAAGCACGCAATTTGTACCTTCCTGCAGATAGATGTTATAATAATAAGCTCCGTAATAGGGGGGGAAAGGAGGATACGAAGTAAAATACGGATGTACAAAAATATTCTTTTCCTTCCTCTTCTCTCTCTTTATTTTCCTCAACTAATCCTTTGGGCATTTGTCCACTTAGTTTACTTGTATTAGCCAAATGTATGAAGATTAAATGATGTAATTGACTGCAAAGAAGCTGCCTCAAGTACTAAACACCATATTATTACAGCAACCATTGCATGGTGAAATACTTATGAGATGCTACCATATCATCCTCTACCAGAATCTAATAAAGGAACCGTTCAAATAAGAAGAATTGAAATTCAGTACCTGGAATAATGTTTCTGAACGAGTATTGCCCAAAGGATGATGTCGAAACAGAGGATATGACATTGTCTGAAGGTGATAATAGCTCAATGTTAATATCTGAAGGGCCAGCACCTTTTAGAGAGCAGCTACTTCCCCCAACTGCCCCCACCACTTTCCCAGATATAGAAAACCTGCAAGCATGTTATTCTTTTTACAACATGCAAATGACAATAAGTGTTGCCTGAAAATAATTAAATTTCAATACAGAAAAAGCGAACCCTGTCAAACGAAAATTAATGTCTTCATTTGAATTACACCCACGTTGATCAATTACAATAGGAACCTGTAAAAAGTTAGAAAATAAGTCCGAACTTCACATCCATGAAATATAAATACATAAAAAACCTGCCACTAATGTAAATTGTAGTCACTCACACTATCTGGGTCCCATGACCATCCCTCAGGCCCCTTAATTTTGATGGCAAAAGAACCCTGTAAAGAGAGAATATCCAACTCTTATGCCAATGTTAAAAACGGCAGCATCCTCGTATGTTTATGTGTTCAACAGTGGTGGAAAAGAAAATACTGGGACAACTAATTGGTATGCACGTCAACAGCATTGTTAACAATTCTCCCAACAGAGATGTGCGAAACGAATAAAAAAATTGACTAAAAATTTAGTAAAGATAGACCACTACAGTAAATATCACATATACTTTCTAACAGCATTAATCCCAACAATAATCGGCATTAACTTCTAAATCAAGTAAGTAGTTACTTTGAACTCCACAAGTGCCAGAAGAAGTTCACTTGCATGACTAATCCCGCATTGGAAGATCGCACCAACAAAGTGAGAAGTACTTCAACTTCACAGCATAAAATTGCTAATTTGTATTGATGGAAGAGTTAAATATATGAAATTGGGAGCACAATCAACAGAAACCATACTTGACAGAACACCCAACTATAAATCAAACCTTGTCGTAAACCGGAATAAAATAGTAACCATTAGGAGCACATTGAGTCCGCTCCTTAATCAGCCCATCGACAGTCTGAAGCTCAACCTGCAGTACGATGCTCACAATTACAAACTTATTCAAGAGCATCACCTTAAATCACAACCAGATTCAACTTTGACAATTACTAGGAAGTTCAATATGAATCGTAGTTCTGAAAAAAAAATTACAGTAATATGCGAGTAATCCAGTTTTCCATCAGAGGGCTTCCTCGAGTTTATCAACGGCGTAGTTGCCTACAAAACGAAAACATAATAGTTTACGAGTTAAAGATCCAGCAGTCCCACAGCAAGTACGATCAACGATGTGTGTGTTTGTGTTTAGTTGCTACAGTAGAGCTTGAGAACTAAGAATTTAACCACGACGAATCCGCCACATCCTTGAATCAAATCGGCAGCAACGTTGGAGATAGCGGAAATGGCGAGCAAGATAAAGAGAAGGCCACTTGTTTTGAGTAACATCTTCTTATCTTACACCGATCTGGCGACCGAAGAAGAGTCTGTGCATGAGCCGAGAGGGGGGAGATCGCAAGGAGAGAGTTCGTTGGTGGTGTGGTGCAGGCGCTCGTCCCCCTGACGGCCGACTGAGCGAGAGAGGGGGCTTTCTCCTTCGACTGTGAGGCCACAAGTGGCGTGGGCTTTGGTTTCGCATTGTAGTCTCTCTACTGGGCCGACGAACAAGAGAGTCCAATTTCGTCTTTGGTTTAACTTTTTTGATTTCTTACATTACAGTGTGACCCAAGACGATGGTGGGCTGGTGACTAATCTTTGTGACAATCAAAGCGGAACGGCCCATGGCTGGGACTTTCCTTCGCGGATTTTTGAAGAGGACGTCATAGGGATTACTCTACTGAACCATACAGGAGGATATATCTCCAAGACGTTTATAGCTGTGGCCCAATTAAAGGACCACCGAAGGTGCAGTTAGAGAGTAATGCTATTGGGCCTGGAGGGCCCAAGATCTTTCCTCATTGCCCGCCAATAGGATGGGGCCATATGGCCCATATCATCCCAAGTGATAAACAATCTGATTCTTTTGGGTATTCTCATAGATGACACGGTGCATTCTATAGGCAGAGCATTTAAGGGAGGATGTAAAATGTTTCCATCATTATATAAGTGAAAACTAGTTAGTCTGTGTCGGATCGCATATTCAAAAGATGCGCCGGTTCAAAAGACCACTTGAGGGAGAGGTCTCAGGTTCAATCCGGCGGGTAATTCAAAACCAATTTGCCCTCTGTTTAATGAGGTGGCCGCACGATCGGCTTGAGAGCACATGTGCAAGGGCATCAATTGTGCAGCTTGAGAGCATCCATTGCATGCAGATGTGCATGTGTTAGGCGCATACAAATGGAACTCTAAAATAATGAACTAAGTAGACATGTTAGCCAAGGAACACGCGATAGAAATATGAATCCCGTGGCGCCTCCTTTTTGGACCCCCATAATGCATCAAAGTATTTATTAAGAAGATGGTGAGGTACATGCAACACTGTAGATCATAGAGAAAAGGGGTATTCTTTTTCAAAATCGTTACCATCCTTCGTGCCCCAAGAGAGACCAAATGTGGCGCACGTAGAGCTTGTGATACGGAGAATCCCCCAAAGGCGCACTCAAAGCCGGTCTTGGAGGGAATTTTATCTCCATTGGAAAACATGATGCACGTGCCTCCATGGCCCAAGGTCTAGCTCAGCTGAATTTCTGCATTCATTTCATTCATCTGATAATCCAATGTCATAATTATCAAAAGCATTGCAATTTCACAAGTTCATTTTACAATTCTTTCTTGTTCGGGCTCTTTTTTGCGTTGGCCATTGCCTTGGCCCTTGGGGAAGAACTCTTTAGTTTGGCTCCTCAAAGGGCATCGACTTTGGACAAAAAACGAGGAATCGGGGGGGGGGGGAGAACCAGAGCCAAAAAACATTGATAACCTGAACATATAGTAATCATGAAACCATATGGTTGTGATGATTGATTTGATACACAGCTGATAGTTTGGTGTTGGTGAGGACTTAGGAGAAGACACTCGGAGGGATGGGCCGGGCACCGGGGCTGGCAAACGGGCTGGCCTCGGAGGACGAACGGTTCGAGGTCCACAAGCAAAAGAATCACGGGCTTCCGAGTAGAGTCCACTCCACTCCAACCGCCGTTTCCAAAGCCCAACAACAACATGACTTCTCTTGATCGACTCGCTTCTCTCCTCCCGCTTTCACAACACCACTTGCACACTTCACAAGAACTGAATTGAAACGCTAAAATGCTGTGAGGCTGAGTGCATGGACTCTGACTCCGAGCCCTGCCTGTCGCAACATTTTAGACTCCTGCAAATCGATGCTCCTTGTTATCATTAAACAATGATTCAGCACTCAGAAATCACCAGAGGGTCTTGTAAATTTTCGGTTTTTTCCTCCCTCGCACCCTGCTTTGCTCAGGCACTCACCTCTTGTTGAGCCAGCTACCGCATGCAGCTTTTTAGTCACACGCGCGCGCGGGTGATGCCGGGCATCCCGCGGGGGTTCTGCCAATGCTTCTGCTTTCTGGGCCGTTCTCCTCGGTCCCTCCCGTCCCTTCCAAGGAGGCCTAGTTTTTTTTGCTACAACCGCCCCATGGGCAGTGACCCACACAAATCACACACTCACTCCTTAGCTAGAGCCTAGACCTTACACAGTGTGTCCCTAACTGGCCCGGGTCAGACTCAACCAAGGAGGCTAGTTGCAACATGCAACTTGAACTGCCAACGAAATTTCAATTTCATGTGTAGTAATTAATAGTGATTACAAACTATATCTATCTTTTTAATTACAAACTCTATTTTAGAAACGTAACGTCTGATCTGGTCTTCTTCTATCTCGGGAATGAAACGGCCGCTGTCCATCTTTTCCCAATTTCCAGGCCAACAGAGGAAGCGCCGGCTCCCTTCAGCTGCTTACTCTTCATTTACTCCCGGTTTCTGACACTGAAGCTCCAACTCCCAAGTTGAAGATTTCCCTGTCCCTTGTCCGTGCCGTAGCAGTGACACCAAGGCCACTGTATCTTTACTTCTCAGTCAGGACTAGATAGATAGTCGTCGACACTTGACAGTTGATGATGTTCCCGAATCTAGCTCCTTTGGCCGTTGAAACATGTCAATGTGAATCAGTAACAGAGAAAGCCCATTAACATAATCAAATTCCATTTCCTTCCTATAGCTATAGGTGGTGGCAAAGTGAGGGTGAGTCCCACTAGCCACATCGTCTCTGATCGAAAGCAGATGCATTTCTGTCTCAGTAGGCACTCCAAGGTTGAGATAAGGCACTGCAGAAGACATGGACACTGTCTACTATAGTCTTGATGAAAGATTTGCTGATGACAAATTATTAATCGCCTATGCATGCTAAACTACATAAGGACGACTCATTGATATGAGTCATTTTTGAGTAATGTAACAGATTAGACTAACAGTGGTGGGTGGTACAAGGATGGATGATCATTGATCATGGACCAGGTTGAGGGGTCGCCATCACATTCTATTTTCTCAAAGTGGAGAAGTTATTAGGTTCGCACCGTGTACCTGGAAGTTGTAATCACTATCTCTAATTTGTGCATCCTCCCATAGGTCCACCGTGTACCTGGAAGTTGTAATCACTATCTCTAATTTGTGCATCCCCCCATAGGTCCTCATGACAAGCAGGGGAGTCATGTCAATGACCTGATGGTGGTGAGCATGACTTCTTCTAATTTCGCCCCAAGGTGGAGTCGCCTTCAGCGACTGACTGTCCCCACACCCTCTCTTCTGTGTGTGTGTGTGGTGCTGCTGCCCCTGCAGCTCCCATGTGAACTCAACTGGTTGTGCATGCCTTCCACTACCTCAGACAAACAGCGGACGCATCTTATTGGATTCCAGTTTCCACCGGATCTTTGTCCATGACCTTTGACCCTTTACCGGCAACTACATAGAATACACTCGTATATTTAAGTTGGCTATAGTCATAACAATTTTCGGTAGAATCCATACACTTTTCTCCTCTGATTGAGCCTAGCAAAATGTAACCTACGATAAACTAGTACATTATGAGAATACAGAGACACAATACCCAGAGTAGACGGTAGCGATTCCCTTTGTGTGAAGAAACAGGAGTTTCATACGACATACAGGATCTCTCTTCCTCCGTTCCCAACACCAACGTAAACAACCAAATAACTCGCTTCCCCAGGGTAGAGGGCACTTTGTTTTTGAGGTCGGATGTGACATTTATAAATCAACGTCAGTAGTAGCCCCCCACCATTTTTTTTGGTACAAGCCCCCACCTTGAGAGTTGAGAGAAGTTCACATCTATCAATCCCAAGACTCACATTGAATGTTTAAAAAAATTATGCATATATGTTGGAAAGCGTCCTGCCTCGAATTATCAACACCCAAGCTCAAAGACCGAAAAACAACCCCGGCCTTTTCCCGTCTCATTTATCCGCAGCCCAACGCCATCACTTTCAGCTAGACAGGCAGAGAGAGTGATAGCTGCATGGGAATGTGTGTGGGACCCTTTCTCTCTCTCTCTGGTTTCTCTGTCTCTCCACCCGTCCTCTCAGTCTTGTAAAACAGTCACTATACTAGTCATCAATTTGATTTTACGTGACCTTTTTATATTCTCCAGAGCTCAATCTACTTATTTTCTCATGTTAATGGTGTAGTTTATTTGCACTTGCATCATATGCAGTGGTTGCAGCAGTTGGTTGACACAGTGGTGGCGTTGGACTTGAAAGCACCCATCTTTTCTTGTCTACACTGATCTACAGAAACTAATGCGTGATTGGTCGTTTGAGGCTTGCTGCCTGTTGGTGTACTTTTCACTCAACGATCTGCCTTTACCAGTTCAGGTGGTAGTTCAAAAATTACATCCATAGCTGGATTCTGGAGGCGTAGGAGCTGCAGATAATGGGGTCCTTGGAAGGGGAAAGATTGAAGAAGATTATGTGGCTGTTTCCAAAATCGTTAGGCTGCAATCCTTCTGAGAGATGGGGGCATTCTGCCTGCTCTTCCAATGGAGTTGTTTATGTTTTTGGCGTAAGTTCTTTGATGATTCTAATTTTGGGCAATATTTTTCTATTTACTCTTACATTTTGTTCTCTGCTTATGCTTTGTTCTGTTAACTCATCTTTGTACTATGCTTAATTGTGTGTGTGAATAGAGTGAGCTTGGTTAACACCCCGATAAGCTGCCTATTCGTCAGTGAATGCTCTCATTTTTTCCCTTAGCCGAATTCCTTGAATGTTTTTCTTATGCATTGCCATCAATCATGGCTTTTGATTTGTTTTATTGACGAGTGCATATTCTATGGTGCTAATTATGTCTGCAATATTAATATGTTAATAGATTTGCTTATAAGCATTGGGACCTGAGGATATGGGAACTTGGTTTAGATGTCGTGTAATTTTTGCCTCTGTTAACAGGAGGAAAAACTACATCCGTGCCTGTTTGTGGCAAATTTTTGTCACTAGATTTCAGTAAAATGGGGTCAGATGTTTGCTTCCTAATATAATTATGTTTTTCGTTTCTTGTCTAGAATCCAGTTCTTATCTTTCAAGGCTGATATATGCTTAAGACGAGTCAACTAAAGTATCAAGGCACGGAGAACCTTAGTTGGTATATTGCTAATGGTAACGTAATAAGATATGTGAAATGTGCAATGTGTGACATTGCAGAGTTTTAGTGGCTAGCAAAAAAATTTTCTCAAAATGTTTGTTCCAATATGCGTTGTTCTTCCTGTCTTTTTCTCTCCGCCATTTTTCTTTTTTTAAAAAAGTTTGGCAACCACAGATTGCGTTGATGCTAATTCTTAACTGCTTTTACAATTAATTTATGTCTTTCATTTAATACATTTCTTGTTATTTATTATAACACTTTCAGGGCTGCTGTGGCCGGCTTCATTTCAGTGATGTTCTCTCGCTGGATCTCCACACAATGGTTTGGAGCTCTCTTTCGACAACTGGTCAGTGGCCTGGGACCAGAGACAGCCACAGCTCTGTTCTTGTAGATCATAAGATGATAGTGATGGGGGGTACAAATGGATCTATGAAGGTTAATGACCTTCATGTATTAGACCTCAGGACAAAAGAATGGACTCGTCCTGTTTGCGAAGGGAATCCTCCTTCTCCACGAGAAAGCCATTCCATAACCGTTATGAGTGACAGTAAATTGGTTGTATTTGGTGGTAGTGGCGAAGGTGAAGGAAATTATTTGAATGATGTCCATATTTTGGACCTGATAACAATGCAGTGGACCTCGCCGGAAGTGAAGGGTGTTCTGCCTCCACCAAGGGATAGCCACACTGCAGTTGCAGTCGACAATAAGCTAATCGTCTATGGTGGTGATTGTGGCGATCGGTACTATGGGCAAGTCGATGTTCTGGACATGGACACCTTAACTTGGTCAAAGGTATGATGGATTAAGCTCTTCCAATCCTTTTTGCATTTTCCATCATGCCTGCAATATGTTCTGTTCCAAACTATTGATACCCTAATGTGCTTATGTTTCCATAGATTAAGTAGTTTATCCACATGCTGTCACAATGAGATAGGTGCGAATTGTCATTTTCAATGGTAACAAGAATATGCTTATGTTGCAGTTACCGGTTAAGGGACCTTCGCCTGGAGTTAGAGCAGGTCATGCAGCAGTCGCTATTGGAACCAAGGCAGGGGACTTTCGGCTATGAACGTTTCATAAACTTCCTTTCTGAAATTGAAATGGAAATTCATGAGAACTTTCTTCATGGCGTACTTTGCAGGTTTATATCATAGGTGGAGTCGGCGATAAACACTACTATAATGATGTGTGGATTCTTGACTTGAGCATTTGTACATGGAGTTTACTTGATGTGTGCGGTCATCAGCCACAAGGCCGATTTTCACATAGTGCAGTGGTTGTAGAATCACAAATAGTTATCTATGGAGGGTGAGCTTTCATATAAAAACGAGCCCTTGTCAATACTTCTCTTGCTTTTCCTAATCTTATTGAAAACATGACAGATGTGGAGAGGATGAGCGGCCTCTAAGCGAATTGCTGTTGCTGCATTTGGGAGGGGGACCTAATGGGCGTTACAGTAATCCTCAAACAAAGTTGTTTGGATCTCCCTGGAATCAAGAGAAGAGGAGATTCTTGAGAGGGACTGAACATCATATGGTAAGAGCTGGCGAAGTATGGACTTTTGACTAGTTAATGGAGCTACCCTTCCTTTTGAAGTATGCTAAAATCTCTCTTCTAAATCAAACAGTAAGATAAGGGAACCATTTGCCTGTTAACGATTATTACTGTACTTTTCAGGAAACAAATATTTCGAATGGTGACAATGAAGTAGATGAAGTGAAGAACTTGAGTACATTTAGTTCTGATAATATGCGTCTTAAGAGGAGGAGGACTAGTAATCCAAGATCGTGGGAAGTGGATCCGGAGCAGGAGGAACACTCCCTCTCACTCTCCCATAATTCGTCCCCCTCTCAGTCAGATCAAGAGCAAACACCAGCACCAAAATTGACTACCTCTGCATCTTATTCTTATAGTACCTCTGCACAACTGGATTTGTTTGAGAAACAGAACCAAGGGGGTGAGAATGTGCCCAAGAGTCAGATGGATCAGAAGCACCCGCTTCGCCGAGCAGGTAAAAGATTTCCGTTTGGGACTGACGATTTTCATGGACGCCCAAGACGTGAACAAGTCGTCCGGATTGTCCACCATGGGAGACCTGAAGTGCGGCACTCACCGCCACTTGGAAAATTGCAACAGATGCAAGCAATATCCACCTTGGTAGTGCCTCCAGCTCCTACAACTACCAGTTTGTACTAATAATATTAAGTTTAGCAACTGGCATTACGTTGCAAGTGCTAAGTTCAGCAATCGCCCCATTGTGTAAAATCTAAGTTGCAGTCAGTTGTTTTTCCCCTTGCAGATCGGAGCAGAAGTTCATGGCACGGTTGATGGAGCATTTGATTCAGGTTACCTGATGACGGCAAATGTGAATGGTCAAATATTGAGAGGGGTGTTATTCCCTCCGGTAAGTATAAAGGGTAGGATTATGTGGAGTGAGTTTACGTCTAAGCTCCTCTGTTATGACTTCAATACAATGTTTGTCCATTGTGTTAAACAGGGACCTCGTGTAGTGACTCCCCAGAACCCATCTGGGGCTATTCCAGGAGCTCTCGGAAAACCATACCCTATTCTAAATCAAGGCAATCTTCCTCGTGCTGGAGCTCGGTCGAAGCCCTTATTTGCAGGACTGGAGCCCTTCCCTCAGGCCCGACAAACACAGCCTCCGCCGGTGATTTGTGTTGATATGCCCAAGCCTGCCAAGGCACAACAGCTTCCTAGCGACCTTCAGGGAGTGGTGTTGACGCTAGGAGGACCTGGAAGTGGCTAGTGGAATAAGCTTTTCTCAAAAATAGTTTTGTAAAAATCTTCTTTCTTTCTAACTTAATACTAGTCTAAACTGTCCTGTGTCAATGTAATTTTGCTTGTTTTGATGCGACTTGAAACGGAAGGCCGTGGTAAACAAAGAAAGGCAAATATTACTTGCGTTTACAACCTCTGGAGGACGCTCCCTCATTTGCATGAAACACACGAAGTTTTCACGGAGCGTAGTAACTGACACGATGTTTCCCTAAGTTAAAAGTGGCAGTGCCGGCTAGTAAAACCAGGTAAATAAGCTGAGGCTACCCACCCATGAAGATGTTTCTAGAAAATGCGGGTCTCACAAGATCGACGGTTCCTTGGGGAGGGGGGCTGAGAGAGGGAAGTGATGGGAGGTGGGACCCGCACTGGCTGTGGTTGCTGTAAGAAAGTTGGGTGACGTGACGCGAGAGGTGTGGGGGTGGAAAGGGCAAGCAAGAAAACCCCGCGCATCTCGCGGGGATGCCCCTGTCGCGTCAATGTCCTTTGCACAAACAAAGCTGTCGGTGTCTGTCTGCCATCTTGCTGTCGAGGCCAGGTCAATCAGTCACTCACTACTAACTCGAAGTGACGTCTCGTTACCTTAGCCCGTCAACTCGTCACTGCGGGGGCCACAGCAGACCCCACCTTCCAAAAGATTCCGATTTCTACTTGCTTGTTTCGCGACTAATTCAGTTGGTTATGTTAGACTCGTATGCAGCCATTCCTCATTGACTTCGGTTCTGACTTTAGTTTGAACGTTCTCATACAAGGGCGGGCCAAGGATTAGCATATGTTCAGGTCCTTCGATCATGCAAATCTTGTGGCCCTTATGGGACGGAAGCATATTCTGTCCTCCGGCACCTCCTTATGTTGTTGAACTATGGTCATATACAGATTATTAGAGCATGTGCGCAGGTAAATCGGCCCAGCAACGATGATGTTAGTGGTTGTTTGTGGCCACACTAAAGGCATTTGCTAAGATGTTTGCAAGATAAGAGTGCTTGGTAAGGACGATGGGGATGGATTCGGCCATTTGGGAATTAGGAAAGATGATTTAATTTGTTTTTGGCCACCTATCTTGACACCCGGCATTTTTTGCTGAGGACGAGGGGGGCCTGCAAAAAGTGGGAAGATATAAATGACAGATGTTTTAAGCCCGCTCACTAATAAACACTGACCATCCACTCCTTTATTTGAGCCCACTCTGTCCTTACCACCACGCTGTTCTTCATATGAACCTTCTCTGCCAGAATAGCTTTTGGTGGCCATTCTCCTATCGACGAGTAGGCTTTCCGACGCAAGCCATCAAGCAGCTTGACATCAATACATTCATCTGAATTGACCTCTCTGTTCTGTTTGTAGAAATGGAAAAGGCACCAATAGAGAAGGGAATAGGCCACCCATCTCCAATAGAAATTTTTAGTTTCCATATTAAATAAATCATCATATACATTTAGTATATCTTAATACACTTTTTGCATGTTAAGTTGTCATGGGTCCCGATCATTTAAGTGTGTATGGTTTCTTTTCTAAGATTAAGAACTTGGTTATTTAAAGAGAGGGGGTTCTGCAAAAACCCATGGGCTTGGGTGCCTCCAACAATAAAAAAATGCCTTGATTTTTTTGAACTTGGCAAAAAAACAACAAACATTGGGTGCCTGCAATATTGGTGGGTGGCAGGATAGGCACCCATGTTTTTAAATCTTAAACTAGTAGGTTCCGTAGATTGTTTAAATCAGAATAAGGAATTGAATCCTTGCATTGTTCATCTTCCCAATGAATTTTTAATCAGAGTGAAAATCAAGTATAATTTCCGGTAAAGACAAGCATTAGATTGTACAACTTCAATCTTTCTCATAAAGTGAAAATTGCATGTACTCATACTCATATTCCTATATCATCTCTAACTACTTTTGATTTTTATATTTGTCATCCAAGACCAAACATAAACAACAAACATTAGGTGCCTGCAATATTGGTGGGTGGCAGGATAGGCACCCATGTTTTAAAATCTTAAACTAGTCGGTTCCATAGATTGTTTAAATCATAATAGGAAATTGAATCCTTGCATTGTTCATCTTCCCAATGAATTTTTAATCAGAGCGAAAATCAAGTATAATTACCGGTAAAGACAAGCATTAGATTGTATAACTTTAGTCTTTCTCATAAAGTGAAAATTACATGCACTCGTATTCCTATATCATCTCTAACTACTTTTGATTTTTATATTTGTCATCCAAGACCAAACATAAACAAGGGGGTGAAGGGTTGAGGAGAAAAAAATTAAGCTAAGAAGAAGAAAAGAGGAAGAAGAAGGTGATGACATGGAAATTGGAGTCTTTCCTTTTAAGAATGAGAATAGATCATGGTGTTGACATGAGAATGAAATCTTTCCTGTTAAAGAATGGAACAAAAAACTAATTCATTATGTTTTCGGGTGCCCAATGTGTGAAGCTAATGTAAGGAAATAATCATGCTCTAATTTATTCTGAAATTAGGGGCCGTGCAAATTGTGAGTAAGACAAATGCCGCCCTTTTAGGGGCCCATGCAAAAAGGCCGGGTGTCAAGATAGGCGGCCTTTGTTTTTTCTTCAATTTTCTTTTTGTAAGGCTTATACTATATCCAATATTAATAGTTTTTATATGCGAATGAAAAATTTCAAAAGCTTATGATATAATCTCATTAGGGCCCATGGTTGAAGCCAAAAAACCTATCACCCATTTATTAAGGAGGTACAACACTATTTGATACATATGCATCCGTATCAGTACTACCTATTGTTACAGCCGAAAGTAGAGATGGGCAACTGCCCCTGCAATTGCCCAAACCTAGCTCTGCCCCTGAATTATTGTGTTCCAATATGCATACTCTTCTTTAAGCCTTTGTCTCTGTGAGAGAGGGAAGAAAAAAAGTATTAGCCTTTAATTTTGAAATTTAATTTTCATTTTAAATGACTTTTGGGAATTCTTCGTCACACATTTGGTTTGCATAATGAACTAAACCAAATGGGACACTTAATGTGGGTCATAGGTAGTATGACAATATGTGGAGAATCCTTCTTTCAGCTTCTACTTCTCCATATTACCTAACTTCCTAGTCCATTTAAGTGTCCTCAAAACTTGAAATATATGCGGATTATAGCTTGGGGTATGTTTAATTTGGATTGAATGGGTCGTAAGCCCAATTACTATGGATTTGCTGAAGTTGGTTGACTGGCATGAAGGGGTCATGGAAACTCCGATCCGGTTAAGCGGTTGACATATCGTTAGTTCTTGCTTCTTGACGTTCGAGTAAAAAATCTTTTCTCCTTTTCATGTTGCTGATGCCAGTAAATCCTACACGCGCCATAAAAAAAATCTAAGAAATCTTAATTTTACATAAACTTCTTTTATGTGTTCATTCCATTGGTGGTTGGACATGCTTCGAAATATCTGCACATTTCTAAATTATCACAAGTTTTGTACCAAACATATTTTCGGTACAAAGATTCTAATTGTCCTTTCCAAACCGCTTCACTTTAAATAGTAGTATACATATAGATATAGGTATGTAGTATGTACTATGTTCTTACATTTTGATCCGTTTCATACTCTTTTAAACCAGTCTCATGGCTGTATCCCCACCATGAGATTGAGGGGAGATGTTAAGGAGTACTGAAACTCTGACTAGCACTCCCGCCATTTTAGCTGATTTTACTTAACAAGTGTCCGAGTGTACAAGTAATTAGTCTCCGACTGTGCAAGTGTATAAATAGTAGTCGACTCGATCAGTTCCTGTAATCCTTAAATGATAGACAATAGAATATGGATTATGCCGATTATGGTTATAATCAAATTTGAGGTGCTAAAAAAAAGAATATTATCGCATTAATTATTAGATCAATCTAGGGTAAAATGTGAAAATAAATTTTGAAATCACACTTTTGCTACCAGTGTCACGGCCCGGGTTTTTAAAACCATTTTTAAATCAGAGTCGTAGCGGAAAACCAGAGGATTATTCCTCTATGCGATAAATCATGAGCTGAAAATTTTTCGACTAAGCATCTAGGCCGTGATATTTGGGTTTCACAAATATTGATACAAAACCATATATACATATAGTGTTACAAGATGCAAAGTCGATTAAACTAACGCAAGTCCTCTAAGTGCAAGTCTGTCATCCATCTCAAAATAAACTAGAAATAGTTGGCGCTCACGCCTTACAACAGAGTCTAGAACAAACCCGAAGCAGGAGATATGCTCAGCAATCTGAACGTCCTCACCACCTAGTTCCCAAGTGCACGTGAAGTCAATCCTCCACAGCAGCACCTACATCACATAAGGATACTGAGTATAAAAATACTCAGTGGGATACCATAACACAGTCATCAACATCTCAATCAACAAGTCAATAGTTGCATTAATATCTTATGCATCTTATTACAGAGTTCCACTTGAATCTTTTATTAATATTTCAAGCAAGTCTTTTATTGCTTTCCAAGTTCAAGTTCAATAATTAAGTCTTTGTCCCATAGACAGACTCACTGAATGTCATACCTATATGACAGACAGAACGAAAACACCGTGACTATCACTCCAGTTAATACCCGTAATTACGGCACGCCCTGAATCCTTCAAGGGTGACTGCCTCGCCTATTCCTTACCTTAAAAGGTATGACCGTCGGAAGGGTCTGGCTCCACATCAGCTACTAGACTCGATGTGGATCGAAAAACGCAGCCTTCTAGGATGCTAACGTCTCCAATGTTGTGCACAGTAAACCACCTGGCAACCAAGGCTCAGGATGTGTGCAGAGCTTCCACCGGTCGGAAGATGCAAAAGCACTCTCTAAAATCCATAGAGAAGAGGTAATAGCTTAAGCCTGGCCAATAGAATATATAATGCTCTCTCTAAAATCCATAGAAAGATGCAAACATGAGCCAAAATAACATGTAAATGCTCTATCTAAAATCCATAGAAAGATATATAACAGCTTAAGCCTGGCTAATAGAAGTTGGTCCTTATTAGGTACCATAACACAGAGCTTCCACCAGTCGGAAGATGCAACACCACCCCAATTTATATCTTGTGATCTTTAACAGGTATCACGGTATTACTAGTATGAAACCATAACATACAATTCACAACTGTTGGCTTAATAGCTCAACAGATAACCTGACCTTTGACTTAATAGTCATTCGGTCGCTTGATCGGAAGTCACTCACACTCATATACTGACTCCCAATTCCAAAGGCATTTTAGTCTTTATCTTGATTAGGTTCTTCCCAACCCTCAAGCTCAGCCCTCAAGTCATCATTTTATTATCTTCATAAAATGATTAAGTCTCTAAACCATCTAGGTTTATTAGTCAGGTTTTTCTTATCATTTAAGTCCTCAGCTATCAGTCAGCATAAAAAGAAGGAGTAATTGCCCTTAATACAGTAACATCCAACACATAAAGCTAATACACCAATTAGGGTTTGAAATCATTTATCAAATAGCCCAAAACCGATAGAATATGCCTATGTACCATACTGGATTTGTATGTACTATACTGCACTGAAATATACGGATGGTCACGCTCAACTGTCAGTTGTAAACTATTATTACAGTCGGTGGACGTTTACCGACGGATCAGTGAACCGGGTCTGGTTCACTAATCACTCCCGGTTTACTGTTCATACACGATTATAGTTCATGACCGAATTGTGTCCAGGTTTGGTTCGTCTGCCCGTTTACTAACATAAATCTGGTTCACTGTTCATTGGGTCTGGTCTAAGTATTAGGCGCGGTTTTGAACCAAACCCAGTTTTGGGTTAAGTCAGGCCTAACCCAACCCATTGTCTTCCTCACTGAGGCGTCTGTGTTGCCCAGCAACTGTGGGCTGCGGCAGAGCTCCGCCTGCCACCGCTACCCCCGACTCCCAAGGTATCCGGCGGTGACTTTGCGACCGCCGTTTTTCCCCTCTTCCTCCTACATCACCGCCTCGACCCAAATGACGGCAAAGGCGGTGCCTTTCAGCCGCTACTTCCTTCTTCCCTCGCCGTTGTAGCATCGCCCGTCGGCTCGCACCACAACTCCGCCAGCATCGGCACAGCCTCCTTCACCGGCGTCGTCATTACCCCCATCGGCGAGAGGAAAGAAAAGGGAAAAATAAAACTTGAAGAAAGGGGTATGGGATCCTACCTCACGGGTTTTTGCCGTCGATCCGCCGCTTGCCGGAGGTTACCGTAGTCGTCAGAGAGTCGTTGGAGAGTCGCCGGAGGCCACCGAAGCTTGTCGGAAATCGCCAGATGCTGGATGTCTTCGAAGATCGTCTTCGAAATCAAAATACTGGCTCTCCTTGCTGACTGAGTTTGTAATGGCATAAGCAACCAGGGTGAAGGCAAAACGTGAAGAGGACGGCCACCTGTTTGAAACATGCCACACCTGGCACCGAAACAAGCCACACCTGGCTCGAAACAGGTGAGGGCATGACAACCAGTCTATAGAATACTCCCTCCATCCCTATTTAAATGTCCTGTTTAGTTTTTAACATTTGAAGGAGTTTTCGTTTATTTTGGAGAAGAGGGAGTATGTGATTTTATTATGGGAATTTCATCAGGCTTGGTCCATCATCTCCAGGCTGGGCTGGTACCAATGATCCTGGTTCGCGCTGTTGAACAGGTCAAGATCCGGGCGAGGAGAGGCGAGCCGTGAGCGGGAGTGGCAATGTCCATCATCTGCAAAGAAAGCCAAGACATGCATATATGGTCAGCATGATAAAATTCTGTAACAAATTCTGGACGGAAGAAGGCTCTGGCGCACTGCTGTTCTTTGAGAACCACTGAGATCGCTCCCACGTACGCCATGATTCTCTTACGGAACGGATGCAAGAAGCGCCTTTTATAGAAAAGCATATCCGGAGGCACCTACGAGACAACACGGAAGAAGCTGAGGCCGGACGCCATTGTCTACCTTCCTGGTTCTAACCTCCAGGTAATTTTCCATGCTTGTCATCATTGCCGGTCAGCAGAGAGAGTGGAGGGGGGCGAGGTGGCCTTCCTTTCTCGTTCGAGCAGCGGTAGGAGGCTCCATGCAACATAACGTAGATATTGTAACGCAAAAGAGATGACAGCGGTAGGATGCTCCACAAAGAACAAACACGGACTAGATCGTGGCAGTCCTTTAGAAATCAGCTACATTCAAGAATGCAGATGTAACCGTTGGCCAGTCAAAGCCACCAAACTTCTAATTTGAGCTTTTATTTTCCCTCAAATTCTGCTCCATCTTGACGCGTTTCTAGCCAAACCATGATAACCATAATTTCCGTTGCATCTCTTGGTCTCTCATCTCTAACAAACTCCAGTCATGGGCGCCTATGCCTCATCTCCAGACCAGCAAGGAAGCTGACGAGGGAAAAAAACAACCACCACGTTGGGTGATCTCTCGTCCTCTCTTCCTTACCATTCTCTTCTTCTCCCTTCCGTAGCCTGGTTCAATAACCAGCTATGATCCCGCCTCCATGAAAGAAGAATGGCCTAATTTAATGTCATAAAGAGGAGAAGAAGGCTTACAACTCAAAAATCTCCGATCTCTACAGGGCGTACAGGAAAACTCTTTCCTTCTTCCCTGTACGCTCCTGCCAAAAAAGGAAAGGAGGCGATTGTCCGAGCAGCTTTGCATATATATCGTATCCAGACATGAAAATCAATACTCAGGAGGTTGTAGTTTGTCTGATATTCGCCATCGCCCTATTTATCTTATCCGCGAATGGTGCTTATTCTCCCAAAGTTTCCACCCTTGTCAACTGCGGCTCAACGTCGGAGGGGTTGGATGCCGACGGCAGAAAATGGGTGCCCGACACCAATGCCAAGTTCTTGCCATCTTCCGCCCATTCCGAGTCCTCCACCGCTGGGTCCCAAGATCCGGCGTTGCCGTCAGAAGTCCCCTACATGACGGCTAGAATCTTCAATTCCGAGTCGTCCTACCAATTCCCAGTCACCGCCGGGAAGAGGCACTGGATCAGACTGCACTTCTACCCGTCCTCTTACGGTGGCCTCAATGCGACGGATGCCTACTTTTCTGTCAAGTCCGATGGCTACACTCTCCTCCACAACTTCAGTGCAGCCATAACAGCCCAGGCACTCACGCAGGCTTACATCGTTAAAGAGTTCTCCCTCAGCCCCTCCACCAACACCCTCAACGTCACCTTCACCCCTTCCGACAAGTACAACAACTCGTACGCCTTCGTGAATGGGATTGAGGTCATCTCCATGCCCGACGTCTACGACTCCCCGGCCACTCTCGTCGGATTCTCCGACCAGTCCGTGGATGTCGGCAGCTCAGGTGTGCAAATCATGTTTAGACTGAATGTTGGGGGTCAGTACATTCCCTCAGCCAATGACTCCGGCCTCACCAGGACGTGGTACGACGACTCGCCCTATCTGTTTGGTGCTGCTGAGGGCGTGACCTACTCGGCTGACGACAAGGTCAAGATCAGCTACCCTGCAGGTATGCCGGACAACATTGCTCCCATGGATGTGTATGCTACAGCAAGGTCGATGGGCCCCGACTCAAAGATCAACCTAAACTACAATTTG
The DNA here is from genome assembly GCA_039654745.1 of Houttuynia cordata. Taxonomy (NCBI): domain Eukaryota; kingdom Viridiplantae; phylum Streptophyta; class Magnoliopsida; order Piperales; family Saururaceae; genus Houttuynia; species Houttuynia cordata. The sequence goes on from CM077503.1 coordinate 28,893,350, forward strand.
ACTTGGGTCTTCCAGGTGGACGCCAATTTCACATATGTGGTCAGGTTCCACTTCTGCGAGCTCCAGCTCGAGAAGATCAACCAGAGGGTGTTCGACATTTACATCAATAACAAGACGGCTCAAGAGGCCGCCGACGTGCTGGCCTGGTCAGATTCCAAGGGTGTGCCCGTTTACAAGGACTACGCTGTCTACGTGGACGACCTCCCCGGGGACGACCAGCTGTTTGTGGCTTTACATCCCAATGCCGCCTCCAAGCCTGAGTACTACGACTCCATCCTCAACGGCCTGGAGATACTCAAACTCAATGACACGACGGGCAACTTGGCCGGCCCCAATCCGGTGCCTTCCCCGATGCTCCTCGAGGCAGAGTCTCCAGCTGAGGCAGGGGATAGTGGTGCAAGTTCGAAGTCCAGCTCCCATGCCGAAGTGATCGGCAGCGCTGCGGGCGGAGCGGCAGCGGTGGGGCTGGTGTTTGCTATCTGCATCGTGGTCTACCAGCAGAAGAAGAAAGTACAGACCGGGGAGCCCGGTTCAGGTTGGTTGCCTCTCTACGGAGGATCCCACACGACCGCCAGCAAGTCCACCATCTCAGGGAAGAGCACCACCAGCAGCCACCTTTCGTCCCTGTCGCAGAGTCTCTGCAGGCACTTCTCGTTCGCCGAGATCGAACATGGGACCAAAAACTTCGACGAGTCGCTGGTCATTGGTGTCGGAGGGTTCGGCAAGGTCTACAAGGGCGTCATTGACGGCGGGACCAAAGTGGCGATCAAGAGATCCAACCCGTCTTCCGAGCAGGGAGTGCACGAGTTCCGTACAGAGATCGAGATGCTCTCAAAGCTGAGGCACAGGCATTTGGTCTCCCTGATTGGCTTCTGCGAGGAGAACAACGAGATGATCTTGGTGTACGACTACATGACTCATGGCACCCTCAGGGAGCACCTTTACAAGAGCAACAAGCCTCCCCTCTCGTGGAAGCAGAGGCTGGAGATATGCATCGGAGCTGCCAGGGGACTCCATTACCTCCACACCGGCGCCAAATACCCTATCATTCACAGAGACGTCAAAACCACCAACATTTTGGTGGACGAGAAATGGGTGCCTAAGGTTTCCGACTTCGGACTCTCCAAAACAGGGCCTAGCATGGATCAGACCCATGTCAGCACAGTAGTGAAGGGCAGCTTCGGCTACCTGGATCCTGAGTACTTCCGAAGACAGCAGCTGACGGACAAGTCCGACGTTTACTCTTTTGGGGTGGTTCTGTTTGAGGTGTTGTGCGCCAGGCCGGCATTGAACCCGGCCCTGTCCAAGGAGCAGGTCAGTCTTGCCGATTGGGCACTGCATTGCCAGAAGAAGGGTACTCTTTATGATATCATAGACCCTTACCTTAAAGGCAAGATCAATCCAGAGTGCTTGAAGAAATTCGCCGAGACATCTGAGAAGTGTCTGTCTGACCACGGGACCGATAGGCCTGCCATGGGAGATGTCCTGTGGAACCTCGAGTTTGCGCTCCAAATACAAGAGAATGCTGACGGAGGAAAGCAGACGCACGAGCAGGCAGCTGCTGATTGTAGCAGCCATGGTGGGGAGTCGGTGGAATGCGAGAGTAGAAGCGGCAGTGTGGGGGCTGCCAGCCTGACCAGTGAAGATTCGGATTTGAACTCCAGTGCAGTCTTCTCGCAGCTTGTCAATCCCAAGGGCCGGTGAAGAACAACTTACTCTACATGATTTGTATGATCTAAAAATTCTTTCTAGCTCTTTTCCTGTTGAATGAGAGAGTCATTGCATTGATGCATTTATTGAGTTCTCCATTGGTATTATTTTGGTGAAGCGTGAATTGTGATGGAGATTGAAACTTGCAGAATAACAACCGACCTCTTTATAGGAAGGATTCTCCATTTTACATCTGTATTCTTTTTCCATCTTATTATTGTATACCACAGACAGGCATTCAAAGTAATAGGAATTTGTATCAAATATTTCAAACAGAGTCATCTCGTTTAAAAATTCATGCCTATCTGTTTTGATTCTAAATAAACGTGTTTGGTAAGCGTACTGTGTGGGCTATTTGTAAGATTTTTCTACAAAAATAACAATGTGCTTTGCTACGCTATTTCCAAGTTACCACATATCCAAGTTAATTAAGTAGCCTGTAAATTCCTAATACTTAGATTTGTCCAATCGAATTAAAGAACAAGTATAACTAAGGAAGCACTGATACGAATACGGTGACACGATATAGACTCGGGGACATGGCATTTTTTCAAAATGTAGGATACGACATAGCTAATAAAAATTTATTTATATAATTTTAAATAGATTTTTTGGTATTGTAACACTATTTTTTTCCTTTAAATGTCCATATTGAAGAGTAAATGTCATCATGTGCATTGTATACACACATTTTGGGCCTTCACCTAGTATAACTAGGAGTTGGGGGCCTTTATAAAAATCTTGGGTAGTGCTCGAAGTTTGAGAATTTCGGCAAACTAAACCCAGGGTACAAACCTCCCACATGACGATGCATCAGCTCCTCCACTTCCTCTTCTTCCCTGCCCCACCGAGCAACACCTCCTTTCCTTCCCAAAACAACAAACGAAGAGAGCAAAAACCCTTTTGACCTGTGCTTGTGAACAATAAATTTGAACAAATGATGATAATAGTTGATATATACTCAAATTATGCATTTTATTAGCTCTTACACTTATGTTGATGTTAATTTTTTATTAGATTTAGGGATGTTTTAATGTAGTTTTTGGCTTTTATAGGAAAATAAGCGTAAGCTGCAGAAATGTGATGGAAAATGACTACAATGGTTGAATCTTCATAACTTTGTGTGTATATCTCTGATTAGACTGATTCAAGCTTCATTAAATATCAAGAAGTTAGCTTTCCAACGCCACCAACTGCACACAATTCGAAGTTTAGAACGAAAAGTTATGACCATTGTAAGATTATGATGCAAAACATAAATAGTAATCAATCGATCGGCAAAATAAGGCGATCGATCGCCTGAGCAAAAAAAATGAAATTTTCACGATTGATAGTCACATTTCGATCGATCGTATATCTACTTGAGTTTATTGATGAACAATAACCGATTGATCGGTGAACAGTGCGATCGATCGCCGTATTTGCAAAATTTTTTAAAAAAACCTATTTTTAGTCGGAATTGGAATGGAGTTTCGTGGTTTTTTTTCACCCCTATTATATGTCTTAAAGGGGAACGTTTTGGGCATTAAAGATTTTAGACAACTTTGAAGCTAGGGAAGAAGAAGAAGAAGAGGAGGAAGATGGTGAAGATGAAGATGTTTTTTTCTCTTCCAATGCTAGGCTAAACTTCTTTCCAAGGCGTAGATGAAGCCCAAATAAACTAGTTGTATTATTTTCTTTTCTCTCATCTTAACCTTTATTCTAGTTGGTGCATGGATCTTTATTATAGTTTTAATGTTAATTTATTGAGGTTTATTCTATATGCTCGAGAGAGGCTAGAGTGAATTCTTGTGAGTTTTAATCCGAAAGAATACTTGCGTGTCCTAGAGGAACGTGTGTAAACTGAGGTGTTAAATATTAATAAAGTTTCATTGGTTTATGTTCGAGAGAGATAGATCACAATTTTATTAGTTTAATTGATTTATGTGTTACGTCCGAAAGAAGAGCACAATATCTTGAATTGACATATATATGTCCTAGAGGAATATGCTAGCCAATTAGGAAATCTATACAAGAGAGAGAGAGAGAGAGAGATGATACACTAGTTTATTGTGTGGTAGATTCGAAGCCTTGATATTTCTCCACATAAGTAAATCTCAGTTAATTTAATTAAAATGTATTGCTTTCATAGATTAATTAAAAACTGTAACTTTTTTTTTTAGTTTGGTAGATTGTTTATCCGTCCATGAGGTTCGACAACCCTTAAATACTCACCATAGTACAATTGTCTTGTGCACTTGCAGGGGTTTAATATTGTAGATCAATAGTGATGATGATGAAGAAGATGCTATTGTGGAGTTTGGCCAAGCCGTGACCTGCAAAACCCTAAATAGCCGCCACGCCCTTGAAGCTTGCACCTACCACCTCCACTATTGGAACCCCTTCCACAAGAAGGACTCTCATGATCTCCTCCCTCCTCCCAAGAAAAAGCCCCTTCTTCCCCAAGCCCCCCGCTCGATCTCTCCAAGCTCTCCCTCCTCCTTGACGACAACGATGACCCCCCCCCCCCGGCGCCTTTGAAGCTTGCACCTACCACCTCCATGCCACCACATGACCTCTCCAAGCTCTCCCTCTTCGGCGATGATGACCCCCCTCCCCAAGCTCATATGTGACCACTTCCGCTGGATCTCCCGCAAGCGCCGCCGCCGTGGTTCCAGCTCCATCTTCGGCTGCAGTAGTGAGAACAATTGAGCAAAAATCTTCTCTCTTTTCCTTCCAAAATTTGCTAGTAAATAAGATCTAGGTCATACAGAGTATTCCGCTCGTATTCGAAATGTATTCATCCATGTCGAAAATGTGTCAGTTTTTTTTAAAATTCTAGATATGTGTAGGATACGCAGGCAACTGTGTTGTTGCTAGGGGTGTAAACGAGCCGAGCTGAGCCGAATTTGGGCATGGCTCAGCTCGAACTCGAATTTTCAAATTCGAGTTCAAGCTCGGCTCGTTTATAGCTCGAACCTTCCCAGCTCTAACTCGGCTCAATAATTATTCTCAAGCTCGAGTATCTACTAGGCTCATGCTCAACCCAGACTCGAATCTTACAAATAGATATTTATACATACCAATATATTTATCGTATATTTATATATGTATATGTATATATATAAATAATAACGAGCCGAGCTCGAGCTGGCTCGCGAGCTTGTTTGAGCCAAGTCAAGTATCATTGTGCTTGGGCTTGGCTCATGGTGGGTCGAGCCCGACATGAGCTGAGCCCAAAGTCGAGCAGATCCGAGCCGAACCGGCTAGGCCCATTTACACCCTTAGTTGCTGCTATATGCGTAATATCTGAGTCCGATACATATCGAATATGGATACGACATCCAATTTACCATGCACGTGATTCCTAACTTATCCAACAAAGTTGGTGTACAAAATAAATGAGTAAAATAACATTTGATTTCGGTATTTTATGCTAGTTACTATGGATAATAGCCTCATAGAAGCAAA